>OW388156.1:907500-2107500 GCA_936450015.1 Meganola albula
ATTTAATATTATATTATAATGTAGGGTAGGACGGGGCAAAAGGTCCGCGGGTAAAAAGGTCCATGCATATCTCCGAAAGAAAACGAACTTTCTTTGACTTAAGAACTGAAGGGGTGTTTTCCTTACGCCTGTCATTAAATTCGATAAAGTTCGTGTTGTATCGGTAAACGCGTTCTTGAGTGGAGACCACGAATTGGCAAACGTAGCGTAGGACGTCCTCAGACTAGGCGGAGTGAGGATCTCAGCAGGGCTGCCGGTAAGAACTGGATAGGAAAAGCCGCGTATCGTGCTCAGAGACGTTGAGAGAGGCCTTTTTGCAGCCGTGGACTTTTATCTCTCTTTCTCAGAGAACGACACGGTATTTAGAATGTTTTTTATAGTGCTTAAAGATTTATTTCTTATTTCAGAATTTTCGTCTCCTACGCTAACCTCTATGGTGTATTGGTCAACCAAAACCTCGGACACTGAGTTCGGTAACTACGTCTCAAAAGATACCTGTACCTTCACCCCTTGCCCTACCGTTGCTGGCACTACCCAGACCTTCAATTACCACCTTTATATTAGTAAATACATACCAAAGGTACGTTTGTACGTTATGTCAGAAGCATAACATGTTGTAGAGCAGCGGTGGCGCAGCAGTATCGACTTCGTCTTTGTAACAACAGGTCGCGGGTTCAACAACAACCCTTTTTAGTGGCCGACTGCTGGACACGGATCTTCTCTAACTATCTTACGAGTGGAGAGAGTTCATAATCCATACACGGATGACATATATCCTCGAATAATTAGTTCTTAGACATGCCGGTTTCCTCACGATGTTTTTCTTCACCTAAATTGAGCAGCAGAGATAAACAATTTACACAAAGATGTGTGGGCATGACCGGGAATCAAACCCGGGACCTTATATTTCTAAGGCGAGGCTCGTACCGCTGCGTCAACGCGGCTCAACCAACCAGGGCCACGATTCTCGCGTTTTAGACATTTATCGAAAATAAATAAGGAGTTCATTCATTTTTCTGTCATTTTTCGTCATTTGTCTATTAGAGTTATATATCTAAAACGCGAGAATCTTGCTTTATTCAAATCATTAACTCTTCCAGTAACTAACTATTCCGTTTATTATTAATTACAGGGTGTTTTCCCCTTGAAATGGAAGGTATGGAATGAACAGAACCCAAGTGAGAAGTGCTGCTTCCTATTCTCCATACAAATAATTGGAAAGTAGTATTAGAGTAACCCCAATGAATGTTCTTTTAACTAATAAGTACTAACGAATTTGAAATAAATTATGAGGTTATAATTGTGTTGTTTCATTCATGAACGACGATATTTTTTTTTGTTTTATCCGTAAGATAGTCAAATTAAAAATATTGAACACGTTGTATTGTCTTAGATTTACGCGAATATCACACATTGAAATAAAGAAAAAAAAGAACTGAAAAGACTTTGAAACGTCGGGATCTAAAATAAACCGCGATAAAATCCGTTAAAAAGTAGTTTTATTTCAATATTGAACACGTTATTTTTGTCGTGGATCGCGGGTTCGAATCCTGCCCCGGACAATATTTGTGTAACAAGAAAAATTTGTTTCGGTGTCTGGTAGATTGAGGACTACCCTCCGTGCCACGGTCGGTTAAACCGCCGGTCCCAGATGTAATTTAACACATCTATGACAATAGTTACATGTAGTCAGAAGCCAATATAACCTGACAACTGGTCTAACTATCTCGGCTACTGGTTCCCTACGGGTTTCGAGGTCTGATGGCAGACGCTCGTATAATTCTGGTAGCTAGCCGCATCAGGTTAGACTGGGAGCCGACTCCAATAGAAATGGGAAAAAGGCAAGGGGAATGATGACGGACAAGTTTTTTTGTGTGACTTAAAAACCTATTTGTATAAAGATTACGGCGATATGCCCATGCGAAATCTTAAATGACGTCCCGCTTATGTAACTTTTTTTACAGAGGTTTGCAGTAGCTCACTCCCACTCCATTACTTTAATGCGTTTTAAATATTAATTCTATTCAATTAGAAAGCAAAAAATACGTAACATTTTTTTTTAAATCTCAGTAAAATTTAAAAAATACTATTTATCATACTTTGTTGCTTTTCTAGCTGGCAGTTTTATATGTATCAGTGTTGTGGGTCGCCTCTAGAAGGCACTTATAGCGTTTACTGAGCAATGTCCATGTTTGACACTGATAGGTCACACTTACTCTTGGTATTATTTTTTTTCTTTTACATTTGTTTTTTTCTCTCTTTCTATGTGTTTCTTTTTTTATCATTTAATTTTGTGTGTCATGTCGTTGTCAAATAAATATTTTTCTTTCTTTCTTTCTTTCCTTCTATATGTGAAACCCCTGACTCTGATTTACCAGTTAACATAGTTTCGCAGTCAGAAGTCCATTTTCTTAGTCTTAACTGACTACATAGTCTGACCTATAATCTCTGTGTCTCCTTGCTGTCAAATTCTGTGTTGGTGTGTGTGGGTTATGAATAAAGGATTATATTCTAGTGCGTAAGGGGTAAGTAGGTGAGACTTAGCCTTTCCATCGTAGACCACATTATTGCTTGGTATCAAACGTCTATTTCAGTATAAAAATGGTGTACACAAAATACAAAAGTCAAGAATACTTAAAAAAATATTTTATTTTTTCTTTAACGTACCATACAATTATTTACATGATATAACTATAGGCCGACCGTTTAACTCGCCTATCGTCTATCGCCAAGATTCTGACTCCTCAAGCTGCACAGACAGTGATGATGATTCAAGCGATATAGATATTAGTGACGAATAGTCTTACATTACTTTTATCTGTGGTTAAATAGTTCTTTAAGAGATTTAATTAATGTTTTATGATTGTGTACCTCAGATGGCGATACGCGAGTTAAACGATCGGTCTATACACACGCTTAATAAAGAAAGGCCAATTTGAGCATTCTATAAAAATTATAAATGTAGAGTCGTCGCCTTTCTTTGATAACCGTGTATATCGCAATGGCGCCGATTCTCTAGTCTGTAGTCCTAATGCAAACTAAATTTTGAAAATTGCTATATTTTACTAACTAGCAGCGCGAGAAAAAGACGGCTATAGCTATGAAGTAAGTTAGAGATGTGAAAGAAGTTTACGCCGCGCGAAGCGGATCATCATGTCACCATGTTCAACCTTCAACGAAAAATGTGTGTATTATTTGTCTATAAATACGTCTATGAATCTGTACAATGTGCATCCTAGTTCTTACAAAACGCGTTGCTAAACGCTAGATTTACCCCAGTCTTAATGTAATTAACTTGCTTCAAATATTATTTGACGGGACGGTGGCGTGGTCGGTAAGATTCTTGCTTTTCACGCCGCAGGTCGTTGTTTCGATTTCCACCCAAGTCAGACATTTGTGTGACGAACACGTCTGTTTGTCTTGAGTCTGGGTGTAATTATCTATATTAAAGTATTATATGTAGTATATTACCAGTTATCTGGTTTCCATAGTACAAGCTCTGCTTAGTTTG
Source organism: Meganola albula (assembly GCA_936450015.1). Taxonomy (NCBI): domain Eukaryota; kingdom Metazoa; phylum Arthropoda; class Insecta; order Lepidoptera; family Nolidae; genus Meganola; species Meganola albula. Next base: position 911,012 of record OW388156.1, read on the forward strand.
GGATCAGATGACCGTGTGTGTTAATGTCCCACTATATTATTATCATTATATAGATATAGTAAATTGGAATTTTATTTTTAAATGGTTGTCCTATTTAAATTTTAACGAGTTATTGTAAGTATATTTAAGTCGGTTCCTTTTTATTAAAAAGCTGTTATTTCGGGTTTTCAACAAGAGAATCGGTACCACTGTAATACATTACTATGCAGAGTATATTCGTTGTCATTTCGTTGTAGATATAACTATTTAATGAATATTTAACTTTATTACGTCCTATGTATTTACATCTAGTATTTACAATGATATAGGTACATATATACATACGCCGAGTAAACTCTTTGGCATAATCTTTTTTTATATCTTTTGAAACACATTTATTAGGTATAATACCGTGACTTCTGTAGTTACTTCTAAGTGGTGCCAACTTTAAGGCCCGGACCCGAAAAAACTGCATCAGACGAGCCCGGATAGAATCAGACTCTCTAACAATAATTTGAATTTTTCACGAGTCAGCATTAAAAATCATGGGCCACCAGATCTCGAATTTCACCCGGAAGCTTCTGTTTGCTTTAATTTTTTTCGTAAAAAAAACGACTGGGATTCGAACTCGCGATCTTGTATTTCAAAGCCGAGGCCGATACTGCTGTGCCACAGCTGCTCGTAATAACCCAATAATTAAGTAATTTGATCGTAGATCTTACAACAATGATGTCGTCGTAGGGCTCTAGATTAAATTGTTAAACTATAGCTAAAGTTGTAGTAGTGTTGTGGTCATCCCGGGACAGATGGTGTAGGTCCTGGTGTATGCCAGCTTCTTTAAGGATCCTCATCCGAGGACCTAGAGGCACACCAAGAGCTCTTAATTTATCTTCTCCGACGTATGGCAGTTCTGCGGCTCCTACTTTCTCTTTTTCGAGTAAGGCAGCGTATTTCTGTAATAAAAAATGTACATAGTTATATCTCAACCAGTGCCGGATTAACCACGTAGCAAGGGTAGCATTTGTATGGGCCCCGCGCAAAAGAGGGCCCCGCTTATAGCTCCAAACATTAAGCCCAAACTTTCTTAGTCTTTAGTGGGTAGTTCTGTTAAGAGTAAAATATTATGGTGGTAATGAGACACAACTTTACACAAGTGACACCTGTTTATGTGGCATATTACAGAATACTGATTGATCAATAGAATTTTTTGACAAGTTTTCTATAATTACATTGCCAAACTGTAAAAATATATTAGTAAAATAAAAACTATCTAGCCAATTAACAAATGTAGTAGTACTAAATTGAACACTTTTATTTAAATTGCCATAGCAGAACAAGGGCCCTCATTATGATTTGCCACGGGCCCCGAACTTGCGTAATCTGGCACTAATCTCAGTGTTTCTTTTTTATATAACACTAGCCCCGCCCCAGCTTCACACGGGTGCAATGTGTTATACATATAAACCTTCTTCTGGAATCGCTCTATCTATTAAAAAAAACCGCATCAAAATCCGTTGCGTAGGTTTAAAGAATACATAGGGACTTATGGACAGAAAAAGCGACTTTGTTTTATAATATGTAGTGATAAGGATAAAATTGGAAAAGTAAAATGACCTAACTGAATAACAATCTCAACACTAATCTTAATAAAGAACTAAGTTAACCAACGCCTAACCCAAACCCCGATCCTTTGCCCGAGATGCAAATCAGCCTTCTGTTTAGTTAAAAGATTAAAGGACAGAATCCACATACGCTAGACAAGCGGCGGAAGTGGATTGGTGGATGTCACACGTCTTCGAATAACCAGCTTCCTATATTTATATCTATCATAACGGGATATTAACGGCTAAAAAATGAAAATAAAAAAAAGTTGTTCTAAGGAGCTCTTTCGCTGGTTCAGTCTGCTTGCGACCACGACCGGTGCACCTCGTGTCGAAACGTAAGCTTGCCTTAAGCGTTGTACATAAAGAGGTTTTAAAACTAGTCCTTGTTTCAAACACTTAGTCAAGAAATTAGACATGCTAATATGATAATTAATGTCATAGAAATAATATTATGAATAATGAATATAATTGCATCAAATTAGAAGTCAAATGTTATGTTATGTAAGAGTTACTCATAATATTAAGTGTATCGATTAAATAATTAAATTGTAATATTATGTTAATTAGGTATACCTAATTGACATAATATTACGATTTAATTATTTTAAATTATTTTATTTTAATTATATTATTAATCCGAATTATAATTATTTATTTACGGAAGACCTCCAAAGCTCGATCGTGCACTAGAGTTGATTTCAAGAGTACCTATAGAATGGCGTTGAATCGAATCAAACTCGATTGAACTTGCTGTCGGTAGTAAGTTACTTGTCTCACCTCATATCCAAGTTTCTTCAAGAACAGTCTCATCAGAGGTGGTTCATCGCCAAAGAACTTGGTGAGCCGTTTAACTCTGTCAGGGTTGCTGAAGGAGTATGGGTCTGCCTGTCTGCTCTGTCCTGAGCGAATGTGCTGCTGGGATCTGGAAAAAGAATAATATAGATTATTTGCTTTGAATGTTGGTACTTAGGTACCTACAAATTAGGGTGTAGGTAAACAAAGTTATGACACAATCATTTTGCCTAATGCATGTAAAATTTAAAACTTATTATATACTAGGAGCAACGGTGACCGCAGTGATATCGGCCTAACCTTTGAAATATAATACACATCTTTGTGTGTCTTGCTTTGAGGAAAACATTGTGAGGAAACCGGCATGTCTAAGAAGTAATGATTCAAGGACATGTCCGCCAACACGCACTTGGCCAGCGTGTGTGGATTAAGGCCTAAACTCTCTCAACTCGTATTATAGGTGAGTGCAGACCCGTGCCCGTAGGACACTAAAAAAAAGGTTGAAGTAGGTTATTTCATTAATTAAAATACTCGAAGATGCGTTAATAGGTTAAAAAGTAATTTTATTTGTACCTACAGAATTTCTGTATTGTTTTAATACATACTTGTACATATGCCTGAGCGCGGCTATCTCAGCTCTGATGTTATCCATCTCCTGTATCACGAGGTGCTGAGTCCTCATCTCACTGGACAGATGTGCCACAGACCTCGCCAATGTCACCACGTGGGACTCCAACCGCTGGAACCGCTTGTTTATACCCTGGAGAAATATTACAATTACTCACCACACATAAATAGGTAGGTAAACTGTTTCTACGTCTCAGCGAGACTCACCGTACCTGGGTACCCGGTACCCCGCTCATTATATTGTACTGGCTTTGAGTAAAATAAACTTTTTTGTTGTTTTGTTTTAACCCGTGCTTGGCACGCTTTTTGACTGCTACAAAGCCGTGTAGCAGTTAATGCTAGTTAATGCTTAGCGGAGGTGACAGAGATAGGACAGGTCAAAGAATAATGTGTAGGGAGGAAACCGCGCGTGAAAGAGCAGTCGCAAATAGCGCGCGCACTCCAGTCCTTCGGTCCGTATGCCGCAAGGGGGGTAGGACCATGGGATGGAGGTGGGAATTGTCTCATCGAGGCGTCTAGGCCGGTCTTCAAACCCGTTCGACGAGCCCCGAGCGGTACTGGTCCCACGCGCTACCATGCTGCCCTCACTCGCTTGACAACTCAGCATTTTTATACAAAAGTTAGTTTTATTCGGCAGAGACCACCAGCTTTGCACTCAACCAACCTCTTTATTTCGTCCGTCCGTCCGATTGGGCTATACTGTAGGTCGCGGGTTTTTTCCTGCCCCGGACATTGTGTAGCAACAAAGATTTGTTTCAGTGTCTAGTTGGTTGAAGAACTACCCTCCGTGCCTCGGAGAGCACGTTAAGCCGTCGGTCCCGGTCGTCATTTAACGCATCTATGACAATCGTTACAGGTAGTCAGAAGCCTAATAAAATCTGACACGTGGTCAAACCATAACGGCTACTGGTTCCCACGGGTTTCGAGTTCAAATCTGGTTAGACAAGATTCATATTCTCAATAACAAGTACAAGCTACGTACCTTCAAGTCATGTTTCTTCCTGTGATCATTGGAGCTCCTTCTCTTGTCCCTCACGGGGCGACTGCTGACTGAACTGGAAGGCAATGACGACATGCTTCCATACCGACGCTTTGATGATAATCTGAAGATCAAAATATAAACATTTAAATTTATCATAACGGGCAATTAACGCGGTTATCTTCAATTTGGCAAGCACACTGAGTCTGTAAGCAGTATGCTTGCGACCACGACGGTGCAACTCGTGTCGGAACGTAAAGCCAAATTAAAGGTGGGCGTGTTAATTGCCCGTTATGATAAATATAAATATTGATAATGCAACGCGAAAGCTTAAAAGTATAAAATATAACATAGTTGAGTTTTCTAGAATTGTAGCTGGATGCGACAATCTGAAGACAGGGTGAAATGACGCTTAAGGAAAAGCTTACCCCTCAGTGGTCTAGTGGTAAGCGGTTAGCTTAATATTTCCTTTACCTCGATTACCGGGTCGAGCTAAAAAGACTTTTGTAATATATATATTGTAAATAATATAATCAAAGTAACCCGCAAAACTAATTAGAAAAACGTCGTAAAGATACCGGCATATCTTATAAGAAGGGTCTTATAAGAAAGAATACTAACCTACTACTACTTCCACTCTTTTAAGAAGAATCCTATAAAGGAAGAAGTGGTCTTGACTCGTCCTTAAACCTAAAGGTCCAAGTGATAATGGGAACTCGTCTGATAATCACATCTTGGCCAAGAAAAGTGACAATCCATACAAGTGTCACACATCATTGAATGTTTAGTTCGAAGACATTGGTGTCTTTACAACGTTTATGGTATGTACTTGCAGCGGTGATGATACAGCGACATGTCAAGCGAAGACGGGCGATTTCAGTTGACATATCTGGCGAAACCGCGCGACTTATGTCCGTAGCGACGTAGTAGATATATCCTATATCCTGCCCCTGGTCTCCAACCATCTCCATACCAAATTTCATCCAAATCAGTTGAGTACTTTAGGCGGAAAATTCGTAATATTAGTAGGGAAGTATGTTGTGTTCTAACCTGGAATCCCAAGCAGGTTTGGCTAGTCCAGGTTTCCTGACACCCAACAGCTGCAACACTTCAGCGTACATGGTCTCCAGACCTCGAAGCTGTCTGCGGATAGCTCGCGCGTCTCCGGATGCTGAGCTGTCAGAGCGCGCGTCCAGCAGTGATGAAAGATCTAAGCTGCGAGTGGTGCTGGATGCTAGGTCTGTAGTATCTAGACCGAATACTGTTGGGAGAAAAAATTATGTTAACAAATCTGACTTGACAGACTTTTTTGAACGTTTTATTTTAAATTTGTCTAATTTCTCAGCACTACTCCAGTGTCAGTTGGTGCCAAGTTGGTGGTGTGATCAGAGAACACGTAAAGCCGTCGGTCTTGCGCATGCTCTATCACCACCGGTCGGGTCAGTAAGTCCGACGCGTCCCACTGGACTCAAAGAGTGATGCAGTGAAGGGTATATCGAGTGCATTTGTGTTTTTGCGCACACTATACTGTGTACCTAGTCAGCTTAGAATGGCCGCCACTTGTCAAATATTTAATAAATTTGTTTAGTTACTTACAATGTTTCTTATAATGGTGGTCCCGTTTTGAAGAATGTTTCTTGTGTGAGGTATGAGCATGCCACCGTGGAGACTCACGCCCACGACGACGCTCATCTATGTACTCCGTTGAACGACCCGGTAAACTAAAATAAAAGGTTTTATTTCTGTTAAAAACCCTTATTGTGGTACCCTTCAAGGCTTAACCTAGAACAGCAATCCCGGCATTGCTACTCCTGTAAATCACTGCAGCGGATTTGTGAAGAGACGCGAGATTTGAACCCGGCTAAGTCCCGGTACACCTAAACTATTATGGATCCTGCACGAATTCAATCAGACAGTTAATAGAATGAGTTTGAAAGTTAAACCGTCCATTTCCCTCCAGGCAGCCAGGCAGACAGCATAGGGAAAAAGGAGAGGTTTAAATTGCCTCTCAATTTGCTCCGTGGTCTGCATACATAACTCTATTAACTAATAAGTTTAGACTGCCTTAGCCGGAATACGGGTATGAGGTAGATATATCAAATTTGGTTTTAATTGTACCACAGTCATGAATAACCTTGAAATGCACTATTGTAGAAGATCCTTACCTGTTCCTCTTATGCATATCAGAAGAAGGTGAAAGAGGCGGTAATGGAGGCGTCACAGAAGTATCAGACGTAGCTGAAGAGTCAAGTCTCATGCCAGCTAACTTTGGCTCCAGTATATGTCGGAGTTCGCATTCTACCCAGTCGTTATCACCACCTGGAAATGCGACAAAAATATTTTTAAGAGAGTTTGAATTGAAGAATTTGTAATAATACGATGAGAAATGGAACAAATACGAGATGTGATATTCATTCACCAATCTGCACAAGACTTGCATGTGTGGATTACGGCCTAAACTCTTTGAACTCATAAGATCGGTATTGGAAAGAAGACCCGTAGCCAGCAGTGAGGTACTAACCTACTTGATACTTTCAGGTCAAAAATAGTCTCAACGACCGACTAGAGTGTAAGAAAGGCTTTTTTATAAATAACTTGAGTGCTAGGAAATTAACCAAAAAACATCGTACTTGGTCCAGGAGGCTGTTGGCTTGTTCCTGGTTGAGGCTGCCGGCTCCCAGCAGCATCTGAATCCACAGATGTATCATGAAGAGGCTCCGGACGACGGCCACTGGAGTACGCCACACTACCACGACCTGAATCCACGTTTGATGACTGACCACCGTTCTTATCGTAGTCTGGAATGTGTTAGTTGGTTCCATGAACATGACGATATGATCATTTTAGTTGTTACTTGATTCTCCTAATTTATGAATGAATCTAAGCGGAGAATGGCGAAAACATGTTGTCCTTTTCTTCTTTATGACACTTTGAAGTCACATGACAGTGACAAAGCTATATAAAGGCTATTTTTAGCTAAAGCTTCGTGTATAAGTAAAGAAAATTATGATTAAGCTATGGAAACTGTTAATCTGTTACAAAATAAAAAAACTAAGAAAATGCTTCAAATAAGATTGTAATGGAATGTGAGGGGTGAAAAAAAGGTTTATCAGTTATTTAATGAGAATACGGCATCGTCTTATTAAAATCACTGTAAAAGAAGGTCCTCATTCATAAAAATCTTATAAAGCTATGTAGTTAAAATGGATTTTGTCTCTTTCTTACTAGTATAAATGTCAAGATGACAGACAAAGACAAACGAATTATAAACATATTTTAGCTATAATGAGCTTATAAGACGTTTATGAATAAGTACGTTGGGGTAATTGGTAAGTAGTAAGTTGTTAATCAGATACAAACAGAAAACCAGATATTTTTATGGATGTTAACTATGTTATGTACTGAGCATACAAATTTTGATTGGCACCATAAAATAAACGTCACAATCTAGGATAATACTCATGTATTCTATAAGCAACTTGAACTAAATTCATTACACGCAATTTTGGATAAGAGTGTTGAAAAATATTTAGAAAATTTACCTGAACTTGCTCCTGACCCCGCACCTTTCTTTCCATGTCCCTTAAGATCTTCTATTCTATTCGGTGTTTGTCTTGATGACGAGGGTTGAGGATTATACGATTCTGCTTTCCCACTAGAATTATAAACACTATCAGCTGATTTCTGACTCGCACTTTCATCATTTCTTTCTTGAGAAACGTTATCTTCTTTCTTTTGTGCTATGGAATCAGGCGTCCGTCTTTCTTTATGGCTATCAGGAGTTCTTCTATAAATGTTCTCTCTTTCTTGAGACATTCTTCCATGTGATTCAACAGATCTTCCACTTGTTCTTATTCTTTCTTCAAAGGTAGTTTTTCCTTGTGCTGTTAATCTTGTTCTAAAACCTCCATCATCGGACTCGCGTTCTTCATAATTATTCCTATTTTGATTAGGGGAGTTTGCAATTCTACTATTTTGGTGGGGTGAGTTTTCAAGCAAATTGCTATGAGAACCTCTTCTTCCAGGGTCATGGATTTGTGGTGTTGTTATTTCTGGCCTGTGTTGCTGTTCTTCTAGAAGGTGGGGATGTGACGTGGCCCTTCTACCTTCTATAAATCCTCGTTGTCTAACAACTTCTCTTTCTAGCTGCTGTGGACTTCTGAGATCTGGCCGTGAGTGTGAGTTGTCGAACTAGAAAGACAGACAAATTAATAAGGAAACTAAATATAAAAAATGTAACATGATCATCTGTCTAGTCAACGACCAGCATTAATGAAGTGAATATTTTCTTGAAAGGAAACAGACATAATAAGCAAATGGTCCACTTGCAGTTTTATTATATCTAGGCACGTTATCTAAACAACGTAACTAGATATAATAAAATTTGATTAGTTGAAGCAAATCATCTATATGAGTTTCTGAGATGTTTGGTTTCCTCAATCACAATAAATGTAGGTATATGAACAGTTGTATGTACTAGTAGTTTCTGTTAATATTACAAGGCATTGCTGAATAGTGTTGGTACCAATATTTCGCCACTGGACTTTGGAGATCTCATCAGCTAAAGAATTTGACCAACTTAAAAATACTTTGACGAAAAGTTAGAATGATCTAATGCATGAACTAAAATAAAGCCAAGTACTTAATAAGTTTAGATCGGAGCACGGGAAAAAGATTTGAGGATTTGTATGCATGTAATTATAGATAAGTCTAATCTAATCTATAAACTAGTTCATAGAAAAATACTGGAATCAGCAATGAAAAGCTTTTATAACAGACACTATGGAATGTTAACTAACAGAACAATGCTCTGATAATTCGAGATTCTTGTAAAAATCTTGTTGGCTGTTACAAATGTTTTTTTTTATAATTGCACCGTAGTTCGTGGGAAGCTGCCGTTAATTGTTGAGATCGGCATTGTTTCTATGCTGAGAACCGAACAGGGCCCAGTAAAGGTTTTGTAAGAGTTGCAACAGTTTCGAAGCATAAATTTAATTCGTTACAAATTGAGCGAAATTAATTGATGATTGCTAGAGCTTTTTTAAGTGACATTGGTTAACAATCTATTTTTTATAAACGCGTGTATTTACACATGAGTATTTTTAGTGAGTGTATCAAACGGAGAAGTTAAGTTAAACGTACTTTTTGGACCACGAATCGATATAATAATATATAAACTTCTCACTACCATCATATAAATGCAATTCTTTTACCTATTATTGTTACCTAGGTACGGTAACTGTATTGGATTTCTATCATTCAATTGATCTACCTAGACACCACTATCATCAACTTTTCTAGCATTGAATAGGAGAATGTAAAGTAGTGTTTTATCCATTGTTAAGTCACAAGGCTCTTGTCTATTGTATTCATTAATATTTTCTATTTGTAGTATGCACGTGGTTTTTACGACATTTAATTATTTCCAGTGTATATTTAGATCTACCTACGCTATTGTTATTTTCACTTTTGCTGTAACAACTTTGGATTTTGTATGGGCGTTGACTGGAGCGGACTTTGTTAACAATCCTTATTTGGAAGTCGTTTTCAAAGGTTAATACCATATTGGCAAGCAATTTGTTTAATTTATTGTTAGGTTCGCTTACTGAACCGATAAATTTGTTATGGGCTATATTATGATTTTGAACCAGCGATATTTTATTAACCTACTTATTATGTTATTATCTACTTGCGTTGTTTTTGTTTCCGCGTTTATTTATTAAACTAAATAAATTGCATTTGTGGGCGAAAAATTGAATTAATTAATTGGGATCTAATTTAATTTTGATTCCTTCCGTGATGTTAGCAGTTTCTTTAATTAGTTAGGTACAATAAAACTAAACTAAGAAGATACAGCCAATATTCCATCGGTCTGTACTTCAGATAAGTTAGGATTCAGAGAACTCTTCATTAAGAGTTTTACCTGTGTCTGTGGTCCCGACTTCAGCGACGTGAAGTTGGCCATAGACCGCACATCTATATCTCTCTGGTACAAAGCACTGCGCCTTCCAGGAGGACCGTACTGCTGGTACAACGCATCAGCTCCTAGAGCCTGAGGCTGTCGGGGAGTGCTCGCTAGCATCTCCTGAGACCTCGCTTGGCTCATCATCATCTGAGTGTGGGCTATCTGTTGTTGCATCAATTGCCTGTAATGAAAATATTTGCCTGTAAATTCTTTAAGTAGATTTAACTTAATTCATAATTAACTTAAAATATACATTGAACACACATTGAAATAAAACTACTTTATAACGGATTTTATCGCGGTATATTTTAGATTTTAGATCCCGATGTTTTAAAGTCTTTTCAGATTTCATGGTCACGGATGGACAAAAATATCGGTCATAAAGTAGTTTTATTTTCACTTAACATATTTAATTTCTTTCAGCTGTTTGCAAGGTCGAAAAAGGTTTAGAGTACTATTTTTTTTGTTATTTTAAAGTTATTTTAATTAAAAGTGACCAGAATACGACGAATGGTAGTAAAATTGTCATTAATAACAAGCAACAGTGCAAATAAGCTTTATTATAAATGCGAAAGTAAGTCTGACTGTCTATCGCGTTTCACGCGAAAACTTATTACTTTGTACTGTTAGCATTATAAACTAAGCAATCAATCAACCTAACTGTGATAGTTTATTTCTTACCTATGCGGCGAAGGACTAGGGTAAGCCATGTTATTAGCAATGCCATGACCGTACTGTACTTCCGGCCGTGGTTGTGTCACAGGCCTTCCGTATATAGCTTGCTCCTTCCTCGGCCCATTGTCCCTTGGAGTTACTGGTTCTGGTTCCCTTTTCCTTTCCTCACTGTTATTCAAACTAGCTTCTGGCTCATTATTCTTCTCACTTTCATTAGCTTCTTTACTCTTAAATCTACTTGAAATCATATCTTTTAGTGTGTGGTAAGTTTTACTAACAGATTTCGTATTCTTGGGAGCATCTCTTGTGTTATCTTTGCCTGTTTCTACAGTCACTGTGATTAATTGGGAGTTATTAGGTGATTCAACTTTGCCATAAGTTTTAGCAGGGATAGGAGGTTTTGGGGAGTCATAGTTTTGAATGTTTCTAGCAACGGCGCCTTGGTTTTGATTCATGTTGTAGCCGTATTCATGGTATTGTCTGAACTCGGTCGACGTCCCAGCTTGGTTCTGTGGGAAATTGTACGTATTAAGTATCTGTTATTGTTTGTGGTGTCATGGGAAGCGCACACAATGGGCTGTTAGGAACTCGGATTGCTTAGTTTGGTACCTTAGCTGTAAATGCGGTAACTTGGTGAAAGGCGTCACTTATTTAAGCTAATATAAGAAAATTGAGGGTTTATGATAGAGCGTTATACAATTCAGACTTAGTAATTATTAGCACATCTGTTTCATAATAATAGTCTTTGGATTTTTTTATTTTATTAGTAGATAAGTACTAGATAGTGGTTCCCTTGATGTGGTAGCCTAGGTTGGAAACAAAATTGTCCTTAGGAGTTTAGATATAATTTGAGTTTTAGTTTGAAATCTAATTTTGAATTTAATACTAATAAATGTAGGTATTTGGAGATTCCCCAAATATCGTAGTTTTACTAACATTTTCCAACGCGAATTCAACCATTTTTACAAAATCACAATCACAAGTTCACATCACACGTTGTTAGCACATTAAGCTCTAAGTAATACTGATCGCATCTAGTCACCGGATGCGCGCGCGCCGCCAGGGAACGACTAGCTACGACGAATTGTAAATAAAGACTGAAGGGGAGCCCTTTCTTTGTCTTTCAAACCCATTAAACCGCAGCAGGTGTCTAATTTTGGAGTAATATAATATTTCTGTACAAGATAATGAGGAAAAAGGTACATATTCTGCTTTGTTACGCGTATCCGTAGTAGTAAGTATGTTCGTACTTTAGAGGTCTTAGGTTTGGAAACTTGCAAATAGGAAAATTAAAAAGAAGTATGTTTGAAATTTGTTAAATTAATACATAAAAAAAGTTATTGGAGCATAGTTGACAAAAGATATGTATCTACATATTATATTAATTTAGCAAGTTTTTAATTCCAGGAATATTATTTACATTTATTTAATTAATTACCAGTAAATTTATTGATCATGTTTTCTAAAAATAACAACCCTTTAGAGTACCACGGCTGTGCATGAGTCTTCTCTCAACTCTAAAAGTGTAAAGAGAGCTAGCCAAGTGCGGGTCGGTGGATCCTCTAGTCTACTAACTTGATATGATGATTATTCATAAAGGGCCTCGAGTACCTTGTCATGTCGTGCGCCGGACATGCACTCGCGTGCGGATGGATTTTATAATGCACTGCGTTTATGCACCGCTTATAAACGCCGAATTCTATGCCTGACTACTCGGGCAGGGATATGTGAAGGTACAGCAGCATACTTACAAATAGCTCCGACGAGTTAGGCGATCCTTCTCACTATTGTTAACTATTGTTTGGTATATTTGGCTTCCTCATAGGGCTACCTTACAATAATCTTTTTTTTTAATATTACATGTTAGCATCTGATTTAAGATTTAAAATGCCTAGGATATTTGGGAAATTATGTCTAGAGGTTCCCAGTGACTTTAATTTCCAGGCTAGATAGTAAAAATATTATTTCCCTTCCTAATTAATACTATTTTTCCTTTGCGTCATCGTTTGAGTAAAATACGAGTAGGCACTAAGTTACCGGTAGAAGATATCTTAACTATGTTAAAGTTACTAATTCCTAGATCTATCATTATATCAAAACACGGTCGTACTTTTTCTGTAAAAGATCAAATGGCAACGAACATCAGTCCATTTTCACAAATATGCAGGTTTAAATTAGAAGTAGATGATTATACACACCATTTAAATAAATTATCTAACTATAATCAACTTGAACGAAACTAGAAACGAGCCTTTCGTAACCAAAAAATTATAATTATGGCCTTAAAATAAACTTCTAATTTAATAATAGGGTCGTTGATACCGCCTTCAGATATCCATCGATATTAAGTCGATTAAGTCGCGTGAAACGCATTAACTTTCCAATTTCCCTACTTGCTGCTTTAATTCATAGCTATTTTGATGCACCGTCGCCGTCGTTTAGTTGATAATTTGTTACGGTTCAGTCCAAGTATTTATATGGAATTTCCATGTATCACTAATTATCGAGTCATTTAGTCGTTTTAAAGTGATATCAGTGTTCTCGAAAGGAAATTTCGTAACAGGCATAATATAGGTATATCGAGCTGGATCTTAGACATCTAAAATTTTTAACACGGTGTCAGTAAAACCATTAAATATTTTTTAAATGGAATCCACCGTATTAGCTGATGTTGTAAAAGTGAAAATGTTACTCAGTTTCTGTTAGCCTTTCATGCTTAGATCACTTAATCGAATGGGGATGATATAGTTTTTATCCGACTGTTCGATGTGTTGAATGATATTACACGATGACCGACAAAACCGATTACCAATACAAATATTATCTATAAATTCAAAGCTCAGTCTATCTATCAGCTGATATTTCATTCAAAATTAATAAATATAAAGAAAAAACTGACTGAATCTTATATTAACGCACAGTCTAAACCACTGGGTCTAGAGACTTCAAATTTGGCTCATAGATTTCGTGCGAAGTGTAGGGGTGCGCTGAGAAAGAGATTTTTGAAACTAATTCATTAACGGGGTAAAACAGGGACCACGCGGGCTAAACCGCGGGCGGTAGCAAGTAAATAATTTAAAAAAATGTATGGAATGTATATGAACTCTTCACATACAATATGACCACTTTTTATCTAATTGCGCAAAAGAAATGTTATATTTTTCGTGATAATCAAAACACGTAGACATGTAGATTTTTAATAACTTTTACATCCGTACTAAGTAGGCCAATATTAAGCTGTAATGTTCGCATAAACCTATATTATGTTCAATCAGATTCGTCGTATACAAACGGCACGTTTAGTACAGTTGTTTCTTAGTACACAGTCTGAAGGCGCGGCGGTCGCACCATGAATTTTTATGGGTTACTTTATAACGCCGCCGAGTGTCTCTTTAGGTATCAGCAGACACCAAGCCTTAGGACTAAATTATTCTGTGAATTGACCTACCATAAATTATGTTTGCAAGGTTGGTCTAACTCGTATGACAGAAAATTAATACCCTCCTAGCCGTTTTTAGGCTACAGCGGCCAGTCTAAGCTGGTCAGTCAGCCAGGTACGCGGGAGATATAGGTAATTATTATTAGTGCTTGTGCGCAAACAGTAGTGGACTACGTCACTAGGCCAGTCAAATATTATTTTAATTATTATTTTCGACTTTACAACTACATAATCTATTGTCAAGTAGAATCGTGACATACAATTTGTAAATTAAGTAAGTATTCTAAGTTGAATATGTAAAATAAGTTTTGTCATGCCAAAATATGTTCACAATGACAGAAAATATGTTGTTTGTTGGCTTGATGCCATAATAATATCGTAAAAACTCGATATACTGCAGTTTGTTGACACCTTACTATATAGCATGATATTTTTTTTTAAACACTTTGAATTCTCATTAACAGTCTTCGGTTCTAAAACGGAAAAGTGTCGAATTTATTATCATCATTCCCCTTGCCTTTTCCCATTTCTATTGTGGTCGGCTCCTAGTCTAACCTAATGCGGCTAGCTACCAGAATTATACGAGTGACTGCCATCAGACCTCTAAACCCGTAGGGAAGCCGAGATGGTTAGACCAGTTGTCTTATTATATTAGGCTTCTGACTATAATTATGTAACGATTGTCATAGATAGACTGTTTTTAATGATAACCGGGACCGACGGCTTAACGTGCTCTCCAAAGCACGGAGGGTAGTCCCACGACCAACCAGACACCGAAACAAATCCTTATTGTTACATAAAGATTGCCTGGGACGGAAATCGAACCCGCCACCAGCATAGCTCAATCCGACGGCTAACACCGTCTGTAAGTGTCCGAGGTCGTCCGAGGTCGTCTGTGTCGTGTAAGTGACGAATTATTATCGGGAAATTATTTTAAAGACATTTCTTCTGTGATTAACACATATTTATAATTGGCCTATTTTTAACCGTCTTTAAGAGTCAATTCTTAATTAAATAAAATTATGATAAAAGAAGACTACCTAAATTTTAATTTAAGTTCTGAAAATAAATAAAAAGGCGAGTGAGACATTTTCGACTGTTTTTTTTACACTGAATATTTTTAAAAAACCTGATTGCATGACCGGGTTCTCTAAAACGCGACGTTTTCACGCGGCTTCTCCTGGTTGCCAAATTTCAGAGATGGCTACCTTGGTTGCGTTGTAAGTACAGTCGGATTAAACGTTCCTATTACGCGTAATCACGAGTACATTAGAACGCGTAATCCGTACAAAGCCTTACTATTCCCAAGTGAAGGCAACACGACACTCGGTGCAAGGAACTCAATGCCCGACTTCACGTCACGCTTGTTAGTTCCCCCTGCATTAGTAGACAATTTCTTTAATGGGTAAGTGATGTTTAGTACCCATGAGATAGTAAAAGTCATAATCTGTCCAAAGGTATAAAAATTGCTGGACTAAATTCCCATTATGTGTATGAAAAACATGCCAGGTAGGACTCTGACCACGAACCTGAATCCTCAGTGAGAGTCGTACCTTCTACGTACTTAATAAACGTAATTGTTAAACGTTTGTATGGATAAATTCTTGTTAAATGCTCCAAGGTTAAGGGTACATGAATAAACTGTTGAATAAATAAATAAATATTTTGGGACATTAACACACACGGTCATCTGGTCCCAAGCTAAGCAGAGCTTGTGTTATGTTAACCAGATAACTGGTATATACTATACATATAATACTTTTCTTTTGTAAATATATGCTTATAATAGATATTTACATCCAGACTCGACACAAACACAAATGTTTGTCACTAATGTTTGTCTCGGGTGGGAATCGAACCCACGACCTGCGGCGTGAAAAGCAAGTATCTTACCGACCACGCCGATTAATTAATTTGCCCGTTATTTTTGATAAAACTTTGTACCAATATAGTTTAAATAAACAACATAAATATCATTCTCGTAAACCACACAGGCAGGTTAAATAGATGTAACATGTCCCCAAATGTTTAGTTGAGACGTGCCAGTTATTTGATGACGTTTCTATTCTTTTTTTATTTTTTTATTAGCTTGTTGTGTCCCACTGCTGGGCAAAAGCCTCCCCCATAGCCTTCCAACTGTCCCTATTGCTAGCTTCTTCCATCCAAGTCGCGACAAACGAGCCTATATCATCGCACCATCGTTTTCGTGGTCTTCCTCGGAGACGACGACCGTTTCTATTCACTGATATAAAATTTAGACAAAAATGTAAGGGTATGTACAACCGAGTCCGGTACTCTATGCCCCACCGCTGCTTTTATTTTCTAAGACCTAGTTTATAACTTGGTGAAAACATAAATAAGTAATAGTAAATTTCAGATGAAAGTGCAGTGAAATCGTTAAAAGATTTTGTACGAGTTATAAACAACAGTTAGGTAATTGAACGGTTATAGACAAGTACGCCATCTTTATCGGCACAGTTCCACTGTGTTATTTAGTTAACCGGGTCGCAGTGAGGTAGGTCAAGTTAAGTGTTACAGTTTCATAATAAAAATTAACTGAATGCTTAGTGTGCTCGACTCTAACGTCAGTTCAAATCCCGCGCCTGACCAAAAAGTACTGGGAGATTTCCAAATTATCCGCAGGTGGTGTAACAGCTGTCTGTCTTGCACATTATTTCTTACCGCTCGTACCAATCCGTGCCACCAGATTCGGAGAGTGAGTTAATAGAGAATGCATTTATGTTTGCGTCCACACCTGCGCACTATAATAATTTTCGCGAATTATAACATTGATGGAGACTATTTTTTTAAAAATCAGTGATGCTGTTGTTAAATTGTACTGTAGACATACCTCAGCATGTGTCCAAGCTGACAAAGCCTTCGGTGGAGCATCAGGTGCGACTGCACCAATTCTGCCTCTCTTCCTAGCCTCCTGGAGGATCGGTACTTTGGAGTTTTTGTCTCCTGACGACAGAATCACTTCGCGTTCTATCTGTGAAAGGAGATGCGAATTAATAACACTTATAATAATGTAAAATAAAAAATATCTGCCATTTTTAATATTGTTCTATGATAAAATTATAATTCTGCCTGTACATATTGACTAAAATTTCTAGAACTCAGGCAAAGTTTCGCCGGGCAGTTCGGTGAATGCAGAAGCGAATCCCGCAGCCCGGCACAAAGAGTGTCTGACGGATCACCGGGGGATTTAGTGAGTATCTAAACCGAGCCCAGCCCCTGGAAGCTGGAGACCCTACCTGTAGGTTAATTCACGTAATTTCTTGACGCGCCGATCAAGTTCCGGTGCAGTTGCATGTAAGTTTACGCCATAGTGCGAAATGGTATTCCTGTACTTGTTTCGCTGTCATATTTATTCTAAGGAGCTGGCGTGACGCGGGCGACTATGACAGCTGTTGTCAAAATTTCTAAAATACGATATATGGGCTGTTTTTTTTATCAAACTTAACTGCAACTGCACTGCAATTCAACTTATTTAATTACGTGAATTATTATTAGCCTACTGGTCTCACTCGCCCGGACCGCCCTTAAGAACGGATGTCCCAAATACCCTTCGCTCTTTGCTCACTCAGGGCGGGAAAAGAAACATACTCTCCCATCGAAAAAATCTTACACACCTAATTCACGCTTGGACTGATTACTTACTAAGAAAAGATTAAGATATACTGATTTAGTTAAAAAAAAAGAATACAATATTGTGGTGCTTCGAAAGAGGGAAAAATACTGACCCCCGTCGTCAGGAAGTATACAATTTAAAGCTCTCATTTAAAAAATTGCATGCATTACACATCAAGCGTATGCAATATTATAAAGAGACAGGGAGAAAAGAAGCGGTGGCGCAGCGGTACGGGCCTCGCCTTAGAAAAATAAGGTCGCGGGTTCGAATCCTGGTCGTGCCCACACATCTTTGTGTGAATTGTTTCATCTCCGCTGCTCAATATCGGTGAAAGGCAACATCGTGATGAAACCGGCATGTCTAAGAACTAATCATTCGAGAACATGTGACATCCACCAAACCGCATTTGGCCAGCGTGTGTGGATTAAGGCTTAAACTCTCTCAACTCAGATAGTTGAGAGAAGACCCGTGCCCAGTAGTGCTAAAAGAAAAAGAGTTGTAAAAGCCCTGATTCTTTCTCGTTTAATGACGATATCTGTTAGTTTGTTCCAAAAAGTTTGGGAATCCAAAAAGTTTTCGGATTTGAAGCTGTTGTTATTTAATTATCTCCGTTAAGACTACAAACACATTTTATAATGTATTACCCCGGTATTCCTAAAAGTCTTATAAGCTCATTACAGCTAAAATAGGTTTATAATTCGTTTGCCTTGGTCATTTATATTAGTAATAAAG
Organism: Meganola albula; assembly: GCA_936450015.1. Lineage (NCBI taxonomy): Eukaryota > Metazoa > Arthropoda > Insecta > Lepidoptera > Nolidae > Meganola > Meganola albula. The sequence continues at coordinate 929,438 of OW388156.1, forward strand.
AGACAAAGTTCATTTTAACTGAAGAGTCTTATAAGATTTTTATGAATAAGATCGAAAAGTTTTGTGTTTATTTAACTTCATAACTTCATTAATATCGGAAATCAGACAGCGCGAGCGAGCAAAAAAGACTTGACATACGTCATGCTCTGATAAGTACACATGCAAGACTTAATTAATTCATACATAATTATGATTACACCTATTATGCAACCTAATTTTTACAATTTTCTATAGAATAGGGGACTTAATATCAATGTGGTGATAATTTTTAATATAACAAGTGCTTACACTAACAATATGTCTCTCAACTTTTAAGATATCTTGGATAGAAAGATCCATGCCCTATAGGAAAACATTACGGCCATGCAGGCTGACGCGTACAACGCGCTCGCTGGCTGTTATGGAAAGACTTGGAGAAAGATAACCCTCGTTCAGCGTCCAATAGAGGAGAGGTGAGGAGGTGCATAATGCATTTTCCCCTAAACAAAATGTATTCTAAATATAACAATAACTAAGTAATATCCTTACCAAAACACAAAAAACTGAAACTCAATAACACAATTGTCACAAACTAAGATCTTGAAACAATAAATAAGATGATATCAAACACGTCACAGTTGTCAGATAAACGAAACAACAATGAACACTTTCACTGGTATACAATATGAGAAGCAAAAACTTTAGGTTCACATATCGGAGAAATCGCGGATATCAAGGCAATTCTACCATTTGTTGCGTGATGGTGGGAATTTGAACAGTCATGATGAACCATCAGTTATACTACAAATAGAGAAATAGAATGAATTACATAACAAAGAAATTGAAACAAAATATTTTGATTGAACTAAAGTAACAATGATAGCTGTAAAAAAAAAAAATTGGTTGTTTGTAAAGTAGGTTTACGATCGAGATGTTTACGTGATAACGTCTTATTGGTGATATAAGTTTTTGGGAAGTAAGGAATTAATATCGTTGCCGCTAGAGTGAGAGAGACGGAAGATCGGTCCACTCACTCGAACGCTATGCCAGCCTCCGCTCGTGAGGATTCCGCGTGACAAGTTTCACGGAATGACTGGCAGCGCTCGAGATGAGACGGGAGATCGGTCCGTCTCTCTCTCGTTATACCTGCGATCGCGCTCGTGAGGTTTTGGTGTGACACAAGTTTCTGAACATGTCACCCGACTAAAACGATTTTAAAGACGTTATCACGTCAAAAATTATAACATACAGTGATAATAATAGACGGTGATATTACTAATTTATCAAAAGTAGTTTAATTAATACTAGTTTTAATAAAAGTATTTTTAAAAGTCATATTTTAAAAGTCTAAAACTGCTTACATTTCCAGCAATGTATATTTACGAGCTAGCAGTATTTGTTAAATCACATCCTAATTTATTTGAAAAGAGACCCCCAGCTGATCCCAGGTTAAGAAAGAGAGAAACTAATATTTTTTCTGTAGGTTCGAGCAACACAGCTCTCCTCCGGAAAAGTATGTACAGAATGGGTCCATTAATATATAATAAAATCCCTTCTCAAATTAGATATTTAAATATAACATTGTTCAAAAGGAAACTTAAGCAATATCTTATTAATAAATGTTTCTACACTATTAATGACTTTTTTAATGCCTGATATTATAATTGGTTAAGTATGTATTTTGACGTGACAACGTCTTATAAATTGGTTTGCCGGGTGACACTTCAAGAAACTGCGTTACGCTCCGCTCACGTTATGCGCTCACAATGAGAGCGAGTGAGAGGCACGCGTCCCTTCCACTCGGGCATGGTTAGCCCGCCTAAGAGCGAGAGAGACAGACATAAAAAGTGAAAGGCACGCGTCCCTTCCACTCGAGCACAGTTGGCCCGCCTAAGAGCGAGATTCTTTGTATAAATTAATGTTTTAAATATAATTCTTTGTATAAATAAATGTTTTAAATTGTTACTATTATTTCATCCTTCTTCCTACTATACGAATGAATATTCACATTAAAATTATTTTACCACTCAAAGTCGTTGTCACGTAAAACTTTCGCCCGTATACCGACTTTACAGACAACCAATTTTTTTTTTTTAATAGTTAGTTAGTAATTATAATAACGATTTGTACACTTTATGAGTATAATGTAGCGACCTAACTTATGTAATATGACACCTATTGTAAACTTTACCTACATTAACAAATAAATGATTTGATTTGATTTGATTTGATTTGAATAATACCTGTAGCATTAGGTAAAAATTACGAAATGTAAGTAAATATTGCAATATTTTTGAAACTATTAATAGTTTGCAAAAATAGGTACTGCCAAAGTAACTGCATTGTTTTTCTGATGATGATTTAAAGTGTAAACCAAAAATAGTTTCAAACAACCCTGTAATTGCTAAGAAATTGTCCTTTAATAGAGGATGTGGTCTAAATACACAAGACACATAACTTGAATGTCAGTAACCTGAGCCTGTCGAGCAACTTGCTATCCAGGTGACAACCGCCAAGATAAACTCCTTGAGGAGTTGTTTAGTTACTGTACTAGAGATACCCATCGTTATAAATGTACCACGATTTTGACGAAACTTAAGAAAATTAATAGTTAATTAAATTCGGTTTTATTAATAGGTCCGATACGGTCAGTATATTTAATATTTGGCAAACATAATAAAAGAACCAATTTTGTTATCAAATGCCAATATTATTTCCAATTGTATTCAGACTTAAAAGAAAATCTATAATCGGTTCTTCCAACATTTCTAGAATTTTATTCAAAAGTCGTGAAACAGTCTTCACGCTACTTAAAAATTGGTATGGGTACTCGAAGTCCCATTTTACTTTCTGTAAGTTTTATTATCTGTGACGGAAGCATAGACACAGATAACTAAATCGTCTATAGATAGAAGATCGACATCTTATATGCGTTAAGAGCCGGTCTAAGTTATTCAATGTTTCCAATGTCATTGAAGTATGTATGGATTAAGCAACAGACCTGAATTACGTTGCTTTAAAGCAACAAACTAATAGATTTTATCAGAGATAATTTTTATTCATCAAATTTGTTATAGAAAAGAACGATTTTGACGCGAAATATGTACCTTATAATTATAAGACCTAGTAATAAAATTCAATGGAATTTATTCGAAATAAACGGGAAAAGTGTAAAAAATAAAGACAATAATAGGAAACGATATCATGAACTTACAGGAAATTTAGCGGAGTGTGTGTGTAATGAAGCGGACGCAGAAGGCGCCGCACCAGGGAGTGCAGCCTCCGGCGCCGGCGGCATCCTGTACGGGGGTACGCCCTCAACTGTACCTGAAAAAACAATTCATTTTATAGAAATGTAGATGTAGATTACAAGATAACTTTAAAGATTATTTGCAAAACAGATGGGGGAATTTTAAAGGATAATCAGGGTCTTGAGGTTTTATCGTGATAGCAGCCATTAATCAATGATCTTATAATGGCTGCTTTAGTCAATGTTGACATTATGAAGAACACTAAATAATTTTAATTAAACAATCGGACTAAAATAGTTACCTAAGATTATATTGCTACAACAAAACAATTACTACAATTAACTGTCCTATATTGCATGGATATAAAGTAAACGATGACTCGCATTTAATACCAGCATCAGGTATTTAATTATAGTTTTTTACGTGCTTTTAATGCATATGTGAGTTCCTAATTATATGGAGTGTGTTGGAGGCAAAGAAAAGTCCGGCACCTTGCGAATATCCAGAAAGGACAAAGAGCACTGAATGCACATAAACGTCCTATTCCCATTTCTTAACCACATACTTGACAAGTCATCTATTACTTATTTTTCCGTATGCTGGCAACTGAATGGCTTTGATGGTAAACTACTGAGTACCGCTATGTCAATTGTAATCATCTAATAAGAGGAAATGAGTATAATGTGGTAAGGAATTGCCAATGTAAATTGCGATATAAAAAGATTATGTACAAGTATCTAACTAGGCACATAATAGAGTTGTAAGCGTTTCATGTTTATAGTGTTTTATAACAGTTTTGTGGTGGTTTCGTCACATTTGTTTAGTCTTAATGTACCCTATTAATTATATTTATTTGCTACTAAACCAACGTTACGAACCTTGTAAATACCGTACAATATATTAATATAATGTCTATATTTCACTTTGAAAACTATAATCATATGTACCTGCATAAAAAGCGTATGTCAAAATTCGGTACATAAATATCTTAAAACTGTTAAGTCGGAAACTCATTAACTTGATTATTTCCCATTTTCCTTGTTTGATTTATTGAGAACTCTTTGTACTAGAAGAGGGTCGATACTTAGCAATCGCCCCTTAGATTTTGTTCACTTAAATGACCTTTACAATTTTCTTTCAAGTGTTTACAGTTACGAATCAATAATAATAATTTGGTAATTAGTACCGATTTTATAAATAATAACAATGACTAAACTTATTACTATTTAAGCTTCGGCGGAATTAAATAAAACAAATGACAAAATTGTTTTTTCATAAAATATGGCTACGGAATGGCTGACTGGCTGGCTGTCGTAATGAATCGCCTTATCGCTTTTCCTAAAGAGGTTGACGTTACCTAGTTGGACTCTTTGATTTGATTTAAGGTTAAATTGGTAGTATCTATAGTATTATGTTACGTTTAAAAAAATATTAATTTATCTAGTAGGAATATTGATTTAATATTATTAATAGATAATAAGTTCCATAATAATACATTGAAGCTACACAGGATGCCAGTAATGTCATTTAGATAATATTGAGGTAACCATAGATTGATGCTCGTGGTTAAAGAATTGCTGGAGACGTGGCAGCTGGAGACCGCAATTGCCTATTGATCGATACGGGTGAACAAAACAATGACAGTAGAAATAAAATAAAGCCACATAAAACTGTCGCAGTAATATTATTTGACACGAAAAACTTTGCAAACGATCGTCAAAAAGAATCCAAAATCTCTCAAACAAGAGAATTTAAATAATTTGATACAAAAAGACAGATTGACTCGTGAAGGATTTGAACCTCCGCCCTCCGATGATCAAATACAATTTTATATCGGCGCTCTTACCTACTGAGCTAACGAGTCTTTTAGTTAACTGTTGAATATATTGGCCAGTATCAACGGAATGACATCATCCAACACCCACATCGCGTGACGCATCCTATTCCGAGTGAAACAGTAATGTTTTCTTCGAGAGTTATAGCGTAAATGTTAATGTTTGACTAGTTGATAGTAAAATATTATACTTCTGTTTAAAAATGGTCATTATCTAGGTTAACTCCAAGAAAAATTGATACAGAACATAACAATCCATAGCGTTTCAGTGTTAGTTTAAAATGGGTTTCTCGGCTATCATAGAACAGTTTAAGACTGTAGAGAAGGCCTTTAATCCTATAACCACAACGCGAGTTTGAAACGAATTGGTGTATATAAGAAGGGCTAGGATGATGCTGGTTTTGTCTTTGAACTTTCCTTCGCCATTTTAAAGTATTATAATCAGTATTGGAACAATTACTACAAACTGATTAATTCTTATTGGTCACTTGGATTGAAACCCGATTCAAACAAATTCACATTGTAAAAACAAATTCAAATTCACATTGTACCTGAACTACATTTCTGACCATATTACTAATTTACTTTTCAATGAACCGCGACTGTACAAAAACCAAATGCATGTCAAATCATATCGTCAATGTATATCATACAAATGTTACCGTTCGTACCGGTTTCGGGTTTGTCGAAACATGTTCATTGGGCCATGTTTTTACACCCATTATATAAGAAGTTTGTTACATCTTTTTTACTGCCGAAAACCTCTTCTATTACTGTAAGTGTGGTATAATAATTATGTATATCAGATCAAATCAATAGTTACTTATTTTTTAATGCCTTGTTGGAACAGTGGCAGAGATGTGTTCACGAGTCATTTGTGATAAAATTGAAAAATCGTATTCGATCAATGGCTATTTGCTATTTTTATTTTTTCTCCTCTTTTTCTTCTTTGTTTTTTTTTATTTTTCTATCCCCGTTTATTTTTCTTTCTTCCTTACAAAACAGGGAAGAATGGTGTGTTAATAACGTTTTTAATCAATTTGCGTACCTACCTCCATAAAAATAAATCACAATTGTGTATTGTGTCAGGATATGTCAGAATTATCTTCAAATCTAGATAGATTTGAAGATAATTATTGGTAGATACCCATTACATATTTATAGAACTAATCTATTCTGAAGCAATAAATAATATCAGATTAGCTAATTGTTAATCATTGACCGACAAAATATTAAATTTGCGATACATAAGCGATTATGAAACATGCACGCTAGTTTAGACGTTGAATTAATTACTTTTCGAGGAGGTTATTTACTATCAAAAGATTTAAAACGGAAGTTATATTATGCTGTAGTTTATGCAACAGTAATGTTTTAACAATAGGAAAAGTTTATTGTAGGTCTTTAGTATGTAATTGTAGAACACAATGTAGGTATTTAAGATCCTATCTAATCATAATGATGGTGGAGGAAAATGTTGTAGAGAATCGGCAGGTCTTAGAACTAAATATATATTTGATAAATGCTACATCAATCAATCCACTTTAGGTTAAAATGTGTGGATCTAAATCTAGCCTCTAAAGATAATCAGGGAAGCTAATAAAAGACAAAGCCAGCATCAATAACTGTAATAATTAAGAAATATTTTAAAAAGAGGTTCTTCTTCGCAATTAACTCCTCTGACGGTTAGCTAGAGGTAAAATGCTGCATGTTCTTTTATAGGGATGCTTTTCTCCCTCTCTCTTTTCTTCTGTTTCTCTCAGCCTTTCATCCTTTCTCTACCATATAGGTATGTATTAGCACCTTAATGACTATTTATTAAAGCGATTAAATTAATGTTATTGCTGATATTCAATCCATTGTCCACATGAAAGTAAGGAAACTTTTCCTCCAACAGGGTATCTCAGAGACACTCCGCGTTTCTTTTTTTGTTCCAGTTTTGATTTGTTATATGATATGATAATGTAACAGATTAAAGAAAGTACTCCAATAAAACAATACTAATGATCGATTGCATAGAGGAAATAACGTTAGTTAGTGGTTCACTTCAAAAATACATCTCACGATTGTAGATTTAACGGATCGGAGTTTTTCTCTGTTGGTTATGCTAATTTGGACATTACAGATGAAGTAATAGAGTAGAATTTTGAAGAATTGAGAGCAATACTGGGTCTTCCGGAGTCAGGTGCGTTCAACCTGAGTTTTTTGTGACACATCTGTTTTGTGAAGTGCTCCAAGGTTTGCGGTTCGAAAGTTTTGTTGTGGTTGGATACTCTGTCTGTCAGATGTAAGAATTTGCGCAACATACGCGATTTTTTTTTGTATCTAGTGATTACATATATTATGGATTGTAATGTAATGATCCAAAGTGCACCTTATATCGTCTGCTTTCTGTTTATTAGTTAAATCTTCTGTAGGTATGTATGTGTTGTAGATATGTATCTTTATTATCAAATTTCACATCATTAGAATATTTCCTAGTTCTGGTTATAGTAACTATAACTCTAGGACCCAAAGGAAAATACACTACGGAAAGCTATGTTCGAGGATAGTGGTCGTCCTAATTGACGCCAAACAATGACAATGAAGAGCAGCGGTGGCGCAGTGGTACGGGCCTTGCCTTAGAAATTTAGCGTCGCGGGTTCGATGCCCAGTATGCTCACACATCTTTGTGCGAATTGTTTCATCACCGCTGCTCAATAACGGTAAAGGAAAACATCGTGAGGAAATCGGCATGTCTAAGAGCTAATCATTCTAGGACATGGACATCCACCAACCCGCATTTGGCCAGCGTTTATGGATTAAGGCCTAAACTCTCTCAACTCGTAAGATGGTTGAAGGCCGACCCGTCCAGCGCATGTGGATTAAGGCCTAAACTCTCTCAACTTTTAAGTTAGTTGAGGGAAGAGCCTGCCCAGCAGTGGGACACTAAAAAGGGTTGAAGTGAAAGACTCGTGCTGAGCTGAATGAGTTGCTTCACTCGTGATCGGTTCGTAAGTATAGATAGACGCACATTTAGGACCACCATAGGGTCCTTGTTAACTTTTAGGTCCTCCGTCGAAATTTCCTTATGCTGTGAGCCACATCCAGCAGCAGTCTTCGCACAACAGTCAGTCGATTTTGCTCTGTCTTTAACTTAACATCCTTGTTATTCTTACTAATTAAATTGTCTATTAATTATACATTATTCGTTTAAACCGTGTAAGTACACATTTAAATGACATACACATGACTAAAGTCATGGTTTCACAACCTTGTAAATTTGACAGTTGAAAAATTGCGCACGGATTAATATGTGGCGAGTGGGTGTATAAAGTGAATGCTTGTTAGATTGGATTTAATTACTCTTAATCTTGGTCTAGTCTAACGTGACAATGTCAAACACAATGGGAAACAATTAATTAATGATGTTAACAAACAAGTAGTGACTGTTATAGAAGTTGTTAACAATGATAAGTCATACCCATGGATGTAGGCAGAATCAGCTTTGGGGTTTTAGGTGTATAACAATGTTGTATATTATAATATATGTGTAAAAACAGCGATTTTGTAGGGGTTGAAGACAACCCCTACGCTACAACTGTGTCCAGTATTGTAATACCAGAAAGTTTTAGTAAGGGTGAATATGCCCCATGTATTGATAGCTACGTTTAGGTCGTACATAATAAAAAATCCTGGCACACTACCATACAAAATTAACTGATAATAATCTGACTTACAGGAGTTGCAGTGGCGGGATTGCGGTGGTAGGTTAAGTGCTATTTAAAAGATGTCAATAATCTGAATAGCATAGTAATTGTTGTGTAATAATTTTATATATAATGTAGTTCAATGTGAAGTTGATGAAACATATTGGTTGATCTTTTATGTAGATAGTTATGTAAACAAACCTAAATTTGTAAAACTTCCTTATTTCGAGCTTACTGACGAATTCAGTTAAATTCCTCTGAAGGTTATCTGAGGCGGTTGACTTTAATTCTTACCTCTAATCCCACCAAAAATATATACAAATTGCTATTGTGACCTACTCTAAGAAATTGCTGTAACATTTGCAAAATTGAGTACTCTATTTTAAGATTCAATTCACGTATTTACCTAGTAAGTTAATAAGTAAATCTATACTAGGAATGGGTTTGTTAACTTAGTTAGTGAATTTAAATAATGTCGTATTTATGGTACCCAGTACCCTCAGCATCAGTCGTCAATACGAAAAATGTTTACTATCATGAACCTGTCAAGATAATAAGTTAGAATGCAAAAAACCTACATTTTTTTTTTAATATTGTATTTAAAATCAATTTTATTCTATTTATAGCATTTCATTTTATTTTAAATAACGCTTAGAAAGAAAAAAATGAATTTAAAAATAGAATTTTGACAGATTCAGGATAGTATTCGAAAACTTTTTCGTATTGACGAACTCGTACTAGGGGTACGAGTACTATATTCTACTTAAACAGTGTTACTATAAAATTGAAAAGTTCCTTTTTTGGAATAAACTGCTTCATTAAAATTGATTTTAGTATCTCAATTTCGAGTATTTAGGTTACTTAAATAAGTAATTATACATTTTGGTAGTTTTTCAGCTCATTCTGTTGCCGGAGGACAAAAAACATAATAGCATTGTGTAGATAATATCTTTGTGAAGAAATTTATGACTACCAATTTTACAAACAATCCGGCAGCCGACGTTGACCCCGACGTTGTAACACCATGCAGCACTCGCGCGTCGTCCACCCACTAGATATTGACAGGCATTACCTTACATCCAAGAGCACAACCATAATTCAAACTTCGTGTGTTCTGTGAGCTATAGATACCTCTATTAGTCTGCCGATAAAGCGAAGAAAATTGATGAGTCTTGAATCTTGAATCATAAAATAATGTTAAAAAAATATGGGATCGGTCGAACCTGTAACCGTACTTTCTAATAAGACACCTAACTGACCTACGCTTTTGTTTCAATCAGGTTTCAAGACAATAGCATTACAAAACTGAAGGGAAGTGGGTCTATTGTCAAACTCCTGTCAACCGTCAAATGTAGGTTCCTTTGTTCAGGTTCTTGAGTAGTCATGACAGGTTGTTGGTCAGCCTTGACTTCATTCAAATTTGGTTTTATATTAGGCCAACGCTTATGGTATAAAACCATTAGTAACTGCCTATACTTCCGTAACTCTATAATTTGATTTCTACGTGGGTTTAATTGCTATTTTGTGTTAAGTTATGGTTAAATATTGATCCGTAATACTGGCAACATGACCCGGATTTAATGGATGTCAATTACATCTACATGTATTGTATCTCGGCAAAAACTCTTTAGATTCTGTTAGATAATATGATTCTGACGATTATCCATAAGTTTGAGAAATTACTTTACTTTTACAGAATTATTTATTAGAATTATTATTCGCATTATTTCTGTACTTATTGTATTTAACAGAATAATGGTTTTTATATTCTTATAAAAGTATCTACTATAAGGTTTTGGTAAAATATTACCGATTGGAAAATATATATTCCCAATTTTATATCCACGTATCAACATTTTCGAGGAAAAGTCGATGCTGTTTTAAATACAGTGTTTTGTGGAATTTATAAACCACTTACATGAATAGAAACAAACGAATCCTGAATATATATCGTATGTAATGACTTCGTCTTTGCCAAATTGCTCTACTGCTTGTTCATCAGTAGTAAAAACTACAGATAATATAACAGCACAAAAGCATGCTACAAGCGTTGCCACTCAAAGCAAGTGCGAAGGCAGAGGTCAAATACTATCTATTTTTCGAGGGTTATGTTTAGATGCCCTAAGTAATACTTCCAAATTTGAAATACTAAACCTAGTATAGTATTATATTATCTATTACTAAACTAAGATTCATCTAAGTCTAAGAAATGCATTTATAATTGACCAGGGATTCAGACCAAACATTATTAATAGTTTTAACAAAAAGAAATAGCATGATCAGCCATAAACGTTAATGCTTTTAAATATTGAAATTGTAACTTTTTTTTTATAAATCGGTAATTAAAATGTCCAGGTTACCTTTATCAACCTATAAGATAGAATTTCGTTTAAAAACTATCATTGCGTCTATAGGTACTAATCGTTTAAGTCCTTGTTTACATGAGCTAAGGTTGCAAACGGCTTAACAGTGAGATATACATGGCCAAAGAGTTGCATTGCATACTAAGTATTAGGTTTTTCCAAACTACTTTATCTAAATTGAAGAATCTCCTTTGTTACAGAAGTAGATAACATTAAATTACATATTCAAAAAGAGGTTTTTGTGATACACTGTAAAAAGAGTAAATAATAACATAATGTTGATTGCTCACGAAATTGGTGTGAAAAATCTCTATGAATACATACAAATTAATTCTTTTTAAAGAATGTGTTCGTTTAATCTGACAAATTAAATTAATAGGTATTAATATAATTTATATATTATCAGATTAGTGTCCAAATAAATATAAAAATGTTATTAATAACTCTTTCAAAGTAGATTTCAATGTTTTAAAAGACAAGTAGAAAGTAATGAATGACGTTGGTGTTTTGAGACTTTCGAAAAGATAATATCAATCAACTTATTAAAGATACAACTTGTTAACAAGTTAAAATTTGTGAAAATTTTCGGCTCTTTGGGAAAATATTTCCCAATAAGCTTGGAGACTATTTTGTTTATCTTTGGTAGAGTGTAGTACGTAACCTTAATGTATTTTTAAGATTTTTTTATAAAGATAAATAGGTAATAGAGTTTCTATCTAAACTGTTAGATTATAAACATATATAAAAAATAAGACAGCTCTCAGAAGACGCGTTGACTCAATATATACTACTACTACTATGTATACCACTTAATTCCCACTAGGTAGTTAGATACACAACACAAGTCTAAGTAAAACTTGATATGTTGCAATGTCGTCGCATAGCAGCCTCAGAGCTTTTCTAATCCAACGATAGATATGCAGCCTGTATTAGATTATAACGGATTTAAACTATACATAACATGCGTGAAATATCTTAGAAAGTCTGGTAAAAAGTGATTAAGTTCTCGTAATGTATGTAAATGTATAGAATAAGGCAAGGACACATACCGGACCGTCCAAAGCACAATGAACCACTTGCTGAATTATAACGGTTGTCAGACAATTTGTCAAGGTTAGATGACACAAATGCTATTCCACTGCACTTGAGTTACGAAACTCAAAGGAGATCAAACCTTTATTACACTTTAAGTTACCAACACATTTTAACTTAAAACAACTTAGAAACAAGATGTAAAAACAAGACATTCACCTGCCGGCGGCGCGCGCGCACTGGCCGCCAACCGCTGCAAGCGCCCAGCAGAACCCGTTTCGTAGAAAAAAGCGCTCCTTCCCGCCTCCGCTGCCTTTACGACCCTTTGCATATTCCCCTGTGCCTGCGTACTATTTACAGCAATTTCTTTTAGTCGCTCCGGTACGAGTTGTGTATCTTGTGGCTCGATCCTTCGGTTCATCTGACTCTTAATATTTGTATTAGATGGTGGTTCATGAATTATTTGATTCACCACGCCATTTACTACTGTTTTTGGATTTCTCGGTATAACTGGTATTCGCCCATAAACTGGCTGGTTTGTGTATTTTGACGAACTGTCTATAGAATGCGGGTTAGCAAAGGCGTTCACTTTTAGTATTTCATTTGCTTGGTGCAGTAGTCGTCGTTGTATAGTTTCTATTTCTGTTTTTGGTACTTTTGAGTTCTCAGACAGCTCGGCTATTAATCGGTTAACGTTGAATTCAGCCATTATGTTGTTCGCTGCTTGTGATGTGGATGGTTCAGAGGTGTTTTTGACGTTATCTTTAGTAGTTTCAGACTTCATTGCTTTGACTTTCATTTTAAGTTTTTCTGGTGGTGTCACCACAATTGATGGTAGATATTCTTTTGAGTTTGATTCTTTTTTATCGCGCTTCACTTTTTTTACGATTCTGCTTGCCATCAGATTGTTGGCTAAAATATCTAAATGTTTAACGTTTTTTTTATATACATTTTCAGTATTGGTTTTCTTTATTTGAAATCAGAAGAATATAAAAAATGGGACCAATTTGAGACTACAACTTTTTATCGAGTTAGTTTAAAAGTTGTTATAAAATTAAACTTGCAATATCTTTTGTTACCTACTTGCAACTTATATGGAACAAGTTCCTACGCTAAAACATTATAATTTTATTTATTTTCTTCGACAGTCGTAAATAAAATTACATGAGCCATTTTTGGTAAAATCGCGTTCGTATTGCGCTTGATCGTGATCCATAAATATTACGTAGTTAGTATAGTAGTTATCATACTGGAAGGTAGGTAGAGCTTGGTACCACATATTTTGTTAAGTTACTAAAAAAGTATTCGAATATATTATTAGCTGTAACAATTACAGACATTGTTGAGCTTAGTAAGAAAATATGGGAGGCGCATTAAAATTAACATCTTAATATGTGAGCGATTTTTGTTGTCTTTTCTGCACATTTGAGTGTCTACAACTTTGCTATTAAGTGCATAGACATACTTTCATGTTTCATAACCATTGTTGGCCACACTTATGGGAACTATTCTGCGTTAGTTCTCATACATTGTCATTGTTATCTTTTTATTTATTGAATAGTCTGAATACATGCAAATTGTGTCAACTGCTTTATTATTGCGGAATCAATACGGGGAAGTGTTGTTACTATTTATTTTTCTTTCCAGTTTACTTAACTACATATTATCTAAGTTAATGTTGGAGCAGACTGGCCGTTTGTGTAAAACGCAGTCCCAGAGATGAGCCCAAATAGCCAGTCACTAGGCACCGTAAACCTAAGGAAACATGACGGGATGATCTAGTAGCATTCGCTATAGAATGGCCAGAGGTTGGGGGCGAGAGGAGAAGATGGAATTTTTTTACTGCGAACTCCAGTCCAATCTCAATACTAACTGACTCAAAAAAGTTGAAGACAGGTTTTCGCTGGTTTGACAGATTGATACGTCTTTTGCTTATGTCGTCTTACCACTAATCATTAAGGTCTCATTCAACTTCACACACATATTCAAATTAGTCTAATGTAGATCAATATTGTTCGTCAAATTATTGGTTCTTAGATTCAATGTCTTCACGTTGCTTTATCACCGTTATTCAAGACTAGCTTTCCGAAGCCGGATTCGCTTGAAAAACCTACATTTCAAGTCATGTCCAGATAAAAAGTAACTTTCTTCAACAAATAGGCTGACAATGTGTGTGATATCAGAAATTAATGTTCCGATTATAATATTAGTGAGTCAATCAAACAAACAAACAATCAGACTCTTTAAGCTTTATAGTATTGATATAGATACAAACAAAACAGAGCAATACGGCAACTGTATCTTACGATATTGTTGATTGTAGCGTACCTATTCTATAGATAGAATTTATTGATAGAAATGATACCAAAACAAATAAAACAATAGATATCGATGAAAACAAAACAAATAATATTATGGCGATTGTTTTAGTTTAGGAACAGCTTCCACCCACTTTGTCACAAGTTATATCGAAGAATTACACGGAAATATGTTATCAGGATGAAAATCCCAATTATTCTAGATAATCAACTTTTTGTGAAAAATTTAATCCGAATCTGATAGACATTTTGCTGTGAAAACTTATATAATATTTAAAAAAAAATGAAAAATAATATATTTATAATCAACATTACTTAAAATTATATAGATTTTGTAGTGGTCCTCACACGAGACAAGCCTGTATCGTGAGGAATCAACCCTAAAATGATATGCCTGTGGCAAAAAATTAAAAACGACAGTAGTGTTGATAACAATAAAATAAAAATATTTAAGACTTCATTCCTAATCTATGAATGACAACATCAGAAATCAACCACAACCTTATAACATGATCTTATTACCATTGAGCGTGAACAGCCATTCAATGAAATCGTTTGGATTCATATACGGTAGCATCTTTGACGAAGCTGTGCTTAACTATGGCGTTGTTAAGTCTGTATAAACATTGAAATAAAACTACTTTTTAACGGATTTTATCGCGGTTTATTTTAGATTTTAGATCCCGACTTTTTTTTTTATTTCAATGTGTGATATTCGCGTAAATTTAAGACAATACTATCTGTATAAACATATTCATCTATTCTTCCATCTTTACAAAGTTCTCCTCTTTTTAAAAGCAGTAGAATATATGGATACCTTTTCTTCAGTTACGTGACACTCTTAACTATTGATTTTAGTTAATTTATCTTCTTTGAAAGTTATAAAGCTGAAGTGCCTCTTTGATTAGACGCGCTAATCTCAGGGACTAACAATCAGTTCAAAAAATGTTGCACTTCTAGACTGACTGTATTGAGGAAGGCAACGTTTGCTGGCTGGGCATGATATAGAAAAATCACGCGGACGAGGCCAAAGATAATTTCGCTAGATAAAAGTTTTTGTGTAACAGAAGTCTTACATCGGTAAGTTACAGTAGTTTGAATCTACAACACTCCCCATTGTTTTTGTGAGTAATTAATAGGGCGATTATACACCTATTGTGGGCGATTATCCAAGTGTGAATCCTTTGTAGATCTGTAACACTTTACACTTTGTCTTCATTATACACCTAGTATGTGATCTAACACAGAACCAGAGTAATCGACCATCTTGATATAGCAAATTAGTTAGCTGAAGTGGCAGTGGACCGGTCATATCTACCGCAGAACCTACAACTGTTCGAGTAAACGATTTCTTGAATGAATACCACAGATTGGTAAACGTATCATAGGACGCCCTCAGACTAGGTTGAGTGACGATCTCTACAAGGTGACTGGTAACAGCTGGATGAAAGTAGCCGCGGGTCGTGTTCAGTGGCGTGCTTTAGGAGAGGCCTTTTTTGTGTAGTCTATATTGTCCCACTGCTGAGCAAAGGCCTCCTCAAATTCTTCCATCTTATCCGGTCTCCCGTGACCTCTGGCCATTCAATATCGAATGCATCCAGATCATCCCGCCATCTTTTTGCCTCGGCGACGGCTACCATCATGCGGCACCCAGTGTATGGCTATTCGGGCCCATCTCTCTGGCTCCATTCGACGGAGAGAGGCCTATATCCAGCGGTAAACTAAATTAGGCTGATGGTGATGATGATGACAGTTAATTTCGAACCGCCAGGGTTCGAAATGTGTATAAATTGTTTTGCCGGATTAGAGGACACAACATCTGCCAATGCAGTCAGTGTGTGAGGATTAAAGCCTAAACTTTTATGATAGTTGAGAGAAGACACTGAACTATAAATATTATAATTATAGCTGTCAAATTACATTACAGTCAGTAAGTAACAAATGAGTGTCAAAATCTTTAGTAATTTGCTTTCAAAGTAATTAATTACGTATGTTTGGTATTCTTTTGCTTTCTTCTTTAAATTAATTAGATATGTCGGTGAACGTTTATTGAAATTATTAAAATATATGACTTAAAAGTTGATTAAAGTAAACACATGTATGGAAGTTATAAAGGACTTTTAATACATTTTTTTACCGACTTAACTAAAGAGAAGTTTATCAATTTAGATGATTTTTTTGATCAAGCAACGTTCGTTATTGTCGGATTAGAAAAAAATGTTTCTGTTTTAAAGAAGTTTATTTCGAAAATGGTCCCATTTAAGTTTAAACGCGGTTTATATTTTGTTAACTTTGAACTAGTTACACTTTGATATTTTTTTTTACATCGTGTAATAAGAACTGAAAAAAAAAGTTTTTTAATATATTTTTTTTAACACTGGCACCGCAAACACTAAATTAAACTTATTAAATACCACTTCACATTTACTAGCACTTATATCCACTCGGGTAGCAACAACACATTTTTAAACTTCGGTAGAGCACTGCGCAAGCGCACGAATTGTACTGAGCACTGTTGCGTACATTCGGCTTGAGATTCGCTTTCGTAGCCGCAAGACATCAACATAGACTGTGTAGGAATAGACGCGGCATGTTACGCAATTTTAATTTTTTTTTGTTAAATATTGTCATTATGGTATGTTGTTTTTGAGGTTATTATTTTATATGTATTTTGCTGCTAACTTTCTGATTACGTTACCGGATGATAACGATGCGCGATATTTATTCCACGCTTAGTTTTGTTAGGCTAGTTCTTTATTTAGGTTAATGTTGAGATTGTTATTCAATTCGATAATTTTTTGCTGTCAATTTTACGATCTCTTATGGTTAAAATTATTTACCACTAGCTTCCGCCCGCGGCTTCGCCCGCGTGGTGTTAGTATAAAAACTAGCCAAGTGGCAGATCTCTAAGAACCCCTTATCATATTTTTTATGTGTTATTGGTGGAACCCCGTTTCACCCCCTTAAAGGGTGAGTTTTGAACAATCCTTTCTTAGTGCACCCCTAGACTCCATAAGGAACCTATCTGCCAAATTTGGAGTCTCCAGACCCAGCGGTTTGTGTTCTGCGTTGATATGTCAGTCAGTCAGTCAGTTTCTTCTTTTATATATTTAGATTTTTCTTGCTATGTTTGCAAACACATCAAGACTAAACAAAGCCCGAATTTTTAGCTTCTGTGACGGCAAATATATTAATATTTTAATTTAATAGCATAAAAGTACAAGAGGGGTGTACTTTCATGCTAAAAATGGTCATAACTGGCTCTATAAAGTTCTTTTTATAGCTTAAAAATCAATGCGAAATTCTTAATTATCAAAACTCAGTTTGAAACAATGCTTAAAATTAAAAAAAAACTTTATGATGTTATTTATGTCACTAAACATATTACAAAAATATTTTTTTGTCTGTTGTTTATGCTATTTAAAATCAATGAAACGTAGGGATCTGTTAATTTATAGTAAATAAACGCAAACAAACAGTGATGTGCTAATTGTCCCTAATGGCGGTAAGTAACATTTGAAGTAACTTTTATTGTTTTACTTTAGGAGTGCTCCGTGGGTGTGTGAAGGCGGTTTTTGTAATTTTAGTGCACTGTAAATTTGTTAAGGCATTTTATTTTATTTGCACTGGTTTTGTAATATATGTTATGAGGTAAATTACTTCAATCCAGTATTGTAAATTTTCTTTAAATGCAGATATAGGTAGGTACTTAGTATCCAAATAGAAGTATGTGGGTATACGATTTTATCCATTCATGTTGGTGTATTTAAATCGTAACATATTTATACTCGTCTGACATTTAGTTTTTCTACCAATCAGAGGAGGTCTCATTTTGAGCTCTCCGACCGGAGAATATGGTGACGACAAGGTAAAAAAGATCGCATTTTAATTAGTTCGACAGTAAGATTATAAAAAAATGTGAGACACATATTTTTTGCTTCATAATTGAAATGAAACAATATTAATATATAACTCATTGAAGTTATGCAGTGGGATTTATCAAACCCGCTGTATAAAATTTACTAAGATGTGACTTCTTTCGAGATTTTGCTTGGAAAACAATATTTTCAATTAACATAACTGGCAGTCAAATAAAAAAGAAGTTGTCGTCGTATTAGCGTCCTTATTTCACTATAACCAACGTTGCGATTCGCTTCTCTAAAGCGACTCGAGTTTTTGCAATAACCCTGTCGGTTTACAGTAAGATTAAGAAATATTTCAACCAATTGTCTAATTATTCGTGATTTTAGATAACCGTTGCGAAATCCGAAACCCGTTTCACGTAAATTCAGTTATCAAATCACCTATATGTATACACAAGACACAAAAAAAGAATTAATACTTACTATTTTTTTTGTCTTTTGTGTATAGTTTTATAGATCTGTGGCGTGCAATATTGTATGTCACAGGTGGCTGCACCAAGTAATGTGCTATGGTCTGCCGATGCCCATGGTCCGAAGACGGGAGTAACACGGGCTGATGAACCCCTTGATATAGAGCCTATGGTAAGAAAGTAGGAAGGAATGGGTTGAATTGAATATGTTTATTGTGATTTTAAAAGGATAAGCTTATGGTGTTAGTTTTTGAAAATAATACAATTTTTTGTTTGGTTCTCTTTGTTCTCTTGTTTGGCTCTCAATAAAATCAGGTTGACCGACGATGGCCGTATTTGAAGGGTGATTTGCCTAAAAAACAAATATGTACTTATAGAGGAAAAATAAAGGTTGAGGAGTGTCATATGAGCTGTGTCTGTTAGTATTCACGGGCATCTTATAAAAAGGATCTATGTAAATCCCAAACGCTCTGCAAAATGACTAACGTTCATTTTATTACGAGCGATTTTTTTAATAAAAGGTTATTTAAAATAAGGTTTCAATAACAACTTCTAAGAGCGCGAAACTGATTTCGATAACATTTTAATGGGACCACAACAAATAAATTCCAAAGCGGTTCAGGTGTCTTTGAATAATAGAACATACAGAAAAAAACCGACGAACTGATACCCTCTTAACAAGTCGGTTAAAACGGATAGAATTTTATTAATAATAGTACTATTTTCACACAAACAGACCATCTCTTTCCAAATCTAATATGTTATGAGCATATATATATATATATATATATATATATATATATATATATAATATATATAATTGGATTTTTAGAAAATGTCATTTAAAAAAAAAAACTGAGCAAAGCTCGGTCATCCAGATATTAATATTAAATTTAGCAATAATATTTGCTTGAGTTATGGGTAACGGATATACTACTTAAATACATTTTTTTTGTAAAAACATACAAATTATAGATAAATTGCACCCAGACACAGAACAAACTGTCATGCTCAACGTGGTAATCGAACCCTCCACCTTCGGCTTAGCAGTCAGGGTCATTAACTACTACACCAACAGGCCAGTCAATTTATATATTTAATATTTATATATTTTTAAATAGATTTATACATTTGACAGACTGGTGGCGTGGTCGGTACGTAGCTGCTTTTCACGCCGTAGGTCGTAGGTTCGATTGCCACCCCAGTTAGACATTTGTGTGATGAATATATCTGCTTCTCTTGAGTCTGGATGTAATTAATATTTATTATTATTAATTACGGTATTTACAAAAGAAAAGTGTTTTAAGTAGTATATTACCAGTTATCTGGTTTCTATAGTACAAGCTCTGCTTAGTTTGGAATCAGATGACCGTGTGTTATGTCCCACTATATTATCTCAGAAATAATAATATGTTGGCACATCTACTTCTTAGTGCATCAGCTGTCATTTCATGCTGTCATCGCGTCCGTCTTTGAAGTCAGCTGTCACTCGAAAATTGTCGTCAATATGACGAACAAATGAACACCGAGCACGGTGAAGCGGCCATCTTAGAAGGGCTGACACCTTTGTGGTGGACGGTTGCATTGCATCGTCGGGAAGTGCGCACGCAAACACGTGCTCGGTGGACGTTACGCTTTAATCCAATGTAATCTTAACGATGTGTAATTATCTAGTAGAATTAATGATTGTGCTATCGAGAGATCGGGGTGAAGTGATTTTTGCCGTAGTTATTTTATTGAAATACCGTCTTCTTACCCGATTATTCGCGCCTACCTAAAGTTGTCTTCTAATCCTGATATTTTTAGTTTAAAACCTTCAAAAGCCTTCAAATATTTACCTAATACCTACTTTCGTCAAATATGTTACGTTACAAAGCACAAAATTATAAAGTTACATTAGAGTTAGCATTACAAAGTAAAAGTAAATACTTTCAACAGTTCTAATGTTGTTGTGTTTGTAAGTAATTAACGTTTTACTAATTAGTTCCATGCATAATTAGTTTAAAATAATTTTATTTCGATATTTTTACCTGACTGCGCCAGGAGGGTTATATTTAAACTATTTTATAACGGATTTTATCGCGGTTTATTTTAGATTTTAGATCCCGACGTTTCAAAGTCTTTTCAGGCTTCATGGTCACGGGTGGACTGAGGCATTTGACGTCCCAAATTATTAATCACAATTATTACTACAAACATTACCTACGAATGTGTTGGCAACATTGGATGACGTAGGTGGCGCGAGAGTAGCGACTGCCAATATGACGAGCGAGATCTACTAACACTTGCTCATTCATTCAGAACGGAGTGATTGATTGGCTCTTATGGCTTCTTGAAGGCATTCTTTGGAGAAAGCGCGCGACACATTGTAGTAGGAATTGATATTGGGTTTATAGGCGGTTGAAATAACTTATAGAACAATCATAAAGACACTTATTGATTATTGAGTTTAATGTGCAAGTTTTAGGTCATACCAGATATCAAGCTAACAAATGGGTAAATAATATTTACTTGTCTACTCTCTATGGTGTAAACGATGGCGAAATTTCAACTCTGCTTACACCATTGGTTAAATAAAGGAGCGAGTTCAAGTGTCCACATTTATTGCTTCACGTATTACAGCACGACATGCTTACCTGCGCGTGGCGTTCCGTTAGCACTCACGCGCATCATTTGCGCACGATTTGTTGATAAGTCTTTTGTTTATTCACAGTGGATTAAGCTTATTCATTTGACGTGCAAAGCAGAGCGGTGCAGTGATATTGGCCATACCTTTAAATATAAGGTCGCGGGTTCGACCTCCAGACGTACCCACACATCTTTGTGTGAATTGTTATAATCTTTTCTTTTTTTTGTTTTCTTTCCTTATTGAGTACCTACCGAATAGATATCAGTCCAAACACATTATTATTGTTTTTTATCAAATAATAGGCTTGCGCTTGACCACCCCTTACCTGTTGCTAAGCAATGATTAATGATGGAGTTTACGATGAAACGCGCTTACCCAGTTAACACCTATTCACTCGTGACTTAAAGACAGTCAGATTATAGCTATTCGGAGACAGAATTCCTCATCTTAGCACAACTGCCTGACGAGTCGAGAGAGTCCACACAGGCTGGCTAAGTCCGCGTTGGTGGATGTCACATGTCCTCAAATGATTAGTTCTTAGACATGCCGGTTTCCTTCACCGATATTCAGCAGCGGTGATGAAACGATTCACACAAATATGTGTGGGCACGACTGGGATTCGAACCCGCGACCTTATATTTCTAAGGCGAGGCCCTTACCGCTGCGTCACCGCTACTCGTCCTGATTTAGTCGTATCATTTTATTTCCACGTCTTCCGCCAATTAGGTAAGAAACACTATTTCTTATATACTGTAATCTGTAATAAAACTGTATATTTACAATCTAGATTTCTAGACCGTGCGATCAATAATTTCCTTTATTGATAAACAGTTTATTGGGTCATACGACATACCGCTTCTTGGCCTACAGATTCGTGGTCATAGGTTCGATTCCCACAAAGTCAGACATTTGTGTGATGAACATGTCTCTTTGTCTTGAGTCTGGGTGTTATTATCTATATTTGGGTATGTATTTATAAAAGATAAGTATTTTAAGTAGTATATTACCAGTTATCTGGTTTCTTGAGTACAAGCTCCGCTTTGTTTGGAATCAGATGGCCGTGTGTGTTAATGTCCCACTATATTATCCCTACTAATATTATAAATCCGAAAGTAACTTTATCTGTCTGTTACGCTTTCACGCCTAAACTACTGAACCGATTTGGATGAAATTGGGTATGGAGGTAGTTTGAGACCCGAGAAAGGACATAGGATAGTTTTTAGTTAAAAAGAAGGTAATGTTTTGGCGCGAGAACTGACATACACGCGGGCGAAGCCGCTGTCGGAAAGCTAGTATGTATTATTATAAATGGTCGGATGATGCATATGTATTGGTAGGACGTATGTTAGGCGAGCGGAAGGGCCCGTCTAATAGGTAACTTATCTGTGTGGTCTCACCTTTTTTTTAAACTTACTTTTACCTATGCTTCTCTTCTATTTTATTAACCCCAGACCAAAAACAGAAGTGCTATAAGGTCGAAACGTGTATCTGTGTGTGTACAAATTTGCTGTGTCGTAGCGCCTAAACGGATGGACCGATTTTGATACTGATTTTTATTCGAAAGCTAGAGGGGTTGAAATGGTTTAGTTTTCAAAAAAATTAGGCGTCGGTAATGAATTTTAAATTAGAGTTGTTTATTTGTAAGAGGGGAAACGTTTTGTTGACTTAATGCTGCGTTTACGCAAGTCTATCCGCGGCGTTACGTGTTAAAAAGTACCTACATAATTGTTATGAATTAATTTATTTATAATTGTAACCTGCGGCAGGTTGTTGCTGTGACGTTCCGAGGTCTTTCTTACTTTGAACATTAATTTCACAATTATTTATTGTTTAACTCTATTGTTTGTTCGGTCAATTTAAGTTCAGGCATGTTTTAACCGACTTTCCAAAAGGAAGAGTATAAAAAGTATTAAATCTTTTATATATATAAAAATCAACTGCTGTTCGTTAGCCTCGCTAAAACTCGAGAACGGCTGAACGGATTTATCTTATCTTGGTCTTGATATGTTCGTTGAAGTCTAGGGAAGTTTTAAAAGGGAAGAAAAAAAAAAGTTTAGGTCTTTTAACTATCGATTGAGGCAGAACGAAGTCTGCTAGTAATATATAAACATTTTATTTTATTTCAAGAGTATGATCTAACGATTAACTTCGGAGATATAGACGAAATCCCTCATAGGATTATGGCAGTACTGTCGGAAGAAGTAATATTCAATCGTTTATACGTGTAAATCGGTGAGGCACTGACAAGGGAGAATGGGGAATGGTATCTATCAGAGGACAATCGATATAAAATCGATTAATATTGTTTTTCATGTGAAACACTACAAAAAATTCATTTATAGCGCAATATTTGATATAAGACAAAAATGACAAAGACAAACTTTTATATGTAGGTAGCAAAATTAATATTTTTTGTTCTAAAATGGTCACATTTAAATTGAAAGTCGATTTTTTTACCCTTTCTGTACTAAATACAGGGCTTGTGCCTTGTTTATAAAACTTTTAGCAATTGGTATGTTAGTTGTGTGAAGAGCATCGGTTGTTAAACATCTGCCTGTAATGTGTGGTGGGGGTGGGCAGGGGTCGCAAATATCAACGGCTGGGAACGGAAGTGCTGCACCTGTGTTTAACTACTACGCCTCGGGCTATGAAGTGGGCGATTTAAAAAAAGGTTATTCTGTAGTCCTTGCTATTCTATATTTTTAATATTCACGTAGAGGTACGGCTATACACCACCAATATAATAATATTTATTATTATTTATTTATTTATTTCTAATAAGAGGGCTAACAGACACGTAATATTTTATATTAAGCAAATTTGATTAACAATTTAGCTAATTACACAGATTACTAATTTATAGCAATAAAAAATAAGAAAAATGTAAAAGTTTTTTCAAATGAAATTATAATTTTTTTTTTATGGTGGCAATTCCACGGACAAGCACAAAGCGCTTTACTTTCATTTTCATTACACGAACTGCCAAAATGTGGAATTCTCTGCCGGTATCTCCTGCTTGTTCTCCAGTCACGCACGCATGACTGAAACGGTATTTACTAGGCGTTTCATCGTAGAATGCATCACAAGAGGCAAGTTGTGGTCAAGCGTTATTCTAGCTAAAAATTATATTATCACAAAAAAAAGTAACTAACTGTTTATCACCGCACAGTCCAAACCGATGGGTCTAGAGACTCCTAATCTGGCACATAGGTTCCTTATGAGGTCTGAGAGTACACTAAGAAAGGATTTTCCAAAACTCACCTCCTAAGAGGGAGAAACGGGAACGTGTTTAATAGTTTAGGCCTGAAATCTTAACAGACAGAGTTATTTTCGCATTTATAACAATAAGTAGGGAAGTAGGGATTTGTTATTCAGTACCAGCCTTGGTTATACTTACTCAACTTAATAAAAGATCGTAATTATTGTTGTAAAAACAGATTAACCTTTATTCGCGTAAGGTCAATGCCTCGATACTATCTAGTTTATTGTTTTAGAAACTCTGTAATTTTATTTATTTAATAACTACATTGGGTATTTCAACTATACGTATGTAATAAATATAGCCACTTAAAAAATTCCCAACTGTCTATTATTCACACGGCTTTACCTACATCAAGCTTTACGATCCAGTAAAGGTAACCTTTTGTTGTACCGAAATCCTATAATGCGATGTATAGCTTATATTAAAAAGAAATTGACTGACTGACTGACATCAACGCACAGCCCTAACCGCGATTAGGAGACTCCAAATTTGGCACAAAGGTTGCAACTAATCAAAGGAGGTCTCATTAGAGCACTCCGACCGGCCAATCAGCTTTCTTGCCAATCTTCTAACATTGCGTTTCATTATATCTCTAGAGCGATTCGAATGTTTGCGAAATTTTAATTTATGTCTACTTAGATTTGTTGCTGCGAAATGCGTAGGATTTTCGCGAAAATTTTAACAATCAAATTATTTGCAACATATACAAAATATGTATTCATAATCTTCTCCCTTTTCGAATCGGTTAAAACACGAACTTCCTGGCCCACGGTATTAGAAAGGCCAATAATTGTAACCGTTAAAGTTGAATGGACATCGAAAGACCCAAGTGGACAGTGTCAGGGGATGTTTTTGTAAACATTTTGTATTAAGTTGAGTTAGAGAAAAATATTATGGCATGTTTTAAGTTTGACGCGTGTCATTCTAAAATAAGCTTGTACTTGAGTACAACTTACCGGCCCTAATTCACGTAATTTCTCGACGCGCCGATCAAGTTGCGGTGCAGTTGCAATTAAGTTTACGTCTTAGTGCAAAACACTGAGCATATAATCACTACGTGTGCTAAATTGAACTCTTGTAATTGTTTAGCAGAGACGCGAGCGACTCTGACAGCGGTTGTCAAAACTACGAGAGAACGAAAATGGCTGTTTTGATCGAAACTTAACTGCAACTGTACTGCAATTGAACTTAATTAATTACGTGAATTACAATGCTATGATACTATAAATACTTTTTAGCCTGAAACACAGGTCCAACCTAGTTTAGGTTCATTTACAACTTTAGTCAAATTGTAAGATAATTTATTTATATGTAAATTGTGATCTTTTATTTAATAATCAATTTATTAGTATTGTTATAATGATGTAGTCCGCGACGGAACGCGCCAACCCAGTTTTGCCTTGAAGCACGTAAACGGATGGACCGATTTTTTCATTTTTATTAGAAAGCTAGTGATGATAGTTGCTAAATTAACGTAGGGGTGATTAAATTATTAAAATAGAAACAAACATTATATTATGTAAGTTCCGATAAACTGATCTCACAGTGTCATGAATTCTGAGTGAATTTTGCTTGGGTTTTGGTACAAGTAAATTAAGCACTGGGTCCCAAGCAGATGGTATAATCCAACCATTTTCTCTGTTAAAATTAGGATGTTTTTTAAATTGCAATAGGCTCGCGGATCATACTTGGTAGAAATCGGTGTTCTTTAACTGTGTTTCAGGTAATGGTTGGAACCTTTTCATTTTCTTTTTTTTTATATAAATACAGTTAGTGTAATCTGTGTTAAGGGTTTCTTGAAATATCTACCTAATGAGTTATTTATGTCTGATTATGCAAACATTATGATAGGTATTTTTTAATCTGTCAGTTAAACACTTGTATCTTGTTATCGTGTGTGGGTGGACAGAGACAGTTTGTTAAACTAAATGTACTAGATACTCATGTGTTATAATACTTTAATCGATTTTACAGTATGCATATTATTAGGTATTGAATGAAATATGTATATTTTAGATTTTGTACCCCGACGTTTCAGTTTTTTCAGACTTCATGAGCAAAAAATGGCAAGAGAGTTAGTGGCGAAAATAGAAATAATAAAAATATGTAAACCCGAGTCTACTGACACGCGCCGCTTAGACTTATCAATAATTTGAAGACTAGTGTCAAATCGACTTTACACAGGAGACTAATGTTTTGAAACTGTGTACCTACTTTACTTATTACCTACGTTTAGTTATTATCTATATATATGAAAATCAATTGCTGTTCTTTAGTCTCGCTAAAACTCGAGAACGGCTGAACGGATTTATCTTATCTTTGTCTTGAAATGTTCGTGGAGGTCTAGGGAAGGTTTAAAAGGTGAGAAAAACTCGAATAATTGCCGGGAAAACCCAAAAGCAGCTTGTGCGCGATGCGATAGGTAATATAAGTGCGAATGATACCGCGGCCCATAATAAAAACTATTAGTTACTATAACCTAACTGCTCATTAAATTACCAATAATGATTATAAACAGTTATAGCTCAAATGTCAGCAAAACAACTGTTTATCTCAAGGTGTAACCTGAACCTATAGTTAAATTTAACATTTTAACTTACTTCATAATCCTGTTATTAGATAATTATGATCCGATCGACCAGCAGATCAAATGCTGCAAGTGGAACTGGATTGGTCACACGCTCCGAAGGGATCCCGATCACATACTGAGCAAGCTCTCAACTGGAATCCCCAAGGAAAGCGGAAACGTGGCCGCCCTAAGCAATCCTGGCGACGGACTACCACAGCAGAAGCTAAGGCGATAGCCCGGATGACCTGGAGCGAAGTAAATCGCGAAGCTCAAGACCGCTCGAGATGGCGACGTACTGTGGACGCTCTCTGCCCCATCCAGGGGACATAGGACATTAAGTCAAGTAAGTCAGATAATTATGATAGAGTTATATGAGACTAGACTCCGTCCGCGGCTTCTTCTATTTTTATTTTTTATTCTGCCATAGGCTGGTGCTTGACTACAACTTGTCTGGTGGGTGGTCGCTAACCACGGCCTAAGCCTACCACCAGTTGATTGTCACCTGATTTGCACCACCCGGGGACAACGTGTGGGAATTCAATTAAAGGTGTACACCCACGTTTGAAGGTGACTGAGCCCACAAAAATACGGATGGAACTTGGTTTTTGATTCAAAGTCGATGCCGATACCGCTGCGGCACCTCTGCTTTAATGTGCACTCTCTTTGAAATGAGATTGTTTGTTATTCGTTCTTTTAAACATTCGCCTAATAACATTGTCGTGGGTTCGATTCCCACCCGAGACAAACATTTGTTTAAATATGTCTGTTTGTCTTGTGTCTGGGTCTAATTATCTATATTTAAGTATATATTTACAAAAGAAAAGTATTTTAAGTAGTATATTACCAGTTATCTGGTTTCCATAGTACAAGCTCTGCTCAGTTTGGGATTAGATGACAGTGTGTGTTAATGTCCCACTATATTATTATTATATTTATGCTTATGTATTTAATCTTGCTTGTATCATGTGTGTGTTATTAACAACCCAAATAAGAGCTCGACCAAATAAAAGCTATTTTGAAATACTTCGTTTTTGGGTCCAGTACAATTGAAGGCTTATAGCGTTTTATGAGTTCCAATCCAAGACAAGTTGTACCTACCGTAGCGAAGTCTGAAAAAGGGAAGCCGGAGCAAAAAACTTCGTACTTATGAAAATAATATTTCTTTACTACCGTCACCGATAGCTCTTACACTTGATGGTATATTTATTTTTGTTGCTTTTTAAAACTTTTAGGCGTTACATAAATGTGATATTGATTTTGACGGGCCGGTGGCGTGGTCGGTAAGATACTTGCTTTTCACGCCGCAGGTCGTGGGTTCGATTCCCACCCGAGACAAACATTAGTGATGAACATTTCTGTTTGTGTCGAGTCTGGGTGTAAATATCTATTATATGTATATATTTACAAAAGAAAAGTATTATATGTATAGTATATACCAGTTATCTGGTTTCCATAACACAAGCTCTGCTTAGCTTGGGACCAGTTGACCGTGTGTTAATGTCCCAGAATATTTATTTATTTATTTTACCAGTATCTAAAGGGAAGCCGATGGGACAATTCCCATCGGCTTGTATGGACTCTTCGCCGCTGGTCCCTACTTTAACTTATAAAATCTAAAAAGGCTTTCGTATACCTTATTATTTTGCGGACATTGTTGTGCGTTAAACTTTTAGCTAATTTCTTTTTTGTTTTAGTCTTTATTTATTGTATCCGTAATGTATAACTGTTTTATGACCCAATAAAAATATTTAAAAATAAAGTATAGAAATTTCTTACCTTGATTTCACACATTTGTTATTTCACATAAAACTAACTTAAGTTAGTTTGATTTTCTTACTATCCTAACATGACCTTATTGCAGCACACGTTTTCCACATATTTGCAGGGTAACGAAGAATAATAATTAAGAAATTTTAGTCGTGGGACATTAACACACACGACTATCTGATCCCAAACTAAGCAGAGCTTGTACTATGGACACCAGATAACTGGTAATATACTACAAACTCTTATAATACTTTTCTTTTGTAAATACATACTTAAATATATAATCACATCCAGACTTAA
Organism: Meganola albula; assembly: GCA_936450015.1. Lineage (NCBI taxonomy): Eukaryota > Metazoa > Arthropoda > Insecta > Lepidoptera > Nolidae > Meganola > Meganola albula. The sequence continues at coordinate 958,764 of OW388156.1, forward strand.
GACAAACAGACATATACATAATACAAATGACGCCACTGGCCCAACAAATATGAACAATATGGTTATGTATGTGTTTTGTGAGGCATAGGTGTTTTATTATTTGCTGGAAATCCAAATCCTACTAATATTATAAATGCGAAAGTAAGTGTGTGTGTGTGTGAAGGTTTGTTACCGCGTATCTCCATAACCGCTCAACCGATTTTATTGAAATTTGAAATGTAAGTAGTGTATACCCTAGAATCGGATATAAGCTAACAATATTTTCAAAAATCATCCCCTAATAGGGTTAAATAGAGGGGTGAAGTTTGTGTATGCAACTTTTCATTCCTTGGTCCTATTCATTTAAAATTCGGTACACATAAACCTTAAGACAAATAAGAGAAACGGGTTTTTTATTTTTCCATAATTACCCCTATGAGGTGTGGATAATGGGTTTAATTGGTAAAAATTAAAGTTTCTCTGGATCTAGTCTCAAGTCCGATTCACTCCAAATTAGGCACACATATACCTTAAAAGAAATCATGAAACACGTGTTTTTTATTTTTCCAAAACTACCCCCTGTGGGGGTGTCAAATGAGTTTATTTGGAAAATTTAAATATTCCATAACTGTTTAGTCCTTGGTCCGATTTCCTTCAAATTTGGTATAAATAAAGCTCAAAACAAATAATGAAACACGTGTTTTTTAGTTTTTCATTTTTTTTTATTTTCATCCTAATACTAAGCGGGCAAAGCCTGAGAAATTATTCTGAGGGTGATTTTCTTCAAAGTTGATATCATAACTCCTTCGTAATTTTGATCTAAATTACTTTTTATTTTGACACAATGACATGTTTGATAACTCAATGCTACGAATAGAATTCGAAATTTAAATGTCATTTTTTATAAGTATGGTCTAAGAGCCGTAGTATTTTTAAGAAACGCCTATTGTTTTATGGATATACCTATGGGCGCTTGACGATTTCAAAATGTTGCTACACTCCTACACTACTGAACTAATTTTGTATGGAGATTGTTCGAGACCCGGGAAAGGATAGTTTTATCCGACTGCGAAAAAAAGGATTAATGGTCTAGCGCGATAACCAACATCCGCGGGCGAAGCCGCGGGCGGAAAACTAGTAATTAAATAAACGCTACCTCTGATCATTTGTACCTCACCATTTTACCTGGGTTAAGCAGCCTCAACAAAGGATCGCATGCGTCATGCGTGGAGGAGGTAAAGGCCGACACTTAGTCTCACGCGATTTCACTTAATACCAACTTAATGGTTACTTAATTTCAACTTAATTTTAGGTCTGGAACTAAAGGCAATTACATAAAGTCTAAGTTCATCGAAATTCTTTAAACCTATAGGTACTAATAAAATTATTTAACATCTACCAAACAACTTCACAATGACTTAAAAATGTTCAAATATCAATATTCAAAATCTTTTTTTTTAAACAAGACCAAGTAAATAATTTCAAAGAATTTTATTTCATACTGTATCGTATTAAAAGTATTAGATACAAGTTATTTGTAAGTAATGTAAGTAAGTAGAAAAAAAAAGTGTTAGAAAGATTCCAAAAAACTCATAAATACAATCAAAACGTTTGAATAGGCACTTTTAAATGTAAATTACATACTTCAGCTTAAGCGTCTAAATGCTCTTTGCTTAGAACATTATTTACTTGTCACGGTTTTCACTTAACAACGCCATCTATTAATTAGATTATGAAACAAAGCTAGCGGGAAATGTCTATGACAAGTGTGTTTACTATTGTGCTCTTGACACCAATGAACTTGCGCCTTCACTTACATTTTGAGGTTAGAAACATTCTTAAAATTTCTAAGTGTATGAATAAAATAAATCAATTGCTATTTTTATGATAATCAAAATAGATAACGACTGTTAATCAACTACAATCAAATATTAATTTTAAAAATAGGCGCAGCGCTGTATTTATCAGCTGTATTCATCATTAAATTATAGAAATGTTTATTGTTAAAAATATATATCTTACTTTCATAGTAGCTTAATGGGTGACCCAAAATTCCTCTCCTTCTAGGATCCAGCTTGTTTATTTCAAATTACCACTTCTCCCAAAAGCCTTAATATTTAGCACTACACGAGATACCTTGCACTAAATTGAATATCACAAAATTCACAAAGAAAAATATTTTGAAACACGTCAGTGTTAAGGTCGTGATTTGTTTGAGATTCTTATCACGCACCAAACGTCTGTCTGAGATGGTTGCTAGAACAATACTCGTGTGTAAGCGCACATGGTGTGTCGGTTAAAGCCTTAGGGACATCTGTTTGTTTTGATACTTTATATTAAACTGTTACTGTGTTTTAAGCGATAAGAAGGTTTTCGGAGCTTGGAGAAATGATTCTTATCTGGTCAAGGTTTCAAGAAGAAATATTTAGGTAAGTCAAAACGGAGGAGTATAAAAAAGCTATATATCCAAAGAGAAGCTTGATAAAAGCTCTCTATCCACCTTTAAGTTCACTAAAAGTAATAAAAGGTTACAAGGAAAGTAAAAATAAAATACTAAAAATCACTTCCATCTGTGATCATACTTTAAGGAATACTAACAAGTGACAAGATAAGAACTACCTTCATTTTTCAAGTCGGTATGTATTCAAAGAAGCCCTACAATTCAAGGATATCAGTGATCGTTATATTGCTATCTCTTTTATCCACCCTTTAATTAGAGGTTTTAGTTTGCGTTTCACTCACACATTTTTTGTGGCTGAGGAAGGATGTTACCTACTATAGAAAAAATATGGTTTCAAATTAAAGGATGTGGATGATGAGTGGATAAAAACGAGTGTAAACAATGGCATGAAGGTTGAAAGTTGAATTATCTATATCAATAGTATAAGCTGAAGAGATTGTTTGAACGCGCTAATTTCAGGGACTACGGGTCTGATTTGAAAAATTCTTGCACTATTAGAAAGCCCATTTATTGAGAAAGGCTTTATGCTACTTTTTATCCCATTGCTGGTCATGATACAAAATGTGTGTCACGTATGTGAAGCCCTGGTGGAAAACTAGAGTGTTATAAATGCTAGAGTTTTAGACTATTTAGTAACAAAACGGCTGAGCAGAGAATGAGATTGATTTTAGGACTTAACTTGGAAAGTCAGGCGGATATAAAAACTTGACTAAATATTGGATCCGTCCGTGCACCTTTTATCTGAACCCCTACACGTAGTCCCCAGGTGGAGCAAATTAGCTGACAAATAACTGGTGATAGGCTTCGGCCGTGTGCGATGTCTGGTGACACCACTCCTTTATGGTTTCTAACCAAGCCTCATTCCACTGCCACCTTCTAACCGAAAATCATTCATAATCACGAGTAAATCGGTATATTGGGCAGGCGCGTTCCAACGTAGATTACATCATTGCTTAATATCAGGCAAGTTGTAGTAAAGCGCAAGCCTATTTCAGAATAAAAAAAAGTTTGGATATGACAGTGCAGAAACTAATTAAACTAGAAAAAATATATATAATTTGTATAAAATTAAGATAATAAGTATGTACTTCCAAAGTACTTAACAGGAATATAAGTAGCAATAACATAAATCTAGTCTAGTAAGATCTACTCGCTTAATACAATGTGCAAAATAATAGAACGCGTCATTCTAGGTATTACAATTCTATTTTGGAATTGGTTGGCATTGAAGCTCTATTGTTCCAAATATGCAACTCTACAAATTATTCACTTTTTAACGTTATGATAAATTGGTATGGAATAATAATTTATTGAATAATATTCATACATTAGAGAAAATTAATGTCTACATTTATAGAATGTTAATTTAGTTTTTTCAACACGAGTTTAATTCCCCTCTGACGAGTTTATGAACAGTTTGTATGCATAAACTGTTCATATTTTGTGTTTGTGTGTAGCTTTTATTAACGTGTGCATTTGTAGAGACGGTTCAATTTTTTGTAAGTGTGAGTGAGCATGTAAAAGTGTGCTGTACGTGGTTTCCTCGCCTCCCTTAAAAACTGGTACAAACAATTTAGTACTAGAAATTGCTTATAAGACTTCCCATGTTAAATAATCTAAGCTTAGAGGTTGGTAGGCCAATATGTGTAACCTACCCTCCAGCAAAGACACACGGACTAAATTGCACGCGAAGCAAAGCGAGTGCGACCACTGGTACAAAATTATGCCATCAATCAATATCGATCTTTTTCAAGGAACCGGTCGTCGCGTGAAATGGTCATTGTTAGTTAATTTTCATAATGTATACTGACCGAAATACGTGGAACCAATGACTGGAACCGTGACTTGGTTCAAGTATTCCACCTGATAGAGCACTGACCCTTCTATTGACAGCCCCTCGGGTTCTTGACGGCCCATTTTCTGTGGAACAAGATAAACATCTTTAATATTAATGTTTCTAATAATTGAAGACAGCGCCACCTATGACTTTCCACTTGTACTACTAACATACTTAAAATGTTTTATAGATGTCAGTTTTCACGTAGTTTCGGGTTTTAAAAATAGATGGCATTGATGTAATAAAATAAATGAATGCTAAGATTTATTCAAGGAAACCATTGTTTTTATGTTTTCTATGAAGCTATTCACCTGTATATCACTATTGTCTTTATTCTTTTGTTCTTGACACAGGTTAATGTTTTTTGTTTGCATTTTCTCCCATCCGGAGCGATTGCTCCACCTGTAAACAACAATATTACAAATCTAGCATTCCACTTTCAAATACTTACTAGGTTATTTTAAAAGTAATTTGAACACTTAAACAGAGTATATTGGTGCCCACGATCATTTAATTATTCTCTTAACACGTGGATGTCGTATATTTGAAGCTATGTATTTTTAGATAGCATTTTCTAGATTGAACCTAACCATCCTCTGCCCGCGGCTTCGGACAAAATGTAGCTTAAGTGCTGTTTAAGACTGTAGTCAACATCTGTACCAACTTTCATCCTATTCCATCCAGTCGAGTTAAGAAAGAAATGAAATGAAAATATGTATTTTTTTATTTTTGGAGAGAGCCTCTACTTAATTTTTGAATATCTTTTCCTAAAGTGCAGTGAATGTCGAGAAACACTGCTAAAAACTCAGTTGTATTTTACCTCTTTTCAAATAAAGTACCTACTTAAATCTGTTACATTTTACTAGTGATAATCTATATAAATCAAAACCAATGCCACTTTTCGTTGTAATTTTATTATTCAAAAACGGGCTTAGGTAAGCCCGTATTCAAACCAAATATTTAGGCATTGTTCGGACTATTTAGTAGATGGTTTATGTGAAGTTTGTACAAAATCGGTTGAGCGGTTCTTTATTTATCACATTTTTTTTAAATTGTTGAGTGGGCTGAAGCTGCCCGGGCGAAGCTGGGGTGGGCCGCTAGTAATATTATAGTAAGATGGGTTCTTGCTGTTTGCTAATATAATTATATCTGATAGAATGCAATTCAGTTTTAAGCCCATTACTTAGAAGTTTAAAGTAGAAATGTTTTGTGGTTGTCTTCATTTGAATTACTACGTTCAATGTGTACCATAATAAAGTTCCCATAGAACTATAATAAATACCTACCGCAGCGTCCACAATATCCTGCCACAAAGATTGTTTTTTTTTTGGTGTTAAAATAGATGTTGCTTTTTAGAATTTATGAGATAAAGTGATGCCTATCGCTAGAAAGAAATGGTTGGTTTTGGAAATATCCTACAAATATTTGTCGTGCCCCACAGCTGGGCACTGATCTTCTCTCAACTATCTTACGAGATGAGTGTTTAGGCCTTAATCCACACAAGTTGGCCAAGTTCGGGTTGGTGGATGTCACAAACATGTCCTCTCGAATGTTCTTAGAAATGCCGGTTTCCTCACGATGTTTTCCTTTACTGATATTGAGCAGCGACGATTAAACAATTCAAACAAAGATGTGTAGGCACAACCGGGGATCGAACCCCTAATATTTCAAAGGGTAGGCTTTTCTTCCTACGAATGTATCAAGGTTAAATTATAAGTACATACGAGTAAGTGTTTATTTTACCAAAACAGCAGTGACGATGTAATAATGCAGTTATCCTTTCTATAGACCGCCATCTGAGGTACAAAGTCATAAAACATTAATTAAATCTCTTAATCACTAATATCCATATCGCTTGAATCGAATCACTGTCTGTGCAGCTTGAGGAGTCAGGATCTTGGCGATAGGCGATACGCGAGTTAAACGGTCGGCCTATTGTATATTAAACATTTCCCATAGATCTATATAGAGCAGACTACTAAGCTCTACGCTCTACGCTCTATGTCGTGAATATAGCTTTTAAGTTAAATGTTAACTTAACGAGGAATTGTACTGCGATATACTTACACATTACTTTGTTTAACTTGAACTTAGATTACATAGTTTAATACGAAGAGAAAGTATGGGAAGGTGGCCGAATAGTGCTTTGGATAAAAAGCTAATGCTATGGCCACTTTTTATCCAAAGCACTATTAAAACTAATTGCTATTAAGCAACGACTTCATTTATCTCAAGAAAAACATAATTACTATCGGGATTAAAAGTAGATTATATAATAGTAATCCGGTATTATAAATATCCGGAGCAGCGATGGCGCAGCGGTACTGGCCTCGCCTTAGAAAAATAAGATCGCGGGTTAGAATCCTGGTCGTGCCCACACAACTTTGTGTGAATTTTTTCATCTCTGCGGCTCAATGTCGGTGAAGGGAATTATCGTGAGGAAACCGGCCTGTCTAATAACTAATAATTCGAGGACATGTGACATCCACCAACCCGCACTTGGCCAGCGTGTATGGATTAAGCTAAACTCTCTCAACTCGTTTTCAGAGCTTTTTCTCCAACAATTTTTTTTTCTTATTTCGCGTTTCATTGTAGACTGCATCATTGCTTAGCTACGGCAAAGTTGTGGTCAAGCGCAAGCCTATTACAGAATAAAAAAAAACAAAAGTATGCCACTTGGTTGTTAAACATCACTACTTAGTATAAAACAAAGTCGCTTTTTCTGTCCCTATATCCCTATGTGTGCTTAGATCTTTAAAACTACGCAACGGATTTTGATGCGGTTTTTTTAATAGAAAGAGTGATTCCAGAGGAAGGTTTATAAGTATAACACATTGCACCCGTGCGAAGCTGGGGCAGGTCGCTAGTAACTTATAAATATGCTTAAAATTTCTATGTTTACAACCAGATATGTTCACTATAACATAGCTGCCTGAACCATATAGTTAATGATTTTTTATAATTTTTTCAAAATGTCTTATACATCTACATGCCCAGGTTGTAGCTACGGTTTGCAAAAAGTGTCTCCTGAGAACCTTTTTACGGATGCATTCCATTAGAATACGGAAAACTTTACCTTTTGTAAAAATAGTTTGAAACATTGTCACAAACTTTCGCATCAGACTTGAATTACCAAGCTTGAACCTCGGTTAAGACTATCTTGTGCAATATTTCCTAGTTGTTTCGGCATAAATAGGAAAAAATACCTCGTATAAGACTATCTCGTGCAATTTTCTTCGGAAAAAAATACACAAATGTTTTCACAAACTTGCGTTTACAACTGGTAGGTAAGTAATTCGAAATTCCACCGGTAAGCACAAAGCACTTTGCTTCCACTTTCAATGTGCGAGCTGCCAAGTTGTGGTATTCGCTGCCGGCTTCTAAGTTCTATGTTTCCCGATAGCTATAATCTGCCGGTCTTCAAGTCACGAGTGAATCGGTATTTACTGGGTAAACGCGTTCCATCGTAGACTGCATCATTACTTCACATCAGCCAAGTTGTGGTCAAGCGCAAGTCTATTTTAGAATAAAAAAAATAGGTAGGATTTTACTGATTCTTAACAAATCTTTTTTCATAATTAATGATCCATCAAATTTCGAGTAGCATAATCATTTACAAACACCGTTCTACCGGTTATCTACCTTCAAAATAACCGCCTCAGGGCCAATTATGGGCTATTTCATTCACAAAACTGCTTTAACCACATCACGGGTTAAGATTAGTCTAATTCGTGTGTTAAGGGGATTTCACATTTACAGGCAAGGTATTTACAAGGTAAGCTCGGTAACATTAGGTAAGTTTGTGCGAAGCATAAGCTTACGTTAGAGTAAAAAATCCGAAGAGCAGGGTATCAAAATACGACGTAAGTTTTTTTTTAATGTTTACGAGTTGTCAAGTGTAAGTAAAAGTGCAAGCGAGAATACAAATTCTGGGTATAGGTCAAATTATACGCTGCTATTAGCTCTTAAGTATGTCACCTTAAGTTTTAAAAAGAATCCTGCTAAAATTAAATCTTTAAAGGTTGAGATTCTAGATATTTCATTAGCTCGGGGTTGTATTATAAGCAACATCACTTGAGCAGCTTGTGTAGATTAAGGCCTAAACTTTCTAACTCGTAAGATAGTTAAGGGTACCCATGCCCAGATGTGGGACACTAAAAACGGTTAAAGTGATATTTCTAATTCTTTCGGTAAGTATGTTAGGCTGTTAAATTCACAGATGAAACTGGTTCATTATACCGTTTTTTACCATACAGTGTAAAGTATATAGGCTCCCTAATTTTGATCGCGTTTCGCGCCGAAACAAACCAGTCTTAGCCCATTCTTCATAATTTGTTGCTCTCGATATAATTATCTCATCGTGACCATAACGACTTGGACCTTCACGCTTTATGTTAGGTGTGTAAGCAGTAATTGAAATGTGGAATGCTTAACTAATTACGTTTTATAGGTCGGTAGGTGATAGTCAAGCCTCTGTCGTATTTTTTATCCTATAATTGGCTTGCGCTTGTCAAAACTTGCCTGATGTGAAGCAATGATGCAGTCTACGATGGAACGCGCTTACCCAGTAAATACAGATTCACTCGTGACTTGAAGACAGGCAGATTATAGATGCCGGCAGCGAATTCCACATAATAGAGAGATTTAGAACCAATAAAAAGATTAAAGTGTGTAGATAATTAAATTTTTATACTGTCTTAAAAATGGTGCATAAAATGCACTATTAAAATATCTAAGTCCAGGTAAACTTGGTATCAGTGGGCCACGGTTGAGTCACATGTGGTTCCCGTCATCACCTGGTTATATGTCGCGAGAGACAATCGGTGGGATTTAGTGACTACTCATCGGGAGACCCACGTAAGCACCTCGGGAAGCTCAAGACTGCCCCAACACAAGTATCTTGTATTACTTAATGGGGTTGTCTTAATTTTGTGTATTATATGACTTTTATGAGGCACAAAAAACATTTTATTTATTATTATTATTTATATATTTATTATTATTACCCTGTGCCCACATGGGGCGGTAAGATCCACAAAGGATTTTTCTTCAGTTAAACAAAAGGTGGACTTGGTAGGTACTCTTAATTTCATTTACAAGAACATGTGTACTAATTCTCATTTCTTTCATCAAACAAAAACTATCTTTTAAAGGATTCTCACGGTTTTTGTGACATCTGTCACATCTGCTTTCTGTTGTGGCTGTATTACTTTGCTATTAATAGACACAGACAGCTAAAGTTTTAAAAGCAAAGTTATAGTTGAACTGAATTCTATTAACTTTGGGAATAAGCCTCTAGAGAGCGATGGCAAGAGTCCGTGAGGAATGACGTTTGTTTAATATTATTTAAAAATGACAGTAGAAAGAAATAGAAAGTTGAATTATTGGTTGAAATAAAACTATTTTGTAACGGATTTTAAATCTCGACGCTTCAGTCATTCAGACTTCATGGTGATGCGTGAATTCTCTTTCACCATGAAGTCTGAAAATACTTTGAAACGTCGGGATTTAAAATCTAAAATGAACCGTGATAAAATCCGATATAAAATAGTTTTATTTCAATGTGTGATATTCGCGTCTCACTTCAACCCTTTTTAGTGTCACTGGGCACGGGTCTTCTCTCAACTATCTTACGAGTTGAGAGAGTTTAGGCCTTAATTTACACACGCTGGCCAAGTGTGGGTCGATGGATGTCACATGTCCTCGATCACCGATATTGAGCAGCGCTGATGAAACAATTCACACAAAGATGTGTGGGCGCGACTGGGAATCGAACCCGTTACCTTATATTTCAAAGGCGAGGCCCGTACCGCTGCGCCACCGCTGCTCATATGCTGTGATATTCGCGTAGACCGTATTTGAGTTACTTGATTGGGCAAGACGAGGTGTGTGCGAAGCCAGGGGCCGCTAGCCGACACACGGATACACATCAAGCTAAACTTTTCCAGTATAAGCTGATCTCGCATAATAGGATTTCTGTAGAACGAGAGGCACGAATTATTACATTGCCGCTTCTCAATATCGGTGAAGAAAAATTAGCATGAACTAATCATTCGAGTACATGTAGCATTTACCATATCGCACTTGGCCAGCGTGACTGGATTAAGGCCTGAACTTTTTTCTATTCCATCAGATATCACAAACAGTCATCCAACTATTGTGTTTATTATGTGGGAATAAGGGCTGATGGACCTTAACACAGGTTGCTTTGTAACGTAGCTAGGTCGGCAGAGTCTTTTCGTTGTTACTATTTTATTTTTATACGATCCCAATTGTAAAATTCGTTGTGTAACAGACTGTACCTTACATTATTGGAAATAAACTTTATTATTATTATTATTATTACTCTCTCATCTCGTAAGATAGTTGAGAGAAGACCCGTACTCAACAGTGGGACATTAAAATGTGTTGAAGTGACTCAAACACAGTGGCGTAGCGTGCCTTGTCGGGGCCCCATATAAAAAAATTTTTGGAGGCCCTTATATGGAGGTAAAGAATTTTCACAAAAGAAAAAAAATATTGTGAGAAGAAATATTTATTTATCACATAATTTACCCATTTTACGAATAAAAATCGAATTTTAAATATTCACTCTCCTTGCCTTTTTTCGGCAAACTGATTTATTAAATCATTTATGGCTGATGATAATTTTAGTTTTTGTTTTTATTCTCTTTACACACTTTGGGGGCCCCCGTGGCCCGGGGCCCCGTATAATTGATACGGCAAATACGGCGGTAGCTACGCCCCTGCTCAAACACCTACAATATTAGTTTTAATAGGTGAAGGCTGAGGTGAAATAATGTCTTTATAGCTATTTAAGTCAATCATTCGGTCTTTTCATTGATAAATTCTAACAATAGGCATAGGTACAATCATGAATGGGTCATTGAAATTCATTCAGAACTCTTTTGTAATGTCGGTACCCAGTCGGTCGTGCACCGTAACCTAAGGATGTCCTCTATTTAAGGTTAGTTCATAATATTAGGTTTCACAAATACCTTTCGACTATCTAATTAAAGTCTAAATGACTCATTGTTTTTTTTATTCTGTAATTGGCTTGCGCTTGACAAAAACTGGATGTAGCCTACGATGAAATGCGCTTACCCAGTAAATACCGATTCACTCGTAACTTGAATACAAGCAGATTATAGCTATCGGGAAACAGAGATGCTGGTAGCGAATTCCACAACTTGTCAGTTCACACAATAAAAGTGGAAGCAAAGCGTTTTGTGCGTACCCGTGGAATTTCCACCTTAAATCTATGGCGTACAGCCGTACCTTGCTTAACGGGGAATAAGTTTATGTAATTCCAACGCACACTCTCCGAAATGTACTCTAATCCTAATACATAATTTTAGGATTAGTTTAAGTTTGTATCTCGGACTAGTTGACCTTTGTTTGGATCTCGCTATTAATTAAACCATAGGCTATATAACATAGGAGGTATTATTTGCAACTTCTAGCACTAAATTATTGTTTCTGCCAGTTTTTAGGGGAGGCGAGGTAACCACAGCACACTAAATGCTCACGCACACTTTTACAAACATTTGTAGCGTTTTTACAAATGCACACGTATATAATACTCACACAAGCACACACTATAAATGAATTGAACCAGACTGTTCATCTAACTCAGCAGCGGGGAGCAGTTCCTGTGTTAAATTTTCCAAGTACTAAACGAATAAATAACGATAATTTTCATAGGATAGCCCCCGTACATTTTGTAAGTAGATACAATATTTGTCTGTCAGTACAAAAATCTTTGTTCAAGGTTGACTTATAATTGATTGTGACTGTACTCACCAGAGCTTTTAAGCTTTTATGACCGAAAAGTTACGTTATTTATGTACAGTTGTTAGATTTTTAACGGTAATTATGTACAAGTAGGTATGCGATGTAACACGCAAGCTTCACTTTATAAATGTGGGTGATTTTTCAATACCATAATACCTACACTTCACTTCAACCCTTTTTAGTGTCTCACAGCTGGGCACGGGTCTTCTCTCAACTATCTTACGAGTTGAGAGAGTTTATGCCCGGGCCGGGCCTGGGGGGTGGTGCAAATCAGGTGACAATCTACCGGTGGTAGGCTTCGGCAATGGTTAGTGATCACCCACCAGATAAAGCCGCACCGCCAAGCGGCCTTGCCGTGTTCCGGTGCGATGTTTGGTGACACCATGCAGTGAGGGTGGGTCGGAAGTTTTGCTCCTTTAAGGTTTCTAACTATAAGGAGGCTAATTCCACTGCCACATTCTCACCGATAATCATTCGTAATCACGAGTGAATCGGTATACTGGGCTGGGGCGTTCCATCGTAGACTGTTGTGTAACAACAGGCAAGTTGCAATCAAGCGCCAGCCTATCGAAGAATAAAAAAATAATTATAATTTTAATAACACCCCTTTTTTTGTCGGGGGTTAAAAATATTCTTCACTAACCATAGCAAGTCTTCGAAATGATGTGGATCGATTGCTCAGTGGTTGAACAAGTATTGATTATGGACAATACATTTATGCAATTTTTAATTCTTTCTCAGCGCTGTTGGAGTTATTAAGGCGTGGTACGGTAATAAGTACTAGTCTTAAGATGTGGTTTAACTTAAGGTTTACTATTTTTTTCAATAATTAAACTATACAAGTTGAGGTTTAACAATATATCTCTGTGCATCTATCTAAAAATAACTTTTCAGGTATGTAGTCATGATAGTTAATAATAATTTATGTCGATTTAGTGCAATTTACTAGTTCTAGGAGAGAAAGCAGCGGTGGCGCAGCGGTACGAGCCTTGACTTTGAAATTTAAGGTCGCGGGTTCGATTTCCGGTCATGCCCACACATGCATCTTTATATGAATTGTAATATCGCTGAAGCTCAATATCGGTGAAGGAAAATATCGTGAGGAAACCGGCATGTACTAATCATTCGAGGACATGTGACATCCACCAACCTGCACTTGGCCAGGGTGGGTAGATCACTTGGAATTTTATTGTAAAAGCGTATACACTGCCTCATAAAAGATTTACTGATTTTGTGAAGACGAGTATGACGTGCTACAAGATCATTCTTATTTTATCGTCGTGTCGCTTATTTTTTTTATTTTTTAATATTCATATGCACGAACAATAAATTTTCTTAATTATGTTGAGAAGCGACGGTCAAAATATTTATGTCTCTAAATTTCTCTCTTAGAGAAACACGGCTTCCTAGTTTGCCGTTTGCTCTTAAAGTTCTAATAGCTCTTTTTTGTAAAATAATGATGGTTTTTATATCAGCCGCATTATCCCAAAGAAGAATTCCATAAGACATGATACTGTGAAAATAACTGACAGACTGCATACGCAGCAGAACTTAATTTTCCTGAAAGAGGAAGCCACTGCAATTAAAAATCTATAGTGATGCCTAAAAATACTGATGACGTAACAGGGTTTAATTCGTTAGCATTAATTTTAACATTTGTGTTTGCCTATCTTACATTAGGCATGGAGAACTTTATCACTTTAGTCTTCTTTACATTGAGTAAAAGATTATTCACACTAAACCAATAAACGACCTTAGAGAGTTTGTTGTTTTCTTCGTCATAACTGCTTAGTTGTCGGTTAATTTTAAATGTCAATGAAGTGTCATCAGCAAACTACACAATCTCATCGCTGTCGTTAACATATTAAGGTAAATCATTATTATAAATTAGGAACAGAAATGGGCCGCAAATCGATCCTTGAGGTACGCCCATGGTGACTCTTGACTTTTAGTTTCATTTACATCGACTTTTTTAATTCTATTGTTCAAGTAGTAGGACATGATAAATTTGAGAGCTTTATTCTTGATACCGTAGTGATGTAATTTCCGTAATTTCCTGACAAGAGTTTTATGTAGCACACAGTCAAAACCTTTGGAAAAGTCGCAAAATATATACCCAAGGCATCTTGCTCATTCTCTCAAGCAGCATAGCATAGCCTGTTATGATAATAAATTAAAAACCAAAAATCTGCAAACTATTTTACCAATTCTATGTCATATTTTTTTCCATTTCCAGCATCCTATCTTATTTTTTATTAAACGATTTGAATTTGAAAACTAATTTCAATACTGACTTTGACAAGTTCGAGACTGTATTCGAGAACTTTTTTGTATTGACGAACTCGTTCTAGGGGTACAGAATCTCACGTCACTCAGTTCTAAGGATGTCCTTACTGCTTAGAAAGTGAGCTTCAAATAATACTAAAATATATTAGTTTCCTCAATAACAGGTTTCCGGTGGTCTTATTCATAAAAATCATGTAAGACTCTGTAGTTAAGTAGACTTTGTCTCTTTCTTACTAGTATTAATATCAAGATGACAGACAAAGACAAATTAATTACAAACCTATTTTAGCTATAATGAGTTTAATGAATTTATGAATACGGGGTTAAGTCTCCTACCTAACTTAACTTACCGCCAACTAACCCACCATAATTAACCTTAGCACTATAAACTTTGGGTAATGCAGGTGACCGCTATGTCAATGTCTATGATACGCTCCGGATTGTGCGTTGAAATTACACAATCTTTTTCTCCCATACCTGTCATCGGGCAAGTAGAGGTACGGTTATGCGCCACCGGTATATGGTACAAATTTTACGGGTACGCACAAAGCTCTTTGCTTCCACTTTTATTGTAAGAACTGCCAAGTTTTGGAATTCACTGCCGGCGTCTGATTCCCGATAGCTATAAGTCACAATTGATTCGATATTTACTGGATAAACGTGTTCCATCGTAGACTGTATCATTGCTTCACATCAGGCAAGTTGTGGTAAAGCGCAAGCCTATTATAGGTTAAAAAAAATCTTTTTGGATTGACGACGACGTATTAGATGAGTTTGAACTATTTAATATTCATGAATGTTAAAAAGCGTGAATTTAACATAATTAAGGAAATTTATGTTTATCACTTCCCAAAAATTATTTGCCAATTAGTACAGTTGTTAAAAGGCTATTGATTTAAAAAATAACATGTTTTAACGGATGCGAGGATAATATTTCATACAGTTAGGGCTAATTCACACAGACATAACCGGTGCTGTGTGTGTGAGTTGAGTGGCGGTGGCGCCGCGGTATCAGCCTCGCCTCGTCTTTGTGTGAAATATTTCATCGCCGCTGCTCAGTATAAGCGAAAGAAAACATCGTGATGAAACCAGCATGTCTAAGAACTAATCATTCGAAGACATGTGACATCAACCAAGTCGAACTTGTTTAGCTTGTGTGGATCACGGCGTAAACTCTCTCAAATCGGAAAATAGTTGAGAGAAGACCCTTAATGCTTAGCAGTGGGATACTAAAGAGGGTTGAAGAGAAGTCTGATGGCTTGTACGGTATGCGGAAGAGACAGCTGCTTTTATGGTTAATAGTTATCCAAAAACCACATACATAGCAGAACACCCCGGATCATCTTTATCACTCCAAGAAGAGGTTGGAAACGTGAAGTGGTTTAGCGTTTTACCTAGGATTCATTCTTTGCTAGTGCTGGGTTGGCAATATTGCCACATTATTTAGCAAAATTTAGAAGGAAAAGAAATTAGACGACTAACTGATGTCGTGAACAAAAAAAAAATATTTTTTTTAAATAATCGAATACCGAGCACGGACAGGTGAAGCGGCCATCTTGGAAGAGCTGACACTTTGTGTTGGACCATTGCGTCGTCGGGAAGTGCGTATGCAGCCACGTGCTCGGTGGACGTTATGCTTTCAGCTTCAACCCAATTTAATCTTATGATCTGTAACCATCTAGCAGGATAATAATTAATGCTTGTGCTATCGGGAGCTCTGGGTAAAGTGATATTTGCCGTGGTTATTTTATTGGAATACAGTCTTCTTACCCAACAATTCACGCTTAGTTAAAGATGTCTGATAATACCTACTGATTTAACAGTTTTTGTTGTTAATGTGACAATAATTTTATTAATAATAATAATATTTTGGGACATACAGGACATTAATTACGGTTAACAATTATAAGTTAAACTGTTTTTATGTATTATATATTAATGACGACTTAATTTGATTATTATTTTACTGTCAATTACCACTCTCTAGTGTGTACTGCCCCTAATACTATAATAGGACCTGATTCGATTCAAATAATGAACGGACGAAAGATTTCGATGTTTTTCAATTTTAAGGGAAGTTGAATGACTTTACTGGTCAATGAGATACTGAGTAATACAGGAAACAATTTGAGAAATATACTTATATGTAAAGCGTACTAATATATATGTATATAAAGTATGTTAATTTGTCTAATAATAGAGCTGCGCCGCAACGGTATCGGACACAGTTTTGAAATATATTTCACGATTCAGTTTCAGATTTCAGTTCGATTCCACGGCCTCTAGACAAATTAAATAACGAAACGACAAGGAAAGATCGAAAAGATCAAAATGTATGGGTTTGACAATCACCTTGGAAATGTCACGTGACTGACGTGACAATCTAAGTGAATTCCGTACATTTAGTTCTAAAAAACTAATTTTAATTTTATTAACTTAATAATTACTGAACGTATTTCCATGCGGTTTGCATTAATAGATAGAGAGATGAATGAGGAAGGTTTATGTGTATTTTGTACCCGTGTAGAGTCATTATGATAATAATTACAGCTTTAATAGTACTATAAGCCGGGCGAACGGGCTGGTGGTGGCGTGATTGCTAAAGCGCTTGCTTTTCACGCCGCAGGTCGTGGGTTCGATTCCCACCCAAGTCAGACATTTGTGTGATGAACACGTCTGCTTGTCTTGAGTCTGGGTGGAATTATCTATATTTAAGTATGTATTTGTAAAAGAAAAGTATTTTATGTAGTACCAGTACCAGTTATCTGGTTTCCATAGTACAAGCTCTGCTTAGTTTGGGATCAGATGGCCGTGTGTTAATGTCTAACTATATTATTACTAGAAGTAGTAATTTAAAGCAAAGATTCAACAAAGTAGTGAATAGCTAAAAAAAAACTAAACTTTAGTACACTTTATCATCGTAGGTGATCAATCAACTTAACTATCACTTTCAAAACTAATTTAAAATACCCCGGTTAATGAACTTAGATAAACGTTTAACTTAACTCTAACTTACATAACTTTAAAGCACAAAGGCCACGCCTTTAAGGTTCTAAGTATAAATTAAGTTATGGTAGGTATTACATACATACTATGCTATTGTGAAAAGGCGCAGACACAACACAAACAGACATATTAAACAATTGTTTGTCTTGGGTGGGAATCGAACCCACAACCTGCGGCGTGAAAAGCAAGTATTTTACCGACCACGCCCGTTTATGGGACTTAACTCACCACCGCTATCCCGCTATTGCTACTCCTGTAAGCCAAGATCGACAACGGCGCTGTGAAGAGACTCGGGATTTGAACCCGGCCAAGTCCCGGGACACCTAAACTGTCTTGGATCCCGCGCGAATTTAATCAGAAAGATAATAGGAGTTGGAAAGTTAAATTGTCCTCTCCTCGTAGCGTTAAAAAAAATGTACCGATTTTAATTCAGCTTTCTTTATTTAATAGCCTAAACAAACAAAATAGTTAAAACTAAATCGGGGATGCCGTGTTCCGGTGCGATATCTGGTGACACCATGCAGTGAGGGTGGGTCGGAATTGCTCCTTGAATGTTTCTAACCTTACAGAGGCTCATTCCACTGCCACCTTCTCACCGATAATCATTCGTAATCACGAGTGAATCGGTATACTGGGCTGGCGCGCTCCATCGTAGACTACATCATTGCTTAACATCAGGCAAGTTGTAGTCAAGCACCAGAAGAATAAAAAAAACAAAAATCCCAAATTTTTTATTTTAAAGTTATATTTTATCCTAGGTTATTGTGTTAGCTAGCTACCGCTTGCTGCTTCGCACGCATGATATAAGGATAAAAGTTGTATATATGCGATTGTATATTATAACTAGCTTTCCGCCGCGGCAACGCCCATCATGCCCAGCAGTGGGATAAAAAGTAGCCTGTAGCCTTCTTCAACAAATAAGCTATCTAACAGTGCAAGAAATTTTCAAATCGGACCAGTACTTTCTGAGATCAGCGCGTTCACACAAACAAACTCTCTAGCTTTATAATATTGTATTAATATTATAATATTTCAGTTTCGAATTTCATCCAAATCGGTCCAGTACTTTTTACGTGTAAGAGAAACAAATATTTACGCATCCACACACCATGTGTGTTAATGTCCCAGAATATTGTTATTATTATTATCTACACACATACACATTTCCAGTCAGCTAACTGCCGCTCAAGTGAAGGTTATTGATGATCTTCATGAATAGTCCTTTAAAATATCAAGTTTTAAGCATTGCCTAAACAAAAATACCCAAATAAAATATTCCAAATTTAAAATTTTACCATAACTATTAACTCATCAATTTTATATTTCGTTAGTAAAATAAACGAAGGCACATGTTAAAACTCCACAATTTTTTAACGTCATAATATACTTTAAACTTAACCAATACACAGAAATGGTCATCCTTTGGGGTTAAAATACTAAACATAATATAAGTTTCTTTAAGTACTATTAAATAATAATACTTGCCAAAAAATAAGAGAGAATCCAAGTTAACTATCACATAAATCACACACATACGTCGTGTAAATCCCAGACATGCGCGCGCGCAATCAATTCCCGAGGCACGCAATGCGCGGCCGCTTCGCAGAACACGTGCGTGAGACGCGCCCGCTTGAACAACACTGGTAGAGTTCGTGTTGTACTAAATTGTGTTCTCTATTAAGTTTTATTTTTATAATTTTACGGTGTTATTCATAAAAATCTTATAAGATTTTAGTTAAAAAGGACTTTGTCTCTTTCTTACTAGTGTAAATATTAAGATGACAGACAAAGACAAACGAATTATAAACCTATTTTAGCTGTAATGAGCTTATAAGACGTTTAACAATACGGGGGTTAGTGCTTAGCTTTAATACTATAATTATAACATATAAAATCTGAGCTAGAACTAATAAAATATATCATAAGTTAATTGCATTAGAAAAAGAAGCCTTCTACCGTTTCGAGTTACCAACATTTCATTTTGTTATGGACTATTTAGTGTATTTTGCAACACAAATTATAAAAATCTCGTAGGTAAATTGCATTACAGACACATTTGTTTAATAGACTGGTTTTATCTCAGTCCACCCGTGAACATGAAGTCTGAAAAGACTTTGAAACGTCGGGATCTAAAATCTAAAATAAACCGCGATAAAATCCGTTAAAAAGTAGTTTTATTTCAATAGACTGGTTTTTTTAAACCTATCATCTACCACCATTCAGAATCACTTCGATACTTCAACTTTTAAATTAAAAAATCCACATCGAAATCGGTTCATTCCATTCAACAAATTTATAGGTAAGCAAATAACTTTGCGCCCTCGACTTCACCTGGTATTAGGAGACAAATAACCCACGTGCCCAGACAACCCAGACTTTAATCTACCTCTGGATATATACCAACATTCATCTAAATCCGTCCAGTATTTTTTGCATGAAAGAGTAACAAACATCTATCCACATAAATAAAAACTTTCGCATTTATAATATTACAAAGAAGATAGAAGTAAAAAGAAGTTCATGCATGGAGTACTGCTCGCACCTTTGAGATGGGTCAGCTGAATACCAACTCGAGGCGTTGGAGTCTATTGAAAGGCGAGCCAAGAGGCTTATTGACAACGAACCCCTTGTCGAGGCTAATTTGCAAAGCCTCGAGCATCGCCGTATAGTTACTAGTCTTTCGGTCGTCTATCGGAAACATTTCGGAGTGTGCGTTGGAATTACGTAATCTTATTCCCCATCATCCCCGTTTTTCTATCGGGCAAGTAGAGGTACGGCTATACGCCACCGTTATATGGTGGAAATACCACGGGTACGCACAAAACGCTTTGCTTCCACTTTTATTGTGCGAACTGACAAGTTGTGGAATTCACTACCGGCATCTCTATTTCCCGATAGCTATAATCTGCCTGTCTTCAAGTCACCAGTGAATCGGTATTTATTGGGTAAGCGCGTTTCATCGTAGACTGCATCATTGATTAACAACAAATGTATTATACACTACCTATTATGAAATAAATTTGTACTCTAAGATATTAATTGTAACTACTTACTACATGAATAAATTTTACTTTACTTTACTTTATTGATTAACAACAGGCAAGTTGTGGTCAAGCGCATGCGCAAGCCTTTAACAGAATAAAAAAAAGTAAGATAAGAAGTACAGACACACTCCTTATAACTCCCCTCTTTTTTGATCAGTGGGTAATAAAACTCCTACTCTTTAAGGGGATTATTAAAGGAAAACAGATGCTATTATATCCTTTAAAAATCCCCTTATGTGTTAAAAATAGCACATTATAATAACAAAACAAACATCTTGACGTGTCTCTATCTAGTGTTCGTGTTCGTTTTTTCTACATTTTATTATTCCGGACGTAACGCACTGTGAATATCCTGAGCACAGTGAACCGAAACATTGCTACAAGGACAACTAATGTTTTGAGCTTCACAATTATTTGTACAAGTTTTTTGTATGGCAGGAATTATGATAAAATTTGAATTAGGGCTTTTGTTTTAACCCCGGACAAGAATAGAATAGAATAATGCCTGATGTGAAGCAATGATGCAGTCTACGATGGAACGCGCTTACCCAGTAAATACCGAGTCACTGGTCACTTGAAGACCGGCAGATTGTAGCTATCGGGAAACATAGATGCCGGCAGCGAATTCCACAATTTGGCAGTTCGCACAATGAAAGTGGAAGCAAAGCGCTTTGTGCGTACCCGAGGAATTTCCACCGTATAATAGTGGCGCATAGCCGTACCTCTACTAGTGTGATAGAAGAACGGGGATGGGGGAATAAGATTGTGGAATTCCAACGCACACTCTCCGAAGAGTATCCGGTAAAAGACCAGACGTTTGTTAGCTTTGATAAATCAAGAAAAGGAAGATATGGTACGCTTTAATAACGCAATCACTAAAATCTGAATGAAAAAGGCATTTATTTGTATAAATGCACAAAATCTGAAATTAATGAGCTGTGTCAACATCATTATTACTCGACAGTCGGCGTGTGACCGAGTATCTCGGTGAGTCCGTTGGACTCATTTTAGAAGGACCGCGCGCTGTGTTCTAGTGCCATATCTTTCTTATTTTAATTTATCTAGGTTTGATAGGCATTTTTTGCTATGATGGTTCATAGCAAAAAATGCCTTTGTCACTCCAGGTTTAGAATTAAAAAAAATCTACATTAAAATCGCTCCATCCGTTGAGACGCTACGTTACGCTAACGAGATAGATACATAGATACTTCGTGAATGTAATGAAATGAATAAATAATAATAAAAAAAAAACATAATAAATAATTAATTAATTAATTAATTAATTAATAATTTATTTTTGAGACGCGAGCCTTTCTTTCCCTACCTTGCAGTGAATGACTGGCAACTACTGAGAAACACTGTCAAAAAACTCAGTAGGCTGTTTTCTTTTTTAAATGAAGTACTTATATCTATTACATTTTGTTTAGTGTGTTGTATTCACTGCAACCCTTTTCAGTGTCCCACTCCTGGGCACAGACCTTCTCTTAACTATCTTAAAAGTTGAGAAAGTTTAGGACAATCCACACACGCTGGCCAAGTGCGGGTTGGTGGATGTTACATGTCCTCGATGTGACATCCCGGTTTCCTCATGATGTTTTCCTTTACCGATATTGAGCAGCAGCGATATAACAATTCACACAAAGATGTGTAGGTGCGACTGGGAATCGAACTCGAGACCTTATATTTCTAAGGCAAGCTGCGCCACCGCTGCTCAATTTTTAAATATCGGGGGTTCCGTATTGAGGTGAATATAACCCACTTTTCACCAGCTATATTTATTTAGCTAATTTATTTTTCTACACAGAAAAATAAAATAGCTTTACATTTCCAACTCCAATAATCTAAGCGAACTTGATATCTACGAATATATTTTTGATGAAACTTTTAGAATGCTTCTTATGTTCAATAAAGAAAAAAATCATGTTATTCCACCCTCTTAATATAAAGAATCGGTTGACATAAAAAGTTGGGATTGAATTTTGAAATATTCAGCGTGTACCAGTCCATCAAATCTAAGAAGTACCGTTTGACAGTTCTAAACGTAGTACATTTAGAATTTTATGTTTTGTATGAAAATTGTTTGTTATGTTAAAATAAAACTAGCTTCGTAATTCAATTATTTTACAGGAAAGCTAATAAAAATAGTGTGAATTACGCCTCTCTAAAGCTAATTTAATAGAAAACAGTGAAACTTCAAACGGTACTTCTTAGATTTGATGGACTATAGTTAGTATTTTGTTAGGAATGAGAAAGTAACAATATTTTTCAGGCTGTTGGCGTCTTTGGATTAATATAAGTTTAAAGCAATGCTTCACGAAGAGAAAAATAAGGCGTTGTGAATTATTTTTTTTATAGTTACCTCAGTTTTCATTTTTTGCCAGGTGGCGTGGTTGGTAAGATACTGCTTTTCACGCCGCAGGTCGTGGATTCGATTCCCACCCAAGTCAGGCATTTGTGTGATGAACACGTTTGTTTGTCTTGAGTCTGGGTGTGTGTGTGTATTTATGTATGTATTTACAAAAGAAAAGTATTAAGTGTAGTTTATTACTAATTATCTGGTTTCCATAAACAAGCGACAACACAACACGTGTCCACGACAAAATGCACAAATAAAAAACTTATAAAATAAAAATAATACAATATAGGCCGCGTTTCAGCCAGTCGCCAACAACATCTTCTTGAAGTCGGTTGGTAGTAGGAGCTCTGATAATGGATGTAGGTACAACTATAAAAAAAAATACAAAAATACAAATACATTGAAATAAAACTATGTATTTAGTAATGGATTTTATGAATTATTATTTTTATTTTTTTATCCACCCTTGTCCATGAAGTCTGAAAAAGCTTCGAAATGTCGGGATTTAAAATCTGAGACAAACTGCGATAAAATCCGTTATAAAAAAAGGTTTTATTTTATAAAATACTAAGTATAAAGACTTTAGTAATATTAAAATACATATTTTATACGTCGACACGCGTTTCGTCCGCTATCACACATTTATTTTGTGATTGTATTATCAATTTAGCGGAATATAATAATCTAGATCGAAGTATCGTTTCGCAATGGATTTACACAAAAAGCCAGTGAGTACCTATAATACCTATATCCTTTAATTTTTTTGTGTTAATCTTTTTTGGTGTCCCACTGCCTGTCACGGGTCTTTTCTCAACTATCTTACAAGTTGACAAAGTTAAGGGCTTAATCCACACACGCTGACCAAGTACGGATGTCACATGAACTCGAATGATTAGTTTTTATAGAAATGCTCTATAAAATTATAGAAAAACGTCATTAAAAATCTTCATCATCATTCCCCTTGCCTTTTTTCCCATTTCTATTGGGGTGGGCTCCCAGCCTAACCTGAAGCGGCTAGCTACCAGAATTATACGAGCGACTGCCATCAGACCTCGAAACCCGTAGGGAACCAGTAGCCGAGACGGTTAGACCAGGTGTCAGATTATATTGGCTTCTGACTACATGTAACGATTTGTAATAGATGTCGTGTTAAATGACTACCGGGACCGACGGCTTAACGTGCTCTCCGAGGCACGAAGGGTAGTCCCTCAACCAACCAGACACAGAAACAATTTTTTTTTGTTACACAAATAGTGTCCGAGGCGGGAATCGAACCCGCGACCTCCCGGGTACAGTATAGCCCAACCGGACGGCTTACACCGCTCGACTACCTAGGTCGTCAGTAAACAAATAAAAAAAAAATAATACAAAAGAGGCCGCGTTCCAAACAGTCGCCAACACCATCTTCTTGAAGTCGGTTGATAGTAGGAGAATAAGGATACTTTCCAGAAATTAATTCATCAATTTGATACCAATTTGAAGTTCGGATACCTTATCGGAAACAGATTACCAAGGATTAAATTTTCCTTTAGCTAAGACTTTCGTGGGTCGCGTAATTTGCATGCTCCCAAAATTATTATGGAAATCCGACTCATCCGGGATTTTGATCAGTATTAAAATTTAATTTAGATTTATTCGTTAAGTACGAGTGTGTACTACTAACACCTGCCGTAGTATCGCTTCGGATGCTTGTACTATTTAAAATATATTTCATTTGAATTACCTTTTAATAATAATACCTTGATCACACTTACATAATAAAAATGCGAGACAGTGCTCTTGGCAGAGTATTCGGTCGTACAAACATAGCGAGACTTTGTTATACCTTAGAGCATTTAAAACAGTAGTTGTTATACGCAACTTCAAGTACTAAATTGTTTCGGACAGTTTTTGGGGGAGGCGTACAGCACACATATAAAAGTTGAAGCGTCTTTACAAATGCACGCATAAATAAAACCTATACACAAACAAAAAATATGACACGGTCAGGACCGGACCGCGCGATCGCGAAATGCCCACCGATCCGGCAACGTCCTGAGCCGAGGTTCGTCCCCACGTGGGGAGCCTTCACGGCAGTTGCCACAGTACTTGATCGGTTCAACCGTCCTCGGACGACTCACTGAAAAAGTCCGGTGAACCAATAAAGGCACTTCCGGTCGATTGGGTTAAGTATAAAAAAAAATGAACAGCTTATCCAAAAGCGCGCAGTACCAGTTCCATGTTGAATCTTCTAACGTATCGAGTACACGGTCCAGAGCACTGTCTCGCCATTTTGCTTAGTCCGTGTGATCAAGGTATTAGTCATGAACAGTGAAATGTGTACCCATGGTCGACCAAGGAGAACCCAAAAATTCTGTTTCATATATACAACGCCCTACACCTAAAACTCTTTTTATGAACTTCTAGCTCTCCCAGCGAACTATGTACCGCGTGTTTCCCACCTTTTAAACCTTCCTTGGACCTGTACGAATATTACAAAACCAAAATCAGCCAAATTGGTTCAGCCGTTCTCGAGTTTTAGCGAAACTAACGTACAGCAATTGATTTTAATATTAAGAAAGATGACGATGATAAAACAAACAAAAAAGTTTATTAAACACAAAACAAGATACAAAATTTTAAAGGAAACTTATCGTACAAAAACCAACCTTAAACTGTAGCCAGCAATGATCAATTTTGTATATTGTTTTTTTAATATAAACATCTTGACAGTACATGTGGTTGCTGCCACGAAGGGATTCACGCCTGGAAAGCTCTGAGCTTCCGTAACTTCCGGACTTAGAGCTTTCTACGAATCCTTTTGTTTTTAAACTACTTTGATGGGCTTTATCCTTTGTCTTGGCATATTCTTGGACATATGGCATTCTTTTTAATTATTTTTACTAGTATCTAAGCAACTGGTGGTAGGCTTCGGCCGTG
This sequence comes from Meganola albula, assembly GCA_936450015.1. Lineage (NCBI taxonomy): Eukaryota > Metazoa > Arthropoda > Insecta > Lepidoptera > Nolidae > Meganola > Meganola albula. The sequence goes on from OW388156.1 coordinate 984,446, forward strand.
GTTTATGACCACCTACCAGACAAAGTCGCACCGCCAAGCGGCTTTGCCGTGTTCCAACGTGATGTCTGGTGACACCATTAAGAAGGTGGGTCGGGATTGTTGCTCCGTTATGGTTTCTAAAGATGTAGAGCCTCATTTCACTGCCACCTCCTAACCGAAAATCGTTCGTTATAGCGAGTGAATCGTGTCTCATCGTAGACTACATCATTGCTTAATATCAAGCAAGTTGTAGTCGAGCGCAAACCTATTTCAGAATAAAAAAAATATAAAAAACTTTATTCTCTGGTCAGGCCAATTTTAATGTAATTAAGTTTCATTTTAAAAACTTATTTCCTGAAACTACACTTTGATCTGGGTCGTTATATTCCACTATTTAGATAATACAATCTTTCCATTTATTATTCAATTATTAACAAAAAGCTGTTTAACTACTGCATAGATAATGGGTTTAGGTACGACTGTTAACAAAAATTCAGAGACATTGAAATTAAAACAATTTTGTAACGGATTTTGTGATTTTTTATCCATGCGTGTCTGTGAATTCTGATAAAACTTAGAAATGGTGCGGGAAGCAAAATCAACCCAAAAGATACTGTGAGCTCAGTTTGCTTTAATCGGAACGCAACTTAAATAATAATGTTTGTAGGTAGTCAGTAATAATTGTGATTAATATTTTTGGACGTCAAATACCTTAGTCCACCCGTGAACATGAAGTCTAAAAAGACTGAAACGTCGGGATCTAAAATCTAAAATAAACCGCGATAAAATCCGTTACGAAGTAGTTTTATTTCAATGTGTGATATTCGTGTAAATCTAAGACAATACTAGGTACTTATAGATAAAATCAATCCCGCATTATTACTTAATATTACTATTTTCAATACCATAGACACCACGAAGCCGGCTTTATCAATCATTTGTAGGCGATCAACTGGAAAACACCTGCGAGGTCGTTCACACCACCTGCATTATTAATCTGTGCAAAGGGATGCCTGTTACTTATATATTACTAGCTTCCGCCTGCGGCTTCGCCCGCGAAATTGATCTCACTAATCTTGTTTCTCCATACAAACTTTGGAACCCCGTTTCACCCCCTTAAAGGGTGAGTTTTGAAAAATCCTTTCTTAGTGCACCCCTAGACTCCATAAGGAACCTATGTGCCAAATTTAGGGTCTCCAGACCAAGCAGTTTGGGCTCTGCGTTGATATGTCAGTCAGTCAGTCAGTCAGTCAGTTTCTTCTTTTTTAATATTTAGATTATTAATCTCGATAAATATATATTATCTGGGGTATAGATTATTCATCCTTCTTAAACTGCATATTAGATTAGTCAATTCTGGTAGCTAGCAACAGGTTAGAATTGGAGCTGATCCTATAGAAATGGGAAAAATGCAAGGCCCGTTTTCGGACGGGTGCAATAAGATCTCCAGTGAAAAAAAATGTTAACCAAACATGACGTATCTCGACCAATCAATACCGCGATCATTCGTGTCGTTCATTTGCCATCGTGTGTGCAGAAGCGCTATAGCTTCCAGTTGACCAGGATAATAGGATACTTCACTTTCACACCGCGCGGGGCGCGGGTTAAATTCCCACCCGGAATACATATTTGTTACCATAAATATGTCTGATCGTCATGATATATCCAGCATTACGTCCTACGTTGTAATTTTATGAGTTATCTAGTTTTCATAATCGAAGCTTGGTTAATTTGGGATGGCTTGGGATAATGACCGTGTGTGAATAATGTCTAGCATATTAATCATTATTAATTTACTCCTACCTCTAGGCGAACCAATGGCAAAGAGTCCATATAACACGATTTCAACCGGCTTCCCTTTAGGAATAAGCCAATATAACGTATTTAATTAAATAATATATAACGCCTAAAACTTTTCAATAGCATAAAAAATGCAGTATATATACTTATCAGTAAGTTTGAAAGTATGCGTAGGTAACCATGAAATAGTTGTCATTTAATTTGCCCCGTCTTCCCTTTTTCAAATTTCTACCCTTCACCACTGTTAGGTACTTACTTAAGGAACATAGAATGATCCGCGAAGATATTGAAATTAAAAAAACATCCTAATTTTAACAGAGAAAATGGTTGGAATATACCACCAGCTTGGAATCCAATGCTTAATTTACTTGTACCAAACCCAAGCAAAATCAGCTCAGAATTCAAGACACTGTGAGCTCACTTTGCTTAAATCGGAACGCAACTTAAATAATAATGTTTGGAGGTTGTCAGTAATAATTGTGATTAATATTTTTGGACGTCAAATACCTCAGTCCACCCGTGAACATGAAGTCTGAAAAACTTTGAAACACCGGGATCAAAACTCTAAAATAAACTGTGATAAAATCCGTTAAAGAGTAGTTTTATTTCAATATACTTACATACTTAGTTTAGCTATTAACCCAATAATTCGGCAGCTAAATTCAAAATTTAATATTTGGTATCTAGACGATGGGACTTTAGGAGGCGATGTAGACACCGTCTATAGTGATCTTATAAATTTGCAAACAAAATTTAAGTCCATCGGTTTAGATTTAAATCCCTCTAAATGCGAACTTTTTATTTTAGACAATTCAGATCGAATAAGTATCACCCAAAAATTTAACACCATAGCCCCGAGTATAAAAATTTTAGACAATAAATCCTTTCGCCTCCTTGGCTCCCCGGTTCTGGATGAAGCTTTCGCACCCTATGTAGATGAACAAATTCAAAATTTTAACCTTATAAAGGACCGTTTTTTCAAAATTAGCTTGCATTCGTCTTATTCTATTATCAGGTACTGCTGTTTTGTCCCAAAATTTACATACGTTTTACGAGCCAGCCACTTTTGGAAACATAATGCTCTTTTGGACAAACTTGATCAAATTTTACGCGAAACCGTAACATCTATTATGAATTTAGATCTGGACAGCAAAAGTTGGGACCAAATTACCCTTCCTGTGCGTTTAGGTGGCCTCGGTATTAGAAAAGTTTCTAGCGTAAGCTTGCCGTCATTTTTGTCCTCAGTCCACAGTACAGAAGAACTAACCCGGAAAATTCTATCAAAGTCACAGGTTAGTTCTGAAGTACCGTTCCTGTCTGAGGCCAGAAATGCCTGGAAATTGGCTTGCCCGAATTCCAATTTACCTGCCAACCCATCCTCTCAGAGGCAGTGGGATGGGCCGCTCTGTAATTTCGTGAGGGAAATGTTATTGTCTACCGCTTTAAGTCCTGCAGAGCGTGCCCGTTTACTGGCTGTGGGAGAGTGGGAGTCAGGTCTTTGGCTTCAGACTTTACCGTCGGCTAGTATTGGCACACTTTTGGATAATAATTCATTCCGCATTGCAACCTGTCTTCGGTTAGGGGTGTCATGTGTTGCTCCGCATCGTTGCCAATGTGGAGAGTCAGTCGGGCGACTTGGGCACCATGGGCTATCATGCAGCAGAAGCGCCGGTAGAATTCCTCGTCACAGCAGTCTGAATGATATCATTCGTCGGGCTCTTGTCAGCTCCGGCGTGCCAGCTGTTCTGGAACCAATCGGCTTGGCGCGCGACGATGGCAAGAGGCCGGATGGTATGTCTTTGCTGCCATGGAAGGTTGGCAGGCCCTTGGTGTGGGACGCCACTTGTGTCGACACCTTGGCCCTGTCTCACCTTCCTAGCACTAGCATGTCTGCGGGCGCTGCTGCTGCTAATGCAGAGACCGCTAAACGGCGCAAATATAGCCAATTATGTACAAATTATATATTTGAGCCGTTTGGGGTTGAAACGCTTGGACCGTGGGGCCCGAGCGCCCGAGCACTTTTTAAAGATATTTCTAGGCGGTTAATAGACTCTTCACGTGACCAGAGGGCTGGCTTACATCTTGGTCAAAGAATTAGCATTGCCATACAACGTGGCAATGCTGCCAGCCTTCTGGGCACATTTCCCCAAGGCCTCGATTCGGAGGAATTTTATGACGCCTTATCTAGTTTTTAAGATAGAAATTTATAATTAGTCTATTGTTTCTTTTTCTTGTATTTTATGTAAAAACTTGTTTTAATTAAATTTGCTTACATACGTATATTTGGATATTTTAGTACTCATTCAAGTCGAGAAGTAATTTATCCTAAAATAAATCTACGTTGAACAAGGGTTCGCTTCATTTGCGTATGCATTAAATTAAAGCGCCTAAGTAAATCTAAATAACTTTCTGCTTTAATCAGTTATATTGGTGTTGGTATAATAGATTCTCATCATTATCAACCTATCTTTAGCTACTGAAATAATTAAAGCACTCCACTGAGCACGATCCACGGCTATTCTTAAGCTCCAGCTCTTACCAACCACATTTTAAAGACCGCCACTCCACCTAGTCCAAGAGCGTCCTTCGCTATATTTGCCAATCTGTTGTCTCCACTCGCTTCACCCGATGGTTGTCCGCTCTGTGGCAAATATAACCGGCATTCAGTTAATCTAATCCTAATTTTTGTACTATTTTGGCGTTTCGCATATCCTCATTTTACATATTCTCTATTACTGTCTTTAAATAGGTTCACCAACTCAACGAAAATCAATCGATTCGACCGTCGCGTCCTCGGACGGCTCACTGAAAAAGTCCGGTGAACCAATAAAGAACCTTCCGGCCAATTGGGTTAGGTCTTCCGCAAAAAATAACGAAAATTATTCGATGTAAACTTGTTTCATTTTTAACCATAGCTAACATTAGCTTAGTTGTGTGTTTAAGCGCAAGCCTATTTTAGAATTTAAAAAAAAAACACGAATCTTTGTACCTAGGTACTACACCAGTGAAGTCGATACGCCGTAAAAGCCAAAACGCTACGAAGGCCAATACACCGCAGGCTTCTATCTCTTGAACTTTCTCTACAGTGCGTCCCTTAAGTAATTAGCGTTGTCTTGAAGTTTTGCGACTTCCTTTTACAAGTTTGTACATAAACATTGTTTAGTACATGACAGCACCTACCTGTTTTATTTTACAGCCATCCTTTTCTTCACAAGTGGAGTGATAAGGACAACCGAGGTCACTAAATGTCTCAATACACATATTTACAATTATGTCCTTTTTTGATTTGTTACCTAAGATTATATTAAGTGTGTCTAAAAATTGTAAAGCAATATTAGTATTTGCAACTAGAACAATAAGCCTAAAGTCATTATAGACCATTAAGCCTATAGACTAGATACTTTGTCAAATTGGATAATGTTTGCGACTCTCTTCCGTCTAGCACAAATATTTTTATTTTAATCCTGGTGATGTGCTTTATTGAGATTCATCTGATATTTTCTGCGCAAGTGAGCAAATTTAACAACGTACAGCTCTCAACTTTGATCATGTTTAGATTTAATCTGTAAGCTACAGTACTTTCACGTCGCTTAGAATTGAATTTAAAACTGAGAGCAGAGGACAGAGGGACGAGTTTGTTAAGAAAAGCGACGATAGTCAATTTACAATGTTTTTCTAAATACATTGTGAATGGAAAATAAAAGTCAAGTGTCGGGCCCTTAATAAATTTAATGTCGCCGCTGTCTACCCAAAAGTGGTTGCTTATAAACGTTGTTAACAAAATGGCGGCACCATAAAAGTCACAAAAGAAAATAAAAAACAAAACGCATGCGATTTCATCCGCGGGTTGACAACGAAATTGGTTAATAAACGAGAGATTTGCGGGTAAAGGAACGTTTATTTGCTAATGGCGAGTAATGGATGCGCGTACGACGAAGTTATTGCGTTTTGACGTGTTTGAGATTTTAATAATGGTGTTTTTATTTACTTGTTGGTTGTTATTTTGGTGTGGTCTGCTATAAGGATTGATTGGTCACCGTTTGCGTGTATGTTGGATATTGACTCTCAGAAAACATAACACTACATTTAATTTTATTGTATAGCTATCAGTGACGAAGGGTCCATACAAGCCGTTCCCATCGGTTTCCCTTTAGGAAATGGTCAATATTACACGTACAAACTTACTTAATAAATATGTTATGTAAGGGGGCGTCCATAAATTACGTGAGGTGTTTTTTTAAATTTTCTGCCCCTCCCTCCCCTCCTGGTGAGATGTCGTGAGATTTAATTCAACCCCCTCCCCTCTCCCCCAATCTCACGTGAGATTTTTTAAAATGTGAGTTTCTTACGTAAACGCGTTGGATTGTTATACTAAAGAGAAAAAAACAAATTTGCTTCGTGCTTTTAATACCAAAATAGTATAATTTTTATTTGTTTCAGTCAGAAAAAAAATTGCGTGATATTTGCCGGGACCCCCCCTCTCTCCAACGTAAGATTAGATGAGATTTGACTCGACCCCCTCCCCCCCTTAAACACCTCACGTAATTTATGGACGCCCCCTAACGCCTAAAAGTTTTAAATTATAACATCAAGTGTAAGAACGATCAGTGACGGTAGTGAAGAGATGTTATTTTCCTAAGTTAGAACCTTTTTCCTTCGGCTTCCCTTTTTCAGACTTCCACCCTTCGCCACTGATACCTATACTGCATGCCACTGACGACCTCGTTAGTCAGGCGGTGTAAGCCGTCCGATTGGGCTATACTGTGCCTCCCGGTTGACACCGTTACACCTGTAACGATTATCATAGACGTGTTAAATAACCATGACCAATGGTTAGACCATGTGTCAGATTATATTATCAACGTGAATCAGTGTATTCAAGAAAGGTATTAACAACTGTTGTAAAGAACATACACAATCGTTGACAGGATTGAAGTGAAAACCATTAGTTTTCATTAACATGAGTTGCCGGTAGTTGTAATTTGTCTGTCTTCTAATCACGAAAGAATCGGTATTTACTGGGTAAACGAGTTCCCCGTGTTACCTAAAAAATATGTTAAGACCTAAAACTTGCACACTAAACTCAATAATCTAATAAGTAAACTATAATCATCATCATTCCCCTTGCCTTTTTCCCATTTCTATTGGGGTCGGCTCCCAGTCTAACCTGATGCGGCTAGCTACCAGAATTATACGAGCGACTGCCATCAGACCTCGAAACCCGTAGTGAACCAGTAGCCGAGATGGTTAGACCAGGTGTCAGATTATATTGGCTTCTGACTACATGTAACGATTGTCATAGATGTGTAAATAAGTAAACTATAATAATTATCTATATTGTTATTCTACAAATTATTTTAACCGTCTATAAATCCAATATCAATTCCGACTACAATGTGTCGCGCGCTTTCTCAAAGATGCATCAAAAAGCCATAAGAGCCAATCAATCACTCTGTTCTGAATGAATGAGCTAGTGTTAGTAGATCTCGCTCGCCATATTGGCAGCCGCTGCTCTCGCGCCGCCTACATCATCCAATGTTGCTTAGACCACATCATTGCTTAACAACAGGCAAATTATGGTCAAGCGCCAGCTCATAATGGGATAAAAAACCAGTGACGGTTACAGATAAAACGTGTCTATTCAATGTTCACAAATATTAGTATGCAACTAACGCACTGCCGTTAAATCAGAAGCTATCAAACATTTAGTTCTACGATGTTGTGAGAATGCTGAATAGTTAAGCTTAGTACACAACTGTTAGGGTTATATTTTTATTTTGTTGATCGATTATCTTAATCGATTGTTGATATTAATAGAACTTTCTTTCTAATATTTTACAGTGGCAACTTTGCTCCTTAATGGTATTTGCTGTCGCTCTGTGATTGGTTAACGCGAAATAGCGGCAACCAATCAGAGAACTGATCTTTTCCCGCCAAATTGGTGGGGTTAAGGTGTTAAAACGAAACGCTTGGCGGGTTGCAGGGCTGACTTGCATTCTGGTGCTCAAACCGATAGGTGGTTTAAGGTTTAGGACTGAGTGCTTTATTTGTATGTACATACAAATAAAGCATCTTAAAGTTAAATATAAAACTGTGTGAAGTTAAATATCGCTGTGTCATTGCTGAAAGTCCTGTTCCCGTTAGGAGTCATCACACAACGTATGAAACTATGTCGGCGTATGGGATCAAAAGAGGTTAGCATTTAAAAAGTAAGTAACCTCCACATAGAAACCAATTGTCTGATGGTTGAAATAAAACTACTTTTTAACGGATTTTATCGCGGTTTATTTTAGATTTAAGATCTCGACGTTTCAAAGTCCTTTCAGACTTCATGTTCACGGGTGGACACAACGTGTGGTTTGAAGTCTGAAAAGACTTTAAAACGTCGGGATCTAAAATCTAAAATAAACAGCGATAAAATCCGTTAAAAAGTAGTTTTATTTCAATGTGTGATATTCGTGTAAATCTAAGACAATACTATCTGATGGTTATCTCAAAGGCAAAATTTTCAAAAATTGTTTTTATATTTAAGTTTAAGGTACAGCGTATGATTTTACGGTACTTGGCGTATCAGCAGTGAAGAAGTTTTAAAGAGCATCGAAAAAATAAGTGACCTCCATAAAAATGCAATGTCAAAAATAAAGTAAGTACATTTTTTTACAACATAAAGATACCTAGATAAACCTAACTAAATAATAATCTAAACACCTAACCTTTTTTTATTATTCTGAAATACTGAACCTTTACCCGATACAAACCAGCCTTCTGGTCACTATTGTCGCTAATTTAAACGTTTCGACAACTCCTTGCGAAGTGAATGTGCTTCCTTTAATCAGTATTAAATAATGGTAGCATAAAGCAGAACCGATCTCAAGTTTCCCAAATCATTTTTATTTATGAAAGAATATTTGTAATAATGAGAATGAATAATGGAGATAATGATGTAAACAAAGGAATAACAATAATATAAACAGGCACATTATCATCAAATCATCTGTCCCTGCCAAACGCAAACTTTCCTCAATACTTCTCTTTCACACGCTCATAGATTTATGAGTGAGATGGCAACAAATTGGTTGTGACTATAGACCCCCTTGCGATCCATTCTGCCCATTGCTTTTTATTACTGAAAGGACATAATAAAAAGTGACATATTGTTTGTTCATTGCTTTTCTTCGGAAAAAATCCGTTTTCATTTTTTACACGATTTCTTATTTATGTCACTAACTACTACTAATATAAATGTGATAGTTTGTAACAATGAATATATTATTGTTACTCTTTCACAGTAAAAATGCTCTATATAGGTAGACATCTCTCACTGCTGAAAAGGTTCAAAGTTTTGCACACTTTATTACCTAAATTGGCATATTTAATACATTAACTTTGATTTCGGTTATGTGTAGGTCTTAGTTAAACTTCTAAGCCTAATACCTAGTAAATAGCAACCCCTTTAATGTTTCACTATTGTTGGATCCAGCTCAGAATGTAGGAATAATTCAATAAATCCAAGACTAAATAACAAAACGTACATATATTCGTTATTCTTTTCGACACAACTAATTAAATAAATCTAATTAACAATGCTATAGATATACCGTTTTACTCCCGTATCGTCTATCGCCAAGATTCTGACTCCTCAAGCTGCATAGGCAGTGATGATGATTCAAGCGATATGGATATTAGTGACGAATAATCTTACATTACTTTTATCTGTGGTTAAATAGTTCTATATGAGATTTAATTAATCTTTTATGACTTTGTACCTCAGATGGCGATACACGAGTTAAACGGTCTATCTATAACAATAAATTTAACGGTACTTATTAAACATATTGTATGTAGGTAAGGCCAGAATTGTACAATATCACCACCGTTTGGAGCGCTACTTATCGCCAAGATGTCTCGAGCCAGAATGATCTAGTAGAGTAATCTAATTATCCAGTGACATGAGCGATTGAATGATCGAACGATAACACTTGTCGCATTGGAAACAGTTATTCGTAGTGTTGCCAGTTACTTAATTAAAAAATAGACTGTCATTCAATACTAGTAAACTTCCATCGGACAAGTAGAGGTACGGCTATGCGCCACCGTTATATGGTGGAAATTCCACGGGTACGCACAAAGAGCTTTGCTTCCACTTTAATTGTGCGAACTGCCAAATTGTGGAATTCGCTGCCGGCATCTATGTTTCCCGTTAGCTATAATGTAGTGGTCTTCAAGTCAAGAGTGAATCGGTATTTACTGGGTAAGCGCGTTCCATCGTAGACTGCATCATTGCTTCACACCAGGCAAGTTGGGGTCAAGCGCAAGCCTATTTTAGATTTAAAAAAAAGTAAGTGTTACCAGGAATAAATAATAATATGCTAGTACTATTAGGCACTGATATTCTCTCAATTATCTTTAGAGTTGAGAGAGTTAAACCTAATCCCTCTTATTCCTAAAAACTTATAACGCATATAAAAGCTTGTTTTTGTCAAGAAACTGCCTTAGTGGTCCAATGATAAGCGTGTTTGCTTAGTTGTAGCTCGAATTTTGGAATTGTGCCCGACGAACGGCATTAGGTTACGTATGAGACCTAAACATATCCGGCGAAGTGTGTGATATTCACCTCTGCCTACACCTCCGGGTAAAACAAGCGTGTGTTTGTGATATTCGTCGGCAAAACCTGCCCCATCACCGACTCCTCGACCCCCGTGAGGAGGTGTGAGAAGACCTCAAGACGAGGTAACAAAAATATTGTTAAAATCAGTATTATTTCTCGTTTTTTCTACAGCGTACGATGTTATTATTAATGAAGGAAAGTTTATATTCACAAACATGCCCAACAAAAGCAACTACGAATTTTTATATTTCAGGTCGATACTTCGTGATGAGAATACGGGAAAACAAATTCGTACACTTTTATTCCAATCTATTCAAGTGCTGGCGAAAACCTTTTCACGCACGTAGAGGCAAAATATAAGGCGTAAATACGGACGGTATTGTTGCCATCTGACACGTAATAACAACAGTATTTAGAATTAAATAAATATATTTATTATAACGGGCAATTAACGCGGTCACCTTTAATTTGGCTTAACGTTTCGACACGGGTTGCACCGGTCGTGGTCGCAAGCAGACTGATCCAGCGAAAGGGCTCTCCGTTGATGACGGCGGCCGTAGAACAACATTTTCTCTAACTACCTCTAATATAATTTAATTATTGTTAGGGAGCCTACACACTACACTCACTATGTCCGACTTTTCGATCTTCAAATAGCGAGGTCGAGTTAATTCTAAAACTGGATTCCACACCGAGGATAGTTTGTAGCCAGACTGCTTACGACCACGACCGGTGCAACCCCTTTTTATAAGTTTTTTTAATAAACGTGATGATGACGCATGGCGCATGGCATGGCGGTTAGCGTATCAACTGTTTTCACGTATTCCGCAAGTGAGTGTTATTCTTAACAATAAGTAACAAAATTCAATGTGATTGGCAAGAAACTTGTGCTTGTATCCTAGATATAACACTTTTAATAATAATAATCTACTAGTTAGGTATACAGGGTGATTGGTAATTAGTGTAAAATACTTAATCTCGCAGCAGCGGTGGCGCGGCGCGCGGCGGTACGGGCCTCGCCTTAGATTTATAAGGTCGCGGGTTTGATTCCCAGTCGTGTCCACACATCATTGTGTGAATTGTAACATCGCTGTCGCTCAATATCGGTGAAGAAACGGCGAGGACCCATGTGACATCCACCAACCCGCACTTGGCCGGCGTGTGTGGATTAAGGCCTAAACTTTCTTAACTCGTAAGATAGTTGAGAGAAGACCTATGCCCAGCTGTGGGACACTAAAAAGGGTTGAAGAAAGTGGAAGTGTGACATAACCTCATAGTGGTACTCATGATTACAAACAATTTACCAAAGAAAACATTTTTGGAGCAAAGAATTTAATTAAAAAAGGGCTATAATAAGTTTTTTTGTTAGCCAATATCAATAACCCAAGTCGCGGGACCCCTAAACTGTCTTGGATCCCGCACAAATTAATCAGAAAGATGATAGGAGGAGATGGTAAGTTAGATTATCCACTTCCCTCCAGGCAAATCGGGAGATAGCAAACAGAAAAAAGAGAGATTCAAATCTCATCATGGTCTAAGCACCATAGGTACCTAACGTAATCTGAGGCAATGCCAGTAATAGTTATGGCAAAATCGTTTGAATGCATGGATGCTCTAGGAATACTCTTTTGCTAAAAGAACCTCTCCGTTTAGGATCTCTAGCCAGCAAAGGAGAGGTCAAAAGTGGGCTAGAATTTTGAACATCAATGTGATATACCTCTATGGAAAGCTTATTTAATAAGCTGTTAGAATTTAACTAAACACGAATTTTAGGAGCAACCATTTTTGTAAAAATCAAAAAAATGTAATAGAAAAACAAAACGCACATTACCTTTAATTATCCGTTTCCTAAGCAGTATAAATATTGCAATCACGTCAATAATTGCATTCTATTAGAGTACTTTTCTCTTGTAATATTATTCTAGCTGCAGCTTAATGTAATTATGACGAAAAATATTTGTTATCTTATTAGTGTAATAACAAAACGCGTGGAAAAAAATATAATTACGGGAAACGTCATGATGTCATTGTCATTGATCAGTTTGATTGACAGCGTCGAAATAATTTTGATTTTTTTGGTTGCTCAATTGTTATTTGACCATGGGGTTGCCAATTGCAATAATCATAATATTGCATTAAGGATTCTTATTTTCAATTTCAATTTTTTTAAAATTAAAGGGGGGTGTAAAATTATTTTAAATACACCAAAAAATTTAATTAATTATGCTCTATTAACCTATGTAACTCAGATTGCTGTTCAAATTTACAATTATTTTAATCCCAGGCTCTATACATTTTTTGAACGTCTCCTTTTATTTTTTCTCATACAATGCGAAAGTAGCTCTGTTTTTTTTTTACTCTGCAACAGGCTTGCGCTTGACTACAACTATGTATTCTACGATGGAACGCTCCCGCTCAAACACCTATTCACACGTGATTATGAAAGCTAAGCGGTGCAGCGTTCTGCTGGCGGTGGTCACTTCCCACGGCCAAAGCCTACCACCAGTAATTACCAGTTTACACCACTCTGGGACTACATACCTATAATAAATAAATAAAATAATTTTATTATATTTCTTGCAATCGTACTAACGTAAATTTACAATTCATTCAAAATTTCTTAGTTACATTACATTAAAATATAAACATAAAAATTGATTACCATTAATTATTATTGAAGATAAAAAAATATATAAAAATACATACCTATGGGGATTCAAATCATAGGTGCTCTGCCACGGATGAAGGTGACTCAGGCAAAACTACTGAAGCAATTTGGATGAAATTTAGTATGGAGATGGTTCAAGGCCCGGGGAAGGACGTAGATTAGTTTTTATCTGACTGCATAAAAAGAGGTTTAGCGCGATAACCGAAATACGCCTGGGTAGAACAGCCGGTCTGACTGAAACGTAATACGTGATATTAGTAATTACTCTACTTATCTAGAAGATTATTATTTTCTACTTGTCAATTTACCTTTCCAATTTCAGGCGCGTGTAAATTATTCCTCTGGATAATATTTTGTGTCATTTTTATAGCTACGTGTTCAACGTCGAATACATTTGTTACAAGTTTAGTAAATAGGTGAATGTATAGAGGAGAGTAACAGAAAAAAATATTGATATAAATATTAATTCCGTTATATAGTCTGACATTTTATAATACGCTTCCTAACACGTATATTATATAATTATGATAAAAATTGTTAATAGTCATTTCCCTAACATTGTTTTCATAATACTAGTTCATAGTTTAGCCGTTTATTTTTCAAAAGCAAACATTGTTTGGCGATAAATTACAGTCCTAAGCACGTCTTCTTATATTTTATTAGTTATTTACAGTTTTCCAATGTTTTCGTTATGTAAAATCATTTATTTTAGGGATTCAAAGTAGTTTTCCTTCAGGAGCCATTAATGTTTTCCAAACTTTACGTGCATATATAGTTATGCAACTAAATAGGTAAATACCCACCGTAAACACAAAACACAATCAACGCAATGAGAGACCCGGCGCGGGGGTCTTTAGTAAGGGTCTGTGAATCCAATTATCTAGCTGAATCAATCTCAATCACACGCAGGCTGTGTCAATCAATCTATGTTAGCCATCTACCGCCATTTTCGCTAGTAGTTATTTGTTTGCTCTTTCTATTTTGGTATAATATTATTTAGGTACTACCTATAACTGCCAACAATATATTTTTTGTATACTTAGTAATAATTTTTAGTAGGTATGTACTTGATTCATATTTCTAAGTGGAGCTTTTATTTCGCTGACATTTTTTAACTATTAATGTAGTCTTGTTCATAAAAATTTTAGACTCTTTAATTAAAATTGATTTTGTCTCTTTCTTACTAGTAATAAATGTCAAAATGACACACGAAGACAAACGAATTCTATGTACCTTAACCTATTTCAGCAATAATGAACTTAAAAGACGTTTATGAATATGGGGTTAAATGTATCTATATAAACTAAATACTTACCCCCGTATTCATAAGCTCATTATAGCTAAATAGGTTTATAATTCGTTTGTCTCTGTCTGTCATCTTGACGTTTATACTAGTATGAAAGAGACAAAGTCCATTCTAACTAAAGAGCCCAACACTTAACTTTTTTTATGAATAAGGCCGTTTATGTATTAATACTAGGTATGATAATATGTAATAGTACATAATATTGAACTAAATATCAGCTACCAGGACAGGTTGTCTTGCGACACAGGCTTCCTCAGGTTCCCTCCACTCTGACTGATTAAGGGCTTTTCTTCTCTAGTTTTTGTTGTTGTTTTTGTTTCCTTCTTGACCCTCTGAAAAGGAGCCTCTCAATTTATCGCAACATTTTTCCGACTCAAAGAAAGCCGGATTGATTTGTTCGGAAAGGTGTAGGTTTCCTCTAGCTTGAATTGTAGCTAGGTGCTGTATCAAGACAGGTTTTACAGGCCTCGATTATCCAGTGATAAGCGTGTCCGCCCATAACCACGACACGAAGTCTAGCAAAAGGTGCCTACGTTTCGCAAACGTATCTTATATCTTTAAATGAGCAATTCTTGTATATTATATATACATATATATATATATATATATATAATTGGAATCTCGGAATCGGCTCCAACGATTTTCATAAAATTTAGTATATAGGGGGTTTCGGGGGCAATAAATCGATCTAGCTAGGAATCATTTTTAGAAAATGTCATTTAAAAAAAATACCGGTCATCCAGATATTAATATTAAATGCAGAAAAACAGTAGCAGCTCGAAATTGGGTATTGTTTCCTATGAATGGCAGATACACCATGTATGGGAACAGGCAGCATGACTAATTTTAAGTGTATGGCTCATCCCATACACGCGAGCGCTGTAGGTATAGGTTAGACGTTTTGTTTGAATTTTATTCCAAGGTTGTCTTACCGCTGCTATCTCTATCTACCCTCTGTATCTTGATACCGTGAAGCATAAAAATAAGCGCAAATAATAAACCTCACTTCCGTTCTAACCGGTTGGCTTCCGAACAAGCAAGAAATGATTTTAGGCTGTTTACAAACGTACGTAAAATACCGCAGATGCACCCCGAAACGTTTTAAAACCTGATGTACGAATTCTCTAAACAATCCTAAACACAAAAACGTGTAAGAGTCAGACACAGCGTTTTCCCTTTTCTGTCCTGCTCGTGTCTACTCTATTTACTTAAATTTTATTTAATGACGTACAACTTATTTTAACCGCCCCGCGCAGCCAGGAAAAGGGTAGGTTCTTAATTCGGATGTAGATACATTTTTCTAACGTGTGGTTGAAATTAATTCCGTAATAATTATTTTACTAAAAGGATTTGCCTTTTTTACTAAATGGAAATATACATCGTTACATTAGATTTGAAGTATTTTTTATCTAGTATTAAATTTACGCGAAGAAATAAATAAAACAATCACAACGATCTGAACAACCGAATACAAAATCTAGACTAAGCTGCAATAAAATCCATTATAAAGTGTTTTTTATTTAACGTAATATTATATTTATTAAGTTTGTTCTGTATTTTATTTTATACTAGCTTTCCGACAGCGGCTTCGCCCGCGTGTATGTCGGTTGTCGCGCCAAAACATTACAATTACATATACATTATTCTATTTCCTTTCTCGGGTCTCAAACTACCTCCATACCCAATTTTATCCAAATCGGTTCAGTAGTTTAAGCGGGAAAGCGTAACAGACAGACAGACAGAGTTACTTTCGCATTTATAATATCATCTATCTCTCTCTAATATAATCATATCTCTAAACGCATGACACAATGAAATAAAAATACCCAATCCTTACCTATATAGATAGTATATCTCCGCCTGTGTATCGCCAGCCTAAGGAATAATGCATAAATGCGTACAATACCGACCATAATGGTGCTTTATTGAGCACTCTACCTTATTTTCTAAATTAGTGCAATTTTAAATAATAGGCATGATTCCTGGGTACGAAAATCAATTTGATTAATCCTATATGCGTCAGTAAATCCTATAAATATCAAACAAAATATTTGGCACTTACAAGTAAATTTAAGTAATAATGTTTCAAATTAGTAAAAAAACATTATTACAAGTGTAGCGGCCCGCGGCGTGGCTCAAAACGCGTGTCGATTTTCACCATAGGTCGGAATTAAGTATAGTTATACATACATATATATTATGTAGGTACTTGAATTGAAATTTTTATATTGATATGGATCTTACCGGGATTTTAAATGGACAATCCCAGAGAGTGCCCCACATTTCCGATATTCACTTCTTCAATTCTTCTTTTATTTTCACAAGCTTTGTTGAGCGAACCACAAATGTGGCAACATTGTGCGTGTGCGCATTGGGAATTCGCAATTTTAGACATCCGATGTCGTTGATCTAAGTTTGACAACGTCACGCGAGCAGTGGCTTAAATTGAGTAAAAGTATTATTTATCAAACATCTAGTTTCTAATGCACAAGAAAACATGTTGCAAGCACTGTCTATCTCTATCGTTTAGAGATAAATAGGAAGAGATAAGACTATGCTTCTATCATGTTTTGTTGTGCAGTGCATACACCCAGTAATAAATCACGGAATTTTTTAAATTAAGCTCGGTATTTGAGGTATGTCCACTTTCTTCTTTTGCTATATAAAATCAGTTTAAATATGTAGATACATAAATAATTCTACCTAATTCCGACCTTTGTATATAAGTGACGTGACGTCACATGCGACATTAAAGATCAATGACCCTACAAAAAAACATGTGTTTTAAAACCTTTTAGAAATCTTCAAAACGGATTTAAAATAAATTTATACATTGAAATAAAACTATTTTATAACGGATTTAATCGCAGTTTATTTTAGATTTTAAATACCGACGTCACAGAAATTTCAGAAAATACGTAAGTACTATATCATTTAAAATCTAATCCCTCTTACTATTAATTACTTTTAGTGCAAGAAATCGTGTTTTTACATTCGATTTGGTTTATTACGGAACCCTGAATGAAGTAGGTAATAAAGTAATAAAACTTGTCGAAACTCGCCAATTTCGATAAAACTTTGTATATTCGGCAGTTTACACTGTCTACGTAAAATTTCAGATTTAAAGACGGATCAGCGCCTGATGGAATAACTTTAGCAATTACTCTTCTCAAAGATTTTGGTAACATTATTTTTTACTTTAATGTTTTACAGACTCAAATAAGTAACGCTGATGTAGTAGAAATAAGGCTAAAAGGGACTAAAACAATTAACGTTCCTCATCATCATCATTCCCCTTGCCTTTTCCCCATTTCTATTGGGGTCGGCTCCCAGTCTAACCTGATGTGGCTAGCTACCAGAACTACATGAGCGACTGCCATCTGACCTCGAAACCCGTAGGGAACCAGTAGCTGAGATGGTTAGACTAGGTGTCAGATTGTATTGACTTCTGACTACATTTAACGATTGTCATAGATATGTTAAATGACAACCGGGACCGACGGCTTAACGTGCTCTCCGAGGCACGGAGGGTAGCCCCTCAACCAACCAGACACCGAAACAAATTTTTGTTGTTACACAAATATTGTCCGGGCACAATATAGCCCAATCGGACAGCTTACACCGCTCGACTACCGAGGTCGTCAAACAATCAACGTTGCTCTTCTTCTTCTTTTAATTATGGCCTCTGCAGAAATTATTCCGCAATTTTGCCAGTGTCAGTTGCTCTTCATAAATATCATAGAAGACTTTAGTTAAAATGGATTTTGTCTCTTTCTTACTCTAGTATGAATGTCTAGATGACAGAAAAAAGCAAACGAATTATAAACCTATTTTAGCTATTAAGAGCTTATATCTACGTTTATGATTTTTTTTATTATTTCAGTTACTATATTATGTCTTGGAAATAATACTAATAATTGTGCTTTGTTTTAATAACTTATATGGAATTAGCTTTCCGAACACGGCTCCGCCCACGCATACATCGGTTATCGCGCTTAACCATTAACCTCTTTTTGCTCAGTCGGATAAAAACTATTCTATGTCCTTCGTCGGGTCTCAAACTATTTCGACACCAAATTTCAATTAAATCGGTTAAGTAATTATGACGTGAAAGCCCGACAGATGGATAGACAGATAGAGTTCCTTTCGCATTTATAATATTAGTAAAGGTGTAATGGCGAAAGGCTTTCCACTATTAGGTTATTCTAGTCCTTACCATCAAACCCCCATATGCTATGACATTTCACTAATACATTGATGGATGTTTTATTTCAGTTGTCTTTCATACAAATTAAGTGCTGCGTACGGAGTAGTAATTATAAATTAAAATAAATTGTACTTATTTGGGAGCTGAGTCACCTTCGTCCGTGGGTTTGTAACCTTGATGTGAATCCCCACACGTGGTCACAGGGTACGCTGGTACGCTTCGGCCGTGGTTAGTGACTACCCACCAGACACCGCCAAGCGGCCTTCTCTGAATGAATGAATGAATTTCGCAAACCTATTTCGAAAAAAAAAACAAAAAATTAATTATTAAAAATTCATTATAATTAATAATCAATTTTAAACAAAAAAACAAGGTCCAAAAAATGTTTCAGGTTGAAAAGTGTTCTAAGTGAGGAGTTCAATGCACCCTCTCAGCTTGTGGAGGAATGTCCCTTCCACCCCGTATAAATATTACAAAAGGCAAGTTTTATTAAAGCTAGCAATAATAGACGTAATATTTCAAGAGTAAGATATTGAAAAGCGTCCGTGTCTCCGTGACGATCTTCCTTCTTGTAATGAAATATTCGGGTCCTTTCTGCCCCTGGACAAATAAATATTGAAAATCATTATACTCCTCTCTTTTTGCCGTTTATTTTGTCCCAACAAAGGAATAATATATTTTTCATCTAAACATATTAATATATTTAACTAGCGGATCCCGCAGCCGTCGTCCTGCCCGAGAAAGCAGTGCCACCTGCCAGGTTCGAAAACAGAATACGGCCTATGAGATTTCATATAAATCGGTCAAGCTGTTTCGGAGGTGTTTTTTTAATTTTTCTCTGCGTAAAAACCATCTTCGCACTTCAAGGAATATTCTAAAAAGAGAATTAGCGAAATTGGTTCAGCCGTTCCCGAGTTATGCGCTTACCAACACATTTTACGATTCATTTTTTTTAATCAATAATTTCCTGCAGATCTATCCAGATGTAGATATGCTGACAATATTGATATTATAATATGGTAGATATTGTTACAATTTATCAATGCTTCAATCCTTTTTAGTGTCCCACTCCTGGGCACGGGTCAACTCGTAAGATAGTTGAGAGAGTTTAGGCCATAATCCGCACACGCTGGCCAAGTGCGGGTTGGTGGATGTCACATGTCCTGGAATGATTAGTTTTTCTGCGTAAGAAGAAACAGCCGTCCACGTGATCCTATATTCTCTAGGACTGGCAAAATACAGGGCTGAACACATCGGGTCGCCGAGGTCGCTCCAGGAAGCCGTCGGCAACGTGAGGAGTCTGCTAGATTTCCTCCTGGAGCTAAGCTGGCAGTAGCTACGCCAGACCACTATGCAAAATAGGCGCACAACTGACGTCGAGTTGCGGAAATCCAAGCTCGCTAAAATCTACAATCTACATGATTAGTTCTTAGACATGCCGGTTTCCTCAAGATGTTTTCCTTCAACGATATTGAGCAGCGGCGATAAATGGAGCTATCTGTCAGCGATGAATTCAAAACATGCGGTTTACGTGTATAATTTGTACCCATGCGAAGCCGGGGCGTGTCGGTAGTTATATACGAAAACATTATTTCTTTATAACTATTATAAGTGAAACAGTATCCTGTAGTTAGGCACACTTGTTATCCAGCTGAACGGACGGCAGGCACGTACAGAGTTAATTTAACGATAACGATAGTTTCCCAAGCTAAAATTGAGTTTCCTTTAGGAACAAACGAAACAGCTCTGTGAAATGAGGATATTATGTCACGCTTGTGCTTGTATACCCTTATGAGTCCCAATCGCTACAAGTCTTCTCTCAACTCTCTTAGGAGTTGAGAGAATGTACAAAATTAAATCATTGTTAGTTGCTACAAATATTTTATTAAACATCACTATAATTAAGTATTGAAATAAAACTACTTTCTAATGGATTTTATCGCGGTTTATTTTAGATTTTAGATCCCGACGTTTCAGTCTTTTCAGACTTTATGTTCACGGGTGGACTGAGGTATTTGACGTCCAAAAATATTAATCACAATTATTCTTGTAATTATCTATATTTATGTATATATTTACAAAAGAAAAGTATTAATGTAGTATATTACCAGTTATCTAGTTTCCATAGTACAAGCTCTGCTTAGTTTGGGATCAGATGACCGTGTGTGTTAATGTCCCACTATATTATTATTATTATTAAGTAAACAAAAAAAAGTCAGTCACCTTCGTCCGTGGGTGTACACCTTTAATTGAATCCCCACACGTGGTCCCCGGGTGGTGCAAATCAGGTGACAATCAACTGGTGGTAGGCTTCGGCCGTGGTTAGTGACCACCCACCAGACAAAGCGGCCTTGCCGTGTTCCGGTGCGATGTCCGTGTCCGGTGGGTCGGAATTGTTGTCCTTTAAGGTTTCTAACCACACGGAGGCTCATTCCACTGCCACCTTCTCACCGATAATCATTCGTAATCACAAGTGAATCGGTATACTAGGCTGGCGCAAATCATCGTAGACGACATCATTGCTTAACATCAGGCAAGTTTTAGTCAAGCGCCAACCTATCGCAGATAAAAAAAAAACTCAAATATAATCGAAAAAAAGAAATAAAACGTCGGTGTCTAAAATCTAAAATAAACCGCGAATAAAATTCGTTAAAAAGTAGTTTTATTAAATTAAAAAAAAAAACAATCTAAAACAATCCATAATGAAGTATTGTTTTGTTATTTTAATCTGGAGTCAACTGTCAACTGGTTTCGGAGCCTTCAAAAGCACGGACGAAATGTCTGTGTTGTGTAATACTTAAAATGATTATCAAAGGACTGATATGCATCTACACAAGTATTAATAGGTATTGAACCAAATCCACTAATAGTCTACACTAATCAAGTGGTCGTGGTTTTACCGGACCTGAAAAACTTCAGCCTGCTAAGCCATTAGTGAATCAATATTATTGTCTTCTCCCCTAACATTTGAAATACAACTTTAGCCACTGGGTGATACAGTTCAAAATACCTAAAACTACCCTAGGTCTGTGAACTCAGTAATCGCTGAAATTGAAAGCAATAATGGAGGGTCCGGAGCCAGTACCTTTTAAACTTTTTATTGAAATGGACGATTGGGACCTTTTTTGTCTAAACAAAATCGTATTACATTGTCGCTATAATCTCTTATTCGAAAAGAGGTTTCACTGCCTACGTATACTTATATTTAGTAGCAGTTTTGAAGGTAATAAGGTAAGGTGAGTCAGGTAACTGCCGCCGTAGAGAATTTTGTATCGACTTCACTTCACTTTAACCCTTTTTAGTGTCCCATTGCTGAGCTTGGGTCTTCTCTCAACTATCTTATGGGTTGAGACAGTTTAGGCCTTAATCCACACACGCTGGCCAAGTGCGGGTTTGGTGGATATCACATGTCCTCGAATGATTAGTTCTAAGACATGCCGGTTTTTCGGATATGTCATTGAAAAGTGCACAGGCGCTCGGGTTTACATACCAAATGTTTAACAGAAATGTCGTGCCTTTAATCAAACAAAGAAATAACTCAAACTTTAAGTTTAAAATCAAAAAAAATCAAAATCAAAATAATATGCTTTATTTTTTTTGAGACGCGAGTCTACATAAAAATAGTCCAATATCTTTTCCTACCGTGCAGTGAATGACTGGCAACTACTGAGAAACACTGCCAAAAAACTCAGTAGGCTTTTTTCTTTTTTAAATGAAGTACTTATATCTATTACATTTTGTTTGTTCAGTGTGTTGAATTAGAGCGACTTTATTTCAACATACACCGAAATAACTTTATCGGAATATCCATTCGGTCCACCAGCCTCTCGATTTGTGTTCTATTACGGATACAGAACCACCAAAGAAATTGGAAACTGGTTAAAAAGTACCTATTCCTGTATAAATAAATACCTATACCGGTTCTCTGACAGAGGTAGTACTTCAGTCCGAGGCAACTGGAGTACCTACTCTTGACTGAAGAGATTCTCATTCTGCCGCGCCCTCCTCAAACTTACAATAGAAATGTTCCGACTTAGCTACGATTAAGACTTGACAAAAGATTAACTACATTCAAATGTCAGAACAAACAGGTTATGTAGGTACTTTTTTTATTTAAGTTATGTTTCAGAATCCCCCCTTACTTATAAGCGAATCTTTTAGGATTCTGAAAATAGCTAAAACATGTTTTGTCCTTTGCATCATTAGGATAATATATGTTGGCACATCTACTTCTCAATTCATCAGCTGTCTTTTTATACTGTCATCGCGTCCGTCTTTGAAGTCAGCTGTCACTCGAGAATGTCAATATGAACGAACGAACACCAAGCACAGGTGATGCGGCCATCATAGAAGGGCTAACACTTTGTGTTGGACAGATGCATCATCAGGAAGTGCGCACGCAACCACGTGCTCGGTGGACGTTACGCATTAATCCAATCTAATCTTAGCGATCTGTAATTATCGAGTAGAATTAATGATTGTGCTATCGAGTGATCGGGGTGAAGTGCTATTTGCCGTAGTTATTTTTGTCTTCTTAGTGCTATTTGTCTTCTTACCCGGTAATTCACGCCTGCCTAAAATTATCTGCCAATCCTGATTTTTAATCGAAAGCCTTCATATAAAATTGCATGACAGTGACAAAACATTAATAAACCATTCTTAGCTTAGATGTTGTTCAAAAGTAAGGTTAAGTATGGAGTAAGATTGATATAAGTATGTTTCTTTTTTTTTTTTTTTTTTTTTTTTTTTTTGCTGATGACCTAACCCAATTGGCCTGAAGGGCCTCTATTGGTTCACCGGACTTTTTCGGTGAGCCGTCCGAGGACGGTCGAACCGATAAGTATGTTTCTACGTCTTCTCCACTTTAATACTAATGCCCGTTACGCACTAGCGGTTGACTCCCTAGGCGATTGGTTACAGCTTCCAGCCCCCTGACGTAGTTGCCACAGCGATCAACCGCTATGACGTTAAGCAGTTGGACCGCAGCCCAATTCTCTTTATACTGCTGTCGTCTCGTTGCTGAATTTCAACAATTTTCTTTGTGTAGAGGTTCATGATTGCGCTACGCATCCTTATCGGCGGCTTACCGCAGACTGAACCCATAAGCAATAGTATTGTGATATTTAAATTTTAATAAATCAATTATGACAAAAATAAGATAACCCCTACAAAATAAAAATATTAATTAGCAATTTATTTTCTTCGACAACCCTAAATTTTGAAGAGACCGCCAATTGACATTCATTTGTCACATCTTTTATTAGTTCAAGAATTCAGAAAAACGGCTATAGGTAAGGGTTGCGCGACGAAAATATAATTTCATTAATTTCTGACACATAGTCATTAGTTTAGGCCGACCGTTTAACTCGCGTATCGCCATCTAAGTCATAAAACATTAATTAAATCTCTTAAAGAACTATTTAACCACAG
The DNA here is from genome assembly GCA_936450015.1 of Meganola albula. NCBI lineage: Eukaryota > Metazoa > Arthropoda > Insecta > Lepidoptera > Nolidae > Meganola > Meganola albula. Next base: position 1,008,444 of record OW388156.1, read on the forward strand.
ATATAAGTAATGTAAGACTATTCGTCACTAATATCCATATCGCTTGAATCATCATCACTGTCTGTGCAGCTTGAGGAGTCAGAATCTTGGCGATAGGCGATACGCGAGTTAAACGGTCGGCCTATAATGACCTGAAGAATGTCTGGTTTCAAGTATAGTATAGCCTTTCTGGTTCGGGTTGTATAGTTGTGTAGGTATAGGCATAACACGAATAAATGGCCAGTTTACCTTTTTTGTGAAAGATAAAATCATAACTAATGGGATTTAATACTTTGTGTAATGGTATCTTTTGTAAAAGTATTGTCGGGTTGCACGCGAGCCTTATCTATAGAGAAATTAGGTGCTAATAAAACTACATTTACTACTTTTAGGCTTTTAAAATTGTGTTGAACGGATTTATCTTATCTTGGTCTTGAAATATTTGTGGAGATCTAGGGAAGGTTTAAAAGGTGAGAAAAATTCGACTAATTGCCGGGAACACCCTAAAAACAGAAGCCGATTGAGTCTGTACGAAGTCTGCTGGGTGAGCTAGTCGTACATATTTTAGTAATTTATAAGGCAAAACAGACACCATTCGTATTATTTTCAGAGGATATAATATTGTCAGCTGTAGTAACAGTCTCGGCTGTAGTCAATAGATAACCGTCATTCAGCCGTTAGTTTCGAGTCAAAAAATCAATGGCAACAATTAATCGCACATTGTTCTCATTGATGACCGGTACTTTTTGCGTGCCAACTACATGGCAGCGGGGAATTACCTACTATGAATTCCGGCAAAAAGTCTATTTCTTGCCTACACCTTCGGATAAATTTTTTTGTTATGGTAGTTTTATTTTGTGTATACGTATGTATCATTATTATCAATTCTTCAATCATTTTTTTTAAATATTTTTTTCTTTATTTTCAATTGTCACATTTTTTTTTTAGTTTGCCTAAAATTAAAAATCTCCGCAGCTTATATTTTAGGCTGCGAATAGTGGTAGACATTGAAGAATGAGGTGAGGGCTTGAGTGGAAGCTCCTCGCTCCAAATGTTACTCGAGGGTGTCTAGACATTCACAACTTTATTCCTGAAAGACGAGGTAGGCTTTGATAGATACTTTTTCTTTTGAATACAATGTAGGATCTAAGTGTATGCCAGAAAGAGTTTTTTCATAAGTAGGACCTACTTCTAACGACATTTTAGTAAGACTTAATATGTATATTCTTAAATTTACGCGAATATTGCACATTAAAATAAAACTATTTTATAACGAATTTATCGCGGTTTATTTTACATTTTATATCCCGAGGTTTCAGTCTTTTCAGATTTCAAGGAATTTAGGTATTCAGGAATAATATTCATCTCTGCCTACACCTTCCTGCAATACAGTGGCGTAGCGTGTCTTGTCGGGGCCCCATATAAAAAATTTTTTGGAGGCCCTTATATGGAGGTAAAGATTTTTCACAAAAAAAAATATTGTGAGAAGACATATTTATTTATCACATAATTTACCCATTTTACAAATAAAAAAGGATTTTTTTTATAGAATTTCGTCATTTGTAAAATAAAATAAATTAGAAAGTTTTTATTCTTTTTCCTTACCACTTTGGGGGCCCCCGTGGCCCGGGGCCCCGTATAATTGATACGGCAAATACGGCGGTAGCTACGCCCCTGCTGCAATATAAACGTGATGCTTGTATTACACGCTTTATTGTATTATTGCTTTTATAGGAATTATTATTATATTATTAAGTAAGTATTTCTTTTATAAATTTGTTCACGAATAACTTTAGTGTTGGAAATAAAGAAGCTTATTTATTTCGTTCTTATTTATCTTATATCTTTAAATGAGCAATTCTTGTATATATAAATTGGAATCTAGGAATCAGCTCCAACGATTTTCATAAAATTTAGTATATAAGGGGTTTCGGGGGCGATAAATCGATCTAGCTAGGAATAATTTTTAGAAAATGTAATTAAAGAAAAAAATACCGAGCGAAGCTCGGTCATCCAGGTACTTTATACTTAAACAAAATAGTCACAGGCCAATTACATTATTTTAAGTGGGTACTTAGAAAAACAAAATAGTGTTTTCACTAACATTAAAATAAATAATAACATTAATAATAATAATACAAAATTTTAATAACAAATAAATATAAAAGTAAACATTTTTAAAATATGCAAATTAAAAAATATTTAGAAATAAATAAATAATAAGTACAATTTTAGAATGTAATTAATTATTTTTATTGTTTTTTTTAATATTAATTGCAGTTACCATTTATCTTTTTTCATCAATATAATTACAATGTTAACATACAAAGAACATTAAACATTAATTAATAAGTAATTATGGAAACAACTGCAGTATAATATAACCATTTCACTTCTTTTCCCACAGATAAGAGACTATTGTTTAGACTTAGATTTGAATCTAGGTTGGTGAACTTTGACTACGAAACAATTATACAATCCATTGCGCGCTTACATCCTTAAGTTTTATATACTGCTGAAGCGAATACGCAATGAAGAACAAATTGCAAGTCATTCCGCTTGTTGCTGTATTCTGTAGGCAAACACTGAATAATAGATGTATTCACAGCTGGAAATGCAACGGAATAAACAATTTGATGGTTTGATAAGTCAATTAATACCGGTCTATCTAAATATAGAGTGCCTGTTAATTATTGTAAAATATTTTTACTTCCCAACTCTTTTTAGTGTCCGATAGCTGGGCACGGGTCTTCTCTCAACTGTTCTATGGGTTGATAAAGTTTAGGCTTTAATCCACACACGTTGGCCAAAAGCGGGTTGGTGGATGTCACATGTCCTCGAATTAGTTCTTGGATAAATTAATTAGTTCTTCCTTGCCGGTTTTCTCGCGATGTTTTCCTTCACCGATATTAAGCAGCGGCGATGTAGCAATTCACACAAAGATGTGTGGGCCCGACAGAGAATCGAACCCGCTACCTTATATTTCTACGCCTAAAAGTTTTAAATAGCAACAAAAACAAGTATAACATTAGGTCTTAGTGCAAGAACGATCAGTGACGGTAGTAAAGAGGTATTATTTTCTGCTGTCTTCCGTTTTTCAGACTTTCTTCATCAATGATGTATGGTAAATCAATTATCTGGTTTCCATGACACAAGCATGGGACGTTATCATTATTAGTTCTAAAGTTGAATTATTGTATCAAATACCATCTGGGTAAGACCTCTGTCCTTTCTCTCACCAGTACCTAAAATAAGGGCCAAAATTCAAAAGTTTATACAACCCGTCACCCCTTTGGGCAAAATTAACTCTCAAAGTCGGTTGACTTTGTGGTTTTAGGTAGGAAGTAGATCAGTAAAGTTTTGTTTTTATGTTATTCTGGTACTTTGTGACAGTATAAATTCGCTTGGAGAATGCCGCCTTGGTATTTTACCACCTTTCTACAAAATAACTAACAGCACTTGTCAAAAGATGTCACCGCCCAGCCCTAAGCAAAGACATGCAGTGTGTCTGTTACACTTCAACACATGAGAAACCATCTTCAGAGTAATATGGCGTCTTATAGAACCAACACGATGGCGTCTTAGAACGTTTTAAAATACTTTGCAATAAAACTACTTTTTAACGGATTTCATCGCGGTTTATTTTAGATTTTAGATCCCGACGTTTTAAAGTCTTTTCAGACTTCATGGCCACGGGTGGACTGAGGTATTTGACGTCCAAAAATACACAATTCACAATTATTACTGACCACCTACAAACATTATTATTTAAGTTGCGTTCCGTTAAAAAGTAGTTTTATTTCAATGTGTGATATTCGCGTAAATCTAAGACAATACTATGCTTTACTTATTTAAACTTGATATTACCAAAATTGTGGAATAATTTCTGCAGAGGCTATAATTAAAAGAAGACATCATCTTCATCTTCAGAACATGTGACACCCACCAACCTGCACTTAGCCAGCGTGTGTGGAAGGCCAAAACTCTCTCAACGGGTCTTTTTTCATGTCTCATGTTACGAGACATGAAAAAAGACCCGTGCCCAGCCGTGAGTCACTAAAAAGGGTTCAGGTGAATTACATTCGTACACAAATCACAACAATTTCTAGTCTGGAAGGAAACCTCTTTCAGCAAAAATAACGTTTATCAAACAAATAACATAAATCATTCCGATTTATGAATACGTTAGCCACAGAACACGAAATATACGTGTTATGCTGACTAGAGGTGACGTTGCCAACATTTCTACACTAATTTATAATTTTTTATAGACTTTTTAACTGACAGCATGATGCACTCAATTTCACCTGTACCCTTAGTACGAGTTGCCAATACGGAAAAGTATTCGAATAGGTACTATGTTATTTTAAAATACAAAAAATCTACAAATGATTCACCTATTCTTCTTCTTTCTACATTCATGCCTATCTACTTCTTCACAATTTCTTATGTCCCGCTGCTGAGCACGCGTTTCCTCTCAACTATCTTACGAGTTGAGTGAGTTTAGACCTCAATCCACACACGCTGGCTAAGTGCGGGATGACGAATGTCACATGTCCTCGAATGATTAGTTTTGAAATATGCCGGTTTCCTCACGATGTTTTCCTTCACCGATATGTTACAATTCACACAAAGAACGACTCGGAATCAAACCCGCGACTTTGTAAATCTAAGGCGAGGCCCGTAGCGCTGCGCCACCGCTGCTCATTCATGGCTATTTTGTTCAAATTTTAGCGTCTTATCTTGTTGTTATCGAACAATTTGTATAAATGAATGAAAGCATTGATGAAAAAGTATTGTAATATATACGTAATATATTTATTTTTATGCGTAATAAATTGATGTTAATAATATATAAAATAATAGTATTCCTTGAAGAGACAAAATAATACTCCTTATAAACCGATCAAGTCTCATACTTGATCGGTCTTCCACAAAAAAATAGGTATCGATACTAAATAGCGGCGATACCGAAATGAAACGATGCACTCAATAATATATTCGTGCTCAATCAAAGATTGATTTGAATAAAAAATAAATAAATAGACTGCGACCAATATTTTAATTGAGAGTCTGATACTGTTGTGCAACTGCCACCTACAATTTCTACGCATAATTCTGCAGTCTATGGTTATCTATCTCTAAGGTACAATTTATCATACCAGGAAACGTTTCAACGACTTTAGGATAAGAACCTGTTTTACCTGGAGTAATTTTAAAGTATTTTTTTTGCTTTTTTTTTTTCTACATGTTTTCAAGTCACGAGTGTCTAAAGCGCGCCAATGTCGCATGGCGCATGTTATTGATAAACAGAAGAAATTGCCATTTTTGTTAGACAAATGTCTATTAGAGATAATTGTCTAAAGCCCGAGAATCGGGGCCCTGGTATTTTTACCTTCAAATCCTGAATTTCAAAGTTGGGAGATGGCAACCCTAGCTTAGGTCCCATACGTAATACTTAAATGCGAGCACTTGTTTCGCGAGCGTATCGCCTATCGCCAAGATACTGACTCCTCAAACTGCACAGACAGTGATGATGATTCAAGCGATATGGATATTAGTGACGAATAGTCTTACATTACTTTTATCTGTGGTTAAATAATTCTTTATGAGATTTAATTAATGTTTTATGACTTTGTACCTCAGATGCCGATACGCGAGTTAAACGGTGTCTCTATATATTAGTTTTTTTTTTGCTCGAACCCGGTACCTAGTGGTTATTAAGCGAACACGCTTACAACTAGGCCACCGAGGCAGTCAATATTTTTTTTGTACGTAACCCGTTATTGTGCGTATAACCCGATATTGACTAGCAATTTCAAAAGTCAGTTTATGTATTTAAATTAATCGCAGTTTAACCTCGGCGCGAGATTTGAACTTAAGACTCACATTTCGAGGTAAATAAGTTACCATTAGACTGAAGGCGCAATACATTAATTTAAGTAATACTTATTTAAGATTTAGAGGTCGTCAGCTACATTTACCGCATTCACTTAAGCCAGCTTTAGTGAAATTACAATAATTGAAAAGCTACGCTCATTTTTATCAGAACAGTATTTTTTCAGCAAAAATACGACACACCTATCTATTGAAATCTACCTTCAGTCTCTTCAGTTAACGAGGGGCGGCCTCAACGACCGCCCGTGCCGCGTCGTGCGTGTTGTAAAAAAGAAAAAAAAATCTGTGCTGTGTTTTATCTATGGATTTTCTTTTGTCACGGTGAGTTTAAATTTAGAATGTTATAATGGCGGGAATTTGTGTTAATTAGCTGTCATCTGTGATTCATAACACTTTGAATTTTAAATGTTATATTTTTTTCTAGTTTTGAAATGAGTTTGTTTATTTATAATGTGTTTTATAGTTAAATAAATAGAAATCTTGTAGAGTTGTACACATTAGATGGTAAGATATGCTCCTGTTTACTTAGTGATTGAACCCCGTGTAGATTTAGGTAGATATTTTTAGTTTCAACTCTTAACTGAACTCATTTATCTAAACAAAACGTTCATCTACCTAACTATGAGTAGAATTTATGCCTTTTATAACAACACTTACTTAGCACTAACACAGATATTAAAATACTGCATACTGTACTAATAAGTTATTACCCCCGTATTCATAAACGTCATAAAAGCTCATTATAGCTAAAATAGGTTTATAATTCGTTTGTCTTGGTCTGTCATCATGACATTTATAATAGTAAGAAAGAGACAAAGTCCATTTTAACTAAAGAGTCATAAGATTTTTATGAATAAGACTTCTAATGTTTAAGTAAAGCATCTGTTACTTGTATGCTGCTGAATGAGCTTAACTGCTGAATCAATTTTGATGAACGATAAACTTTTGAGACAGAACTAATGTTATCGGTTTAGCCCACCGGATTAGTAAGCTGAAGTGGCAGCCACTGGGGTAAACGAGTTCTTGAGTGGAGACCACGGATTGGCAAACGTAGTCTAGGTATGCCCTCAGACTAGGTGGAGTGACGATCTCAGCAGAGCGGCCGGCAAGAACTGGATGAGAAAAGGCGCGGGTCGTGCTCAGTGGCGTGTTTTTTTTTCCATGAGAGCCCTATGTCCAGTTGTGGACTAGAATAGGCTGATGATGATGATGATGATGACCTTTGGAGTTAGACTCAGGCTACTTTTAACCCAACAGCCTAACAGAAGACTAATATTTTTTAAAAAAATAAAACCTACCTCATAACAGCACTTGGTCAAAAGTTAGTTCTAAGTATACACTTATTATAGCTTTGTGATACAAAAAATGTTATTAGCTAAAAACCTATTCGTATAATAACCGCGAAGTCCTGGGTCGAGCAAAACGAGTTTCTTAATAATTCTTATTTCTAGTTTGAATACTAAAAATAAGAACGATCTTGTAGCAACAAAATCAGTAACACTTTTATGAGGCAGTGTATACTTTTGTACAATAAACTTCTAAATTATTAGGGAAATTACTATTAACAAATTTGAAATTATTATAAAATCTATGATATGTAAGAAAGAGTATTATAAAATTTCAAACTACCTATCTAACGGATAAAAACGCTTGGAATTAAGTCGCTCTAATACAACACACTAAACAAACAAAATGTAATAGATAAAAATACTTCAATTAAAAAAGAAAAAAGCCTACTAAGTGTTTTGGCAGTGTTTCTCAGTAGTTGCCAGTCGTTCACTGCACGGTAGGAAAAGAAATTGGACTATTTTTGTGAAGACTCGCGTCTGAAAAAAATAAAGCATATTTTCATATCATTACTTACAGAAATTTACTGCAATACGCTTCCGATATTACGTATGGGACCTAAACATAGTTAGCAAAAAGTGGGTGTTATTCACCTCTGCCTACACCTTCGGGTAATATAGTAGGTGTGACGCTATGTTATTAAAAATGTAGGATATAAAACCAGTAAAAAGTTGTTAAACCTTCCAGTGTAGGTTGTTACGAAAAGGTTTGTGCTGTCAATTTGCCAAACGTATTCATTTGTAACAAAAGCTACCTTTTTGGTTCACTTCAACCCTTTTTAGTGTTCCACAGCTGGGTACAAGTCTTCTTTCAAATACCTCAGAAGTTGAGACAGTTACGGCCTTAATCCACACACACTGGCCAAGTGTGAGCACGACCCGCGACCTTATATTTCTAAGGCGAGGCCCATACCGCTGCACCACCCACCACTGCTCATATAGAGCCGGTTGTTCCTGGCTATTTGTTTGAAAAAATAGTTATTTAAAATGTAGGGGGTTAGGTTAGGTTAGACTTAATCATCTTATATTACACTTTAGAAGGATTGTTACCACAAAGGACAGTCATGCATGACCCACTCCATCATGCGCCACCTGTATGTGAAACTGTTGTGTTAGTATCGAGCCCAACTTCAACTTTGATAGATATGGCTTTAGTTGTGCTTGGCTTTAGCTCGCAATCGAATGCTGAATTACCTTTGTCTAAAAAACTGTTCACTGAAAACACCCTTCGTTCGTAGTCGGTTCTAAATTTACCTATATTTTACCGATGAAGTGTTCGTCGAAAACAGCACCCTCTCTATCTCATTACTCATGTGAGGAGACTAACATCTATACCAAAATCGGCGAAGCAAGAATGCGAAAATAAATAAATAGCCTCACAATAATAGCTGCCAACGTAAATTCCCACAAATATCTGAATATTTAACGCTGATTTACAGTTGTACATTATTCATAATCGCGGCCCTACTATGTTACGAATCGATAAGTACACAAATTATTCGAAATAGTAAAACGGATGAAATTAAAAATAAGAATTGAAAAGTAGATACTTTAATTTATAATTAATTAATTAATTTGGGAATGAATGAATACCTACAATTTCGAATAGCCATAGCTTTCGCCACTGTCTTTGGCCGCGAGTTATAGACAGGTGTCAAAAGAATCACAAGTAATGATCGGGATAAAAAGTACTCTAAAATCCTTACTAATAAACAATGTATAAGGTGTGAATAGCAATTTTATATTTTGTCTCTGTCAAATGTTTTAAAAGTGTCATATCGGAGAAAAAGACAACACAAAGACTAAATATGCACACACGTTAAATGTTAGCTCTACATATCCAAATTTTAAATCCATTCCGCCATTCTGTCGAGAAAAAGTAACAAAAATCTATTGAAATAAGATACCAAAAATCTATCTAACTTTCGCATTTTATCAAAATCTAGTTCAGCGTCACAGTGGGGGAATATGGACATTGCTGAAAATCAGTACTGTGGATCGCCTCTAGTAGGCACTTACAGCGTTTACTGAGCAATGTCCATGTTCACTGATGGGTTACATTTAGTCTTTGTTTTTTCTTCTTCCTTTTAACTGTTTTCATTTATGTTTTTTGTCTTTTTTATGTGTTTTTTTCCATTTGATTCTGTGTGTCCTGTCTCTGTCAAATAAATGTTTTTCTTTCTTTTTTTCTTTCATTACAATGATCCAAAAGGTATTCCTAAATTACATACCTACAGTTTTGACAAGTTATATTTAGTGTCCTTAAACTAAATTGGATAAATAGACAATCATTAGGTAATCATTTACGAATTTTAATATTCCCCTAGTTGATTTTCGTGATTTTTACCCGAAAAATCATGCACAGCTATGTATTGTTGATGAGAGTAGGGCCTCTAGTTCTATTGAAAAGCGAAAATATTTGTATAATAGATACTTCACAGTCAATGGTTCCTTGATTTATTCCATTTAAGAACTTTTCTTTTATTTACAAAAGAAACTGAATTCTGCTTTGAATTGTGTTCTATCTACGCAGTCATTTCTCAAGCAGAACAAAAAATGTTTCAAACATCATGGAGCATCATTCCACTCTCTCTGTTTTTCTAAGAGACTACAGCAAATAAGATAAGATAAGATCCTTATCTTTAATTGTATAAATATGGTGTACATACAATGGCAAGCAAGACATCAGTTTAAAAGTAAGTTCAGACATGTTTAGTCACTTGTTTCGGACATACAAATATTAACAATGGATCGAAATACCACATTTAAAATTTATAAACAAACAAAGTAAGTACATAGGTATTACAAATAAGTTAAACTGAAAGTCTTAGGTGTTGGTATAAGTTATAATAAAATAATAACAAAATGCAGCATAAGAGCCCTTAAGGAGAAAAGTACTGAGGTTTCTAAAGTTTCAGCTATTCGCGAGTGCCGACCGCTTTCCACCATTGTTCAATAACAAAATAACATTCCTTCTTCTTTTAATTTAGGGTTAACCCTGGTCGGTGCATCTGATGAAGTTCTCCTCATTTGGCTTGATCTAGGAGCAGCTTCTTTCACTTCCCTATACGACATAACACCAACCTTTTCCTTTATTTGGTTCATATAACTTATCCTTGGCCTTCCAAACGCTTTCCTTTTATCGGTGTCATGTCGTATAAGATGGCCCATCATCCTTCCTCTCCTAAATAACATTTATCTGTGTAATATTAGTGAAGCCTTAACACATTTTCAATACATTATCAACATTCGTCTATTGCAATCATAGACGTACTAATGAAAAAAAATAATGAAAAAATGTTTATTGAAAAAAGAAAATATTACAGAGATATAAATTTTCCGGTGGCCCCAAACTAGGCATGGCCTGTACTATGGGTGCCGGGTACGATTAACAAATATTAAAATTAAATGATTCGGTCGTTGTCAACGGCTTAAAGATATCTTAATCTAGGCGACTTTAATTAATAACAAAAACAAAAAAAAAACAGTAAAAAATTTCTTAATTACGACAGTTTATTATTATTATTTTTATTTATTTAATTAATAAAAGAAATATACAATAGAAGTTTTACATTAGCAGTGTCGCATAAACCATCACTGGTTTTTCTGTACACTTATTCGTCTTCGTAAACTCGACGTTAATTGGCAAAATCATTAACATTATTTTAGTAAAGTTTTCGTAAATATTACCTACATTTGAAGGTAGGTGTAAGTAAACAGATAAAAAATTAAAATTTGTAGGTAGGTTCACTACTTATAAATTATTTGAAAGCAAACTAACGACAACATCCGATAACTCGTTCAAGCAGTGAAAACATACAGGTACATAATGTGATGACTGATTTTATTTATTATTATTCATAATATTTTATTTTGTTTTTTAAATCAACTTAGATAGGAAATGGTTTTTTAAATTGTAGTTATTTACTATTGTTAGACTACGTGTAGTATATATTTAATATGTGTAGTATATGTGTATAATATAAAATAATAATTATTATTGGGCATGAGTCTATGTACATACATAGGCTTCTCCTAATAGGCGTCATTTCACCCTGCCGTCGCGTCGCGTCGGCTTGTCGCATCCAGCTACTGCCGTCTATCTTCCGCAGATCGTCTTAATCCACACACGCTGGCCAAGTGTGGATTTGTGGATATCACATGTCCTCCAGTAATTAGTTATTAGACATGCCGGCTTGCTCACGACGTTTTCCGTCACTGATATTGAGCAGCAGTGATCTAACAATTCACACAAAAATCACGCACGACCGGGAATCAAACCCGCTACCTTATATTTCTAAGGCGAAGCCACCGCGATGCTGTTTTATCCATATTGACTGTCGAAACCTCAAAATCTATTTAAATAAAAATCAATGCCACTTTTCCTTGTAATTTTATAACTCAAAAACGGGCTTACCTATTTAAACCAAATGTTTAGGCATTGTTTGTACTATTTATTTATTTATAGATGGTTTATGTGAAGTTTGCACAAAATCGGTAGAGCGGTTCTTTATTTATCACATTTTTTGTGGGCTGAAGCTACCCGCGCGAAGCTGAAAATCTGAAAAATAATACTGAAAAATTAGCCAAGAGTGGTATAAAAAATATGACGGAGTCGAACACACATAAACAATATGAGAATGATCGGCACATTCATATCTCGGCTCCTATTCGGACAGAATTGCCTTTTTCCAATATATCGGATGAAATAACGTGAGCTGTAGTATTAAATTTGTTCAAAGTACACATAGCAGCAAAAATATTGGTGCACCTTATATATTTGTTTTCAGATTGGAACGGATCTGTGTTAAAAGTCGCTGAAGTTATAATTGCCGGATAATTGCCAAAGCTAGTTGTGCTGTTACTGGCTCCCACGGTTTCATCTACGTAAAACATGTAAAGCACCCTTATGAAGCATATTACTGGGTTTATGAATATTCGTTTGTAAATATAAGGTTTATAAAAAGATTTTATTAATATTTTTAAACGTCATTCTTCGTTCAGAAGCAAATCCCTCTATAAAAAGCGAAAATCTTACATACATTCATAGCATCCCGTCTGTATTACGCGGTGTAAGCAGAGGAGAATATTAGCCTATTGCCAATTATCGGGCACAATTATTATTTAAAACTTCAAGAAGCAACTACGATTCTGTAAGTATATTAGAAAAGCCTTGGCTCGACTCGGGAAACGAACAACCTTCTAAAAACTTCTTGCTTTTTAAAAACGGGTGAAAATTTTAGCAATCCTTTTGATAACACCAGACATATCAAAAAACGTTGCTTAATTGCTACTTATTTTTACGATTTTTGCCTCTGAGTTGAACCACAATCTAACACTGTTACCATCCTCACAAGTGTCCAGATTAATGAATCGTACGTAGGTTATATAATTCGTATGCTAACACTGTTTTATTTTACTTAACCCACCACCGCAAACCCGCCATTGCTACTCTACAGGAGTAGAGCCAGGATCGATAACGGATTTGAACCCGGCCAAGTCCCGGGACACCTGAACTGTCTTGGGTACCGCATGAATTTAATCGGAAAGAAAATACGAGGAATTGGTAAGTTACATTATCCACTTCCCTCCAGGCAAAACGGGAGACTGCATAGAGAGGTTTTTAATTACTATTGCGAACACTGTTTATTGCCACTGACTGTACCTATGATTTTCCGCTGACATGTTTAAATGGGACGTCTGTAAACAAAATGTTTGCTTACCCACATACCAACCATTAGAGCACGGTTACATAACGATCTCCAATTGATACAAAACATATGGATATGATACGTAAAACGAAGTAGGTACTTGCAGTAACTGCTAGTAGATTTGTGGTACGAGAAAACAGACAGATACCCAAGTAAGTACTTAACAGTTCATGATATTATGTAGGCGAGAATATTATTTTGGTGATGAGTGTCTAAAAAATTTAGACAGCATCAATAGGAGCTTATGCTCTGTCTATTTTCAAGAAACTTTTTAACTCTCGACAAAAAAGAAGGGGATTATGTCTGATAGGCTTTGATCAATAAAGTTTCGGTTATTTGAAAACCGTTTTACAATTTTTTTTAAACCAAATAAAAAAAATGTTTCCCTATCCCGTGGTATTAAACGATTAATATAACCATCAAAAGTGTCTCGATGTCTATTTTAATGTATATCTAGGTACTTTAAAATACTTTTTCTAGGAAATAGTAGTTTCACAATTACGTGAAATCACTCACAAATTACTTGTCTAATAAAATTAACCATGACGCGGTTTACTAACAAATGGAGCTTGCAATTACTCTCTGATTTAACATGTCATTTACGGAATTGGATTCGACAGCATCTCTATCACAAGAGGAGTCTATTTTGTCAGCTAATCGAATTTCGATTCCGACATCTGACATTCCCCAGCACTTAAATAATTTTCGTGTAATTGATCACCTGTCTGCCTTTTTGTAAAGTGGTTTTCGATAAAAATGCCAGATTTAAAATTTCATTCGACTTTTAGCGAGTATAATTATGCAAGTCAATATTATATGAGACTAATTCGGCAAGTTACATTTTTTTAACAATATTAATTATTATTTGGTTGCTGATATTATTATTATCTGAAAATAACACCATGATGTGACCGCATTCCACATCGACATTCGTTGAGTATCGACAAATAGTTATAACTCTCGGTTCGGGCAGCGCCACACTTGAGCGAGCATCCCCCGAGGATTTAGCTCGCGCTGCTGCCTCGCAAAACTCAAGTCGCTTACCCCTAGTTTTCACTACACAAGAAAACATGTTGCAAGCACTATCTATCTCTATCGTTTAGAGATGAGTAGAAAGAGATAAGACTACGCTTATATCATATTTTGTTGTGTAAGTGAACACGCCCAGTTAGTATGTACGCTGCTAATGCTGCTATTGACATTCACCTCTGCCATCACCTGTGTGTACACAGGCGTGAGGTAACGACAAAACATTTACAGTACACAGTATCTGTTTACTGTAACAAGAATTTAAATACATTTTCCATGTTACTGAACTTTGTAAACGAAATTTGTATTAAAAAAATAAACAAAGTTTCTGATTGGATTAATAATTTCCATGTTTAAATTATTTTTGGCATCTTGGAGAATTCCTAAAACCATCTGTTTTCGTGTTGGGGAACTTTTACAAAGGAATTCGCGTGATTGGAGACTATAATTTATCATATATAGGTTTTGATAAAGAAATCTGACCTTGAAGGAAATGAGTTCCTGTACAATTATATTGTTCTGGGTTAACAGGTTTATGGGTTTATGGTTTACTTAATAGAAATATATTGAGCTAGAAGTAAAATTAATTTGCATTGTACATACATACACCTATTTTGATACGATTTTTGATATGCGAAATTTTTGTAAATGTTTTGCGATGTTCCACCCTAATAGCTGTTTTTTCTGTTCTCTCTTTGACCTAACAACAGATGTGACAAATAAATGACAAAGTCTCTTCAAAAAGTTAGACGGTTCAGCTTGTAGAATAAAAAACCATTACCTAGCCTTGCTCTCAGTTACAAAGTTGGTTAGAGAAGTAAACTATCTAGTTATTACGGGCCTTTGTTCAAACGGCTAACAGCACCGCTTTTCTCACCCAAACTTTATTCAACTCCGCAACTATAAAAGAAATCTAGTTTGTAACTTATCTTGCACCAAGCCGGTGTTTTCGAAAGCAGACGGTACTAATTAAAATAATAATAGAGATTCACAGGAACATTGTAGATGTACTTGTGGGAGAATCTTGACCGTTAATTGTTTTGAATTAACTATTTGAACCACTTTCAATGTTGATACAGTTCTTGCGTGTTTTATTTTAGTTAATCTACAGTAAGTTGAGCGGTTTAAGCCGCCCGATTTGGCTATACTGTAGGGTTCGATTTCCGCCCCTGACAATCTTTGTGTAACAACAAAAAGATTTGTTTGGGTGTCTGGTTGGTAAAGGGTACCCTCCGTGCCTCGGAGAGGACAATAAGCCGTTGGTCCCGGTTGTTATATACAACATCTATGACAATCTTTACCGGTAGAGTCAGTTCCCTACGGGTTTCGAGGTCAGGTGGCAGTCACTCGTATAATTCTGGTAGCTAGCCACATTAGGTTAATCTGGGAGCAGACCCTAATAGAAATGCGAAAAAAGCAAAAGTAATGACGATAATCTACTATGTTGTAGTAGATAGCTTGGTGTCTTGGTCGCAGGTTCAAATCCCACACTGGACCTAAAGTTAAAGCTTTTTCAGTTTACTCGGGAAATTGGTGGTAGGTCACCCCCATGCCTGAGGGTTCTTAGACATGACGGTTTCCTCACGAAGATTTTCTTCACAATAATTTACACAAAGATGTGAGAGCATGACCGAAGATCGAACTTACAGTTTTAAACCCGAATACAATATCGCTGCATGCTTCAATTTACTTTATTTCAACCCTTTTTAGTGTCGAACTAGATCCCTGACTTTTTTCTATACCTAATATAGTCTATATTACTCGATAAAGCTTTGTAATGGTGAAAAAAATTTCAAAATCGGTCCAGTAGTTTGTGAATTAAATCGTAACAAACGAACGTCGGTCATGCTCCCTTCACGCCTAAACTGCTAAACCGATTTGGATGAAATTTGATAAGGAGATAGCTTGAGATCCCGGAAAGGACATAGGATAGTTTTGAATCGACTGCGCAAAAAGAGGTCAATGGTTTTGCCCAATAACCGACATATGCGCGGGCGAAGCAAGTTATTCATAATTGAGTTGATTTATTAACATACCTACCTAATTCATGAAATGTTTGTTCACTCGTCTCAGATCGACTTTGCTGACTGACTGGCATTCGGATTCACATTAAGTCGGCAGTTGTGAATGTTTGCTTACATATTTTTACTCTACGGGGAACTGAGCTGGATAAGACGAAGTCTGCAGAGTGTAAACATACTCAAAAAGGCTCCAACCACTGATTTGATGAAACACAAGTACTCGTTAAAGAACACCGCTTTCTACACTTCCTACCAAGAATGATGCGCGAGGCTATTGAAATGAAAAAACATCTTAATTTTAACAGAGGACCATTTTCTCTGTTGAAATTGGGAGTGTCCAGTGCTTAATTTACTTGTATCAAAACCCAAGTAAAATCCACTCTCAGTTTAGTTAGTATTTTAGTTACAATACAGGTTCGATTCCCGGTGATGCCTACTCATCTTTGTGTTAATTGTTATATCTCCGCTGCCCAATACCGATGAAGAAAAACATCATGAGGAAACCGTCATGTTTAAGAACTAATCATTCGAGGACATGTGACATCCAGCAACCCGCACTTGTCCAGCGTGTGTGGATTAAAGACTAAACTCTCTGAATCTCTTAATTTTTGCCGTAATTATTACTGGAACCAGCTTCAATAGATCCCCTTAGATTATATTAACTACCCGTGGTTCTTAGTCCATTTAGATGAGGCAATTTAAACCCCCTTTCTATGCTGTCTCTAGCTTTGCCTGGAGGGAAGTGGACAATCTTACTTTTCACCTCCTATTATCTTTCTGATTAAATTCGAGTAGGATCTAAGACAAAACCAGTGTACCGAACTTACCCGGATTCATATCCAGAGTTTCCACGGCGTCGCTTGTTACAAGAGTACCAGATCGCAGGATTACGGTGGTGTGTTATGTCCTAAAAAAAGTACTTTGTGTTAGATTAAATACAATCAGATATATAACTAAACGTAAACATTTTCGATTCACACTAATGTGCGCAGACTTTCATCATTATTAATGGAAACAAAAGATTGCGTTTCATGTCACGTTTTGTTTACATCGAAATCGTTTACGTTCGTTTTATTATTACTATTAATTAGTGTTAGTTGTTAGATGAACTCGGCAGTCGGGCGGTATAAGCCGTCGGATTGGGCTATATGTATACTGTGCTCGGGATTTTATGGGTTTGTTTTCCGCTCCTTAACATCTTTGTGTAACATCAAGATTTGTTTCAATGTCCGGTTGGTTGAGGCACTACCCTCCGTGCCTCGGAGAGCACGTTAAGCCATCGGTCCCGGTGGTCATTTAACACATCTAAGACAGTCGATGTAGGTAGTCGGAAGCCTAATATAATCTGACACCTGGTTTAAGCATCTCGGCTACTGGTTCCCTATTGGTTTCGAGGTCTGATTGCAGTCGCTTGAATTATTCTAGTAGCTAGTCGCATCGGTTTAGACTGGGAGCCGACCACATTAGAATTGGGAAAAAAATGCAAGGGAAATTATGATTTAATTGACGGGCCGGTGGCGTGGTCGGTACTTGCTTTTCACGCCGCAGGTTGTGGGTTCGATTCCCATTTCCCACCCGAGACAAACATTTGTTTAAATATGTCTGTTTGTCTTGTGTCTGGGTGTAATTATCTGTATTTAAGTATATATTTACAAAAGAAAAGTATTATATGTAGTATATTACCAGTTATCTGGTTTCCATAGTGCAAGCTCTGCTTAGTTTAGGATCAGATGACCGTGTGTGTTAATGTCCCACTATATTATTATATTATTATTATTATATTAATTAGTTTTAGTTGTACCACAGTTGAGGCAGAGGATCCAGGTGTTGTACCAGAACAGCGTATAGCAGTATTGTAGTAGCTGCGGAAGAGGGTTGACAGACTGGAAAAAATATAAAACATACCATCACGTTTTTACTATCCAAAGGTGTAGGTAGAGGTGAATATCACACACTTTTCGCCGGCTATGTTTAGATCCCATACGTAATAAGGGGTGAGTCTATTGGCGTTCATCGGGCACAATCCCTAACTTTGAGCTGCAATTGAGATTCTCTATTAGTAAAATTTAAATAAAAAAAAAATTGTGGAAAATAAATTAAATTAAATTAGTAATAAGATGACCAGAGTCTTCCACTGCTACCTATAACCCTAACTAGATTTAACCCGCGGCTTTGCCCGTGTGTTCGGTATTAGGATAAAAGTCTGGTCTATGTGCTAGACTATAATCTATCTCATATCTAAGTTTCATCAAAATCCGTTCAGTTGTTTTTGCCTTAATGAGTAACAAACACCCACACCTCAATACATCCTTACAAACTTTGGCATCTTTACATATACACGGTTCCGCCCGCATGAACTAGATTTTGTATAGTGCCTAGAAGTGACTTCCATAATAAATGAAATATCTAACAGTGCAAGACATTTTCAAATCGGACTAGTAGTTAGTAAGATTGGCGCTTCAAACAAAACAAACAAATAACTTCCGCTTAATAACTTTATTGGTAAACGAATGAAATTTACTACAATTCCTATTTCACTTACAATTGTTACAAAAACTGTCTATTGAGGAATACCTACTAAAAATGTGCTTAACAAATCAAAGCAAGATTAAATATACTGTTTTAACGATATATCTTGACATTATCTGCGTTCAAATATATGATTAAACCCATATTCATTAATATTAATACAAGCCAAGTCAATTCCTAAGAATCCCTTATTTCAAATGTACCTTCAAAAGAGATATAAGAACCTCCATCCAAAATCCATTACTGATCATGTAAAAGAATATATAATAAAACCGGCTAAATGCGAGTCTAACTCCAGCAACGAGGGTTCCAATATACTATTCTTAAAGGAGACGTTCAAAAAATGCTTGGGATGAAAATAATTGTAAATTTGAACGACAATCTGAGGAAAATAGAGCATAATTAATTAATTTTTTGGTGCATTTAAAATGATTTTACACCCTCCCGTTTTTTTTAATTGAAACTGAAAATTGGAATCCTTATTGCAATATTTATGGTTATTGCAATTGGCAACCCCGTGGCCAAATGACAATTGAGCAGCCAAACTAATAAGATTATTTAGAACGCTGTCAATCAAACTGATAAATGACAATGATTCTTTCATTGAAAGAAAGAAAGAAAGAAAGAAAAACATTTATTTGACAACGACAGGACACGCAAAATTAATTGATAAAAAGAAACACATAGAAAGAGAAAAAAAAACAAATGTAAAAGAAAAAATTAATAATTAAAAACAAGAGTAAGTGTGACCTATCAGTGTCAAACATGGACATTGCTCAGTAAACGCTGTGAGTGCCTACTAGAGGCGACCCACAACACTGATTTTCAGCAATGTCCATTATTGTTTATACCTATACCCAGTGTGACGCCAGGCGCCTAGGTTGCCAAAAGATCAAACCTGCAACTGCTTTTTGTGAAACAAAAAACATGTATTAAAAAAAAGCAAATATTATTATCAATCACCAAGTCACCAACCATTACATACCTAATCGTTAAATTCACTACAAAACTACAAAAATTAAGTTATTTAAAACAGATTTGAATGACACATGACGTTTCACGTAATCATCTTTTTTTCCACAATTTTTTTATTACACTAATAAGATAAAACATATTTTTTGTCATAATTACAGTAAACTGCTTTAATACAATGCAATTATTTATATGATTGCAATATTTATACTGCTTAGGAAACGAATAATCAAAGGCACATAGCGTTTTGTTTTTCTACAAAAATGGGTGCTCCGAAAATTCGTGTTTAGTTAAATTCCAATAGCTTATTAAATAAGCTTTCCAATGAGGTATATCACATTGGTGTTCAAACTACTATCCCACTTTTGACCTCTTCTTTACGCGAATATCATACATTGATATAAAACCAAAATAAAATATAACCTAAAATAAACCGCGATAAGATCCGTTCTAAAGTAGTTATATTTCACCAAAGGTTCCGTTTATTTGTGTGATGGGTTCCTGGTTTTACTTGAGTTGTTAACATAAAATACTTCCCTCACGACCCTCACTTTTTTAGTGCTCGCAGGTAAAGGTAGAGCTGAATATTACCCATATTTCGGCAGTAAGTTGCACAGGGCGTAAGTTTGTAGCTGTTTATTTGGCAAATTCTGAATTTCAAGCTGCTATTAGGATTTTTGTAAGTATTAGACTTATTTGGTTTGACCCGAGGTTCCAGCTTTGATTAGTAAACGAACACGCTTACCACTGGACGTTTCATGCTTCTAAGTGAGAGAAAAGTATCCAGCCTTTAGATTTTAATTGCCATATGATTGTTTTAGTTGATAGATTTATTTTCTAATGGCTTCAAAGGGCCGCAGACTTGAGGGTCAGATAATATCTATTTGATACTGGACTTCAAAGGACTTTTAGAATATAGACGCAACAAAAATATGAAGTATATACATTATTTTGAGACTCATTCACTATTGAAGGAATTTGAATTATTTTGTTGAAAAAATATTAAATATTCAGACATTTGACGTTTGACATTTGACTTTTGACGTGTTGGTTCTTGATAATGGACTGGCATTGCTTAAGAACACCAAGAGATTAGGGACCCACCATTAATCATGAAAAGCTTGATAGGGGGAGGGGAGGGGTTTGACAAAAATCACGAAATATCACAAGGGGGACGGGGGTGTAGTAAGATATCACGTGTATTTATTTTTTTCATTATTTTTTCAAACGCACGAAACAACCTGCAACCTTTCTGTCTACACATTTTTATCATGGCCCTTAATTTCAGATAAAATAAGTTATCTTTTATACCCGTATTTAAGAGTGTATTCTAAAATATTCAAAAATATTAAGATTTTTGTAGATACTAAAAATACGCGTGATGTTGGGTAGGGGGTGGGGGGTAGTCTTAAACCTCACCAAGGGGGAGGGGACCAAAAATTTTTAAAAAAAGATCACGCGATTATTGGACAGCCCCATAACTAAAGGTTCTATTTTCCTTTTAAGGCAGGGAACCCTAAAAACGATTTTAGTATCGGGAAAGGTTGACATTTTGATAAATTTAATCAACCGCACAGTGGGTCGAGTCGACACTTTGGAACAAAAAATGGATCACATGCTAAATGTATAGATAAATATTTCATAGCATTCCCGCGAGTGTCGTCCCAAATAAAAGATAAATTGGATGGAAATTTGTTTTGTCGCCTGTTTTCCTTCCCATTGGGATGAACATCTGGCTTATTATTAAAACATAACATAACAAGGCGCTTATACCTAACCGAAGGTGCTTTTCACCGGATCGTTTCATCATTGATGAGCGTTGTGATCCCCGAGAATGGAGTAATCTATCACCTATTTATGTCTATTTTACCTGAAGGTGTAAGTACCAGTAAATGTCACCCACATTTCACGTTTACAGGCCGACCGTTTAACTCGCGTATCGCCTATCGCCAAGATTCTGACTCCTCAAGCTGCACAGACAATGATAATCATTCAAGCAATATGGATATTAGTGATGTATAGTCTTACATTACTTTATCTGTGGTTAAATAGTTCTTTATGAGATTTAATTAATGTTTTATGACTTTGTACCTCAGATGGCGAGACGCGAGTTAAACGGTCGGCCTTTATGCTTCATCCGTAATAGAAGTAATAGGAGGCAAACCTATTGCCATTCACCAGGCCGAGTTATATTCATAAACTTCGAGGTGCATTGGAAATGTCGTATTTCTACTTAATTTAAATTTTCTGACATAGTAGCAGGCTTTCAAAGATAGTTAAAGGTCGGTAATAATACCAGACAATTTTTGGTTACATGACTTACACACAAGAATTTTCGTCCTAAAAATACTTAAATAAAATTTTAATAAATGTATGTTTAATTTTAAACCTTGCTAAAAACCATCTCTATAGCTTTAAATAAAAAAACTCCACAAAATCGGTGCATCATACATCTTTATATATGAAAATGAAACCCGTTTTCCGTTGTCACGACATCACGCGTGAACGGCTGAACCGATTTCGCTAATTCTTTTTTAAAAATATTCCTTTAAGTACGAGGATGGTTCTTACGCAGAGAAAAATTAAAAAAAAAGAAAATTTAGAAAGCGAAGAAGTGCCGAAAACCGGGTTAGATACTTATCATTTATTATTGGTTATATTCGGTAGGTCTGAGACCCGGTAGATGGCACTGCTTTGCCGGGCAGAACGACGTCTGCCGGGTCCGCTAGTTTTCAATAATTTTCATTAATTTTTATTCACTTTCATTCATTTTCATTCATTTTCATTCATTTTCATTCATTTTCATTCATTTTCATTCATTTTCATTCATTTTCATTCATTTTCATTCATTTTCATTCATTTTGATTCATTTTCATTCATTTTCATTCATTTTCATGAATTTCATTCATTCATTTATTTAAAAATAAAACCCGCCACAAAATCGGTGCATCCGTTTATGTCTGCTCACCCAGGTCCGATTTTAATGACAGATTTGTGACCGAATCAACGTGTGGCCTAAGTTTAGTACCTATTGAGTTGTACAAAATTGGTCATAAAAATCGGGTGGAAAAATCAGCCGTGTGCTGGTAGTGCGCTACGTAACAACCAACTTGTACACAGATAATCAAGTCAACCCTTTTAAGTGTCCCACAGCCGGACACAGGTCTTCTCCAACTATATTAAATAAATAAATATAAAAATAATAAATAAATAATAATAACTATATTAAATAAATAATAAATAATAATAACAAGTTAATACACACATGGGCAAGTTCGGGTTGGTGGATGTCACATGTTCTCGAATGATTAGTTCTAAGATTTAATATAGGTGAATGATGTTATTCATTACCGATCTTGAGCAGCGTGCAATTAACAGAAAGATGTGTGAGCTCGACTGGGGATCTAACTCGCGACCTTATATTAAATTATTAAATATTATATTAAATTATTAAGTTATTTACATTTACATTTTGTCCTAATAAAATTTAGGAAATAGATAAATTAGGTGTCAATTGTTTATAATTTAGGAAATATTTTGTCAGCTATTGATTGCAAAATAATTCAGAAATTGTGTATTTTGGTACAACCACTCCAGAGCTTCACGAGACAGGCTCGACCTAGTGTGAAGCTCGCTAGGAAAACATTTTCTAATAGTAATAATAAAATGTAATTTTGGGTAATTTTAAGAAATTTTACCTTTGTAAGAAAATGTTAAATTGTTCCCTTTTTATTAGGCAAATAAATGATTATTATTATTATATTTCAAAGGCGAGATTGATACCGTAGTGCCACTGTTCTATTTGCGCGTAAAGCTTATGACACCCCTCTTTTTTGTCGGGGTTTAACAAAATATAACAAAAGTAAACGTAGGGTATCATTTGTTCGGCTCACAAACCTCCAATTTATAATCCTTTGAACTCGTCCTCATAAAAGACAAAGAGTTACGACTTTCATGTTTCATATAAAAATAATAACGATATCGTTATATTTTTACATATATTTTTATCTGTTGCTACAGCAAGGGTTTGGAATAGAAATGTAACACAAATGTGTGTATTTCAATTTATCATTGTACTACCAGTCCGTCGGTGGTTTCGTCTGCGCGAACTACATGTTTTAACAAGCCGAATAGTGGGATAAAAAGTAGCCTACTATACCTTCCTCAATATCAGTCTATCTAACAGTGCAAGAAAATTTCAAATCGGACCAGTAATCCCTGAGATTAGCGTGTGTAACGAAACAAACTCTTTAGATTTATAATATTAAAAAAGGTACCTAACAAAATCCGACCAAAAATCAAAAATCTGTAGGCACTCGCGCTTGCTTAACTTACGTCTTACCACAAAATATTGTCCGACAACAAGCTCATTTTGATTGATTCGTTGAAGAACTTATACGAACCATTTAAAATTAGTTATCTTCCCCGATACGGTCAACTTTTGACGATTACAATATCATACATATTAATTTGAGGGCTGGTGGCTGGTCGGTAAGATACTTGTTTTTCACGCCGCAGGTCGTGGGTTCGATTCCCACCCGAGACAAACATTTGTTTAAATATGTCTGTTTGTCTTGTGTCTAGGAGTAATAAGTATATAGTTACAAAACAAAAGTATTAGTAGTATATTACCAGTTATCTGGTTTCCATAGTACAAGCTCAGCTTAGTTTGGGATCAGATGACCGAGTGTGTTAATGTCCCACTATATTATATTATTATACCATATTTGAAGAAATGATAGTCGGTGTGAAATATTAAAAGATAAAATAGATACGAATATCAGTTGCAACATATGTGTATCACAATTTGAGATTTTCATCTCAACCTTCGGAGCATCGAGCGTCACTTGACTAACTAGGTCAAGGTGTTACAGCCAGGCCTGTAAATTGATTTTACTTTGAATAGCAAATTTGTTAACATACATTATAATATTAAATAAAAACAGTGTTCTTTCGTGAATGATATCAGTCTCGACTTCTATAGAGTAGGATCTAAATGGCGTAACACTGAGAATGTGGACATTGCTGAAAATCAGTGCTGTGGTGACATTTTTTGGTTTAATCCGTCAGTTATATAAATTAAAAGTATTTTTTATATTTTTTGTGTGATTAAAGATTACAGCGATTCTTTCCACACGGGGAGCCCTCAAGGCAGTTGCCACAGTACATGATCGGTTCGACCGTCTTCGGACGGCTCACTGAAAAAGTCCGGTGAACCAATAAAACCCTTCCGGCTAATTGGGATAGGTCCCAATCAAAAAATAAATCTTCCCCCACTCTCACAATGTGGCTAAGCTAACGGAGTCTGTGTGCTTTTGCATTTCCTAGAATGGCCAGGAGGTCTTCAATTTTGGCCTTTTTCTAAACCCGCCTATTCTGGCAGGTCTCTTCACAGGGCCCTGGATTTTGCTGAGGATATTGATAATTCTTTTTTTTTAAAGGTGCTGTGTTCATACTTACCAAATCATCCCAATATAATTTTATCAAAATTGGTTTAGCGGGTTTTGGTGAATATGCAATTGTTTTTTTTTAAGTTGTTACTTACCACCAGGTGAAAAATATTATTGTTATACTTGTTTACGTGTTTCGTTAGCCATTTAACTGGCACAGATAATAAATACGTGGATTATTTGAAATTTAAATGAACGGACAGATCAACAATGAGATTTACATGTGAATAATGATTCGTAACGTGCGAGATCATGACTTTGTGAATTATTCATGAAACTCTGAAAATACTCGTTAACTAAGTGTTATATTATACATAATAATATTATCTTTGGAATATATCTGGAGGAGGAGCAGCAGTGCCGCAGTGGTAAGGGCCTCTCCTTAGAGAAGTATATCGCGGGTTCGAATCCCAGTCGTGCCCACACATCTTTGTGTGAATTGTTTCATCGCCGCTGCTCAATATCGGTGTAGGAAAAAATGTCTAAAAACTAATCATTGGGGGACATATTGTGACATCCACCAACCCGCACTTGGCCAGTGTGTGTGGATTAAGGCCTAAATTCTCTCAACTAGTAAGATAGTTAAGAGAAGACCCGTGCCCAGCAGTGGGATACTAAAAAGGGTTGAAGCTAATATTTTCGTACTATATGTACACACGGCTACACATCTAGCTATAAATTTCCAGTATAAGCTGACCTCTTGTTGTACGGTGATCCTATACAATGTGAGATCAGCATACAGTGGATAATATTAGTTTAAGCCCGAATCCACACACGCTGACCAAATGCGGATTGGTGGATGTCACATGTCCTCGAATGATTAGTTCTTAGACATGCCGGTTTCCTCACGACGTTTTCCTTCACCGATATTGAGCTGCAGCGATATTACAATTCACATAAAGATGTGTGGGCATGACCAGGAATCGAACCCGCGACCTTATATTTCTAAGGCGAGGCCCGTACCGCTGCGCCACCGCTGCTCAAAATGTTACTATAACTTTAAATATTATTTTACGGTGTTACACCTTACGCCCCATATATTGTTATAGCCTAATTAAAGGGTGACATTACAGACGTGGTAGGTTCAAATTCAACGAGGGTATTTAATACCTTACTGTTATTTTATTTCGGGGTTGTTGTTATTAAAGGTTTCATGAACGTCGTTTAATCTCATTATAGCTCAAATAGGTTTGTTTTTGTCTTTGGACGGGCCGGTGGCGTGGTCGGTAAGATACTTGCTTTTCACGCTGCAGGTCGTGGGTTCGATTACCAACCAAGACAAACATTTGTTTAAATATGTCTGTTCGTCTTGTGTCTAGGTGTAGTTATCTATATTTAAGTATATATTTACAAAATGAAAGTATTAAATGTAGTATATTAGCAGTTATCTGGTTTCCATAGTACAAGCTCTGCTTAGTTTGGGATCAGATGACCGTGTGTTAATGTCCCACTATATGTATAATTATTATTATTATCTTGACATTTATGCTAGTAAGACAGAGATAAAGTCCATCTTAACGAAAGAGTTTTATAAGATTCTTATGAAGAAGTCCGTTATTCTTTTGATTAGCATAATAAAAATAATGTCCGTAAGGATTGAGGAGCCACTTCAGATTTAAGAAGGAAGCTCGCACCCTTATTTAGTAGGGAAGTAAATAATTTTGTAGGCCGAATGCTGAAATTTGTAGTAAAATATGTCTAAAGTTATATCAATGTGAATGTGGCTCCTCAATCCATACATCTGAATTGAGGAGCCACCTGAAACACGGAAAGTATTTTTTTTTTTTTTTAGTATAGATCGAGTATAGATCGAGGAGCCACATTAAAAGTATTGTATATTCTTGAATATAAACAGTATGGGGCTCAGATTTTTTGAAGACACTGTTCACACTTGCTACTAAATGATACAAAATTTTCAAAATGATACATGTAATACTTTCCGTGTTTTAAGGTGGCTCCTCAATTCAGATGTTTGGATTGAGGAGCCACATTCACATTGACATAACTTTAGACATATTTTACTACAAATTTCAGCATTCGGCCTACAAAATTATTTACTTCCCTACTAAATAAGGGTGCGAGCTTCCTTCTTAAATCTGAAGTGGCTCCTCAATCCTTACGGACATTAAAAATATGTCATAAGCAAAATATAGTAATTCATTATACTTAGGTACCTTTTTTATTTACGCCCGTACAGTGCGGGGGATCCATAAAGGATTTCCCCCGGGTAACCAGTATGTGGGACTCCATGCTGGTTACAATGATGTAGTCCACGATGGAACGCGCCAGCACAGTATACCGATTCAGTCGTGATTGCGAATGGTTATCGGTGAGAAGGTGGCAGGGCAGTGGAATGAGCCTCTATATGGTCAGAAACCCTAAAGGTGCAACAATGTCAACCCACCCTCTCTGCATGGTGTCACCAGACATCGCACTGGAAAACGGCAAGGCCGCTTGGCGGTATGGCTTTGTCTAGTGAGTGGTCACTAACCACGCCAGTTGATTGTCACCTAATTTGCACCACCCGGGGACCACGTGTGGGGATTAAATTAAAGGTGTACACCCACGGACAAAGTTGACTCAGGCCCCAACAAACATTGTTACTATACATATTTGAAATGATTTTTTGTAAAATGTGGATGATTATCATCTCTGCCTACCCTTTTGGGTGTAGACTAGGATGATTACAGACAGTCGTGAACACTATGCAAGATAAATAAAGACCTGTATTGAAATAGGTGCTAATTCCGTATCTTTACTACGTAAGTACATATTGTTTACTATAAACTATCAATTACTATTAAACTTTAACACTGCCATTAAATCTAAGAAGAAAATCCTTGAGTTTCCGGGCTCACTCGCTTTCCCGCCGTACTTGCGTCAATCGTTTGAGTACGAGCGAGCGAGATAGTCGAGAAAAGCGTTTGGATTAAACAAGGATAGAATATCGAAGCCTTACCACAGATTTAGTAGTAACATTGTTTGGTTTTCTACCTACGTCGTCTGATCCTCTGTGGGGTAGAATGTGCTTTGGACTCACGCTTTGAATGTTATTTTTAAACAATCCTATCTATAAAATCCAGCTTACCAATTCTAAATTTAAGTTTAAAATTACATAAATGCCATACGGAAGAACACAGTCGAACTTTATTTATTTTGTAGAATATCATTTACCTGTGTATAAATGAATAAATTGATATTTAAAAAGAAAACATTTTAGAAAAATGTGCCGTACCAACCAGTATCTTGGGATCCTATCCCAAGACATTGGCTACTTAGTGTGTGGCCCATAGCATAATATTTGACTAAACGGGAAATAAAACTAATTTGAGTAATACACTTTTAAAAAACACACAATTAATATACACTTTTTTGTGTAATTAATTTATGAAGTCTAAAATGTTGAGATTTTAATATAAAACATAGATAGGTTATGTACGTTAGCGACAAATAAAATTATATAAATTTTTTTCTTCACGGCTGATTTGAATAAAAAAATAGTTAAATCGTGAATTTTACCGAATTAATTAATTGATTATTTATCGTGACTTGACATTCATAATAAATCATTTCAAATTAGTTAGATTATTCTACTAATATTTTTATGCGAGTTTTTCTAGGGTGTGAATGTGTGTATGCGTGGATGGATGTTTGTTAATCATTCAAACAACAACTACTAGAAAGATTTAGATAAAATTTGCCACATAAATAGTTTACACGCAGGCAAAGGTGCGGGAGAAAGCTAGTTAATTTATAAAAATATATACATATACGGTA
Organism: Meganola albula; assembly: GCA_936450015.1. Classification (NCBI taxonomy): domain Eukaryota; kingdom Metazoa; phylum Arthropoda; class Insecta; order Lepidoptera; family Nolidae; genus Meganola; species Meganola albula. The sequence goes on from OW388156.1 coordinate 1,037,156, forward strand.
AAACATTGGAAGTTGTAAATTTGCCTAAATAGTCCAAGCGTTGTGATGCTACTAATATAAGAATCAATTTTTAGATGATTTTGTGGAGACTCACTACACTAAGTCGTCTTTTCTTATCGTGCAGTAGAAGATTATAAGTACAGTAAATAACTAATATTACATAACTTCCCAAAAATAATTTACGCACTAAAAATAGATTGAACTATTAATCATTATACCACCCACATTTTAAACAGGATGATATGTTTTCACAGCGCTGGCTTGTTTAAGACGCTAATTACTGAGGATTTTATATCCAATTAAGTCTGACACGGGAAATTAATGCCTTAATGATCTCCCGTAAAACTAATTTATATTCCATTGTTTACGCGTAATATATCCGTTTAGAGAATGTTGTCGAGTTTTTGTTAAAATAAATTAAACTGACTATTTGTAGATTCGATTACTGCAACCATGGTTCATAATGTAAAAAAAAACTATTGTGGAAATATATTACATTGAAAACTATTAGAATTTATTAATTTACTTATTAAAAATATTAGAACTTAGTTTCGTTATGTTTCGTTTTAAAGCATACGAAGTTCTATTCGGGCCTACTCAGTAATACAAACTATTCCGGTTTTTTTCTAAAAAAATATTTTTACTGTACAGTATGTTCATGCGAGCATGATATATATTGTGTCATCGGTATAATCTCAAATCTACACACAACTTTCTACCATACTTAAGTAATTTTAATTTAAACGGGATTAATTTTTGTCATATCTGCCATTTTAATAACTTCGACCCCAGATCACAAAACTTTTTTGATATTATATTTTGATCTGTCCTTTAAAATCGGTTAGTTTAAAAATTAACTGACTTATCACCTTATATTTAGTCTTCAAAAGTAAAAACGTTTGTGTTACTACTGACATTTAAACGTTTGCGTAATTTAAGTAATAATAATTGACTATGAAAACAAAGAGATCTAAAATGGTTCTAAATGTAAGTGTTAATGTAAGTAACTTTGAAAGGAATCGCACGCCGAAGAATACTTACAAAATTTTATGTACCTAACGAAATTGACACGCCTACGTGTCACAAAAAATTCTGATATTACTTTTTTCAATAAATTGAATAAGCATAGCACTCAAAGGCATCGAGGTAGGCATAATTCAATTAATTTGCAAAGCCGTGTCTGCGAGGCTCACTGATCTATGTCGCCTTGCTACGAGGCCAGTCGTTGTTCAAGCGTCTGTGTGGTTATACACCTTCTGAAAACCTGAAAACGTTCTGTGAATACGCTGAAAATATACTTTTTTGTGATAAATGTTGTGTAAATGTGAAGGATTGTTTTTTATCTATGGTAAGTAAAACAAGACTGGTCTATATTTTTTAAATTCTAAAACCGGATTTCTGAATTCGAAATTTGAAGCATGCTTTTGTTTAAAATTTAAATTTAGAGTTCAAACAGATTAATGACAATAGAGGTAGAGTCTTGCATATGAAAAATATTTGATCAATGTTGTGGTTTGTCTCTTTCACTCGTATGTAAAACGTTGTGCGAAAGTAAAAGACAAAAAATTACAGCCTGAAAAGAGTTCCTTTTTGAAGTTAACATTAGTTACAGAAAAGTCTTCACAGGATTAAATTACGGTAATGCACTGAAGTTCTATTTTGTTTCGGGTTTGGGAATAGGGTTTTCTCTGTAATTATTAAAGATCTCCTCAAAGCACAAAATGAGATTACTTTAATGTAGAAAGTTTTCCTTTGGGATTTAACGACATTTTAACCAATAAGAAAGTTGTACCTATGCCTCCATAACTAAATTATCACAGAAGGTTTAGCTGCTGTTTTAATATACAATTCAATACCTTACCACCACTACACATTCAGCCTAGATTAAGTGAAGAAAAAATGTAACGGTTTTGTTTCGTAAAACATTTTTAGTACAGAGTTTATATAGAAAGTGTAACTGAAGATACTAGAACTTATAGGCCTGCGCTTGACTACAACTTGCTTGATGTTAAGCAATGATGTTTACGATGGGACGCGACTGCCCACTATACCGATTCATTCGTGGTTACGAATGAAGTTCGGTCGAAAATGGCAGTGGAATGATGCTCCTGATGGTTAGAAAAGATAAAGGAGCAACAATTTCGACCCACCCTCTTAAATGGTGTCAACATTCAAAACTACTTATTTAAAAATAAAGTCATCCTTCTCTCTGAGATATTGGTAGCGAGTTTTGTCCTATGCTGGGTCACCTCATCGTTGTGACAGAACCAATGATTTAAGAATTGTTTCATCACATTTATTGGGATAAAAAGAGCTAAGCTTAACTATTAATCCAGACTATAATCGATCTCTGTGCTAAATTTTATCCAATTCGGTCCAGCGGGTATTACGTGAAAGAGTAACAAACATCCATAAATTCTTACCAACTTTCGCGTTTGTAAAATCATAGTAGGATTACACCCAGGCTCAAGACAAACAGACATGTTCATCACACAAATGTCTGAGTTGGGTGCGTATCGAACCCACGACCTGCGTGAAAAGCAGGTGTCTTACCGACCACGCCACCAGCCAGATATTTTGGTCGACTCGGGACTTCGCGGTTATTAGGCGAACATGCTTAACACGTGTAGAAAACGTCACAGTTGTCTGTACCTCGGTTCATAAATTAGTAGGATGTTAAATAACAATGCGATATAGTATAGGACGACCGTTTAACTCGCGTATCGCCTATCGCCAAGATTCTGACTCCTCAAGCTGCACAGACAGTGATGATGATTCAAGCGATATGGATATTAGTGACGAATAGTCTTACATTACTTTTATCTGTGGTTAAATAGTTCTCTACGAGATCTAATTAATGTTTTATGACTTAGTACCTCAGATGGCGATACGTGAGTTAAACGATCGGCCTATAATATATCGCATTTACAGACATTTATACCAGTATTGCAAATACATTTCACACCAAGCATGACACTATTAAATTAACACTTTAACACTGTTTTACACAATAACGCTGCTTAACTACGACTAGAGGTCCGCACACTTCGGAGATCGGAACACAACTCACTGCTTAAGTCCGGCACAACGACAAGGTTGGACTCGCATCCGCTTTGTACTTAACCGGAAGTCAAAACTATAATTTGAATAATATTATATATTTGACATTTTATCATCGTTCAGTGTTGCTAATACACCACTGAGGCAGTGAGAGGGGCTAGTAGTAAGTATATAAGTAATAAGTATATTCGTTTCAATCCCCCAATTCAGATACCAAAAACCCTGTAACTATATTCAGAACAGTATTGTAATACGTGCAAGTAGAACTTTTAACGAATTGTGTAAGCAGCACGATATTGATCCGTTTCTTACAACTACATCAGCGGCGAGACGAAGTATAAGTCAAAAATTCTTTATTCAGTCATGTCTTAATCATAATACTTTTTCTTAACATTTTACTATATCTAAATGTACAATGAAACTAGTGGCCTGCCCCGTTTTCGCACGGTTAGGTATACATATCGGTATTAGACAGCCAAATCCCCATGAACAAAATGATGCGCCATTTATTGAATTCATTTGTTGCAAAAAATGTGATAAATGAAGAACCACTCGACCGATGTTGTGCAAACTTCACATAAACCATCTACTAAATAGTGCGAACAAATCCTAAACATTTGGTTTGAATAGGTGAGCCCGTTGTTGAGTTATAAAATTACAACGAAAAGTGCCATTGATTTTTAGATATATAGATTCTTATACGTGAAGGCTTGTAATTGGCTTAATGTTTTATATTGTCATCTCTATTAAAGTTGTTTTTAGCTGTAAGCCATCCAGAATGTACCTAATAAATAAATAAGATCAAAAGGTGAAGATTTCAGTGTTCCAAGGTATGGGAAAGGGTTTATCAACAATGCCTTTGTGTATCTAGTTCGCAGGCTTGAACGGTGTACGGAAATGTCAAGAGCGGTCATTTGCTAATAGATCGATAGCATATAGACTGTAGTTGCTTTGTAGAATGTATAAAGCTTTCAAAAGCCTTTCCAGGAGCCGTGGTTAGGTTGGTACATAGTTATATTCACTCCACTTCTTGTCATCAACCCTTTTTAGTGTCCCACAGCTGGTCACGGGTATCACTCAACTATCTTACGAGGTCTTAATCCACACACGCTGGCCAAGTACGGGTTGGTGGATGTCACGTGTCCTCGAATGATTAGTTCTTAGACATGGGTGATTTCACCGCCTGCGTTTTTAGAGTTTCTTCGCATGAAATCTATATATAAAACGTTTATCTATGACCACTCAATTTTTTTTCGTGTAATAAGAACACTAGCTTATATGAAGCCACTACTGAAAATACATTTCTCTTAAAAACAAATTTAATAAAAAAATATAATATGCCAGTTTTCAATAACGGTGGTATGTCCGTGATTCCCTTTTACGCACATTATCCTCTTTATATCCGTTATGATGGCAAATTCAGTACTTAAATTGATATAATTATATTAATGAATATAGAAAGCAACCATATTTTTTGTTTCCATTACTTCTGCTATAATACAGACATCAGGACAATTGTGTTAAGGAACGTCCGCGCCTAAAGTGCAATTTCGGTGGGTTTTGTTAAAATCCATAAACAACGTATTACACGTCGATTTACACGATCTATCCTCTTACGCACGTGTAGTTCCAGTCGTGCTCTTGCGTACGCGCAGTAGTGAAGTGGCCGATCCTCTCCAGTTTCCGCGCCAAAACGTAAGTACCTTTTAAAATCTAAGAGGGAATACGAAAATATACAATCTCGGTGGGTTACTGTATGAATGAATGGTGGTTTTTTATTTTACGATTTATGAATATATTGTGTGTTGTTAGGTAACCTTAGCAATAATACATTTCACGTGAGGAATGTATCACTCAGTTTTGTTTTATTCAATTTTTTCTTAATATTTCTAATTTCGGTGGTGCAATAACGGTGGTTTCGGTGGTAGATTTATTGCCACCGATATTGCGTTTATACTATAATGGCTATGGGTTCACGTAACTTCTGTAAGATTTTTACCCACAAAGGTTAATTAAACTAACTTATTTTATTATTTTAACTATGGAACTATTATTACCTAATAATAATAAGTACGACTTAAAAGAGATTTTTTTAAATAAATATTATCTTCGTGTGCTATGCTACACTTTTGTAAACAATTCGTTGTACTTTTGTATAATAATCAAATTATGTCAAAGTCAAAGTTTTTATTCAAATAAGTTACAACGTAACATTTTTGCAAGTCGCTTCTACATTTACATTTGCTGCCAGATTCGCAAGGCAAAAGGAGAACCTGTGAGAAAGAACTGGCAATAAAACTCACGGTCACTCTTTTTAATCGCCAAAAGGTTACAAATTAAGCTCTTTACAATTTATGACACATATTATAATGGTACAGAACCAAAACACCATTCTCAGTCAACCATAATTAAACTTTAAAATTATTGATGATCACAATTAACATTATAACCTGTATCAAACAAAATTGTTCTCGTCGAATAGTATAGTGTGTGGGATCATCACTTGGTACCACTTTTATATTTATAAAGGAAAACACTGGTGAAAGCATTTTGTGAAAATTAATGAAGTAAACAAGACTACAAACTAAAAAAATATGGCTACAGGTATATAAAATTGCTTTTGTTTTTAAAATGAATTGATAACTGTAAAATGTAAATAAGCGGGACTGGGACTGATCATAAAATATGTCCAGCTCCTTACTCGTATTGTACCTGAAATGTAGTAATAAGTCGAATAAGGGGTTGTGTCCTTTTTAGCGTGGTTAACTATCTATGAAGAACGGGGTGGTAACCTGTGACCATACTTTTTCAGTTCGGTTCATTATATTTTATTTAGGACTTTGATTCCAAGAGTTGTTCAAAGTCTTGTGCTAAATAGACGTGAGTGTATTAAATCGTTAATATTTATAAACCCTTTGTGCGTTACCTTCTTAATTTTGTCTGATTTTAGGATGGGAAAACGAAAGGAAAAACAATCAAGGGAAGAGACTTTACAATAAAAGAGACTGGCTGAAAGATTACGAAAGGAAAAAATAAAAAAAGATCCTGTACTAGGTAAAGAAGTAAGAAGAAAAGATAGAGAAAGATATAGAAAGAAAAAAGAGGAAGGAAAAATTTTATCGCTGGGTGAAATGACTCCGCGTGCTAGAACATTGAAGCAAAAAGTAAACAGAGCTAATTTTAAAGCATTTTATGAAAGAAGAACAAGAAATATTAAGTTATCACGTGAAAATGATTCAGTTTATGATTTTCTGAAGCGTTTTGTTAAATGAAAATTTAAGTTGCTGTCCAGTGACGTGCGTTAATAAGTATTATGTTATCCTGATCCATTCATCAGTGTATGCTTGGTTAGAAATTACTGTTATGAAAATACATTATTAACATTATTAGGAAACAATAATTGATTTTAGTATTTGTTATAGATATTTATTTGAAAAAAAATAAGACTTTTATTTAAATATGTAAGAATAGCGTCAATACAATTTTATATAATACTAGTGGACCCACCCGGCTTCGCCCGTTCTAAATTTTTCTCACCGTTTTAACTTTTCCTGGATCTCCACAAATCATTCAAGACCAAAATCAGCCAAATCGGTTCTGTCGATCTCGAGTTTTAGCGAGACGAACAGCAATTAATTTTTATTTAAATAGACTATTGTCTATTATCTATTCATATAATGTTTGTAAACTGTTATTATATTGTGATCTTAATCTACTAAAACCTTCCTAGTAGCTAACGACTAAAGAATTTTTAATTGAAACAAGTTATAATAAATTTATCTATATATATTTAATCAACCCGAAGTTCTGCGTTTTTTTAAGGATACGTGCCATTCAACTGTGATTATTGTGATTATAAATTTAATAACTTACTAGATATTATATCAAGAGAATATTATGAACCTTATAGTCGTCATCGTGATGATGATGAACCTACAAAAAGCATCTATTGTTTTTAAAAACTCTGTTTGTTTAAGTGTTAAATTAAGTAAACGAAGATCTCATCATAACTTTATTTTATTTAGCATTACCCCCAGCATTTAGCAAAATATTAAGGACGACATAATACATCATCAGAGTGCGTTGTTTGATCTTCTGTATCCGCTGCATCCTTTGCATTATCCATACTTACTTAACTTCACCAGCCACCTCTGCAGCGTAGTTTGTATATACTGTTTCATAAATATTGCTATTTTCAATTTCTGTGTGATGTTGCACTTTCGGTGTAAAAATTTCAATTTCGGTGTAAAATTATAAATTTCGGTGGGTTGGCAATTTCGGTGGTTATTATATTTCCAAAACAACTGCAGTTATTTGTATCCCGCTAAATATCTAGAATACTAATGTGTTATAAAAGAACACCAGTTCATTTTTTCAGCGGAAAACCTATAAATAAAAAATACCACCGAAATTAGCAAAAAAATAAGCACGCGTGAAATTACCCACATACAGGTTTCCTAGCGAGGTTTTCCTTCACCGATATTGAGTATCAGTGATGAAACAATTCACACAAAGATGTGTGGGCACGACTGGGAATCGAACCGCTGCGCCACCGCACCGCCACGGCTTTATTGACAAGATAGGCAGGTACAGCGCATTCAATTGGTGGCAAACATAATGAAAATGGCGAGAATCGTAAACCCATTAAGTTAATTAAAAGCCAATAACCTGTAACAATGGTGCCATTACACAGCATTACGTAATTATGTTTGTTTGTATGTATTTCCGAGTATTTTCTTGTTATTCCACTATTTTTTGCGATTACAAAAACAGGGTATTTGTACGAACAAGGCACACAACACATTGGACGCATAATTCAATTTTTTTTTGTAATAGGCTTCCGCCGAACCACAACTTGTCTGATGATAAGCCATTATATTTTCTGTAATGTAGGTATTTATTTATAACATAACTAAGTATTTGCCCCAGCAAACTTCGTACCGCGTATTTTTCACGTTATAGGAGTGATACAAGGGTGAAACTTTAGGGTTGTATGTTTTTTTAATGCCACATGATACAAAAATAAAAACAAAAAATTTTGTCCAAAATTAAAAAAAAATTAAGGGTAAACAACCCTTATCACTTAGGGGTATGAAAAATAGATAGCAGCCGATTCTCAGGCCTACTGAATACGCATATAAAATTTGGTAAATTCGGTAAAGCTATTTCAGAGGATTACGGTAACTAACATTGTGACATGGAAATTTTATATATTAGAAGATAAAATTCGACAATAAAGTACCTAACTGAATAATAATCTCAACACTAACCTAAATTATAAACTAAACTAACTAATGCCTCACCTAAACTACTGCGCCAAAAAATTCTTCCGCATCGTTATCTTCCGGGAACATATCCAGCAGGTTAAGTAAATAGTCAGTCGGTACAGCTAGGGACATTTGTAAAGCGCTGGCATATGGCAGTCGGGATAAACCTGTGTCCCTATCCTAACGTATGTTTCTTATGGTTAGGCTCTCTTGAACATTCCACTATACATATTCCAGTATATTCTACGACGGAACGCACTTACTCTGTAAATACCGATTCTCTGGGCTTCAACTCTCTTGAGGTTAGAAGATCTGTCGACCAAATTTTAACAATGTGTAAGATCCTTCGTGGTGAGATTGACTCCCCCGAAATAAATAATGGGTTATGTCGCTTATATTATTATGTTCCTAATGATTACCAACGCAGTCGGAAACACAGGCTTTTCGCTGTGCCAGTATGTCGCACTGTGGCGAGCGGTAAGTCCCCAGTGCCGCGTAGCCTCACTTGTCTCAATGCTCTCCTGGACTTCAACTCTAACTGTGACGTGTTTGCGGATGGTCGGAAGGGGAACTATCAGCGTGTCAGGAGTATTGTGAGAAGAATGTATATAAGGATATTATTACTGTTCTTATATTATTTTTAAAGTTATTACTTAGGAATAATTGTAATTGGCGCTTTGCCGTTTTTTATTGTAAACTAAATAAAATAAATAAATAAATAAGAGATTTTTAAAAGGACGACGACCTCGGTAGTAGAGCGGTGTAAGCAGTCCGATTGGGTTATACAGTGCCCGGGAGGTCGCGGGTTCGATTCCCGCCCTGGACAATATTTGTGTAACAACAAAGATTTGTTTCGGTGTCTGGTTGGTTGAGGGACTGCCCTTCGTGCCTCGGAGAGCACGTTAAGCCGTCGGTCCCGGTTGTCATTTAACAAATCTATGACAGTCGTTACATGTAGTCAGAAGCCAATATACCTAATCTGACACCTGGTCTAACTATCTCGGCTACTGGTTCCCTATGGGTTTCGAGGTCAGATGGAAGTCGCTCGTATAATTCTGGTAGCTAGCCGCATCAGGTTAGACTGGGAGCCGACCCCAATAGAAATGGGAAAAAGGCAAGGGGAATGATGATGATGAAGAAATTTCTAAAAGTTAATATCAATAAAAGTTAACGGGTAAAAACATCTTCATCAAAGTTATGTTTTTAACCGTTAACTTTGATGATGATGATGATGATGATGCTTTGACATAGGTCTCCCCTAAAGCACGCCACTGAGCACAATCCGCGGCTTCTCTCATCCAGTTCTTGCCGGTTATCCTGCTTAGATCGTCACTTCACCTGGCAACCCTGACAGATTTTTTAGGAGCCATAAATGGAAGACAATGTAATATCTAATTTCTTCATCATCATCCTATTTTAGTCCTCTACTAGACATAGATCTCTCTTAAAACTCGCCACTGAGCATGATCTGCGGTTATTCACATCCAGCTCCTTGCCAGCTTGCTAGGATCATCACTCGTCTACGTCCTACGCTACGTTTCAAGGTGTCCAACCAGGAACTTGTTTACCCCAACGCAACAATTCATATCATTTATTTCATGAACAAAAATACATTTGTGTTGAAAAAAATACTTAATTAAGCACTGACCAGCTTATTGCCTTCACTTCTACAGCTTAGAATTACGGTGGACACTCACAGTCACGTCTAGTAGGTACTCACAGCGTGTACTGAGCAATGTCCATGTTTGACACTGATGGGTCACACTTACTCTTTTTTTTTCTTCATAACGTTTCTATTTATGTTTTTTTTTTTCTCTTTTCATGTGTTTTTTATCATTTGATTCTGTGTGTCTTGTCTCTGTCAAATAAATGGTTTTCTTTCTTTATCTTTCTTTATTTAATGTAAGTGGTCTGTTTAAGAACTTTGTTTTTGGGTCCGTGACTTATGTAATAGTGCATAAGCTAGAAGACCTATATCCATCAAATCCTTACCAATGCCTATTAAAAATGCACGAGTAACTATATGTCAGTCTGTCGCGCTTTCACGCTACAACTACTGAACCGATTTTGTTTGGTAAGTATGGAGATAGTTTCAGACACAGAAACGACATAACATAGTTTTTAACCGACTGCGCAAAAAGTGGTCAAATTGTTTAGCGCAATAACCGACATACGCGCGGGGGCCAAGCTTGTTTAGTATACTTTAACCTTATGTATTTCATTTGATTCTGTGTGTCCCGTCTCTGTCAAAGAAATGATTTTCTTTTTTCTTTTATTCTTTCTTAAAGTTAACCTCACTTCAGCCTGGTGGATTTGTTCATGCCAACGTCTGGTACTATGCGTTTCAAATAAGAATAGGATTGGAAATCCACCATCTTGGACTGGAATGCGCAACAACTTCACATTTTTTAGTACAGTGAGCAAAAATGTTTGTTTGATATTATATTTACATCTAGATGTCAAAAAAATTAAAATGCGTATATCTTAATGTCTTTTGAGTAAGATTAAACATTTGGAGTCGAATATTTAAATACGAATATATTTTATTAACTTCCAAAGACAAAAATCAGAGTTATAAGTTAAAACGTGTGTTTTATTCGTATATATGAATTTGTGTGCAAGTTTGTGGTATCCTAGCGCTTAAATTTACTTAGGTAGGTAGCTGCATTGTAACTACATACTTGTGTAAAGTTTTCACATAAATCACTTTTCCATACATTTCATAATAATATTATTGTCTATGGTTTGACATTTTGTGCTGGCGATACTTTTGCTTGGTTTTTGGTATAAAGTTAGCCGCGAGTCCAGTCCTATTCTTATTTGAAAGGCATAGTATGTCTATTTCGGAGCGTATACTGTGCGTGTAATACCTAAAGTAAAAGAAATGTCATTAGTTTCGCACAGTTGTCTTAAGAATTGACAGAGTAGGTCAAAAGAGTATTAACCGGTGGGGTCGCGGTTGTGTCAATTTTGGTTTCCGTGACCTCGCTGAGCGCACATGCGCCGTTATCGCTAGGAATCAACTGCCACCTGTGTGACTGGCTGTGCCGATGGTCCATGTGTGCTAAGACTCAGAGCCGCTGTGGGGTAAATAACTCTAGATCTTAGTATAAAAAAAATCGCAGCCGCTATCTGTTCGCGATAAACTCAATAACTGCTGAAGATATTTTCATGCGGTTTTCACCAATAGATAGGGTGATCCATGAGGAAGGTTTAGGTGTACAATTTGTTCCGGTACAAAGCCTGGGCGGGTCGCTATTTAATAATATCACTTCAACCCTATTTAGTGTCCCACTGCTGGGCACGGGTCTTCTCTCAGCTATCTTATGAGTTGAGAGAGTTTAGGCCTTTAATCCACACACGCTGGCCAAGTGCGGGTTGGTGGATGTCACATGTCCTTGAATAATTAGTTTTAGACATGCTGGTTTCCTCACGATGTTTTCCTTCACGGATATTGAGCAGTGGAGATGAAACGACTTGTTTGCACAAAGATGTGCGGGCGCGACCAGGATTCGATCCCACGACCTTATTTTTCTAAGGCGAGGCCCGTACCGCTGCTGCTATTTAATAATATAATAAACCCTAAATGAACCATCTTGATTAATTCGGCTTTCAAACAAAAAAACTGCATCAATTCAGTCCATACAGTTTAGGCGGTAGGTACAGCAACAAACTTGAACACAGATCACTTCAACCTTTTTTAGTGTCCCAAAGGCACGGGTCTTCTCTCAACTATCTTACGAGTTGAGAGAGTTTTGGCTATAATCCCCACACGCTGGTAAAGTACACGTTGCTGGGTGTCACACGTCCTCGAATGATTCTTGGACATGCCGGTTTCCTCACGATATTTTCCTTCAAATATACACAAATCAAATTTATAACGCGCCTTTTTTAGTCGGGGTTAAAAGTAGCTGTTTATGTAAGAAATAACCATACATCTAGTCATTCTCATAACTTTAAATGGTAGGTGGTTTTCAGAGGAAAAACATTCAGATTCAATTTACCTTTCCTTCATAATGTCCGAACATTATACGTGAAAGAATTTCTAACACCTTTCCAAGCGGGGGGTACCTACTACGAATCCAATTTTTAACGATCTCTCGGGACCTTGGTCCTGTAAATTATTTTTTTCATTACTTATGTGAAGCGAACCATGTCAAGGTATTTTAGGATTATTTTAAGTAATATTGGAATAAGTTTTTCAATTCAAAGCTAAGTGCAGGTTAAAAGACTTGGGATAAGTTTCCGTAAGCCGGTTTAAACGAAAACAAGTTAAGCTTATGGAGTGTCTAGTACACTTTTGTTAGGTATATTTGTTGGATAAGTACATATGATTTTTATGTTGCGCGCACGAACGGCGGCGCGTGAAGAGGAACGCAGGCGGCGGACAAGCCGCTCGCACCCCGCACCCCGTAGTCACCTACCTAATAATCTATCTAAGCTAACAGCGCGGTGTGCGCATCTATTTTGTTAATTATACAACTCTTGCAATAAACCAATTTTTAAATAAGAATTTTATCTTGGTATTATAACTCTGCTAAACATTTTGGTGACCCCTACGTTATACTGAATCCGGAATCTTCTGGTTGCTGTCGTCTGGGCGTTGTGGCAAAATCGGCGCCACGCGGCCATGCTGGTTGTGGCAACGTGAACAACAATAACCTATCTATAAACTCGAAAGGAAGAAAGGAGGATTGGATTGAAGCTACAAGTGGCACTGCTTTGAACGTGGTTTGGTTGAGGTTTGGCCATCAGGGAAGTGTAACCAGTTTTAGTATATGTAATAAGTGCCTAATTAAAACCTAAGTGTTTGTTAGTGATCATGAAAAACGCCACGTATGTATTAGTTTTCTGCTTTCTAATTGCAACTTGCAAGATGTTTTCTATCTATAAACCTATTATGTGCACTGCCCGCTTCAACGCAATTTGCGATATAATGTCTTGTCCCTGAAATAGCCTGTCTACTAAAAGCCTGTCTACTTAAGCTCTCTAAATACATAGGTATTATGTACTATTACTAAATTCTAGGTCCTGTTAGACCTATACGTCCTATTCTATATACAAGTACTACTTTGTTTAAATGTTATCCTGAAAACTTTCTGCTAAATTCTAGATTCCGTGTGATCTAGACTGCCTACTTATCTATATACTAAGCACTACTTTGTCTGTTTTCGGTTTGTTGGTCTATTTTGTTAAAAGTCAGATATCTTGTCACTACCTAACTGTAAACTCCTGTTCTACTGTCCACCTACTAAAATTTTATGACGCTTTGTGCATCGCTTACGGAACCGCCTAACAATTCCAGATTCGCCGTGTTATAACAACTGCCTCCCGGTTCCCACCGAAACGTATATACGACTGCGTCGTGGTCGCGACTCGCCGCCGCCTACGCCGCGCCGTGCCGCCGCCGCCGCCGAGCGCAGGCGCTAACCTGTGCCTACGTTGCTCGCAAATTGCTGTCCCGTGAAGGCCTACGGAGCGCCTCCAGTGGTCGTAACTCGTGCGGCCCGCATGGTTTGACTATTTAATTACTATTAATACTTTACTGTTTTTGATCAGTCTGTCAACTTTCACTGAGCTAATAAATATCTTGTCTTGTGTTATTTAAGTAATATTTAACTATGGATAGTCAATTAAAACCATTTATTCAGCAACGTGCTTCTATACGTTCAAGAATAACTACTTTTTCTAAATATTTAGAAACCGTTAAACATATTGAGTCGAAGGAATTTACTAAATTATTAACCGTAGAGCTGGAACTAAAATTATCACGGTTCAGAGATTTATTTGGTGAATTTGATGAACTAAAAAATAAAATTGAGTGTATATCAATTGATCAGTTGGATGAAAATGAAAAAACTGAAAATGAGTTTTGTACCAACATTGCTCTAGCTCAAACTATACTAGATAGTGTCACATCATGCAAGGCACCAGATAAGTCTCATTCCGGCTCATCTTATGAGTGTAACCGCTCCAAATTAAACTCTAATATAAAACTTCCTACTATTCAGTTGCCTACCTTTGATGGAAGTTACCTTAAGTGGATGGAATTTAGAGACACTTTTGACTCATTAATAAACAAAAATAACTCTATTCCAGACATTAATAAGTTCCACTACTTACGGTCTTCACTAGAAGGTGGCGCATCTAATGTTATTAAATCTGTTGAGTTTACTACTAATAATTATAACTTAGCGTGGAGTTTACTTGTTAATCGTTTCGACAACAACAGGATCTTAGTAAACAACCACTTAAAGGCACTTTTTGATTTTAATTCTATTTCTAAAGAAACTTATAAGTCACTTCGTTATATGATAGATTATTATTCTAAAAATCTACGAGCCTTGAATACGTTAAATGAACCTACGTCTTATTGGGACACTATAATTGTGTATATCATGGCTACGAAACTAGATGGCGCCACAGGTCAGAAATGGGAAGAGCATAGGAGTAAATTGACTTCTTCTCCCACTGTTGAACAGTTTTATGAGTTCTTGCGAAATCGTGCTGATGTTTTGGAAACCCTGCAGTATAGTAAAAATAATAACACTAAGCCTGATAAACCTTATCAAGCATATTCTAAGGAAAATAAATTCACTAAATCTTTTATTTCTTCTTCTAACAATTATAGTTTAAAATGCGTTATATGTTCACAGGATCATTTAGTTTACAAATGTGATAAATTTAAAGCCATGTCTGTCGATGACCGAATGAATGAAGTTTCAAGGCACAAGCTGTGTCTAATCTGTCTTAGGCCTGGTCATCTCTCTTCTAAATGCAAACATACTCCTTGTCGATTCTGCAACAAAAGGCATAACTTATTACTACATAAATCAAATGCAAATACTTATACTACACACTTACCTATAGGTAATCCTAGTGTGACACCTACTCCTAATGAACCTGTGCCTTCTCAGGTGTCAACTGTCACTGTCCCCATTGATGATACTTCTGGTCTTGGGCTCCGTTCTTCTCTGTCTACTACAACAATGGGCCAAGTTCTTCTATGTACTGCAGAGGTAGAATTGGTTGATGATAAAACTGGGTGTGTTCACCCAACTAGGGTTCTTCTCGATTGTGGAAGCCAATCTTCTTTTATATCTGAAAAATTACATAAAAAATTAAATCTTACTTGTTCTAAAACTAATATATCAATAGCTGGTATAAATAATAAACTAACTAATACTACTAAAATGTGTGGTGTGCACTTAAAATCTAGAATAAATTCTTTTCACATTAATGTGTCTTGTCTTGTTATACCAGAAATTACTGGTAGAACGCCGAGTGTTGAGGTAGACTCATCACAACTAAATATTCCAGATTATATACAACTAGCAGACCCAAGCTTCTATCGTCCCTCTGAAGTTGATGTATTATTAGGGGCGGATGTATTCTGGGAAATTGTTGAATCTAAGCATATTAAACTAGGAAAAAATAAACCTGCTCTTCAAAGTTCAAAACTTGGTTGGCTTGTGTCAGGGCCAACAGGTCAGAATCCTATATCTACTACTCATTCTAATTTTTGTCAAGAAATTAAAGATTCTATAGCTAAATTCTGGGAAATTGAAAGTATACCTACTATCCCAACTAAATCTAAATTAACTTATGATGAAGAATACTGTGAAAGTCATTTCATTGCTAATACTGTCCGCTTACAAGATGGAAGGTTCTCTGTAAAACTTCCCTTTCGCGAAACCCCTGAGGATGCTTTAGGGGACTCTTTTCATATCGCAGAACGGCGATTCTATAGTCTAGAAAAAAGACTGAAAAAATCTAACTTCAAAGTAGACTACACCAACTTTATAAAAGAATACGAGTCGTTGGGGCACCTGACTGAAATAAGCCGTCCAAGTTTTGGATATTTTATTCCCCATCACGCTGTAATTCGCGAGAGTAGCGAAACCACTCCGCTTCGAGTTGTCTTTGATGCCTCCTGTAAAAACTACCTCTAATAAATCACTCAACGACATTCAATTTGTAGGACCTGTAGTCCAAGATGATATCATGTCTATATTACTGCGGTTTCGTCAACATGCCTATGTTGTTACAGGTGACATTCAAAAAATGTATAGACAAATTATGGTCGATCACTCCCAACGTCAACTGCAGCTTATTCTCTGGAGGGACAATGAAGGTCAACCATTAAGAATCCTACAACTTAACACTGTAACATATGGGACAGCTTGTGCTCCACATCTTAGTACTCGATGTCTTTTACAACTTGCAACCGAGTGTACAGATACAGCTGTTGCTGATACTATAAAACATGATTTCTACGTAGATGACCTAAATACAGGTTCTGACTCTTCTTCGGCCTTGAAGGCTACTGTTAAAGGTGTTATTCAAAAACTTTCTGAGGGTTGTTTTCCGTTGCGAAAACTTCGAACTAATTGTACTAGCATACTCGATGACATTCCTGTCACTAACCACTCTCAAGACTTCAGTAAACAGTCTTCTGTATTAGGGTTAAAGTGGACTCCTAATTCTGATACTCTGCACTACTCTGTTGAGGCTCATAATATTTCTAAAGTAACTAAACGCTCGATATTGTCAAATTCTTGCAGAATCTTTGACCCACTAGGGCTGTTGTCAGCTTGTACTATTTTCCACAAAATTATACTGCAAAAATTGTGGTTACTAAAACTAGACTGGGATGATGAAGTCCCAATAGACATTAAAACTGCTTGGATTAACTTTTATAATGATAATAGATATTTTGCTGATATTCAAATACCTAGACATTGTATTTGTAAATCTCCTATCTATGTTGAGGTGCATTGTTTCACGGATGCTTCACAAGATGCCGTAAGTGCGGCGTTGTACTTAAAATCTATTAATAATCTGGGTGATGTTTCAGTTAATCTACTGTGTGCCAAAACTCGAGTCGCCCCTTTGAAGACAGAAACAAACCCTCGCTTAGAGTTGTTAGGCGCTTTACTTGGTGCTAAACTACATAAAAAGGTACTAAACTCTCTAAAAACTAAGATCTCCCGTTCAGTATTCTGGACAGATTCTATGATCGTTCTAGGTTGGTTGCATACACCATCTAGAACTCTGAAAACTTTTATTTCTAATCGGGTCGAACAGATCAATGAATTAACTGATAAAAATACATGGCGACATGTACCTACTGATTTGAATCCCGCTGATATTGCGTCTAAGGGTATACAACCCCATCTTCTTCCTGGTAACACTCTTTGGTGGCATGGTCCGTCCTTTCTCTCTAAGTCTGAATCAGAGTGGCCACAGTCTAAATACGTTCCTATGCCTTTGCCTGAAACAAAAATAACTTTAAATACTAAAATACAATCTTATAATATAATACCATTTGATAAATACTCTAAACTCTATAAACTACAAAGAATATTTGCTTATATACTGAGGTTTATTCATAACATAAGAAAAACGAACACTAAATTAAATGGTGAACTTACCTTGTCTGAACTGAACAGATCACTTATATTCCTCGCTAAAGCCTCCCAAGCTGAGACATTTGCTGATGAAATTAACACTCTAAAAACTACTAACGAAGTTAACCGAAAATCACGGTTAGTCTCTTTAAACCCTTTTCTAGACAGAGAAGGCGTCCTGCGTGTCGGTGGTCGTATCGACAACGCACCTTTCGTCACGTATGACAAAAAACATCAAATTTTGTTAGATACAAACCACAGCTACTCGTCGAAAATGTATTCGTTGTCAAAGATTTACAGCTAAACCTTTAAACCCCATTATGGGTAATCTGCCCAAGCCACGAGTTACTCCAGCCTTGCCATTTGAGACCTGTGGCACTGACTTCGCCGGGCCCTTTTTAATTCTAAACCGAAAGGGTCGGGGCGCAAAAACTTCTAAATGTTATTTATGTATATTTGTATGTTTTAGCACGAAGGCTGTACACTTAGAAGTGGTCAGCGACCTAAGTAGCAACGCATTTATTCTGTGCCTGCGCAGGTTCATCTCGCGTCGCGGAAGGCCACACACTGTCTATTGTGACAATGGAAAAAAATTTGTAGGCGCCAGTGGCGAGTTGGGCAGACTGTTTAAAACGTGTAAAAATTCTATCTACGAATTTGCAAGCAACGAAGGTATTTATTTTAAATTCTCTCCTCCATACGCACCGCATTTCGGCGGTATCTGGGAGGCCGGTGTTAAAACGGCAAAGTTTCACCTTAAGCGTATATCTGGTAACTGTAGCTTAACTTTTGAAGAACTCTATACGCTGTTTTCGCAAATAGAGGCGTCATGAATTCACGTCCCCTAACGGCAATGTCAACCGATCCGTCGGATCTAAATCCTCTTACGCCTGGGCACTTCCTTGTGGGTCGAGCTTTGACCTCACTACCTTCGCCTGTCACACACCGAACGAGTGTGAACCGGTACCAGCTCTTAGAAAATTTAAGGCACCACTTCTGGAACCGGTGGACTAAAGACTACTTAGCAACTCTTCAACAAAGAACTAAATGGCAGTTAAAACAACGAGCCCTCAACATTGGAGACCTTGTACTGATCATGGAAGCTTCACCGCCTATGTGTTGGCCAATGGGCAGGATATCTTCACTTCATCATGGCGCGGACGGAGTCGCAAGAGTTGCAGAAGTTATTGCCAGGGGTGGCGTTGTCAAGCGACCCGTGCATAAGCTCTGTATTCTAGAAGGAATAGTGGATAGCCTTGAGAATTAAATTCTCAAGGGGGCGGAGGATGTTGCGCGCACGAACGGCGGCGCGTGAAGAGGAACGCAGGCGGCGGACAAGCCGCTCGCACCCCGCACCCCGTAGTCACCTACCTAATAATCTATCTAAGCTAACAGCGCGGTGTGCGCATCTATTTTGTTAATTATACAACTCTTGCAATAAACCAATTTTTAAATAAGAATTTTAACTCTGCTAAACAATTAACAGCACATGCTGTTGTCTATCGGATCAGTGCCCTAATTCACGTAATTTCCGATCAAGTTGCGGTGCAGTTTCTAATTAAGATTTCGTCGTAGTGCAAAATGGTATTCTTATCATTGGTAAACTACAATAGATATCTATTCAAAGCGCTCTTGTGAAGCAAACTTGTGAGTGTCTGACAGCGGTTGTCAAAATTACGAGAGCACCTACACTAAAACAAGGACTGTTTGGTTTTATGAAACCACGGTAAAAGTGAAATTTCTTTTCACATTATGGACACTTAACTAAAAAAATTTGGAATAATATTCCATTATGGGTATAAAAATCGCTTTATCACCAGCTGCTGCGAACTACAGGCGTCGCCATATTGGCCTTGGCTGCTCTGACGAGCACCTTTCATTTAATCCCTACTCCGCGGTCGACCGTCACGCAACATGCATGCAAAAGTTTCACTTTAAAACATTTATTTGTCAGAAACAAGACACACAGAATCAAATGATAAAAAAACCACATGAAAAGAGAAAAAAAAAACATAAACGGAAACAGTTCAAAAGAATAAAAAAATAAAAAAACAAACAGTAAGAGTGACCCATCAGTGTCAAAACATGGACATTGCTCAGTAAACGCTGTGAGTGCCTACTAGAGGCGACCCACAACACTGATTTTCGGCAATATCCAAATTTTAATATAGTTGATAACTTATTTAGTACATTGTATCTAAGTTCCAGTTACATTAAGTTAACATTAGAAGAGGTATTAAATAAAATTCAGCTGCTTTTCTTACCCAGTTCATTACTTCACAAATATACAGAAATCTCAGCTTATTTCGTATTCGGCCCAAATTCACTGTAACAAAGTAGGCCACCTGAATTCAGCGGTAACTTAAGTAATATCCATAATCTATAGTAAACTATAATTTACCATAACACTGATTTCAGACTAGCGTTTTTTCCCGCACCTCGTTTCTACATCGCGCTTGCACTGGCACTTTATTCTCACGTACCTATCCACAGAATATTTGTCAATTTGCATGCAATAGTAAGTCACGTCTTGACTTAAATTAGCAGAAGGATGGGCAAGTACACAAACTTCAAGGTAACTTAGACTGCTGTAGCGAATACCGACATGATACCTATTAGACAGAGCTGGGCCCCCCCACTCGCGTAACTTATATCATACCACTACATATGATCCAACCATAGACTAATTTTCGTACAAGAGCAAGAACTAGAACAAACCAATCAAACTCAACTATATTTACCGATACCCCACTAACTTTTGACTATGAAAACGTGTTTTGCTGGTAAGTGTATAGCACTAACTATAAACATCCATGATTACCGCAGCCACCTACGCTACGGTTGTTGCCAAGGGCGCACTTGTACGCGTCCACACGCGTGCGTTATACGTTTGTAAAAACGGTTATCTGAAACCTCTCAAAGACCTTGTGGCAATAAACTCGTCTAGTTATCTTTACTCGTATTTCAGGAAATATTTATGGACGATTGTTTTTCTAGGAAATTAGGTTTTCATTGTGTTGGGTTGCTGTTTATTGTGCTATAACTCGAGATATTGTTATGAGTTAGTGTTTTCTTTAACATATCATTACCTATTTCTGAAGATAGCTACAATACCTCTAGTTTTAACATACCACACGGCTAGCTATCTTTAGCATAAAATTTTAAATGTAGGATACACTGACAACAAATTTATGCAGAACTAGGGTCCTTAACCCATCACCACAATCCCGCGATTGTTACTCCTGTAAGCCAGGATCGACAGCGGCGCCGTGAAGAGACTCGGGATTTGACCCAGCCAGTCCAGGGTCACCTAAACTGCCGGTCATCAGGGCCCCTATATAATCACTTCGGTAACGAAGCGATAGCAAAAGATCGAAAAGTACAAAATATATGGAAATGACATTCAACATACATTGTCAAGTAACAATCTTGAATTGATTACATACGTATTGTTCTATTCGATGTTTCATTGTCACTGTTATGTAATTTATCTAGAGGCTCAGTTAAGCGAAGTTTCGTCAAGCTTAGTAAAAATAAGGTAGCGATTTTCGAAAGGTCAATGGCAAAAATTTGATGATAAGTAGCAAGTTTGCATCAGGTTTGAAAATGAAATGGCGTAGTAGACTAAAAAGATTGGTAGGTATACTAATATTGGGTGTAATTATTTATATTTAAGTATATATTTACAAAAGAAAAGTATTATATGTAGTATATTACCAGTTATCTGGTTTCCATAGTACAAGCTCTGCTTAGTTTGGGATCAGATGACCGTGTGTGTTAATGTCCAAAAAAAAAAAAATATTAACTTTCTACCTTATTATCTTTTGTTAAACTCTCCCGTAATATGAGAATACATAATAATACATCTTTAAATATAAAAATGAAACCCGTTTTCCGTTGTCACGACATCACGCGTGAACGGCTGGACCGATTTCGCTAATTCTTTTTTTAAAATATTCCTTTAAGTACGAGGATGGTTCTTACGCAGAGGAAAATTAAAAAAAAAGAAAATTTAGAAAGCGAAGAAGTGCCGAAAACAGGGTTAGACACCTTTGGTTTATTATTGGTTATATTCGGTAGGTCTAAGACCCGGTAGATGGCACTGCTTTACCGGGCAGAACGACGTCTGCCGGGTCCGCTAGTAATTTAATAAAATATCAATTGACATGTAATATAAAATTAGTTAATATAATATAATAATACATAATCTAATAAAAATATCTTGACATACAATATGAAATTAGTTAATATATTAATAGATAATTTGTAGTTATGATTTAATTAATTTTATTCTTATTTATTATATCCAAAAAGTAGCTACAAATAAAGTACACACGATATACTCATACACACAATCTTGCTTATGAAAATTAATTACATAACTATTATTTTATGCGACCTTCCTCCTCTCTCCTACATTTTGCTGTGCCCAACAGGGTCCACAATTGATACCTAAAATGGTTATACTGAACACCTTATTTAATTAATATTGTGAAACGCAATAATGTATTGAAGTGAATTGAATTGAGAGTTTATATACCACGGTGGGTCCTAGTAGACGAAGGTATTGAATCGCAGCATTAGTGAGGCTTGGGCAGATTTCCATACATTTTTCAATGATATAAATAATACAGGTTGTATTATTAAACCTTTTTTTCTTTCGTTTCGTTTAATTATTTATATTTAATTTTTTTGTGGGTTGAATCAAAGCTATTTTTTTATTTATTACTAGCTTTCCGGGTACGCCCGCGTGAACTACATATCATGCCCAGCAATATAAAAAGTAGCATATAGCCTTCCTCAATAAACGGCTATCTGACAGTGCAAGAATTCTTCAAATCGGACCAGTAGTTTGTTATATTAGTGCGTTCAAACAAACAAACTCTTCAGCTTTATAATATTAGTATAGACTGTAACTAGCTTTTCGCTAGCGGCTTCATCCGCATGACAACCATGTCCAGTAGTGAAATAAAAATTGTAATGCTCACTCAAACAAACTTTTCAGCGTTATAATATTAGTACCTAGTTATAGGTATAACTTGTCTTACGAATTTACCAATAACATAAAGCCATATGAAATGCTAGAGTGACTCAAACCAAATTCATAGAAACAAATACTGCCTAGGTATACCACATAAAGTAATAAAACGCAGTACTCCTTGATAACCACTAATAAGCAAAGATTTATTACCAATCCCAAAGGAATTTAAACCGCAAGCCTTTAACAGAAAGCTCTATTTTCTACGAATGTTTACTGCCTAAATCCACTTTCAAACAATACATTTATATTCTTGTAACCGAATTGAGAGAGCAACGGAAATCCTGAAAAAGGGATGGGAAATGAAAATGTTTAGGACAACGGGCATATTTTATTGAGAACAATTAAAAATTCAGTAATTCATCTGACAATTAGCGGTACGGCTATGATCCACTGTTATTTGGATGAAATTTCACGGATGCACATTAAGCGCTAAGCTTCCACTTTTACTGTGCGATCTGTTAAGTTGTTGAATTTTCTGATGGCATCTCTGTTTCTCAATGGCAATAATGTCTTCAAGTCGCTAAAATTTACTGGGTACATAATCTCTTAACAACCTATTGTAGATGAAAAAAAGTTTTAGAGAAAAGTAATCACAAACCATGCTCCTAAATCACGAGCCTTTATCCTTTTAAAAAGACAAATTGGTTGTGTTCGCTTTGTTATGGGGGTTAGTAGCCTGTAGCCCTTTACTCTTTGCTTGATGAAATGAAATTAAAAAAAAAATGGCCCCTTTTCTTTTCCTACCGTGCAGTGAATGACTGGCAACTCTGAGAAACACTGCCAAAAAAACTCAGTACTATGCGTTTCAAATAAGAATAGGATTAAAAATCCGCCATCTTGGACTGGAATGCGCAACAACTTCACATTTTTAGTAGGTACAGTGAGCAAAAATATTTGTTCGATATAATAATAACGTTATACGAAAAAAAAAATGAAAAATGCGTACTATATCTCATTGCCGTTCGAGTAAAATTGGACATTTTGAGTCTAATATTTAGGTACGCACATATTTTACTAACTTTCGAAGACAAAAAGCGGTGTTA
The DNA here is from genome assembly GCA_936450015.1 of Meganola albula. NCBI lineage: Eukaryota > Metazoa > Arthropoda > Insecta > Lepidoptera > Nolidae > Meganola > Meganola albula. The sequence continues at coordinate 1,060,977 of OW388156.1, forward strand.
TAAGTTAAAACGTGGGTTTTTATCCGTGTAGGTATATGAATTTGTGTACAAGTTTGTGGTATCCTAGAGCGTAAATTTACTTAATTAGGTAGCTGCATTGTAATTACTTAAACAAGTAAAATTTTGACATAAATCACTTTTCCATACATTTCAAAATAATATTGTTTTCTGTGGTTTGATATTTTGTGCTGGCTTTCCTTGGTTTTTGGTATGAAGTTGCCGCTAGTCCAGTCCTATTCTTATTTGAAACGCATAGTAGGCTTTTTTCTTTTTTAAACATTGTACATATATCTATTACATTTTGTTCAGTGTGTTGTATTAGAGCGACTTAATTCCAAGCGTTTTTATACGTTAGATAGTCTAAAATTTTATACTACGCTTTCCTAAATAACGTAGATTTAGGTAGGTTGGACTACAGGCACAGCCAAACCCTACCACCTGTATGTACAGTTCATTAAACATCACCCATGGCTCACTAGATTCGAATTGATAAGTATTTTGTGTATATTTGAAAACAATACGTCATAATACATCCGGGAGTCAGAATGTGTCGTATTTATAATGAATTTCTACCTCAGTATAGCGCCGAACTGGGCATATTCGACCTCCGATTAATCACTATAAATTTAACTAACTAATTCTAATACAAATACTGTATTTTGTTATAACTATTTTTTTCTCTCAAATTAAGTCCAAACTTAATTCACTTCAGTTTCATTTTCTATTTACTACTACAAAAATACTGTTTGAGCACAGTCTTTTGTCATTCATGCTATGTACCTACACATGCTTTGGAATATCGTTTTGAGCTAAACCCTTGTAACATGCTCTTTTGTGTAAATAATTTAAACTGCATTTTGTTTTGTGTGCCAAATAAGTACATAAATAAATCCAGGGCAGTAACTAAATATTTTTCCCATCCCTATTTGGACAGAACATGAAAATTATTAAGGAATGGCAAATAACGTGCCGTGTTTACCTCCAGTTTGTTACGTCAAGTTAATTAGTAGGCTTTTAATGTGTTTGTTCTTAGGAGAAATAATTGTTTATTGTTTAAGATAGGCTTACCTAACTATGTTGGCAGCAGTTTCCTTCTTTAGCGAGGAAATTATGAGTGCAAAGGAGAGGCAAGAACTTTCTTTTCGTGTCGAACCCCACGAGTCAGTTTCACTTCACTACAACCCTTTATAGTGTCCCGCTGCTGGGCACGGGTCTTCTCTCAACTATCATAAAAGTTAAGAGAGTTTAAACCTTAAGTCTGGCTAACGCTGGACAAGTGCGGGTTGGTGGATGTCACATGTTCTCGAATGATTAGTTCTTCAGACATGCCGGTCGATTCAGCCTCGAGTTGTAATTAAGATCCTTTAATACTACCAATTATAAGTATTTTTGCTACAAACAATATTTACGCAGTTACGAAACAACACAAACAAAAAGTAGATACCTATTTATTTATTGAACAAATTAACCCTTAGAGTTTCGAAAGTATATTTTTTTGTGGTTTACCTACATTTCCCAGTAACAAACTGAGTTACAAAGTTATTTGTCACATGTTACCATACGTTACCAAACACAAATGAAACTGGTAAAACTTTCCTCAAAGCTCACGACGCCCGAAAATTAGTTTTTGTCGCCTAGAGGCATGGAAATGTTATGACAACCAATGTTATATGGCTTTAGATATTGTCTTGTATGTGTGTTTATGCAGATACCCTGGAGAGTCAAAAGGATTGTCTTGACCTTTCTGGGTAATTTAGGAATAATTTAAACGCATACTTTACTGGTTTATTTGCAAACTAGCGGCCCGCTTCGGCTTAGCACAGAATTATTATATTCTATCGCCTATTACAATTAGGGATACCTAATGTAGGATTCTAATGGTACCTAAATAAATTTTTCAAATAGGTACGACTTTACATCATTAATATATGGTGGAAATTCCACGGGTACGCACAAAATGCTCTGCATCCACTTGTATAGTGAGAACTGGCAAGTTGTGAAATTCGCTGACGGTATCTATGTTAATACTCTACTTTGTTATATATTATCCTAACATTCCGCAAGTGAAACCTAGCGTACACCTGCGTCCCGCTTAAAAATAATCAAATTATGTGTTTACCGTCCGCCATTAAGGTCCCCCATTTAATATTTGTGAAGGACCGTTACTGTAAGTTATTCATTCTGTAAGTATTTTCGTAGAAAATTGGGGTTTTAAACATTTTCCTGTATGTGAGAGATATATTTTAAGAGGTAATGTATTGGGTGTAAAATGATTTATAGTACATGGGATAGTAAAATTTGTGTCTTTCTCAATACGTTATGTTGCTTATATTTGCAAAGTCTTCATAGTATTTTCTTATATAGAGAAAGATGCGGTAAGATAGTTCCTTTTCACGTCGCAAGTCGCGGGTTCGATTCCCAACCAAGTCAGACTATTATGTGATGAACATGTCTGTTTGACTTGACTCTGATTACCTGTATTTAAGTATGTATTTACAAAAGAAAAGTAAATATGATATGTAGTATATTACTAGTTATCTGATTTTTATAGTACAAGCTCTACTTAGTTTAGGATCAGATGGCTGTCCCACTATCTTATTTATTTATTTACGCGATAATCTCACATTGAAATAAACCTATTTTTACCGGATTTTATCGCGATTTACTTCAAATTTTATATCCCGACGTTTCAGTGTTTTCAGACGTCAGGTTCACGGGAGACTGAGTTTTATTAAACACCTCTGTTTCCAAGATATAACATCTAAAATAAGTAAACGCTATGTTATTCAAAATGACGCCCATACTTATCTTCACAAAATACTTGAAACATGCAAATCACCTCTCGTTTCAGTATTCACGAAACAATTACATCGGTTCTCGAGAAATATACATAATTACATATTAATGCCCACAATACGAATACTTTGAGAACCTTCAAGGCTACTTATACGGTCATTATTCATCTTATAAAAAAGAATAAAGGAACGGAAAATAAGAAACGTTGAAAAAATTAATTTTCTTCAGCTCACCGAACGTTTTACCGAGCAATTGTGTTCTAAACACTAGAATTAATACTGTATTGTATATTTAAGTTTATAATTTAAGATTAATGTCAGTAAATTCTTGTAGAAATATTCTCGAATCATTAATCAACAGTTATTCGTTAATGGACAGTACTCAGACAAATGATTCTAGGTAAGATTAATTTTGAAACAAAAAACGTTAGACTTTATATTATACAGGGTGGAAAATTATCTAAAATAAGAGAGAGTAATAAGTATTGCTTTTAGAAATAAGGAATATTCGCATTATGTAAATTAAATGGTTGTGGGAGCACGTAATTTAAGGTAAGGCCTAAACTGACGGTTAGGTGTTCACTTGTGATAGCATTCAGCCTGCCAGTTGTCAAAATCACAATAACTCAATGTCACTGTAGGTTGCTTGTCTGTGATTGTCATTGTTACTAGAAAGACAATTTAAGCACAAAAGATCCAGCTGGGTCGAAGTGCTCTGGGTCTACCAGCCCCATTTATAAGATAAAGATACTAGAAGAACAATGTCTATGAGGTCTGTTGAGTGAGCACGTGGTGTTTGCAAACTTTATACGATCTCACAAAAAGGCATTCATTTCTATCCAATTTTTTTGTAAATATATGTGGTTGGAGGTGTTATGATTATTACAAAATAATATATTGAATAGCTTTCTATGCTGTTATTTTGTGTCCCATCGAGATGCATGAAGAAAAGGATGTGTCCGATGATCCCAACCCTATGAGTTGCGATGGGTCGCCGACATGCATGTAACTTAAGGTGACCTACAGCTTACATTGATACATGTTTTGAAGCACGCCTTGTCTGTATTAACCGTTGTCACAAGTATACGTCCATCTCTCAATTACATATTATATTTAAACCCTGTTAACATAAATAAATAATTAATAATTGTTAAAATTTATTAATTTCAATCGAATTAATCCTTATTTTTTTCTTGTATTATATTTATTTTTCCATACTCCAGCAAAGTTTGACACCTTGTATAATCAATGGTAAGTGGTATATAATTCTACTCAATGTTTATGAAATTGGACCTATATTGTTAATGTGTATGTGACCACAGTCTGTCTGATGCTGCATGTAATTCGATAATTCTCTGTAGAAAATACAGAAACATGTTATTTATTGTGAAATAGAGATTCAATTGAATCTCACCCCTTTGCATGCATAATGTATTACAATGTTAGAAAGGGGAACAATTTAAATAAAAAACCGTTTTCCGAATAGCATCAACTGAGAAAATCATACCGTTGCATGTTCTCAGATAGGCACGAGTTTTCTCTATCTTAAGAGTTGAGAGATTTTATGTTTTAATCTACACAATTCGCACAAAGATGGTCCCCTAGGACAGAACCTGTGACCTATATTTCAAAGCCGAGTCTGATAACACTGTGCTGTCGCTGCTCTAATTATTTGTTCTGTATATTATGTGTTTGTACAAGTTTGTTGTCCCGTAGCGCCTAAAAGGTTGAACCGATTTTAATGCGATTTTTATTCAAAAGCGTCATTTAATCATTAAATATTATTTAAGAGTTATACCTATGAAAAGTCCCAACAAATGACTGGGATTTGATAAAAGACAGGTACCTACTAGTTAAAGAACAGCGATTCCTAGCAAGGATGATCCATGAGGCTATTGAAATTAAAAATCATCCTAATTTCTGTTGTCGGTTATAGTGTGTTCGGATCGAATCAACGTCAGACGTCAAGTCTGACAGGTGACATCGCAGAGCTGTTCGACTGAATGTAATGTTGTCTATGTATAGCTTTATGAAGTATAATGTGCTTTGTCTGTGTTAGCTGTTTGTTACCCAATTATGTTAATATATCGCTGGACCCCGTGTGAGTTAGACGTTCGCTGGCGAATCAGTAGAACAACTTTTTTACGCCAAGAAGAGCGGTCGTGTGCGCGATGCACCTTTTATCTTATTTTTACTTTTTATACCCATTATAGTTTAATACTGGGGTACGTATGATAGTCTGGGTGTTACTGTTTCAATGATGGCTTAACAGTGTAACTACTTACCGATTTGCATAACAAAGTTAATTTAGATGACCATCCTGACACTTTACCTTTATTTTTCCGTTCAGCGAACCTACTTCTGATTGAGGATTGGTCTGGTTTACTGATAATGATTGTAATATACTATCTGCTTGGAACCCAGTGCTTAATTAACTTGTAGGTACCAAAACCTATACAATATCCACTCAGAATTTAAGACACTGAACTCAGTTTGCTTAAATCAGAACGTTTGTAGGTAATCTATATATATATAAAAATGAAACCCGTTTTCCGTTGTCACGACATCACGCGTGAACGGCTGGACCGATTTCGCTAATTCTTTTTTTAAAATATTCCTTTAAGTACGAGGATGGTTCTTACACAGAGAAAAATTTTAAAAAAAGAAAATTTAGAAAGCGAAGATGTGCCAAAAAACCGGGTTAGATACCTATTATTTATTATTTGCTAAATTCTGTGGGTCTGAGACCCGGTAGATGGCACTGCTTTACCGGGCAGAACGACGTCTGCCGGGTCCGCTAGTCTATAATATAAAAATGAATCGCAAAATGTGTAGCACATAACTCGAGAACGGCTGAACCGAAGTAAAGTACGGGGATGGTTCTTACGCAAAGAAAAATTAAAAAATAAAACAAACTCCTCAGAAACAGCTTGACCGATTTTTATGAAATCTTATAGCTCCTATTCTGTTTTCGGACCCGGCAGGTGGCACTGCTTTACCGGGCAGGACGACGTCTGTAATAAGTAAGGACGCCAAATACCTTAGTCCCACGTGACAATGAAGAAGTTTCAAAAGAATTTGAAAAATCTATAATAATCCGCGATAAAATCACCGGACTTTTATGAATCTTCTCTGTTTCAAATTTTAGTTGAACGTACCAGAATAATACGGCCTCTGTTATTGTTCTATTGTCATGTATGTCGTGATGTTGTTTGCTCGAAGCGAGACAACCTAAACTCCGTACTGATATTAAATTTATTCAACTATACAAATACATACATGTTGCAGTCAAGTTCTATTGGCCAATGATTTGCAGTCAAAATTACTTTTTACTGGTACATAAAGAGTTATAATAAATAAATAAATATTCTGGGACATTAACACACACGGTCATCTGGTCCCAAGCTAAGCAGAGCTTGTGTTATGGAAACCAGATAACTGGTATATACTATACATATAATACTTTTCTTTTGTAAATATATACTTATAATAGATACTAGCTGCGCCAGCGAACTTCGTACCGCGCAAAATTGTGAATCTAAACCATTCCCAGATCCCCTTGAACACACACAAAAAATTTCATCAAAATCGGTCCAGTCGTTTAGGAGGAGTTCAGTCACATACACACGCACACAAGAAATATATATATTAAGATTTACACCCAGACTCGACACAAACACAAATGTTCATCACTAATGTTTGTCTCGGTGGGAATCGAACTCACGACCTGCGGCGTGAAAAGCAAGCATCTTACCGACCACGCCACCGGCCCGTCAATAGAAACATAATTTATCAGACAACATTCATACTTCGTCAGAAGTTTGGTTTTCCTTCCATGGTTGGTACCATGGGTCATGATTTTTGGAATTTAATATAATACTGAAAGTACCTCATTTGATTTAAATAACTTATATGCATTTTTAAATGGTAAAAATAAGGTCACGGGTTCGAATCCTGGTCGTGCCCACAAATCTTTGTGTGAATTGTTTCATCTCCGCTGATCAGTATCGGTGAAGGAAAACATCGTGAGGAAACCGGCATGTCTAAGAACTAATCATTCGAGGACATGTGACATCCACCAACCCGCACAGCGTGTTTGGATTAAGGCCTTAACTCTCTCAACTCATAAGATAGTTGAGAGAAGACCCGTTCCCAGCAAAGGACATTAAAAAAGGTTGAACTGATGCATCACGGGTTGCACCACAACCGGTGCAACCCGTGTCGAAACGTAAAGGCAAATTAAAGGTGAGCGCGTTAATTGCCCGTTATGATACATATAAATATTAACATAAATGCAATTGAATATGTGATTAGACTGTTAACGTAAAAAGTACGAAAGAACGAATGATGACATTCGAAGCGGCACACGCCTGCTGATTTCATACAGGCAGAACAGTTCAAAGAAACATTTAAATTATTGACTCAATCGGCGCGTACCGATTGCTTCCACGCAACTATGCGTAAGAGGTGCGCGTCCCTGGTGCGCAGAGTCAGAGCCAGCTCCAATGCCGTCCTGGCGATGATTGCAGATCGTGTGGACTGCCACTATATCCGGCACTGCTGTGGCAGACATGTCATATACAGCGCTGGGTAGAGTGACGGTCATTTATATATAATTTGCATTTTATTTATTTTTTCACTATTTATTTCTAATTGTATGGGTTCAATGTTACCTGAATTAAATGAATTTTATTTATTTATTAAGCAGTAAAGATGAAACAATTTACATAATTAAGAATTTTTGTTTTCAAAATTACTTTTAAACCTTTCACCGCATCTGATTCTGCTTTTGGTAGTCGAGAGCACATTTTTGGAACTTTGCTACGGTAATGTTTTCATCTTTAGATAGTAAGCAATTTGCTCGTATTAAAAATTCACCCGTCATTCTGATATCAGGCTGGCGGCTCACTAACTTACTGAAATAACTTTGGTTTTTTAAATGCACATTGCTTTAAATTTTACTCACATTCATCACATTGCTAGTACATTGCTTTCATGTGTATAGAATCACAGTTTATTGACGTACACGGGTGTACGTTAATAAACTCATCATCCCGATGTTCACCAAATAGGTAAATAGGTGGGTAATATACCTACCTATTTACGAACAAGAAATGCTTGCAAAAAGATTATCACGCCATCAAATTATGAGAGACCACCATAGTTAAGTGACGTCATACCATAGATAATAAACACCATCATTACAGCGATAACTCGACAACGTGTCGTAAACAGATTTAGGAGATTACGTAGACTAGACAATGTTTGTTCACGTGAGGTTATGGCTAAAGGTTTTATGATATTAATCTGGATGATTACAATTAATAACCATCTGCAAAAAATGAAATTTCGATTTTGCTTAAGTTGATGTTGCCCGTACTAGAGTTTCTTCGTCAATAGTAGAAAGTTTGAAGTATAAGGTCGCGGGAGCGATATATCATACATCTTTGTGTGAAATTTCAATTGTTCATCGCTGCTGCTCAATATCGATGAAGGAAAACGTCGTGAGGAAACCTGGTGTCTAAGAACTAATTCGAGGATATGTGATATCCAACCCGCAGTGTGCCAGCGATCGCGATGGTGAATTACGGCCCAAACTTTCAACTCGTAAGATAATTGAGAGAAGACTGGTGCCCAGGAGTGGAACACTAAAAAGGGTTGAAGTGGACAGTGATTAAACGCCGGCACTGCCAAGAGTCCGACAGTTGATGTCGTTCAGGCTACCGTGACGGAGTAGTCTATCGGCGCCCGTACCGCCCGATAACCCGTGGTGGTCAAGACGCCCGGCGGCGCCCGGCGGATTCCCCACATTGGCATGGATGCGGATCAACACATGGCACCCCTAACCGAAGACAGGTAGCGATATGGAACGAGTTATTTTCTAAAAATGTGCCAATAAAGTCAGTAAAGCCAGTAATGTCTGAAACCAAAGGCCATTCTCCCTCGGCCAGTAAGCGAGCACGCTCTGCAGGATTAATAGAGGTAGACAACAGTGGCGAAGACTCCATACAAGACGATTCCCGTCGGCTTCCCTTTAAGGAATGGTCAATATCGCACGTACTTAATAATATATTAACGCTTATTTGATTTAAATCGCAGCAAAAATAAGTATAGCATCTAGTAAAGAACTATTGGTGACGGTAGTGAACAGATATTATTTTCCTAAGGAAAAAACTTGTCTGCTCCGGCTTCCCTTTTTCAGACTTACACCCTTCGCCACTGGTAGATAATAAGGTTTTCCTCACGATGCTACAGAGTTGCCCATCCACTACCTCTGAGAGGATGGGTTTAATAAAGACGGACGCAATGACAGTATAAAATGACAGCTCATGCACTGAAAAGTGGATCTTCCAACATATTGTTTTTGGTCATCATCAGTCAGCTTATTTTAATATAATCATTTTGTTTAAAGTACCTAGTAAATAATTTGTAATATTATGTACACAACACAACTTATTCATACCATAAAAAGTATGATGAAAAACGAGCCTGTGACGTCGCGTCGTCGCTGGCTGACGTCAGGGACGTCACTTACAAAAAGATTGAAAAAGATTTTTTGCTCAAAGCGTATGTATGACGCACGCATTTGAGGCTTCCGCTGAACTAACATTTGAATAATAAAACAAGAAAAATTTCACTAAATCCGACTTCAAATTTCGACGAGATTATTTCGAAATAAACCGCATACTATTAAGTACTATCAAAATAAATATAGTTTCCGCTGACTTTATTAATGAGATTAAGCTTACTTGGAGTATATAAAGTAATATTAATAAGACTCCTAGGTCATTAAATCACTCGATCATCTAACTAAACTAAGCACAGATTGTGCTACGGAAACCAGATAACAATCACTTACTCTTCAACTCTATTTAGTGTCCCATAGCTGGGCACGGGTCTTCTATCACTATCTCACGAGTTGAGAGAGTTTAAACCTTAATCCACACCCACTGGCCAAGTGCGGGTTCGTGCACAACCGGGACTCGAACCCGCGACCTCATATTTCTAAGGCGAGGTCCTACCGCTGCGCCACCGCTGATCATTACACCCAGACGCAACATTCAGCACACAAATTTCTGTTTCTTGTGACGTGAAAGGCAAGCATCTTAATGCATCGACCCTTCAAATATAAAAATACCATACCTTCCATATTTTGTAGATTGTACCTAAAAGGTACGCTTGAATTTATACCACTGTCTCCTTATTGCAGTGTCCCTAACGTGTCTGTAACTTTTTTAATGTTTCTAAGGTTTATAAGCATATGGAGCCTCATTCAACTGCCACCTTGTCACCGAAAATATCGGTATATTGGTTCAAACGAAGACGAAATCATTGTTAAACATCAGGCAAGCTGTGGTCAATCGCATACCTATTCCAGAAAAAAAGTAAAATATTAAATCAGGAAAAATCAAATGATTACTACAATAATTCAAATCATAATTTAGTTATAATTTTTATTCCATTTGCAGATAATGGCACACTTTTCCTTAAAGAGTATATTACTATATGCGTTCTTTATTTCTTCATAAATCACTTTAACAAATCGCTTGAGTTTCCATCTGGATAGGCAAATAATCAAACCATTGAAATCCAGTCACACGTAGAACATACGACTGGAGTTGCGAACTCACGAGTGTGAATAAAGACTAATGGTAGGTTACATTATCAACGACGAAAAAGAGGGGTGTTAAATAAAAATCAAATAAAATTGAATAGATTATAATGCTTTCTATATATTTTTAAACGATTTCCACAAAAGCAGAGTTAGTTAATACTACAATACTTAACCTTATTTCGACAGAAAATTGATGATACCTATACCTTTTTTAACCTATTGTTTAACTTGGCACCAACATCAAATACTTATTACCTACATATTTCTGATTAACTAAACCAAAAAACGAATTATATAAAGTAATTCGTATTTTGATTATTAAATTATTAAATATTGTTGCTATGTAAATTTATTTGTTAATATTTTTTTGTTTACTTTATGAATTCGGGTTCATTTTTTTTTCAAAGTAGGTACTTAAACTATTCATACATTAATTCAGGTACCTACAACATAACACGAAATTTTCCTACAGTTAAACTAATAACTATCTTGATCAATTTAGAGTATTCGAAAAAATTCAAACCGAAGAAATATAACCAACCTGTACACAGATACCTACGTCAAAAAACTATTTTCGTCGACTGAATTTGCAATGATGCACTCTACGATAAAACGCACTTACCTTAATCTTATTTAATATGTATGTAGGTATGTACTGCTTAAATATCTGAGAAACAAACGCAAACACCTTTAGCACGCAAGCATCTAATTTTGTGCTACAATTTATACATCCGTTTCACTAAAATAAGATCGGCTGAAGTCGAACATATTGAACAGTGTTTTCGGACGGAATTCCTGAAATTCAATAAAGAAGTATGTGCTTATTACAATGTGAAAATATTTGAGTAAATCTGTTGCAAATTGACCTATTTTTTAAACCCTAACAAAAAGAAGAGTTTGACGCGTGTGTGTATATCGGAGTATAATTCGCTCCAATCGAATCAAATCAAAGTTTATTTTGATTTGATTTGATTTGATTACCAATAAACAAAGAATATAATAATCATTAAATGGTAATGATAGTTTGGACCGTCAGCAAAACAAGTCAGATCACATAAATTATATTTTTTTATTATGTATCTACCTTGGTTGTTTTAAAATAAATTAAAGGAAGAGTAGTATGTACCTATTTAAAAAGTTAATTATTTACTAATTGGATTCGAAAACAGCGGATCTTAGAACATAGACATTTGTCAAACAAAAATGGCAATATTATGTTTTCCAATGACTCGGCACATGTCTTCTCTCAACTATCTTATGAGTTGAGTTTAGGCCTTAATCCACACACACTAGCCAAGTGTGGGTTGGTGGATGTCACATGTCCTCGAATGATCAGTTGTTTTCTTTAACCGATATTGAGCAGCAGAGATTAAACAATTCACACAAAGATGTGTGGGCACGACCAGAATTCGAACCCACGACCTTATTTTTCTAAGGCGAGGCCCGAACCGCTGCGCCACTGCAGCTCAACTCCGTCACCTATTTTTCTTAAATCCTAATTTAAAACCATCTTAACACTTCAGCTTTCTAATAAAAATCGCATTAAAATCGGCCAATTCGCGTAAGCGTTACCTTGCTATTAGCTTGTACACAGATACACAGATATACATACATACATGTAAAACTTATAACACCTCGCTATTTCATCAAAAGTTAAAATCAAACCGTAACCGCATTTAATTAGTCATCGAAAATCTATACATTGTGTTTCACAAAGGGTCCTAACATTGCCCAACTGAGGCATTCTATCAGAAAGGATCAATACCCCTAATTATCTCCCAACACCAGTCTAAGGTATACCACCTACTAATACAACAGTTTTACTACTAAAACAACCGTTTTAATAGACGAAAAGATGTTTAAATAATAAATGTTTACTTACAAGTTCGTGGATGTGGGAAGTCTAATTGAGCTGTCACTTTTGAAATCGGTTTTCTATGAAACATTATTATTGGTTAAATGTTTTCCTGGCGATTTAATGTGTAGGTATTTTCAATAATTAGCTTTTTCATCTCTAATAGGTAAATGTGTTATGTATCACACTGTTGTTAAAAATGTTTGCAAACTTTTTCAAACACAATACTTTTTTTTTATTTTTCGATAGGCTGGCGTTTGACTACAACTTGCCTGATGAAGCAATGCAGCCCAAAATACCGATTCACTCGTGATTACGAATGATTTTTGACGGTGATTATTGATAATGGGCGGTGTGGCTATGTCTGGTGGGTGGTCACTAACCACGGCCGAAGCTTACCACCAGTTGATTGTCACCTGATTTGCACCATCCGGGGACCACGTGTGGAGATTCAATTAAAGGTGTACACCCACGGACGAAGGTGACTCAGCCCCAAAAAAAATACGTTTACTAACAAATGTTATAAACTGTTACATTATGTTAGAAAATGTTAGATGTTTTTAATGCTTCTACACTGACGGAAAATGATTAAACAAAATGGTTTGGCATTTAGCCTAATGTGTACCTACTAACAATTTTGTTTAGAAATGTTTACTAACATTACCTAACAAGACATTTTAAAACAATGTTATACGTTACGAGACATTAACTAGTATAAGCTGATCTTGCATTGTTTAGGATTTCCGTACAACAAGAGCTCAGCTTATACTGGAAATGTATAGCTTGTAGTATAGCCGTGTATTCTTAATAATTGACGAGCGGTAGCGCAGTGGTATCAATCTTGGCTTAGAAATATAATATCGCAAGTTCAAACCCCGGTCATCGTGTCCACATGTTTCATCAGCGGAGTTTAATATCGGTGAAGGAAAATATTGCGTGTAAACCGGTATGTCTAGGAAATAATCATTCGAGGGCATTGTGACATCCATCAACCCGCACAAGGCCTAAACTCTCAACTAGTAAGATAGTGGAGAGTAGACCCGGGCCCAGCAGTGGAACACTAAAAAGAGTTGAAGTGATTAAAAGTTGCAATTTTTTTTCTACTCTCCACTATCTTACTAGTTGAGAGTTTAGGCATTGTGACATCCATCAACCCGCACAAGGCCTAAACTCTCAACTAGTAAGATAGTGGAGAGTAGACCCGGGCCCAGCAGTGGAACACTAAAAAGAGTTGAAGTGATTAAAAGTTGCAATTTTTTTTCTACTCTCCACTATCTTACTAGTTGAGAGTTTAGGCATTGTGACATCCATCAACCCGCACAAGGCCTAAACTCTCAACTAGTAAGATAGTGGAGAGTAGACCCGGGCCCAGCAGTGGAACACTAAAAAGAGTTGAAGTGATTAAAAGGGGTCCGGCCGTTATGCTCCCATTCCGGGTTGCCCCCGGCCGGTATGCCTCCACATTGAAAAATTTGTTATTCCGGTTTGCCCCTGGCCGTTTTGCCTCCATTTTATTTTTAACAAGACGCTTGAGCAAACACTGTTGAAAACAAAAGTGTTTTTCAATTTAATTTATTTTATACTATGTGTCATTGTATGATAATTTCCATGGGGGCATAACGGCCGGACCCATTAAAAGTTGCAATTTTTTTTATATATTTTGTAACAGCATCTGCTAATTTAGTGCATTATTCTGTTAGATGTTACGTTAGTTACTTAGTTGCTAACAAATGACACACGACATTTGGTATTTGCAACTAAAGTGTTTCCAAATTGTTAAAACACGATAAAGGGGTAAGTGGGGTAACTACGAACATCAAAAGAAAAAATTGAATGAAATAGCAATTAGGTAACAAAGACTTTATAACATCGTCATCATCATCATTCAACCCTTTATAGTGTCCCACTGCTGGGCACTGGTGTTCTCTCAACTATCTTATGACTTGAGAGAGTTTAGGCCTTAATCCACACACGCTGGCCAAGTGCGGGTTGGCGGATGTCACATGTCCTCTAATGGTTAGTTCTTAGACATGCCGGTTTCCTCACGATGTTTTCCTTCACCGATATTTAGCATCGGAGATGAAACAATTCACACAATGATGTGTAGGCACGACCAGGATTCGAACCCGCGACCTTATTTTCATATGGCGAGGCCCGTACCGATATATTGTATACAGATTGTATAAATAAAGTCACAATTAGTTGTTTATGCAAAAATTACATCAAATAGACACAAAAAGTATTGTGAAATTCATACCTTGTCTCATAATAGGGACGGTCGCTCCGCATCGCTGCCTGGCACTGAAAGTAGTGGACCTAATGATTATGGTGACAACTGAAGGTAGAACCGTTGCATTCGGGATCAACTGCCTTTCAAGTTTCTCTCTCCCTTAGGTATAGTATTCACTACGTTTTCAGATACGTTTAAAAAAAAATTGCACTAGCCCGTTTATTGAGGAAGGATATAGGGTACTTTTATCCCACTGCTGGGCACGATAAAAATGTAGTTCCCGTAGCCTGAGTCACAGCAGGAAAGCTAAATGTTTATACGTATATAGCATCACACGTAGCCGAGCTTCGGCGCCGGGTGGGTATCGATTGATGCACCTATGTGTTTACAATGTTCACACACATACTCAGAGTAGGTATGTTATTAAAAGATTGAATAATAATTTAAAGGTAATGAGGAGTGGTAGCATCGACCTCGCCTTTGAAATATAAGGTCGAAAGATCACATCTTTGGGTGAATTGTTTCACTGCCGCTGCTCAATATCGACATCCATTAACCTGCGTTTGGCTGGCATTAAGTCCTAAACTATCTCAACTCGTAAGATAGTTGAAAGAAGACCCGTGCCCACTAATATTGGGACAGAATTTAACTACAAACAAAAATAATGTATAATGTTAATTTAGGAATATTTTAGTGATTAGTGTATGGTCATTTCAATTTGAAGTAACTAATTATTAACATTGCAAAGAAATGTCATAAAAAAACAAATATATCAAATGTCAAATTACACAAATGTCAATACTACAAGTCAAAACCAAAAAAATAATAGATTTAAAAATACACTAAAGCAATTTAAAAAAGAATACCAGTCATTTGGTCCAATAAAATACCGAATAGTGCCTAACAATAGCTATAACACTCAATTTGATAAGAACACAGTGATATTAACTGTGATTTATAATAATATGTAAGTAAATGGATGGTAGAAGTTAGGGGATACAGTTGAAGCGCCTGTAAAATTATGCACGCAACTCACGCAACTCATCTCACGACAGTTTGCTAAACTTTAATGACAGGCGTTTATGCGCGCGCTTATTTCAATTAAACGGTGTGGGACGTGGCGTGTGTTTATATGTGTTTATAGGTATATATTATGTTGAAACAGCTACAATGAATAGATAGAATATGCTAATGCCAATGAATATGAAGTGGGAACGATAAACAAACATACGAATAGGCTTTCAAGAGTATTGTTCTTGTTTTATTAAGCAAGTCTAAAGACATCAAAGACAAAGGATATTATCTATGTTTCAAAAAGGTTTTACGTATATTACAAGTTAATCCCATACTTTGAAAGGCAGGAACACTGCACTGTTTAGGTACGGTAAATAGATTTAGAAATTAAATAATGTTGCCATAACGCAATATAAAAATAAAGAGGAGGTTGAATAAACTCTAATGTATTGAAAATAGAACAAACTCTTTAGAACTGTCAGCCATTTTATATTGTTTTTTGACGACGTGTAATAGCGTAATAATAAACAAGGCTGTATGGTCAAAACCTTTGCCTGCCTTTTGGCGAATGATAATAACAACATATATAATGAACCCAAATCAAACTAGACGAGTTTAATTCCAAAACGCAAAATGATTCAACTGAAACTGACTTAACATTTTATTAGAAATAAAATTATAAAAAAATATTATTTGACTAATCATTCCACATAGTTTATGAGCAGCGGTGGCGCAGCGGTATCCGCCTCACCTTGGAAATAAAAGGTCGCGGTTTGATTTGATCCTTCCCGGTTGCATCCATCTTCGTGTGAATTAATTTCGGTGAAAGGAAACATCGTAACAAATGACAAATGACGGGCCGGTGGCGTGGTCGGTAAGATACTTGCTTTTCACGCCGCAGGTCGTGGGTTCGATTCCCACCCGAGACAAACATTAATTATGTACATTTGTGTTTGTGTCGAGTCTGGGTGTAAATATCTATTATAATTATATATTTACAAAAGAAAAGTATTATATGTATAGTATATACCAGTTATCTGGTTTCCATAACACAAGCTCTGCTTAGTTTGGGACCAGATGACCGTGTGTGTTAATGTCCCAAAAATATTTATTTATTTAAATGTCTTAGGACTAATAATTAGAGGATATGTGACAACCACTAACCCGCACTTGGCTACCGTGCGTGGATTAATAAGGGTAAAACTTTCTCAACTCATAAGATCGTTGAGAGAAGACCCGTGCCTAGCAGTAGGACACTAAAAAGCTCCTCTTAATATGATTAAGTAATGCCCTAACAAGCAAACATGCTATTTGATAACCTCCTTTTTGGAGTTGGTTAAAAACCACCATTAAACAGATAAAATAGAGTTACCTAGTTTTTGGTTTTAATAATAGGGTAGAATAGCTGTTGTAAGCTTGGAGACCGCAGGTCCCGTCAGTTGAAGCCGACATGCCATGACACTTTATTAAAACAGTGCAGTGTTAGCTTCACATTATTTCTAAACATAAATATTCATAGATTCTCTATCTATACCTACTTCCTTTTTAATATTATAAATGCGAAAGTAACTCTGTCGCGCCAAAACTACTGAACCAATTTTAATGAAAATTTTTATGGAGATAGTTCGAGACCAGGGAAAATACATAGGACAGTTTTTATCCGATTGAAAATAAAGAGGTTAATGATTTTAACGACATAAGGGCGGACGGAGAGTATTAGTATTAATAATTATTTATATTTATCATAGCGGGTAATTAACGCCCTCACCATTTAATTGGCTATACGTTTCGACACAGATTGCACCGGCCGTGGTCGCAAGCAAGCAAGCAAGTAGTCTGCTTGCGACCACGACCAGTGCAACACTGTGAGCTCAGTTCGCTTAAATCGGAACGCAAATTAAATATTAATGTTTGTAGGTAGTCAGCAATAATTGTGATTAATATTTTTGGACGTCAAATATCTCAGTCCACCCGTGAACATGAAGTCTGAAAAGACTGAACCGTCGGGATCTAAAATCTAAAATAAACCGCGATATAATCCGTTAAAAAGTAGTTTTATTTCAATGTGTGATATTCGCGTAAATCTAAGACAATACTATAATATGATCTAGTAAAGTTTTGTGCCGGATGTATAATTTCCCTACTTTTACCCTTGCCTGACCACGATATAACAAATGTCATCTGCAGCCCAGGAAACCACAACGCTCACTGTGTGCGAAGGCCACGCTTTGGAATAGTTCTAAGGAAAGGACTATAATATATTACATCATTATACACAATACTATACCTTAAAGCCATAATGTATGTTGTGTGGCTTTTTTCAGCTCTCTAGGGACTGCAGATAGGTTCCATACGTATTAGGACAGCCTGTTGCAGTTCATCAAGCACATTTTCTAAATAAATCTTTTTGTTCGACCGGCGAATCGAAGCCGGGGCCTCGCGGTAGTTGTTTACAAGGATTGTGCAACATTAACTCATTCGAGTTTTAATGGTACACCGGGATCGCCATTAAATGTCATTCTTAAGTAATTTATTCTAAACAAGTTTATGAATCATATCAAGGTGTTGAGAGATTAATTAAATAACCTTATCTAAAGGAAATGAGAAGCGCTTAGCTATTATAACATAAACCAGCTTTATTAAAGATTTAAGATCATTTATAATATTTAATCTTATGAAAACGGTACATAATTTATTGAGACAATGATAGGGCCGGCTTAAGTAAGCTCGGGGTACTTGGAGAATTCTACCGAAGGACCCTAGTTGATATAAAATAATAGGTAATAATAATATCCTGGGTTATACTAGGTACTACATAACTATCACATACGGCTATCTGATCCCAAACTAAGCACAACTATGCAAACAAGATAACTGATATAGGTATTCTACATAGAGTAGAATCACCCCCGTATTCATATAAGCTCATTATAGCTAAAATAGGTTTATAATTTGTTTGTCTTTGTCTGTCATCTTAACATTTTATACTAGTAAGAAAGAGACAAAATAAATTTTAGCTACAGTCCATCAAATCTAAGAAGTACCGTTTGACAGTTCTAAACGTAGTACATTTAGAATTTTATTTTTTGTATGAAAATTGTTTATGTTATGTTAAAATAAAAATAGCTTCATAATTCAATTATTTTACAGGAAATCTAATAAAAATAGTGTGAATTACGCCTCTGTAAAGCTAATTTAATAGAGAACAGTGAAACGTCAAACGGTACTTCTTAGATTTGATTGACTGTAAAGAGTCTTATAAGATTGGTTGTTTAAAATGTTATAAAAACTTATAACACTATTTACCCTACAGATTTTTAATTGGTTTAGAAGTAAAAACTATTTAAAATCTAAGTAAAAATATAAAATGAAATTAATTGGAATACGTAAAAGATGCTATTTAAAATAATTAAAATAAAAGCCTAAAGTGTGAATAATGTATTAAAATTCTAAAGAAACTTGTCATGGAGATATTATTATACAGATGCTAATTACACATTTTTTCTTTTACAGGTAGCCACTCGTGTTGATAAGATAAGAAGACGTAACAAGGTCGCTGATATAGTGATAACGTAGAACAACGGTTGCAGTGAAATTGACAACACGTTGATGATTTAAAAAATAATAATAAATCAGTGCAATTTGAAAATGAATAAACATACGTGAATTACATAAATAATAAAATGTTCAATTAATAGTGTCAATATTATGGATAATAATACCTAATAATTGAATAATAATTTCTAATTAATTCAATAAAATAATGACTAATAAATTATTATAACAGTGTAGTGTGTGTGTTGTGATGAAGTTTTAGTGAGTGTTGAAAATGGGGTGTCAGTTAGGGAAGCTCGCGGCGTCGGAAAGAAGGGGAAATGCGGCACCGGATATTACTGATGGCCCACCAAAGGCCACGGACCCTCGGCTGCCACTCACAGCGAAGCAGAAGTACTCCATGGCAGCGTCGTGGAAAGGCATCTCCAGGGCGATGGAGAAAACTGGCATTTGTATGTTTATAAAGTAAGTAGGAATTTTACTTTGAGTTTTACGTGGTTGAGGATAATGGTTGTGATAACCACTGGGGAATGAAGGTTTTTGAGTGGAGACCACGTAATGGACGCCGCAATGTCCTCCTTCTACATCATGGACTTGTTAAAATTACGGGAAGCCGATGGATGCTAATGGCCGGCAACCAATTGCCAGTGCGTTCTAAGGGGGGGGGGAGGCTATAGGCGGGGACGTCTACTGCTGACAGTAGACGTCCCCGGGCTGATATAGTACTTACCTAATAAATGAACACTGTGGTTAAAAATAAGATGCAGTGACAAAGGTAGATAAGCATCTATAGTTTAAAAATCAAAAACACGACTGCGATGTATTTAAAAAGACTGAAATCTGTTATTTATTATTCCTAGTGACATTTGAACACATCACATGAATATATTTTTTATTTTTATACCTAATTCGATAGATTTAGTCAAAAAAATGAGATTTACAGTTTATCGTAAAAAACCGCATTTTGTTTTTTTTTAAACAAAGCCTATAAAAAGCACTTGGGTTATTAAGACAAATGTAATGATAGGTATCTTACTCATCGCAATCAATTTAGAGCTGCTTCAGAGATACGTGGTAACAAGGAAAACAAACATACATAAATACATATAAGGTACACGCGTAAATCATAACTTTGAATGTAATGTAAATAGAGTATCAATGGTTTGGTATCTACATACAACTTTTTTTTTTAATTTGTTCAATAGAAAGGGCGAATAAACAGTCAGGCAGACAGGCAACAGCTCGGGGGGCTAATACTTTTTTTAGGGCTAATTCACATAATTAAATAAGTTCAGTTGCAGTGCTGTTGCAGTTAAGTTTCGATCAAAACAGCCCTATTCGTACTCTCGTAATTTTAACATTTTTGACTTTTACCGCCGTATTCATAAACGTCTTATAAACTCATTATAGTTAGAATAGGTTTATAATTCGTTTGTCTTTGTCATCTTCTTGACGTTTATATCAATAAGAAATAGATAAAGTCCATTTTAACTGAAGAGTCTTACAAGATTTTGACGTGACAACGTCTTATAAATTGGTTTGCCGGGTGACACTTCAAGAAACTGCGTTACGCTCCGCTCACGTTATGCGCTCACAATGAGAGCGAGTGAGAGGCACGCGTCCCTTCCACTCGGGCATGGTTAGCCCGCCTAAGAGCGAGAGAGACAGACATAAAAAGTGAAAGGCACGCGTCCCTTCCACTCGAGCACAGTTAGCCCGCCTAAGAGCGAGATTCTTTGTATAAATTAATGTTTTAAATATAATTCTTTGTATAAATAAATGTTTTAAATTGTTACTATTATTTCATCCTTCTTCCTACTATACGAATGAATATTCACATTAAAATTATTTTACCACTCAAAGTCGTTGTCACGTAAAACTTTCGCCCGTATACCGACTTTACAGGCAACCAATTTTTTTTATGAATAAGATCTTATAATTGTCCTTTAAATAACTTTAAAGGACAATTACAAAAAGTCCATTTTGCTAAGGCGCAATAATTGCTACTGCACCGCAACTTGATCGGCGCGTCAAAAAATTACGTGAATTAGCTTGTTGAGATACTTTCCCATTTATAATATTAGGTAGTAGGTATGGATAAAATAAGGTCTCCTATGTTTTTTTTAATTCTTGAATAGGCCAGCCCTTGACTACAACTTACCTGATGTGAAGCAATGATTTAGTCTGCGATGGGACGCGCCAGCCCAATGTACCGATTCACTCGTGATTATGAATGACTTTTGGTGAGGCGGCAGTGAAATGAGGCTCCATATGGTTGAAACCTTAAAGGAGGTTTACCAAGGAGTTTAGCAAGTTTTACCAGCTGTTTGGCCTGAATGTCACTACAACCCTTTATAGTATCCCACTGCTGGGAACGGGTCTTCTCTCAACTACCTTACGAGATGAGAAAGTTTTGGATGTCACATAACCTCGAATGATTAGTTCTTAGAAATACCTGTTTTCTCACGATGTTTTAATTTACTGATATTGAGCAGCGGTGATTAGAGATGGGCGGTGAGTAAATACTGTTTTAGTATTTACTGAGTAAATAGTAAAAACTGAGTATTTACTCATTTCTACTCAGTATTTACTCTAAAGCATGAGTAAATACTTTTGACAATAGTGGAGTGTCTTTTTTGCGAACTGACTGCTATGCCGGAGGTCGGGGGTGCGATTCCCGCCCCGAACAAATCTTTGTGTGATGAGCATGATGGTTTTTTTTTAGGTCTGGGTTAAAATTTATCTATAAATAACGGACCCGGTTGACGTCGTCCTGCCCGGTAAAGCAGTGCCATCTACCGGGTCTCAGACCTACCTAACAACCACCCAAATGTAACCACGGCAGTTTAAGTCATGAGTACTAATTGCTTTTCCTTCGGCTGTCCTTCTATAATATCTCGCCCAGTTTTCGGCCGTGACTTTTTCTTTCGGATAACTTCTGTCTTTCTAATTTTCCTTTCCCAATTTCTTATTTTTATCTTTTTTTCTTAAAAAACAATCTCGTACTTCAAGAAATATTCTAAAAACAGAATTAGCGAAAGCAGCCGTTCACGCGGAATGGCGTGACCAAGGGAAATAGGGATTCAATTTTATATAAATAGATAGATTAGTGACCGACCAAAAGTTCGGTTTCGGTTGCGGCAGGCCGATGATGATGATGAACCACCAAAACAACTTATACTATGTGTGACCTTCACTTACTTTGATTTTCTTTTTATCCTAAAATAGGGTTGCGCTTAACCACAACTTGCCTGATGTGAAACAATGATGCAGTCTACGATGGAACGCGCTTACCCAGTAAATACCGGTTCACTCGTGACTTGAAAACCGGGAGATCATAGCTATTGGAACACATAGATGCCGGCAACGGATTCCATAATTTGGCAGTTCGCACAATGTGCGTACCCGTGGAATTTCCACCATATAACGATGGCGCATAGCCGTACCTCTACTTGACCGATGGAAGAACGGGGATGGGGGAATAAGATTGTGTAATTCCAACGCACACTCTCCGAAGTGTATCCGGTAAAAGACCGAAAGACTAGGAACTATGCGGCGATGCTCGAGACTTTTCAATTTAGCCTTGACGAGGGATTCATTGCCAATAAGCTTCTTGGCTCGCCTTACTATAGACTCTAAAGCCTCGTGTTGGTATTTAGCTGACACAACCCAAAGATGCGAGCAGTACATGCATGAACGAACTTGTGCTTCGTATAGCTCGAGCATCTGTTTCGGCCTGAAGTACTGACGCAGCTTCGCGAGGACACCTAGCTTTTTGGCAGCTAGTTGGGCCATGGACTCAATGTACGGGCCAAATGAGGGTCGAAGTTATATTGACGCCAAGAAGCTCAAGGTGGTCTGTAATAGTCACGTATACACCTTGAAAAGTAGGAGCCAATTGAAATGGCCTTTTTTTAGCAGAGAATAGACACGCCTGAGTTTTAGCAGCATTAAACTTGACTAGATTGGCGTCACCCCAGTCGGAAACAGCTTTAAGAGACAACTTTAAGCGCTCAACCATGGCCTCTCTAAAGGACTAGATCTCAGCCGTACTGGCAAGTGGACTTGACATATAGCTCTCTACAACTGTGCTATGTCAAAACGTAGTTCATTCCATTTCCTAGCCAGCTTCAGCCACTTCTTTTATTAAAGGGAAATGTCTCTAGCATCTCCTCGCCCTGGACAGACACGGGGGGAGTGGTACTCCTGTTTGTAGCAAGGGTAAGCAAGACCCAGCAAGGTTTCCAGCTCTAAGCAGCTAAGCCCGGTTCACCCCCTAAAATCTTTGGCAGTGGGCTAACCCGCCGGCCAGCATCTGAAGCTGCGGAGCGGGAAGATGTTTGCCACCCTCTCTTGTTTCCCAGCCATCGCGACCAGTCTATGACGGCCACATCGGGCACTTGGTCAGCGTATGCAGCGCCATGCCCTTCAGCCCCGAACTGGTGGCACTCGGGTGACTTCTCCCGTCCGAGGTGATTTAGGTATCTAATTGCAAAAACTCCCATGCATAGCCTGTAAGTGCCTGCGTCGTTCATAAGTCGAGGGTCACTTGGAGAGGATGGACCTTGCTCTGCCTCAGCTATGTCGCCTCGCCCTTTTCCGCATACCGCGTAAGGTCTATCTAATTATTTCGGAAAGGTAGGTTTCTAGTTCTTAGTATACCTACTATTAGAAAAAGAAAATAATATATTTGTTGCATACTTTAATTATTGTTACTTTGTCATTTTAAAATATTTGCGCGCGCGCGCGTGTGTGTGTGTGTGTGTGTGTGTGTGTGTGTTAAAATTAGATTTACCTACTTTATCGAATCGGTTAATCAGTTGGTCTAATTCAGGACTCTATGATAGTTCAATTAAAATAATTTGCTTTATTCCTTTAAGTAAGTACCTATGCCTACAGAATCAATAAATCAGAATAGGATCCGTAAGAAAAATTCAAAATGGATTTACCACGTAAACTAACACGACCGCACTCTACGACTGTGGAACACAAATAAGCATGTCCTTGATGTTTGTTTGATTTTGCCTCTCATTCTATTATTTTCTAACTTCATTCAAAAAAGTGACAGAGAAACTAATAGCAAGTCGCATACCTTCTATTGTTTTATGCAAAACATTATATCCCTTCAATGTAAAACAAAGAAACCTTACATATGTAGTCCCTTAGTGGGGTTGGTGATATGGACTTTAGTGTGTTATAATTATTTCATATTTTTGGGTACGAAATTATCAAATTTAAGCAATACCTAGCTAACTTATCTATTTTCAAGCACATTTCCAACTAGGTACTAAGAAAAATTACAAGGAAAAGTTACATTGGTTCGGCATTTTTATGAATTAGCTAAAGAAATTAAATCCTTAGCGGGTCCTATCCTCATAGGGTCGTATTTTCTATGTCAAGCTCCTGGAAAGAACCAATTAATGTGATAAAAAATGAAAAAAAAGTATTTACTGTCGATTTTTAGTAAATACTCAGTATAAAAGAGTATTTACTCAGTATTTACTCACGTGACAGTATTTACTGAGTCTTTACCCATCTCTGGCGGTGATGAAACAATTCACACAGAAATGTATGGACATGACCGGGGATCGAACGCACCACCTTATGTTTCAAGGCACGGTTGATACTCCCGCGCCATAGCTGCTCATAAATCCAGTTATCCCAAAATCTATTTATGTATTCAATTACTTAGTTAGTACAGGCACGTTATACGAAATTTAATAGACTTCAACCGAATTTTATAACTAAAACCAGCTTTGTAAAAAGTTGGAAAAAATTTCCGTGTTAAAACGAAAGTTGTTCTTTAATGGCTTTTTAATAAAGTTCCACCCTAAGTTATATTTTGTTCCTAATTAACACCCATAGAGTATAAATATCTATGGGTTTTATGGATTCGTGAATCACCTACCAGATTGAGTATTTTTAATTAATATTTTTGTAATCATTACCCCTCTTACTTTGCAATTGTTGCAATTAGTATGTAGTCAATGCGGAAGTAACTCTGTTTTTCTATCCGTCGAGTTTTCACGCCGAAATTACTGGATCGATTTGGATGAAATTGGGTTGGAGATAGTTTGAGACCCAGGGAAGGAGATAGAATAGTTTTTATCCGACTGCGCAAAAGAGGTTAATGGTTTAGCACGATAACCGATGTACGCGCGTTGTGTATACATAAGAATACATAATTAGTAATTATTAAATACACCCAGACTCAACACAGACAGACATGTTCATCAACAAGTAAGAGAGCAGTGAATTGAATAATAACTGTGTAAAAGTCGGTAATAATTACCTCTGCTTATACTTTTCAGTAGGGGAGAGTGTGTATGAAATACCCACCCGTTTCACCCCCTTAAAGGGTGAGTTTTGAAAAATCCTTTCTTAGTGCATCCCTAGACCCCATAAAGAACCTATGTGC
Source organism: Meganola albula (assembly GCA_936450015.1). Taxonomy (NCBI): domain Eukaryota; kingdom Metazoa; phylum Arthropoda; class Insecta; order Lepidoptera; family Nolidae; genus Meganola; species Meganola albula. The sequence continues at coordinate 1,086,459 of OW388156.1, forward strand.
CAAATTTAGAGTCTCCAGACCCAGCGGTTTGGGCTCTGCGTTGATATGTCAGTCAGTCAGTCAGTTTCTTCTTTTATATATTTAGTTTAAACTATGGTAACTAGTAAGAAGGAAATTAGAAAAAATCATGTCGGCTCTTTCATACACACCAGTGGCAAAGAGTGGAAGTTTGAAAAAGGGAAGCCGGAGCAAAAAAATTCTTACTTAAGAAAATAATATCTCTTCACTACCGTCACCGATCGTTCTTACATTTGATGTTTTTTTTATTCTTCGATTGGCTGGCGCTTGACTACAATTTGCCTGATCTTAAGCAATGATGTAGTCTACGATGGGACTCGCCAGCCCAGTATACTGATTCACTCGTAATTACGAATGATAATCGGTGAGAAGGTGGCAGTTAGAAACCTTAAAGGAGCAACAATTCCGACCCACCTTCACTGCATGGTGACACCAGACACCGGAACACGGCAAGGCCGTTTGGCGGTGCGGCTTTGTCTGGTGGGTGGTCACTAACCACGGCCGAAGCCTACCACCAGTTGATTATCACCTGATTTGCACCACTCGGGGACCACGTGTGGGGATTGAGCTAAGTGAACATTTTTTTTTTAATAAATACGCGGTACGAAGTTCTCTGGGGCATATTATTAAGTACGTGTAATATTGACCATTTCCTAAAGGGAAGCCGATGGGAATCATCTGCTTGTATGGAATCTTCGCCACTGGTACACACTCTCCCCAATATTTACTATTATTACTATTATTACGTATTTACTCATATGTTCAAAACAAACAGAATTTGTCACGCAGTGTACAGCCCCTACCCATAGCGTGCAACTAATATTATGTTCCAAACACAATTACACTGCCGGCCATATAAACCGCACGCGAAGGTTTACGGATGTATTCAATACAGATTAGTTCTATTAAACTCGTAAAACTACATACACACGGAGGTTTAGATAGTGTATGTTAATGGTATATTATAGGTATGGTAATACTAGGAGTATAAATAGTAATTACCCCACATGATTTTTTTTATAATGTGTGGGAAAAAGCCTCCCCCATAGCCTTCCAACTGTCCCTATTGCTAGCTTCTTCCGTCCAAGTAACGATAGACGAGCTTAGATCATCGCACCATCGTTTCTGTGGTCTTCCTCGGAGACGACGGGCCCAACTATCTCGACGCATACGACAAATGTGACCAGCCCAATCCTATTTTAGCTTTGCAAACTTGTAGCCCACGTCCGCTATGCCCGTTCTGGAGCATATTTCTGTGTTGCGGACTCGATCCATAAGTTTTTACTGGTCTTTATTTAAATTACTGTAAAGTTTTAGATTTCACATGTCAGTAAATCATAAAACACAATGATGGTTCACATGTAGTCAATAAATAGCTATTCACGCGAACCTAGGATATTTGTGTGCTTTGGAGGGTCGCAGGTTCAATTCCCGGCGTGCTTACACATCTTTTTGTGAATTGTTTCATCGCCGCTGCTCAATATCGGTGAAGGAAAACATCGTGAGGAAACCGGCATGTCTAAGAACTAATCATTCAAGGACATGTGACTTTCACCAAGCCGCACTTGGCCAGCGTGTGTGGATTAAGGCCAAAACTCTCTCAATACGTAAGATGGTTGAGAGAAGACCCGTTCTCAGCAGTAGGATACTAAAAAGAGTTGAATTAAATTCAACCAGACCACAGTTCTATTTTTGGTTCTTTTTGAATTAGTGCTTCCTACTATTTATAGGAAGGTAGGTTCAGACATTGAGAGTAAGTGTTCGTGATGAACACAAGAAAAATAACTGGTAATTTTGATTTAGCTTGTATTAGTAGAAAATTGATTTAAATTGACAAATAGTGACTGTGGTTGTTCAGTGTTCGTAAAGGTGTGTAGTGTCACTGGTGGGGGTGGTCGACAGAGGCGCTGGTGTAGAATGTATGTGGAGTGTTGTGATTGGTGGAGTGTTTGACTCGACACATTATAAATAAAATAACACCTTAGGACAAAGGTGCTAAGGTTGTCGGTGCGGGAAATCTGGCGTCGACAGTAAGTAATATTAAGACGTGGACAGTGGACACACAATACGGCTGATCCATCAGTCCAAAGTCGCTTAGCGTGATTGGAACATATCATATTATTATAGATAGACCGTTTAACTCACATATCGCCATCTGAGGTACAAAGTCATAAAACATAAATTAAATCTCTTAAAGAACTATTTAACCACAGATAAAAGTAATGTAAGACTATTCGTCACTAATATATATCGCTTGAATCATCATCACTGTCTGTGCAGCTTGAGGAGTCAGAATCTTGGCGATAGGCGATACGCGAGTTAAACGGTCTATCTATAGCGTTTTGTTGAAGAATAAATTTCGCATTGAGGTTTTCCGGCAAAGAAGTAAGTTCTTAAAATAAAACCAGCGAAATAAATACAGTTAATATAGAAAATTTATTCAGCGAAAATATCGGAGCGCGGAATACATTTAGCTAATACACTTAAAATGATAAATTGGGTCATCGTGGCCTCCCTTTGCCCAAGACTAATAAGATTGGATTTTGGCTCAAATTCCTATGACGTCACTGGACTGATTTAGCACAGATATTCAAATTTCTATAGGCAAATAGTCTTCTAATTAACTTTCTAGTCAACAGTTAATTCATTATTAAATTACTGAAATTTCGCGTTACATTATTGCTAACTAAAAATTGTCATGAAATCAGTGGCTATTGTACTGTCGTAGATTTACGCGAATATCACCCTTTGAAATAAAACTACTTTTAATATTTTTGGACGTCAAATACCTCAGTCCACCCGTGAATATGAAGTCTGAAAAGACTTTGAAACGTAGGGATCTAAAATTTAAAATAAACCGCGATAAAATCCGTTAAAAGTAGTTTTATTTCAATCAGTGGATATTGTTAACATTTCGATCATTTCTACTTCTAAACAAATAAATCGCATCGGTTTATTTTTTAGGCTTAATATCAAAACTTGTATACAGTATGCCGGCGACCTAATCATAATAAACCATTCTGTGTATCTTATAAACTATTCTAAAAACAGGCTAAAAAAAGAATTCACAAGACCAATATTTTAGACGGCAGCTTTCTTTTTAGGATGTTTACTTTGCAATCAAACTGCGAAAAGATATCACAAGGCGTGCGCGCAATTGTTCTGGGTTGAGCAAAAATACTTCTAATTTTTATGTAGGTAGTAGCTGCCCCAACGAACTTCGTACCGCGGATTTCTCACCCTTCTTGAAATGATTAAATTACTACAACAACTATTAAAAATAGGAATTGGCAATAATAGGGTGAAAAAGGGTATGAAAAATAAATAGTAGCCGATTCTCAGACCTACTGAATACGCATATAAAATTTGGTAAAAATCTGTAAAGCCGTTTCGGAGGAGTGCGGTAACAAACATTGTGACATGGAAATTTTATAAAATAGATTTAAATAGCTTAGTAGTGGAATTGTACTCGATGAGCAGCACAATAGTCTCTAATCCTATTACGTAGTATATGATTGAAACATGATGATTTATCCTCTGCCTACTTCGGGTAACACAGGTATAGGAGCTATAATATTAAGGCTCTTAAAATAACTCGTATGTATTAAAATATCATATTTCATACTCAAAGTTGACCTTTATCCTACCCCAAACAAGGCAATCAATGACTGCGTAGATTTCAGACCGACCTTGACCGAATTTTCCCCACACAAAGAAAAATGTGGCAACGTAAAATAATTGCTTTTTGAATGTTGGCTCGACTTTCGTTTGTAATCTTTTATTAGGTTTCGTTAATTATCCGGTCTCTTGTCGACACCAGACGATTTAATTAAGAAATATATTTAATCTAGAAATAAATAGTTTCTTAGATTTTGGTTTTTGAATCTTTTTGTAATTTATTCCAACTTGGAATGTTAGTAAAAGTAATAAATAAAGGAACATTTATTTAATGCCTATAAATTATTTGAGGTTTAGTTGAAAAAGTTTAGGCCACAATCCTAACACACTGGTCAAGTACGACTTCATCATCGTCATCATCATCAGCCTATCCTAGTCCACAGCTGGACATAGGCCTCTCCTAAAGCACGCCTCTGAGCACAATCCGCGGTTACTCTCATCCAGCTCTTACCAGCCACCTTGCAGAGATCGTCACTCCACTTAGTCTAGTACGACTTGCTGAATGTCATATAACCTTAATATTTAGTTCTAAGTCATGACAGATTTCATCAGCGATGTAAACAGCGACGATTTTATACAGTAATAATATCCTAATACATTATCGACCAACGACCATCTAATCCCAAACAAAGCAGAGCTACTGCTATGGAAACCAGATAACTAGTGTATACCTACTGTACATATTAGTTTTCTTTTGATTTTTTTTAATAATGAAATAAAAATTAATTAATATTTTCAATAATTTTTGACGTGACAACGTCCTATAAATTGGTTTGCCGGGTGACACTTCAAGAAACAGCGTTACGCTCCGCTAACGTTATGCGCTCACAATGAGAGCGAGTGAGAGGCACGCGTCCCTTCAACTCGGGCATGGTTAGCCCGCCTAAGAGCGAGACAGACAGACATAAAAAGTGAAAGGCACGCGTCCCTTCCACTCGAGCACAGTTAGCCCGCCTAAGAGCGAGATTCTTTGTATAAATTAATGTTTTAAATATAATTCTTTGTATAAATAAATGTTTTAAATTGTTACTATTATTTCATCCTTCTCCTACTATACGAATGAATATTCACATTAAAATTATTTCACCACTCAAAGTCGTTGTCACGTAAAACTTTCGCCCGTATACCGACTTTACAGGCAACCAATTTTTTTTTTTAAATAGATATATTGACAGGTTCAAGACAGCATGCGAAACCTTTTTTCGTATTGACGTACATATTCGTACTACGGGTACTGGTTTTACCAGCCAGTTCTGATAAAATAACACGTGTTTACAACTTTATACGTTATGAAAAAGAAAAGTTACTATTACTGTTGGGCGAGTAACTAGCTACCTACAATTTTGTACTAGCTAGACCTAAATCTCTTTATAACACAAAACCCAACCTTTTTAAAGCTTATTATATAGTACAATGTTGGAGCAATAAAACTTTTCCACTCTTACTACAATTTTACTTTGTTCAGAACAAATCGAATAGAATCAAAGTTACGCCACGTTGACAGAACACACATCACAAAACTAATTTAATACGAAGCGCTTTGTAACTCTATAATACTTCTAAGCAGATGATATCCAAAACCTTTTAAGGTAAGCATACACCGCACTTTAGAACATTATACTACAGCATAGTATTTTCTTAAATAATAAAACTTAGTTTATAAAACACAGGTACTCGATAAAGAACAAAATTGCTATTGAAATTAAAAAGCCATTCTAATTACGACAGAGAAAATTATTGGAATATACTACCTGCTTGAGAGCCAGTGCTTAATTTACTCGTGCATAACAAAACCTTAGGAAAATCCACTCAGAATTCCAGATACTGTGAGCTCAGTTTGCTTATATCGGAACGCAACTTGAATAATATAATATTTGTAGGTAGTCAGTAATAATTGTAATAATTGTAATAAATTGGAATACCTCAGTCTCTTCGTGACCATGAAGTCTAAAAGACTTTGTAACATCGGTATACAAAATCTAAAAATCTAAAAAGTAGTTTCATTTCAATTAGTAAAGTATGTTAGAAAGTGCGATCTTCTGCCCCCGACTTCGTCAAAACAAATATGGGTAGAATCGCTAAAGAGAATATTATCACAAAAGAGATTATCATAGAGTTTAAAATTGATCGCTTTAGTGTATAGTGAGCTTAATCTCTACAAGAAACTTTTGTTTTACAAGTCGTTCTAAGTTTGATGAGATTGTTCTTCAAATATGTGTGAGTTCTAAAGTAGGTATATAGTTGAGGTATAAAACAAATTGTCTGCTGAAGGTATTCTAATATCCCTTCGAGTCTTTTCTCGACTATCTTGAAGAGTTGTGAGAGTGTTAACAAATATTCTGGCAGGTAAGGGAGGAAGGCAGCGGTATCGGCCTTGCCTTTGAAATATGAGGTTTCGGGTTCGCTCCCCGGTCTTGCCCTCACATCTTTGTGTGTTGTGGTTGCAGCGCGTAACCTTAAGCAAAGTAAGCTGTTACAACTTATAGTTAGATGTCACTTGTAATAGCATTCCTCCAATCAGTTGTCAGCTCACAAGACGTCAATGTCTGTTGCTTGTCTATTATTGTTATTCTTACGTCGTCTGGGGACAATGTCCATGTGGTCGCTTAGGTGAGCACGTGGTGCGTGCAAACCAAATTTCATCTCACAATAAGTCATCCGTTTCCGTCCAAACATTTGCCTTTCTTAACAAGGTGCATTAAGACGGGGGTTTCGTTGACATACTGAATCGTGATAATATCGTCTGAAAGTAGTTTTTTCACTTCATTTGTATAAAACACAGCCTCAATAGAAGTTTTCCTAGTTCCAGACACAATAGGGGACGTTGCTTTTCACGAACACAATGGAACAACTAGAGCTAACTGGTACTTTAATAGAAATGTGTAGAGAAACGTAACAACCCACTGCTGTATGTTTGTTTATGTGGCAGCTGTTGTATCTACAAAAGAATAATCTTGTTTCTGGATCGTCTACGCACCACCATGTGCTCTTATACTGGCGACGGTCGAACACCGACTGCTCGACTATGTGCTCGCGACAAGTCATATATGTATATGTCGCAGTAAGATAGATCAAGCCGTAATATAGTTATATCCCTAGGGATATAATTATATACCGTAATATAGTTATATGAAAGCGATTCATTACTATCTCACTAGGAATATAGTTATAAAACGGTGTAAGTTTAGTGATATACTTATATTACTAGATTAAGTTTAGTGAAATAGCTGTAGGTTAGGTTAGGTTGGACTTTTAATAACCACACACGCGAGCGAAGCGAGCGTGCCGAGCCGCGGCAGCGGTCGCCCAGTGCTAAGTTGTGTAAGCTTCCGCCCACGGCTTTGCCAGCATTGTACTTCATCATCATCATCATCAGCCTATAGCAGTCCACTGTTGGACATAGGCCCCTCCCAATAAGCGCCATTTCACCCTGTCCTTGGCTTGTCACATACGTGGTACTTATTAGGATAAAAAGTACTCTATTTGTTAATACGGACTATAATTTACTACGTCCAGTAGTTTTTGCGTAAAAGAGTAACAAACATACATCCATACATTCATATAAACTCTCGCGTTATTAATATTAAAGTAGGATCATCACCAATGCTTTACCCTAAGGGTACCTACCATACAGGCCTTATGCGACATCTACAAACTTTGCCATTCTGGCATAGACCCAGTGGTTTGTGACGGCTACTGACTTCAACCGACGGCAAGTTTGTATATATATATATAAATTGTGTAGGTATCCTGAAATGGTCAATATCACACGTATTTTAGTAATATATTATGTAACGCCTAAAAGTTATAAATAGTAACAAAAATAAGTATAGCAGTGTATGAACGATCGGTGACGGTACTAAAGAGATATTATTTTCTTAAGTAAGATTTTTTTTTTGCTCCGGCTTCCCTTTTTCAGACTTCCACCCTTCGCCACTTGTAGGTATTTAAGAATCTTTTTTTTTTTGCTGATGACCTAACCCAATTAGCCTGAAGGGCCTTTGTTTGTTCACCGGACTTTTTCGGTGAGCCGTCCGAGGACGGTCGAACCGATATTTAAAAATCATGTCGCTGGCAGCCTTTTGTATTATGGTGTGTGGTTCGTGTGACGTCAATCCAGGCTTTATTCAATAATTGAATTGTAAGAAACCCTAATCTTGCACAAAACTTTGTTTTGTAACTATAAAGCTTAAAGGCTTTTCTTCAATAAATAGTGGGTGGCGCGTAAACGAAACTTTTCAATAAAATCACAGACTTTGATGTTATTGCTTAAGGGATTTGAAGTAGATTTCTATTGAAATAGCGTATATACAAAGGGCTTTGTTAAAAGGTTATTGTTAAAAAGATATTTCGTAACAATTTCGATGAAAGGAACAATCTAGTTGTCTAAATTCCATCTTAAATACTTAGGTAACTTATCCAAAGCCAATGTCGAAATACCCATTTCATTTTTGTAGAGAAGCGATTCTACTCGAAAAGAACCTTTTAAATAACTAACATAACTTAGCTTAACTTCGGTATTCCGGCAGTAAGCGTGTTGCTTAATCACCCGCGAAGACCCAGGATCGATTCCCAGGTTGATCAAAAAAATAATTCTATTACACTTATAAAATGTTAGTTGCAGCTGGAAGTTTGAAATTGTGCCCCATGAACGGCAATAAGCAGAGAAAAATCAGTGATTAATATTCACATCTGCTTACACCTTCGAGTAATACGGGCGTGACGCTATGTTATACTTAAGAACTTGTAAAAGTGTTAATGTAATTTCACACTACTTTACTCTACTACGCTTTTGTTTTTGTTTCTGCGATAGTCTGGCGCTTGACTACAACTTGCCTGATGTTAAGCAATGATGAAGAGCACGATAGAACGCGCCAGCCCAGTACATCGACTCACCCGTGATTACGACTGATCATCGGTGAGAAGGTGCCAGTAGAATGAGCCTCCATATGGTTAGAAACCTTATAGGGGCAACAATTCCGAACCACCCTCTCTGCATGGTGTCACCTGATTTGCACAGCCCGGGGACCAAGTGTGGGGATTTCATTAAAGGTGTACACCTGCAGACGAAGGTGACTCAGTCCCCAAAACTCACGCATCATCGTAGCAACCTGCTCCTAATTCATGGATGATGCGAGAGTAGATACTTCTAAGTACATACTTCTTCACATCTATATCTTTATATATATAATTCTTCTGTGAGTGTGTATGTCACTGAACTTCTCTCAAACGTATGGACCTATTTTGATGAAATTTTTTGTGTGTGTTCAAGGGGATCTGGGAATGGTTTAGATTCACAATTTTGTCCGCTGGCGGTACGAAGTTCGCTGGGGCAGCTAGTAAATATATAATAATCAATGTCACTTTTCGTTGTAATTTTATAACTCAAAAATGGGCTTACCTATTCAAATTGACTATTTAGTAGATGGTTTATGTGAAGTTTGCACAAAATCGGTTGAGCGGTTGTTTATTTATCACATTTTTTGTAAATTGTTGAGTGGGCTGAAGCTACCCGGGCGAAGCTGGGGCGGGCCGCTAGTAATGCATAAAATGAATTTGCTTCCGCTGTCTGTTGGCGATAAACTCAAAAACTTCTGAACGGATTTTCATGCGGTTTTTATCAATACACAATTATCTATGAGGAAGGTTTAGGGGTATAATTTGTACTGCAGCGAAGCCGAAGCGGGTTGCTAGTATTCTTTTAAAACGCTATTCAGAACTCTCCTTTTATCAAACCGTCTACTTTGCAAGCCGTTTCGCGTTTGCTTTTAAATCGTGTATTTTAACCGCACTTAAACCCACAAGACTCTTGTGTCGTTTAACCTCACAAGACTGAATGATATTCTACAAGGGTCTCAATAAATTGCGGGCCCTTAATCGTGTGGAGAGCTCTTGACCCTCATCCAATGACATAAATAAACCCAAATGTATGGAAACCGCTCTAGTTACGGTAAAACTCTTTTAAAAACCGTGGTAGTAATTAGATTAAGTATTGCCTTCTAATTTTACTAACGTAGACTAGCGGATCCCGCAGACGTAGTCCTGCCCGGTAAAGCAGTGCTACCTACCGGGTCCGAAATAGATTACGTCAGATTCTCAGACCTATCGAATATTGATAAAAGATTCCATAGAAACAGAAGAGAGAGAGAGAGCGTGCGTTGGAATTACTTAATCTTATTCCCCATCATCCCCGTTCTTCCATCGGACAAGTAGAGGTACGGCTATGCGCCACCGTTATATGAAGGAAATTCCACGGGCACGCACAAAGCGCTTTGCTTCAACTTTCTTTGAGCGAACTGCCAAATTGTGGAATTCGCTGCTGGCATCTATGTTTCCTGATAGCTACAATCTGCCTGTCTTCAAGTCGAGTGAATCAGTATTTACTGGGTAAGCGCGTTCCATCGTAGACTGCATCATTGCTTTACATCAGGCAAGTTGTGGTCAAGCGCAAGCCTATTTTAAAATAAAAAAATAGGTCAAGCCATTTCGGAGGAGATTGTTTTTCTTTTAATTTTTCTGCGCGTAAGAACCATTCTTGTACTTCAAGGAATATTCTAAAAAAAAGAATTAGCAAAATCGGTCCCGCCGTTCACTCGTGATGGCGTGACCAAGGGAAATAGGGATTCATTTATATTTGAATAGATATTTTAATAAACAAACAAATATATCTGGATTAGTTAATAAGTATCTATGAAGTAGGAAAGGATCAGCATTGCCATCCAACGCGACAATGCTGCTAGCCTTCTTAGAAGATAACGGTGCGGAAGAATTTTTGACGGATTAGTTTAGGTTATGCATTAGTTATAGGCCGACCGTTTAACTCGCGTATCGCCTATCGCCAAGACTCTGACTCCTCAAGCTGCACAGACAGTGATGATGATTCAAGCGATATGGATATTAGTGACGAATAGTCTTACATTACTTTTATCTGTGGTTAAATAGTTCTTTAGAGATTTAATTAATGTTTTATGACTTTGTACCTCAGATGGCGATACGCGAGTTAAACGGTCGGCCTATAGTTTAGTTAATAATTTAGGTTAGTATTGAGATTGTTATTCAGTTAGGTACGTTTTTGTCCAATTGTATCTTTATTTTGTAAATAAATATCTGTTTATTGATTTTAGAAGAATAATCTTATCTTATCTTATCTTATATATATATCTATATATATAAAAGAAAGTCGGGTTTGTTACAACACTTATAACTCGAGATCTGCTGAACCAATTTTAATGGTTATTGATTAGTTGGATTTGTCTCCGCCCAGAATAGCATAATACATATTAATGAATACTTAATCATTTCAATTTAATTTTTATTTCCGAAAATAATATATATGATTTATTCTACAGGTTAACAAAAGTGTAAATGTCTTTTTATAGGTTGTCTATGATTTTTCTAGATAAGCTATTGATACGTAGTCGTTACATACTCTTTGAGCTATTGTCTATGTCTATTGTCAATGTCTATTTGGTGGTTTTATGTGGTTTTATGCGGGTGCCCATTCAGTATTAATATTAATAACAATGCCGCGTACTAGAAGATCTATTTTTTTCCAGCGGAGCCGTAATGCAATTAGGCAACGGAATATCGCGAAACAATTATCTGATGAAGAACGAGAAATTGCACGAGAAGAGCGCCGCGTTAGTATGGAGCAAAGAAGGGAATTAATTCGTGCTTCTCAAACACAAGCGCAGAGAGAGGCAGCCCGTGAAACAGCTAGGTTAGAAACGAGAAATCGTCGAGCGTATCGTACAGATGAACAGAGGAATAATCTTAAAAGTGCAAGAAGAAATGGTTCAAGTACTGATTTGAATTGAGCAGCGTTTGTATATGATTGCACCATCTACTACAGCTTGCATCGTTTAGTTTGCATTGGTGCAATGGACGTAGTTTGCCAGTATTGTGGAGCATTGAAGTTTGCTGGTGAAAAGCCTGGTTTGTGCTGCCTTAGTGGTAAAGTGAAATTGCCATTATTGGTCCCGCCACCAGAGCCATTGTGCTCCCTGCTTTATGGCGAAACGTTATTATTTGAAAAAAAAAGTGTTTGAAAAAAAAGTGTTTGTAAATATAACTCTAAATATGGCTTTGACTTTACAGATTCAAGGCCAGATTTGCCATCGCATTGGATCATTGCAACCTATAGAAGTTGCACAGCATTAAATCTTGCAAATATACTTCATGGGCAATATGGAAGAACAACTTGACCGGCGTCAAGGGATCAACACAGCTACGAAAAGAGTAATTCTCCAAGATCTGCAACTAATGCTTCATGAAGATCATGAATTGGTCAGGCTGTTCAAGACTGCTTTAGAGCGATGACTATAAAGTTGTGATCAGAGCAGATAAAAGACCAGCTGAAACACATGAACGCACATTTAATGCTCCAACAATAGATGAAGTGGCAAACTTGGAAATACGCGATATTGTACTTACACGACTAATGAATTAAAATTAATAAAAAAAAAAAAATTATTATTATTATTATTTTGTTTGTCTTTTTTTTTATCTCGGAGCTTTAGAGCTCCGGACTTTTGGAAGGTGTGCGTGGGGCCGAAGCCAACACGTAGAGGCCTGTTAGACAATTTTGCTCTAAATGTAATGTGGCACCAACCGACGATTGTCCCTGTTCGCACCACATGGGTACAACAAAAGACAATCCCCGGTTAGAGCAGGACTTGCAGAATATAGGAACTAAAATCTAGGTTATGGTGGTGGGTGCTAATGGATTAGGTAACTAGGATTATGGATGGACTATGGCCCCTGCCTGACCAATGCAAATTAACACGGATAAAATGGCAGGGGGTGACTCGCCCACTCAATAAATGGGCCCCCGTATGGCCGCTAAAAGAAGCGACAAGGGGCAACATTCTGAGGGGCTAGAGGAGTAGAGCGGTGTCCCACGGCATTCTACCCGATCATTGGCTCCCTAAGGGTCCAGCCTCACGTGCACACTAGCCACTTACGGGACACTTCCTCCTCCGAGCATCTCTGCTCTCACGACTCAACTCAAGCCGGCCAATGAAGGCAAGCAAAAGGTGGGAGATCTGTCCCCTGTCAGGGTTCACTCCAGCCAGCCAGTAAAGACAAGCCAAGGAGGTGAGGGACAGGATCTTCTCCCTGGAGCACTCGGGTCCGTATGGTCGCTACGCCATAACAGCTCGCCACAAACTGCCCTACGGCCTTATTATTATTATTGTTATTATTATACATATTATTATTATTCGTAAATTCAGTCACTAATGAATTACATTGTTAAGCAACACGTCTTTGGGAATACTCGATATATATTCAATCGAATGGCAAAAACGAGGCCTACCGCATGCTCACATTCTAATTTGCTTAGTCGAAAGAATTCGGCCAGCACAAATAAATGACATCATATGTGCAGAGATTCCTGCTCCTGAAACCAATCCAGACCTACATGATGTTGTAATCACGAATATGATTCATGGACCGTGTGGCACTATCAACCGCCAATCACCGTGCATGGTCGAAGGCAAGTGTTCCAAACGGTATCCACGAAAATTGACGGCAGAGACCATTACAGGCAACGATGGTTATCCAATGTATCGGTGTCGATTTATCAAAGCGATCCGTTCGCACGAACTTTGCTTTACTCAGAAATGCCACGTTATTACACTTGGAACGCTAAATCGAAGAAATTTAAACGTCGGAAGCAAGGCGATGCAGTTCCTGGTCATCCAGATATGCGTTCTACTGATGCTATTGGTCGTATTTACACAGTTCATGCGAAGAATGATAAATGTTTCTATTTGCGGTTGTTGCTGGTACATGTTCGAGGGCCAACATCATTTGAATCACTACGAACTGTTAATGGTATAGTGTGCCCCACATTTCGTGCAGCATGTCAAGAGCTGAATTTGCTTGAAAACGATAATCATTGGGACACGACAATCGCTATAGAAATTATTTCTGCATCTCCAAGTCAGATACGCACATAATTTGCTATAATCATTTCGACATGCTTCCCATCGAACCCACTTGACCTATGGAACAAATACAAAGATAACATGTCTGAAGATATTTTACATAGAATTCGCGTCATCTCAAGAAATTTCGATTTTTTTCTGACATGAGTTTGAAGTACTTTTTAATTTTCATTATCATTGTGTATGTTTTCATAATCATTGATTAAGGTATAATACTTTTATGTTTCTATCTATAATAATGTTATTTTGTATCATTGTATTACGTTCATCAAAGCCTAAATTAGTTCAGCTAAAAGGTAAACGACATTCATAGACTGTTAGGCGGTAAGAAATTCGCCGGGGCAGCTAGTACAGATATAAATAAATAATAAATATTCTGGGACATTATCACACACGGTCATCTGGTCCCAAGCTAAGCAGAGCTTGTGTTATGGAAACCAGATAACTGGTATATACTATACATATACATATAATACTTTTCTTTTGTAAATAAATACTTATAATAGATATTAACACCCAGTGTGTCGAGACACAGACACAAATGTTCATCACTAATGTTTGTCTCGGGTGGGAATCGAACCCACGACCTGCGGCGTAAAAAACAAATATCTTACCGACCACGCCACCGGCCCGTCAATACAATATACTTAATTAATATTTTAAAAAAAGTATGTGCAACCACAGATAATATAATACATAGTATTATATTATCTGTGATAATACTATGTGCAACTATCTTACGAGTTGAGAGAGTTTAGGCATTAATCTACACACGCCTGGCCAACTTCGGGTTGGTGGATGTCACATCATAAAAGGCTCTTTAGTTAAAGTGGACTTTGTTTCTTTTTTACTACTATAAATGTCAAGATGACAGACAAAGACAAACTAATTATAAACCTGCTAGCTTTCCGACAGCGGCTTCGCCCGCGTTTATGTCGGTTATCGCGCTAAAACATTACCTTCTTTTTGCGTAGTCGGATAAAAACTATCCTATGTCCTTTCTCGGGTCTTAAACTACCTCCATACCCAATTTCATCCAAATCGGTTCAGTAGTTTAAGCGGGAAAGCGTAACAGATAGACATACAGAGTTACGCATTTATAATATTAGTAGGAATTTTAGCTATAATGAGCTTATGAGACGTTTTATAAATACGGGGTTAAGTATATAAGTTAAGCCAAGGTTGGAGTTCAATTTATAATAATTTTTAGTTTTATAGAATATCTATAAAGGCATTATATTTTGAGCTCTTAAGACAAAATTTGTACAGAGTTCATCTAAAAGTAGGTTTTATACAATTTCACTCGACCGAGGCACTATTGTACACCCTGATAAGTTTGTATTGGACAAAACACTTGTTAAACTTATCTCAAAGCAATGCTTTAGACACAAGTGCCGCCCAGTGGCTTCGTAATAATTCGCGGTGCCCTATCGAGACTGGAGACCTCTGGACCTAGATATAAGGGTCAATTCGATTGTTCAACTTTGAATCATCCTTGACACAACCTTACTTTATGACAGGTGTTGTCAGTTGTCATTTTGCTTCATCATAAAACTACTTCTGCTAATAAAAAACATTGGGATATGAGCATTATAGTGATATTATGACTAACAGCCTTCTTTTTAAACATTCATGTGACCTTATGTGCCGGCTATAATGTATTGCTATTTATAAACTTCAATTATAATCGCAATTTTTTTTATGTAGGTATCTAATTTGTTTTTTGGGGCCCTGAACAGTCAAATTATTTTTTTAACCCCCGACAAAAAAGAAGTGTGTTATAAGTTTCACGGGTGTATCTGTTTTTCTGTTGTACAATGTAGCGTCTAAACTGATACAGCGATTTCGATGCGGTTCTATTTATTCGACAGCTGAAGTGATAGATAGATAAATAGACTTATTTGTCAGAAATGTAGGTTACAGCAGGTGCTAAGTAGTTACAATTTACAGACATCTACATTTAGTCACATTGTGACATACAAATACATTGAATAATTAAATGTCAAAAATTATATAATATTATGCTCATTAATATGGGTATTTAGATAGAAAAAGTTTGACTTAAAATATACTTACGCTATAGTAAATAGGTAGTAACTTTTATAAGACAAGTAAAGCTGTTTAATACCTAAGTTACTTGCACTCTGCTTACACCTCTATAAAGTATTTTATAGAGCTGTAAAATAACGTTATCACATTAATTTCGACTCTATTCTATCGTTTTTAAAGTACATTTTCCTGGTGACAAAAGAGTTATTATTTAAAAGGCATAATAAAGGAGTTACTAGCCTAGGTAGGTACTATGTTATAAGACTATAGACTAAATAATACTATCTATAGATAGACATTAGTCTTTAACGTTAAGAGTATATTTAATTTTTTATGCACTCGGTTTCGCCCACGTGGTACTAATTGGGGTAAAAAGTAGCGCATGTATAATTTCAGACCATAATCTATATCTGTGCTAAATTTCATCCAATTCCGTCCAGTAGTTTGGGTGTGAAAGAGTAACAAACATACATCCATATACTCTTACAAACTTTCACTTTTTAAATACTAACTTCCGCCCAAGGCTTTGCCCGCGTGGTACTTATTGAGACAAAAAGTAGCCTGTGTGTTAATCCAGACCATAATCTATCGCTGTGCCAAATTTCATCCAATTCCATCCAGTAGTTTTTGCGTGAAAGAGTAATGAACCTCCATACATTAGTATTAGTAGGATACATAATATTAGTAGGATTACTAGTATAGTATTATATTATCTGTGGTTCTTAGACATGCCGGTTTCACTGATATTGAGCAGCGGCGATGAAACAATTCACCCAAAGATGTGTGGGCACGACCGGAAATCGAACCCGCGACCTTATATTTCAGAGGCGAGGCCCTTACCACTGTGCCGCCGCTGTTCTTGCCCCGGGACTTGGCCCTCCCGATCGTGGCTTGCAAGAGTAGCGGTTGCGATATTGTGTACTTTATCAGGTATAGGTACATCTCTATTCAACCCTTTTTAGTGTTCCACTGCTGGGCAACTATCTTCTCTCAACTATGTTACGAGTTGAGAGAGTTTAGGCATAAGAGAGAGAGTTTAGGTGGTTAGTTGAGTTAGTTTAAGTTTAAAATTAGTTTATAAATTTAATTTTGACTTTTTTTAACCTTGATTGTGATTTTTATAGCTTTAAGTAAAAATCACAATCAAAGTTACAAACCCATCGAATAACAGGAAAGTTATCAATTTATATTAGTCTAAATGCTGCCACTATTTTTGTAAATCCCTAATAAATATTTACTAAAATCTAACTGATACATTAGTTATATCAAAACGCCTGCTACAATATTCATAACGCTAACGAGATACGTTTCTGTTGTAAATTGCTTACAATATAAAGCTAGGCGCTTAAGAATATTTTGTTATGATTGAACGTTAAAATGTTTGTTTCAAAACGTTTATTTCCACAATTCCCCGAACAAATTATGTTTGCAATCTCACTAACACTTGAAATC
The DNA here is from genome assembly GCA_936450015.1 of Meganola albula. NCBI lineage: Eukaryota > Metazoa > Arthropoda > Insecta > Lepidoptera > Nolidae > Meganola > Meganola albula. The sequence continues at coordinate 1,103,606 of OW388156.1, forward strand.
AAATCAAATTAAATCAGTTTATTAATCAAATCAAGCCACAAATATGCAAATTGGTTTAATTAATATGCAAAATAATTGTTTTCTGTATTTATAACTAAGTACCACCTCGGTGTTTCAGTGGTAAAAGTGTTCGCTTAGTAACTGCAAGGTCCCGGGTCCGATTCCCGTGTCGAGCAAAAATACTTTTAAAAATACTCAGAGACTCTTAGTTGATGCTTGTTGTTTGGTATTGTGCCTGGCACGGTATTGTAAACGGCAATATGGCCGCTGTCTATTACGTATGGGACCTATTTTTTGGTTCCGGGGGGTGGTGTAAATCCTTAATGCATCCCCACCCTGCCTTGCGCCCATACAGGGTGGGGAATGCATTAAGAATTCTTCCTCTCCTGTATGGGCGCAAGTCAGGGTTTATGTGACTTAATAAATAGTCGGCGAAAACTGAACCAGGACACGGACCCAAAGTCTCAACACCAAACGGCTGAAACACATAATTACCTGCAAGGTTAGCATATTTTCCTAATAAAAGGGTATAATTTTTAGTAAAATCACAGGTTTGGTCTTTTGACAACCTTCCGTCACGCTGTGGGAATAATAAAAATAATATAGTGGGACATTAATACACACGGCCATCTGATCCTAAACTAAGCAGAGTTTGTACTATGGAAGCCAGATGACTGGTAATATACTAGATAAAATAATTTTACTTTGTAAATACATACTCAAATATATGACGTTGTTCATAACACTAATGTTTGACTGGGGTGGGAATTGAACCCACGACCTGCGGCGTGAAAATCCAGCATCTTACCGACCACGCCACCCCCGTCCGTCGATGTATACATTGCATTATTTGCATTGCACTTAGATAATAACATTTAATTGAAGAAAAACAACTAAAAACAAAACTATTTTTAACGGAGTTTATCGCGATCCATATTAGATTTTTATATCCCGACGTTTCAAAGTCTTTTCAGACTTCATGGTCACTAGTGAAAATGAAAAATGAAAAAGAAGTCCGATATGATGTTTGAACCATTACAAATTGTGTAAATTGTATCCACTAAGAGGTACCTAAACTGTAGATAGGTAACTCAGGGGACAGTTATGTCGCCATAACTATCTCGTTAGTTATCCATTCAGTATTCGTGTCAGCTGCTAATCTACTCCAGTTTCCAGTCACGTCGGATCACTAGAGGGCGCCACTTGGACCTAATATGTTACCTCTGTTATTCCAACTACTTTCATCAACTTGTAGAGTTTAATAAAAAAAAATTAATACGTATATACGTACAGGTTAAATATTAATCTAGTTCAGGCTGACCGACACATTTTCTTAACAAATAGGTAAGTTGATACTATATTGGTGTTTCAAATTTACAAAGAAAGAATTAAGAAAGAAAGAAAGATAATAATAAATAATCTGCCGGTCTTCAAGTCACGAGTGAATCGGTATTTACGGGGTTAGCGCGTTCCATCGTAGACTGCATCATTGCTTCACATCAAGCAAGTTGTGGTCAAGCGTGAGTCTATTTTACAATAAAAAAAGAAAAAAATATTTGACAGAGACAGGACAGTCAAGACACGCAGAATCGAATGATAAAAAAACACATCAAATGAGAAATCCATATCCATACTATAATATTATAAATGCGAAAGTCTGTCTGTCTGTCTGTCTGTCTGTTACGCTTTCACGGCCAAACCGCTGGACCGATTTTGATGAAATTTTGTAGGAATATAGTTTAAAACCATGGTTCAAACATAGGCTACTTTTTTTTTCAAAAATCAACCCCTAAATGTCTGTCATAGGGGTTGAAGGTTTTTGTTACTTTACACTTTCACAGCCAAACTGCGTGACCGATATGGATGAAATTTTTTAAGGATATAGTTAAAAACCATGGTTCACACATAGGCTACTTTTTTTTTCAAAAATCAACCCCTAAATGTCTGTCATAGGGGTTGAAGGTTCTTATTAATTTACACTTTCACAGCCAAACTGCTGGGCCGATATGGATGAAATTTTGTAGAGATATAGTTTAAAATTATGATTCAAACATAAGCTACTTTTTTTTTCAAAAATCATCCCCTGAATGTCTGTCATAGGGGTTGAAGGTTTTTATTGCTTTACACTTTCACAGCAAAACTGCGGGACTGATTTTGATGAAATTTTGTAGGGATATAGTTTAAAATTATGGTTCAGACATAGGCTACTTTTTTTTTCATAAATCAACCCCAAAATGTCTGTAATAGGGGTTGAAGGTTTTTATTGCTTTACACTTTCATAGCAAAACTGCGGGACCGATTTTGATGAAATATTGTAAGAATATAGTTTAAAACTATGGTTCAGACATAGGCTACTTTTTTTTCAGAAATCAACCCCTAAATGTCTGTCATAGGGGTTGAAGGTTTTTATTAATTTACACTTTCACAGCCAAACTGCTGGACCGATGTGGATGAAATTTTGTAGAGATATAGTTTAAAATTTTGGTTGAAACATAGGCTACTTTTTATTTCCAGAATCAACCGTGAATGTCTGTCATAGGGGTTGAAGGTTTTTATTACTTTACACTTTCAGAGCCAAACTGCTGGATCGATATGGATGAAATTTTGAAGGAATATAGTTGAAAATTATGGTACAAACATAGGCTACTTTTTTTTTTCAAAAAACAACCCCTAAATGTCTGTCATAGGGGTTGAAGGTTTTTATTACTTTACACTTTCACAGCCAAACTGCTGGATCGATATGGATGAAATTTTGTAGGGATATAGTTGAAAATTATGGTACAAACATAGGCTACTTTTTTTTTCAAAAAACAACCCCTTAATGTCTGTCATAGGGGTTGAAGGTTTTTATTACTTACACTTTCACAGCCAAACTGCTGGGCCGATATGGATGTACCGATGTACTGTCTGTCTGTTACGCTTTCACGGCCAAACTGCGGGACCGATTTTGACGAAATTTTGTAAGGATATAGTTTAAAATTATGGTTCAAACATAGGCTACTTTTTTTTAAATTAACCCCTGAATGTCTGTAATAGGGGTTGAAGGTTTTTATTACTTTACACTTTCACAGCCAAACTGCGGGACCGATTTTGATGAAATATTGTAGGGATATAGTTTAAAACTATGGTTCAAACATAGTCTACTTTTTTTTATAAATCATCCCCTAAATGTCTGTCATAGGGGTTGAAGGTTTTTATTATTTCCATGATTAAAAATACCGTACGGGGTATCGTTGGTAGTGGAATTTTATAAGGTTTTACAATAATTCGGGAAAAGTACGGGGTGCATCACAAAAAAATGTAAAATAAAACTTCTTAGAAAAAATGACCGCGTTATAAAATTTAAAAATTAGTTTCTTTACATCTGTTATTTGAAGTCGGTGCTAATTCGGTAGATTAGACAGTAGTTGGTCCAAACATAAATATTTGTAGGATAGCAGCTCGAAGTTCGGTAAAGTGTCCGTTAAACGTCAATTGACCCTTATTTTACGTATGAGACTTAAAACATAGCCGACAAAATCTGGGTGATATTCATCTCTGCCTTCATCTTCAGATGGTACAGTAATGAGCGCTATGTTAATAATAACCAATGAAGATAAATCGATCAAGTTGAGTTTTTAACCCCCCATAAAAAGGGATATAATAAGTTTGAAACGTATATCTAGGTATCTGTGTACAAATTGAGAGGGTTTTTTTTGCTGATGACCTAACCCAATCGGCCGGAAGGGCCTCTATTGGTTCACCAGACTTTTTCGGTGAGCCGTCCGGGGACCGTCGAACCGATAAATTGAGCGGGTGTAGGTACTCAGCTGCTTAAGTAGAATGATTTTTCAACGATTTTTTTTTCGAATTATTTAAATAATGTTGATTTGTTTTTTTTTTCATTTACAATCAAATCAAATCAAATCAAATCATTTATTTGTTAATGTAGGTAAGGTTTACAATAGGTGTTATATTACATAAGTTAGGTCGCTACATTATACTCATAAAGTGTACAAATCATTATTATAATTACTAATTAACTATTAAACTAACTATTAAAAAAAAAATACATACTTAACCAATTTTAATATCAGGCATTAATAAAGTCATTAATAGAGTAGAAACATTTATTAATAAGATATTGCTTAAGTTTCCTTTTGAACAATGTTATACTTAAATATCTAATTTCAGAAGGGATTTTATTATATATCAATGGACCCATTCTGTACATACTTTTCCGGAGGAGAGCTGTGTTGCTCGAACCTACAGAAAAAATATTAGATTCTCTTTTTCTTAACCTGGGATCAGCTGGGGGTATCTTTTCAAATAAATTAGGATGTGTTTTAACAAATACTGCCAGCTCGTAAATATACATTGCTGGAAATGTAAGTAGTTTTAGACTTTTAAAATATGGTTCACAGCTATCTCTAGGAGGTAAGTTGCAAATTGCACGTATGCATTTTTTTTGAGCAATAAATACATCATTTTTGTCCGTAGAGTTGCCCCAGAAGATTACTCCATACCTTAAAATAGACTCTACGTGGCTATGATAGGCTATAAGTACTGTATCTCGATTAACCACTCTAGACAACTTGTATAATGCATATGAAAAACAATTAATTTTTTTACATACTGCTTCAATATGAGGCTTCCAAGATAATTTGCTATCTATTATTAAACCTAAAAACTTTGTCTCATATTGTTCAGATATTGAAATTCCATTATAGTTTATATTTAATTTTAATTGTTGAGGTTGCTGTCTTTGACTAAATTGCATAAATTGAGTTTTTTCTAAATTAATATGTAAATTGTTTGACTGTAGCCATTGGATCGATTGATTTAACGTGTAATTTATTTCATTTTCATAATTATATTTTAACTGATCAGATTTTATAACTATTGTACTGTCGTCGGCAAATAATACAGTAGGATGATTTACATTCTTGGGGAGGTCATTTATGTAGACAAGGAATAATAATGGACCTAGTACGCTCCCCTGAGGTACCCCATATTTCACGTTTCTAGGATTAGACCTGTATTTAATTTCCCGTTGATTAATAATGTCAATTTTAGTAATTTCTGTGTACTGTTGACGATTACTTAAATATGAAGAAAGTAGTTCTAGACCTTTGCCACGAATGCCACATTTATCCAATTTGTCGAGCAGTATGTCGTGATCAACATAGTCGAACGCTTTTGTCATGTCCATATAAAGTGCACATATAGGTATTCTATTATCTATACTATTAATAATATTTCTAAGAAAATCGAAGATAGCAATGTTAATTGACATGTTCTTTCTGAATCCTTTCTGTTCATTGACTAACACATTTTTACTTTCAAGAAAGTTATATAAGCGATTTTGAATAATTTTTTCAAAGATTTTAGCAAATATTGGTATTAATGCCACAGGCCTATAATTTTTTACAGACGATTTGTCCCCCTTTTTGAATATTGGTTTTATAATAGATTTTTTTAAACTATTTGGGAATATTCCGTTTTCGAAACATAAATTAAGAATATACGATAGAGGATAGCAGATTATATTGTGTACTTTCTTGATAACTTTTGTCGTCAAATCATCGTAACCAGTACTTGAAGTGTTCTTCAGAGATTGTATCGTTTTTTTAACTTCATTTGGTGTAGTTGGTATTAAGAATAAAGTGTCGTTTACACTTTGTATATTTAGTGTTTTCTTTTTTGAGTTAGGAATAATTTGGTCGACGTAGTAATCATTAAATATATTGCAAATGTCACTGGTATTTGTTATTTCTTTATTATTATGTATTATTTTATTGATAGGTTCACAAGGTAAATCAGTTTTATTACTATTTATAATTTTCCAAGTGGCTTTACTTTTATTGGTTGACGTTTTGATATTATAATTATTTTGTGCATATTTATTTAATGTTATAATTTTCTTATACCGCTTTGCATATGCAATGTATGTTTTCTTGTTATCTTCAGTTTTTTTTTTACGATATTCCCACAATAGTTTTCGTTTTATTCTACTGCACGATTTTATTCCGCGAGATAACCATTTCTGTTTTTTGTTAATGGTTTTACTTATTAATTTAACGGGAAAACATAAATCATAGAAAGTTTTAAATGTTTCGAGTAGGCTGTCATATGCTAAGTTAGGATCCTTTAGTTCGTAAATTTCATTAAATGTTAAACTTCCAATACATTTTACAAACTTGTTTAATAATTCAGGTGAATAATTTCTAATTTTTATTTTCTATGAATGTATTACACATGACTTTTTGACATGTAATTTTAATAATTGCGCAGTATGATCTGAAAGAGCAGTTTCAATAACCTCTCCATTGTTGTGTCGGTCATTATGGAATATATTGTCAATACACGTCCCACTCGACAAGCGGGTAGGTTTTCTAGTCAGTGTTTTAAGATTAAACCCTGTAATTATATTTATTAAGTCTTTTGCAGTTTTATCATTTTTTAGAAGATTTATATTGTAATCACCACAAATAACAATTTTCCTATTATTTTTACCACGTGAAATTCGATATAGTAAAGTTTCCAACAACTCAAAAAACAATGCTAAGTGAATTTTTATATTTGTTGCTTTTGGAACTCTGTAAATGCAGACTATGATAATATTATGTTGTGTGAGCTCAATTCCACAACATTCAAAAATATTTGATACGGACATTTTTTTAATTAGTGGTAAAACTTTAAAATCATGAATACTTCTAACCAATATGCAAGCCCCACCCTTTCTTTTTCCTCTACAAAAACAGTCTGCCAGTTGCAATTGCTACTCTGTATGCGGAACTTAATTTGAATGAATGAAAGCTAAAATAAAACATTCATCAATGCTTTAGTTTGAGGAACGATGCGTGAAATGACTAACTTCATAGTGGAAAGGTTGGCGGTTTTCTTTGATGGTTTCTAAGGTATCGATATATTCTGTCTAATTTTACAAAACAAAGCACGATTAGTGAATATCCACAAAGTTTCTGACCTAATTTCATGTACCAATCATCTCAGTATGTCCGTCCTCCACAAACTGATAGAGTGAAATCCGTATATTTTCACTCTATCAGTTTGTGGAGGACGGTCCTATCCACCCGGTATACCGTTCGGGGTATAGTTTTGAGTAGAATTTCTTAAGTATTCACAAACGTTCGGGAAAAGTAAAAAAAAAAAATGTTTATAATTTTTATATAAAACGGGTTCCTTGGGTTGTTGCCTAGAGGGAATAACCCTAATTGGTTTCCGACGAGAATAACCCTTTTAAAATTCCTAACAAAGTTTGGTGAACTAAAGAATTTAACAAGACTTAAATGGTACAAAAATAATTTTCCAAAATGGAGTAAGACGTCTTCGATTAAAAGAAACAAACATGATCTGATTTAAGACTAATAAAAAATATGATAAAGGTTTCTTAAAGATCTGTAACTTGGCTAATTTTTATCCTAACACAACGCGGGCGAAGCCGCGGGCGGAAGCTAGTAAAACATAAATATGAAAACAGTTAAAAAGAAGAAAACAATAAAAAAACAAAGAGTAAGTGTGACCCATCAGTGTCAAACATGACACCGTAACCAATGGAGCCTTATTCCACTGCAACCTTCTCACCGAAAATAATTCGTAATCTCGCGTGAATCGGTTTATATATTGGGCTGGCGAGTTCCATCGCGATCGTCAACATCATTGCTTAACAACAGGCAAGTTGTAGTCACGCGCAAGCCTATCAGAATAAAAAAAGCGAAAAAATCTAATTAAACAAATAAGTTACAGAGATCCCTAAACATGGGTTTACAAAGTAATTAATCTAAAAAATACCAGCAAGCACTCCATTATTCTTTTGAAAAGTCGTTTAGTTACTCGTAGGAAAACTTCCTAAAGAAAATAATTGGTAAAACTTGTTCTTGATAAAGGTGAAGGGCTCTCCAATAGTTTCCAGAACAATAGTAATCTAAACAGGGATTTGGGTTAAAATATTTCTTTGTAATAGTTAGATATGAAAATGTAAAGTATCACTAGGTACCTTGAAGTAATAATAATGTATTAATAATATCGGACATTAACACCACCATGGTCCAATCCAAAACTAAGCAGAGCTTGTGCTATGGAAACCAGATAATTGATAATATACCATAATACTACTTTTCAAGACAAACAAACGTGTCATCACACAAATGTATGTGTTAGATGGGATTTGAACCCACGATTGACGTGAAAAGAAAGCATCTTTCCGCCACGCCATGGCTCCGTCTAAAATGATTAGATGATTAGCCTAAATAGACCTATTTTTGTTTTATTAGAAATAATTTTGAAGCTCAAGAATAAGAACCACCTTAATTACTTCAGCTTTTGATTAAAAAACCGCATCAAATTTGGGCTCCTTCTATCATCTTTCTGATTAAATTCGTGCGGGATCGAAGCCGGTATACGTGTAACTTGGCCGGGTTCAAATTTCGAGTCTTTTCACGGCGGCGGCGGCGCGGCGCCCAAGACAGTCTAGGTGTCCCGGTATTTGGCCGAGTTGAAATCCCAAGTCTCCACGGTGCCGCTGAAGATCCTGGCTTACAGGAGTAACAGTGCTGAGTTGACCCACAAAAAATACCAATAAAATATTCTTAAACTTTCTTTCCTTTTCCTCAGATTATTCGAAGAAAACCAAGACCTCCTGAACATGTTCGAGAAGTTTCGCCAATGCAGAACGAAGGAGGAACAGATCAATTCAATGGAGTTGGCTGAACACGCCAACAATGTGATGAATACCCTCGATGAGGGCATCAAGGGGCTGGAGAACTTGGATAACTTTTTTGAGTACATACACCAAGTCGGAGCCAGTCATCGGAGGATACCGGGGTTCAAAGTGGAATATTTTTGGGTGAGAATTGTGTTTTTTAAAAAAAGCCATTAGAAACAACAGTGAGAAAGGGTCTAGAGATAGTTGGTTCCAGTTAAATAGGGTTACAAAAGTTTGGGCAAAGCATGGGATGCACCAAAAAATGTGTGAAATATTTTTTTTAAGAAAATGGGACTGCCGCCGCTTTCTAAAAAGTAATGAATATATTTAGGTACTGAACTACATTTGTAAATTAAAATTTGTGCTAAAGTCGGTAGATTAGACAGCTTTGGACGAAAACAAACATTTGTGGGATGTTAACACCGACTTCAATAAACAAAGTGTCTTCCTAAGTAATGTTATTTTTCACTTTTTAAAAGGCTTTTTTATTTCTTTGAATTTGTTTAGTAAAATTTTAGTGAATACTATTTAGTACCTTTAGTGTCTTTACAATTCTTCATCAACCATCGCAAAATAACAGTTGAAAAATCCTTATACTTCACAGTTTTTAAATTATAGTAAAATAAAATGTATTTCAAAAACTTCTACCTCAACATTTATCAGATTACCGTTACATTATACATCCGTAGGTTCACCACTTCTAAAGCTTTTCATTCCAAAGCTCCTGTAACTGCCCGCTTATTAAGTCCAATATAAAAGCTTTCACGCAACACAATACCTTAAGTTTACAAGGTCTATTCCTCTAAAAGCGAACCGTTAGAGCCCTTACCTGCCGAAGGGCGCTCCATTTGGAAAAGGTTCTACGATCAAGAGCCCTTAAAAGGTCCACCCTACACCTGTTCATGCATCAATAACTATTTGGTGTATACAGAGTGGCATACCTATACAAAATCCTTTGTCCTGAATGACTGACTGACTAACAGATCAACTCACAGCCTTAACCGCTGTTTGTAGAGATTTAAAACTTGGACAGTGTGTTTTTTACGACGTAGGCATCCATAAGCAGGGTATTATAAAAATTCATAGTCTAAAGGGGTGAAAAAGGGGGTAAAGTTTCTATGGAACTATGCGATTCCTTGGTCCAATCTATGCATAAACATAATGTAACAGAATTGATGGAAGCCGTCATTCGAATTTAATTTTATGAATGAAATTTATTTCCTAATGCGCTTTAAGAAAGTTAGAATATTATTCTAAAGGATTATTTGCTTCGAACTTGATATTAACACTCTTTCGTGCTTTTGATCTAAGTTATATTGTATATTGATACAATGTTCGAAAACTCAATACGATACTCGAATTCGGAATTGAAATTTTATTATTTCTTGGATATTCCTATGAAAACCTTACTATAATCGTGATTTACCTTTAAAATTAATCAACTACAGCCTGTCTATATTTAGGGTGCATTATTTGGTTTGTTTATTTATTTTTTTTTTGTTTTTTTTCACAATTCGGTTCAACTTGTACAATAATGATTTCAGGATGCTCTGGAGAGCAGACAGCTCCAACAGCATCCTGAACAGCACAGAACAGCATCCTGTTTGCTAGACCAACACAAACTGCTTTAGGGCTGCATTACGAAAACGAGTCGCGTCCCTGACGAGTCAAGTGCGAGACAGTACTAACAGCCTTCTGAATATAGTGGACAGTCAAATTATGAGGCACTGGAATTCAGTCCATGGATCCAGAGTTGCCCTTTCTAATAAATAATATAACTGAATAATCATGTTAATAACAATAGCTATAACGTTACTTACTAAAAGTCTATGGATGTACTTTGTCTGATTTGAATAAATAATAATAAAGATTTTGTTAAAGCAATTAGGCTTTACGATCAATAGGTCTAAGAAGCAAAATGTCTAATTACTCTCAACGTCTAATTAGCAATACGTCCAATTCGCAAATCGTCTTTGTAGCAAAATGTCTAACTATTGAAAAATCTATGTAGCAAAACGTCTAGTTAGCAAAATCGTCTAATTCTCGTAACGCCTGGATACTTGAGCATAAAAATATTAAGATCTGTTTTTACGCCAATATTTTTCCTTCAGTTTTAAATAGGCAAGTAGGTTTCATAGGTTTAATTTATATTCTTTTTAATACGAGTGCCTACCTATTAATTATGACATTGTAGTTGTCATGAGGATAAAATTTTTTTTCGATAATTAGTCACCACCTAGCTTAAAATGAATCCGAATCCAGAGTTTTTTTCTATTACAAGTCAAAAAAAAAGACGAGTGCTGCTGTTAAATGGTTATCGGTACAATTTGAATGTGATTAATAAAAGCGGGTCAACGCTATGGAGGTGTGCTAAGCGCGATGAATGTAGTGCTTCTATTTCAATCAATAAAGATGAAGGTACTACGTCAGTTGATAATTAGCTGCTTGATTACTATGATTAGAGGTTCATTTTTATTATAACATATTTTTCCTACTTTAATAAGTTGTAATTGGGGAAGGTTGAGTAACCATCGAAGATTCAGCCATTTTAATGCATAGTTTTTTGGCTATTGGACGCTCATCCATATTATTAACACCATAGGAAACAGCGTAAAACATCCGTAAAATATCAGAACATGTTTTTAGATTTTTTTTTTTATTTCTGTCACGGGAAAACGACTGAATAGAAAAGGGTGACATTTAATTTTGTGCACGCATAGTTGTACTTTGATTAAGATTCCTCCTAAGCCATTCACTCTTGATATAGTGATCATAGTTTACAACGGAGTCTTGGATCACGAGTAGGACGTTTATTTATTTATTTAAGGATTACCAACAAGAGATACACATACAAGCTAATTAACAAATACAAAAAAACTATCCAGGTGCTCTCTCACTTACAGGCAACCACAACTAACTTAAAGAATTTATCTTATCATAATATATAATATACAAAAAAGTTGGTAAATTATTTAAGGTGGGTAACAGGAGCTATAAACTTTACTTAATTAACATTAACAAAAAAACTCAAAATTTCAAAATAACTCAAAATTTAATAACACCCGCTGCTTAATTTTCTTTAAATTCATCAAATACAATATTTGTTAATGTAGGTAAGGTTTAGAATACTTAGGTGTCATATTCAGTTCACTTCAACGCCCAGGGGCCGCACCGTGCCTCAGGCCGACTGTCAAAAAGCAGTATAGATAAACCGGTTTTAACTAAACAAAGGATACGACTTCTCACCCTACGTTTGTGTACACACATGCAAAGCTTAACAGAGGCCTCGCGGACTGTACAGTCTACCCACATACACGAAACATCCCTCTTTTTCGTTTTGGATTAAAAATAACATTGTGTTTGATATTCCCAACATCTCAGCAAGGTTTTACGTAAAATGACCTAAGGCGTACCGTAATAAATCGCAATAGAATCGGATATAGGCACAGATATCTAAAACGTTGATGGCTTATATAAATGAAATCAAATATCTGATCCCTCAATATCACGGTTATTTCCCTTTCACTAATATTTCTCGGATAAGAAAGATAAATGTGTTTACTTTTATCAAAATTTATTTCCTTCAAAAGATTAAATACGGCCGAATATTTAGCTTTAGGAAACATTTATTGATTTAGGAAAAAAAATATGAAGAGATTTAGAAAAGCAAAAATTTACATTACTCCTGAATGATGGCGCATTATTATTTATCTCATCTTTTAAAATAGGTTCTGTGTTCGATCCCCGCTCGAGCTTACACATCTTTGTATAAATTTTTTCATCGCCATGCTCACTAACTAAAGAAAACATTGAAATTGAAACATTGTGAGGGAACGGGTATGTGTAAGAAACTAATTCGAGGGCATGTAATATCCATCAATTGGCACTCCGTCGGTGTGATTAAAGCCTAAACTCTCTCACCAATGCTAAGTAGGCTACAGGGACTGTCACAGATAATACCGGGTGGAAAAGACCGTCCTCCACAAACTGACAGGGTAAAATCCGTACATCATACTGTGATGATCGGTACAATAGATTTGTTCAAAAACTTTATGCGTGTCCAATAATTGTGCTTTGTTTTGTTGACATATACAGAATGTATCGGTTTTTTTAACCCATTTTAGTGTCCCACTGATGGGCACGGGCCATCTTTCAACTATCAAATGAGTGGAGAGAGTTTAGGCCTTAATCCACACACGCTAGCCAAGTGCAGGTTGGTGGATGTCACATGTCTTCGAATGATTAGTTCTTAGGCATGCCGGTTTCCTCACTATGTTTTCCTTCACCGATATTGAGCAGCGGAGATGAAACAATTCACACAAAGATGTGTGGGCACGACCAGGATTCGAACCCGCGACCTTATTTTTCTAAGGCGAGGCCGGTACCACCACTCCACCGCTGCTCCTTCTAAGGCGAGGCCGCTGCTTCTTAATGTATCTTTACCTTGGAGAAACCCTAATAGCGCACTCGCGCTGCGTCATTTCACGCATCGTTCCTTAAACTAACGTTGATGGATTTTTTTTACCTGTATTTCATTCAAAGCGTGTTCCGCGTACAAAGTAGGTAGTAATCGTGAATAAAGTAAATCCAAATTAACATTATTTTGTTTATAAAAGGCGGAAAAAATTAAGGAGCTGAATGCCTCTCAGTTTGTGGAGGGCTGTCCCTTCCACCCTATATAATAATAGTATAGACTAACCAACTATAAAATTTTAATAGGTCAAGATCAGTACCTACTTGAAATATTTCATTACACTACGTTTATTTTAGGAAGACACTCAATATTACAGATGGGCTATAGTATGTCGGCCTTGAGTTTATAAATAAATTCTACTTGATTGAAATACGTCAATATTAAAATTATACCTACTTGACGCACGAAAAAAACAAAAATTAAATTTCCCGAAAATAAGTATCTAGGTAGGTTCTTTACCTTTATACTAAATACCTAGTTATTCTGTGTGTTTTTTATGTAAATGCTGAACGGATTTTAATTAATTTTTTGTGTGTACAAGTTGATTCGAGAATGGTTTAGCTTCACAATTCGATCCACCTTGTACAATAATGGTTTCAGGATGCTGTTATAGAGCTGTCTGCTTTGGAATGTTTGCTATACCAACAGCTTAGGGCTGCATTACGAAAACGAGTCGCGTCCCTGACGAGTCGAGTGCGAGACAGTACTAACAGCCTTCTGAATATAGTGGACAGTCAAAACATGAGGCACTGGAATTTAGTCCATGGATCCAGAGTTGCCCTTTTTAATCAATAATATTACTGAATAATCATGTTAATAACAATAGCTATAACGTTAATTACTAAAAGTCTATGGATGTACTTTGTCTGATTTGAATAAATAATAATAAAGATTTTGTTATTGAACAGGACAACGCGGCAACGGTCCGGTAGTTAGGTGTATCAAATTGTTTAACCTAATTAATTCATCAACGCAGAGCTTAAGAGTCATTACGCACTGTTGACTTGCCGCCGAAGACTTGACCGACACGACGGCTACTGTCAGTGACTTTCTATCGTTTAAAATTTAAATGGTTGTTTACGCATTTAACTATGGCCCTTTGCATATGTTTTGGTCGCCAAGAAGCAAAAAGGTATCTGGTTCAAAACGATCCAACCTGATCTTTCTAACATCCCGTGGTTTGACTTGTGTATGTTCTCCAGGAAAAAACTTGTACTACCTTTAAGAATTCATTCAGGTCCCATTCCATTCCAGGTGGTATTCGTGGTATTCTGGTATTTAAAGACCACGAATTGGCAAACGTAGCGTAGGACGTCCTCAGACTATGTGGAGAAACGATCTCAGCAGGGCGACCGGCAAGAACTGGATGAGAAAAGCCGCGGATCGTGCTCAGTGGCGTCTTTTAGGAGAGACCTCTGTCCAACAGTGGACTAAAATATGCTGATAATGATGATGCCTCTGTGTATCTAATTCTACTAGACTTTTTTTATCCTGAAATAGGCGCTTGACTACAACTTGCCTAATGTTAAGCAATGATGTAGTCTACGATGGGACGCGCCTGCCCACTATACCGATTGAATTTCGGTGAGAAGGTGGCAGTGGAATGTTGATGATGATGCTAAATTATTGTAGAAATTAGTTGAGGAAAGTCTAGGAACATGACAGTGTATAGACATTTTGTGATGTGATGTTGGTGGCTAGCGACAAAAAAAAATGAATAACAATAAAATAAACTCTGGCTTTCAGTTGACAGTGCGTAATAGGGTTAGATACAATCGGTCTTATTCATAAAAATCTTATAAAACTCTTTAGTCAAAATGGACTTTCTCTCTGTCTTACTAGGTAATTTATATGTGAAAGTGACAGGCAAAGACTAAAAAATTTTTTATTATTTTTTTTTTATTATTTTATTATTATCATTACATTGGTTAACATTACAAATTAAAATCTGTGTCCCACAAAACCACGTAAGTGTAAATGACTAAATTATAAACTTATTTTAACTACAATAAGCTTATAAGACGTTTATGAATACGGATATTCAAATTTGGAAATTTTTGCATTTTATATTTGCATTGGTACTTAGAAAGAAAAGAAAAAATAACAAAGAAACAAAAATAAAATAAAAATGATAATACAATAGTTTACTAAGAAATAATTTTTGTAGTATTTGGTAAAGTTTTAAACTAGTTTCCACCCGCAAAATATTCTGCGTGATGTACGAAAAGAATCCCAAGGGGAACGTATAACTGGAAATTTTTGTACCAAGCCCCTGTATTGCTGCTCATGCATTAATAAACGAGGAGGGCAGAGAGTAACTTATTTAAAGAATTCAATATTTCACATACGAAAAAAAGTCAAAACCTGTATTACTTAGTCTGTCTAGTTTTAGCTTGTTTTTGAGACTGTACCCATATGTTAGTCCAGATAATAAACAACATGTATTTATCCAAAATTTCGTCCGAATCCGTTCAGCTGTTTTGCTGTGAAAGATTGACATTCTTTCTCATACTCTTTTTTATGCAGTACAAGTAATATGCTTGCGTATGACTACAATACCAGGTGTATTAATCAATGATGTGGCCTATAGCAGCACTATACGCTCGGATTTATGTAATTTACTCACAGTGACGACTCCGGTGAATGGTTAAAACTCGAATAAGTTTATATTACACCTACCTTGTAAACACCTGTTTTTGTATATCTGTTAAAAAAAATACAATGATGACCAGCTTATTATCACCTGATTTAGATTCTGATTGAAGGTGCACTTACATGGACGATGGTGACTCCTTCCCCAAATTTTTGATATACCATTAGTAGGGAAGGACAAATTATTAGCAAAATTAAATCGCTGTTCACTCCGCTAACCGCTATGTTCTATGGTCAACAATTACATCGGATTGAACAAGGGATTAGTCAAAGGGCAAGGCGACGGAAATAAGGGACTTGTGTCATTTCCGGTACCGGGTATCCACCCGGGTTATCGGTGTTCTTATTCATGTTATATTTCACTTGTCAAAGGAAAATGTATAAATGCTTATTCGTTTGTCTCGAGTAACTCTAATCCTGGTTTCAGAATAGGGCCGACTATTCTGAAACGAGCATTAAACATAGTCAGAGGTTTTCTAGATTAGACAGCTAAAACCCCGCTTAAGTCATTTTATAACGTATTCATTCCATTGTAAAGATCATTCTAATTGAAGACTACTAAATGAAAATGATTCTTTAATATGTTAACCAGAATTTTTCAGTAGCTTCCACGCTGCTTCAGATGTTTGATTAATTTCATTTTTGCAAACATCTTCACATAAAATGTCCAAATTTCTAGATACTCAGAAGTGCTTTGTGAACTAGCTGTCCGACAGCGGCTTCGCCCGCGTGTAAGTCGGTTATCGCGCCAAAACTTTACCTTCTTTTTGCGCAGTCGAATAAAAACTATCCTATGTTCTTTCTCGAGTCTCAAACTAACTCCATACCCAATTCCATCCAAATCGGTTAAGTAGTTTAAGCGGGAAAGCGTAACAGACAGACAGACAGACAGAGATACTTTCGCATTTATTTATTTATTGGGATCTCCAACAGAGAATACATAGATACATTTAAAAATATCAAGTAAAAAAAAACACTTCCCACTATGCTCCTCCAATTGTAGGAAATCACAGCATGCACATATAATAACTAGGCTATTTATAATATTAGTAGGGATAATTGAGCTCATTGTCATTTAGCTTTTAAAGGTTTTACCTAAAACACTTCAACAGCAATCCCCTACCTTAATAAATAGGTACAAAATACTAAAATCTAAAGTAATAAGTCTATAGATATAAACTAAAACCTAAACTAACTTAGACTGTGCTTAAAAAATGATTAATATTATAAAATTTTGTTTTATTTGTTACAGAAAATCGAGGCTCCTTTCTTAGCAGCAGTGGAGTCGACGTTAGGTGATCGATACACGCCAAACGTCGAGAGCATCTATAAAATAACCATAAAGTTTATTCTAGAAACCCTTGTAGAAGGTTACGAGAAAGCAGGCAATAAGCCTAACTCCACGTGAGCGACTATGTGCCACATAATACCCCTGAGAACTGAACTCTACAACCTAATGCGGTCTGAACATTAGTCGCATGAATTTTTAAACTGCCAACAAACAGCGAAGTTTGAGGAGACAGGCCGTTACAGTATTCTAAATTTAAAAATGGGACGTTTCCTAACTTTAGAGAGACTGGTCTTAATTCTACTCCAAATTTGAATTTTTAAAATTTCTAAAGCTACGTTGGAATCTGAGAATTCTAAATCCAAAGTCAAAGTTCTGGAATCTTTCTGCAAAATTGATGTCAATTTTATGAGATTTTAAACTGAAGTGTACAGACGTTTAATGCACCGTAAAATATGTGTATAATGTGAATAATAAAGTTATATTTAGTGTTCGGTGTTACTTTAACTCGTCTGTATGTAGACTGGTAACTACTACATCATAAAATTTAAGGGCTTTTTAATAGTAAGTACTTTACATAGTTTTTACTATTTATAAATGTAGATAATATAGAAATGTGTGTTAAATTAAGAAGTTTTAATCCAATTAACTTTTTTAATGTCACAAAACGCTTGTTAGTACTAATTTTATAATTATGTAAGTACTTGTGTTTCAAATAAAGTATCATTTATCCATAATCTTGACAGCAGTACCATGTTACTGAAGATGTAAAACACAACATAAGGTATTTAATCATAAAATATTTTAATGTTCGTAAAAGGGAATTTAAGGTTTTTCAATGTTGGCTGGCCCAGCGATAGATTTTTAATTTTTAAGTTATTATTTCGGTATAATAATTATTTATTATTGTTATATTGCGTCTTCCGTGAGTCGATGTTGTAGTTTCATGTTTATTGTGACTTAATTTATAAGGTTATAAGAAAGAATTATTACTTACGTATAAGTAATGGATTTATCAAACTTTGTAGGCAGTTCTTGTATTCTCCACGCCTAAAATTTTCCTTATCACGCTCGATTTAACAAACGAACAAGCCTTTGATGTTCCTTAATTTTGTTCAAATAACGATAAATATTTTATTGACTTTCGAAACATTTCTTTTTAAGCACAATTATTGTATTTAATCTGTCTATTTTCCGACACAACTTATAAATAATAGATGTAAAAAGTATTTTGTTATTTTTACTGTTTACACATTGAAAAGAAACCGTTTACTGGTTTGTTTAATACAAATATTATATTGAAATTTCAGGTACCTATCTCTAAAAATTTTTTTTTATAAAAAAAACTGTTTGTTAACCATTTTAAAGTTACTGCACACAAAGTGAAAATCTTAATTAAAGCAAATATTTTTATTTGTTAACATTAAATTGTAAATTAAAAGTCCAGAAAACTTTGTGAGTCATAATATTTGTAAGTCAGTTACATTGTGAAGTATTATTATAAAAATTATCTGGAATTGTCCTTTTATTCCAAAGTGAAATTATGTCAAGTCCGAAAAATAACTGCCATAGGTACTGTGGAAATTAGGTAGACACTTTTGGTTCTACTTTGGAAGAAAAACCAAACCATTACCAAACCAAACAAATAAGCCATTAAACCAAACATTATAGCAAGAGTTCTCAAAAATTCTCGATTAGTGGGAGACTAACGAAAGGCGATAAATTTTTGTTGTATTATTAGTATTATAATAATAATTATAGAACTACAACAAAAATAAGCAGGCTCTCCATTAATATTAACGGAATAGGTACGCTGTTATAAATACAAGCGAATAGCTTATTATACTGAGTCAACACCTCAAATTAATTGCTCAACCAATCGAAATGACCCAATTTGCTATTCATTGCGGAACTGGATCAGTTCATGTCATACGATGGGATCGGGAACGTCGTCTTTAATATTTCAAGGTCCATATTTTTAATAAATAAACGAATAAGGTTTTAACATGGTAGGGAAGGAATAGATTCGAAGAAGTTTAGTGATTTTGTATAGAATGTTACACCACACGACATTTTCAACTTTAAAAAATGGGAATAAAATTGAAAAAAAAAAACTATGCTGTTTAATTATTTAAGAAATAAAATCTGATATGTTACTAAATATTTTTTTTAAATTTTTGTGATGTAGGTATGCGAATCGTTTGGAATAATAATATGTTTGGGTGTAAATATCTATTAAAAGTATAATATTTACAAAAGAAAAGTACTATATGTATAGTATATACCAGTTATCTGGTTTCCATAACACAAGCTCTGCTTAGCTTGGGACCAGATGACCGTGAGTCCCAGAATATTTATTGTTATTATTCTTAAAATATAAATTCCAAAGTCAAAGTGGGCTTCTTTAAAATCTAATTAAATTATGGTTTGTACATTATTTTGAGTGAATAAATATATTATAATTATAATGGTATAAAAGGACAATTTCCTTCTAAGTTATCGTTGTTGTACTTATTAAGCTATTGTACGTATCGTTACATATATCGTTAGCTAAGTTGTATTTATAAATGAATTGATATATTATGTAAGTAATGAATGTGTTGTATGTAACATGTAAAAGATCGGTGTAAAATGTTAATTTCATTTGAAATAAATATTATTTAAAAAGCAGTGTCTATAGTTATTATTAATTAAAGACAAAAAGTAGGTAAGTAAATTAATGATTATGAATTAAATATGATAAATCAAATTTATTTTTGGCAATTAAATTAAATGTTTTCAAAGTCTCTAAGTTACAATTTGAATTTGGAACGAATAGGTTAAGTACCTATTCGTTCCAAATTTAATTGAACGATTAGGTACGCACGGATTTACATAAAGCTATAATAATCCAGTATAAGCTGACCTCTCGTTGTACGAAAATCCTATACAATCCGAGTTCAGCGCTGCAATGTATAGCTTGATGTATACCCGTGTGTACTTATATGGAACCAGTTAAAAATAAGTATTAAATTAGCTACAATTCCATATAAATAAAGAAGGAGAAAAAGTAGCCATACCTATATTTTTTTGAGAATATTTTTTTGAAGTTTTCATACGACTCACAAAATGTCAAAATCTACAATATAAAAATGAATCGCAAAATGTTTTGGTAAGCGCATAACTCGAGAACGTCTGAACCGATTTTCCTTATTATTTTTTTAAAATGTTCCTTGAAGTACGGGGATGGTTCTTACGCAAAGAAAAAAAAACAACCTCCTCAGAAACAGTTGGACCGATTCGGTAGGTCTGAGAATCGGTCGTAATCTATTTTCCGACCCAGCAGGTGGCACTGCTTTACCGGGCAGGACGACGTCTGCGGGGTCCGCTAGTTATCTATATATAATAAAAATTAATTACTAAATGTGTTGGTTGGTAAGCGCAAAACTCGAGAACGGCTGAACAGATTTCGCTAATTCTTTCTTTAGAATATTCCTTGAAATACAAGGATGGTTCTTACGCAGAAAAAAATTAAAAAGACTTGACCGATATCTATATTCGGTAGGTCTGAGAATCGGTCGTAATCTATTTTCAGACCAGGTAGGTGGCACTGCTTTACCGGGCAGGACGACGTCTGCGGGGTCCGCTAGTTCCTTAAATAAAAATTATGATCATCAAACAGTCGCCCCTAGTATAGGTATCATGTTGCTATTACCCAGCCATCTCTGACTTTCTTTTTCCTCCTAGAGTAACTGAGCCGGTTGAAGACACTTGGTGCTGTGCTGTTTTACTGGTAAGTGCTAAGGTGGTCAATCTAACTTTGTACACATCGAAATGAAACTACTTTTTAACGGATTTTAAACGAACGCAACTTAAATAATAATGTTTGTAGGTAGTCAGTAATAAATGTGATTAATATTTTTGCACGTCAAAAACCTCAGTCCACCCGTGAACATGAAGACTGAAAAGACCTTAAAACGTCGGGATCTAAAATCTAAAATAAACCGCGATAAAATCCGTTAAAAAGTAGTTTTATTTCAATGTGTGATATTCGCGTAAATCTAAGACAATACTATTTGTACACATGTTTATCTGATGCATTGGTTATGAGTTATGGTAAAAGTAGAGACAAAAAGGTAATGGGTACCCATGGCTTAGAAACATCCGGGAATACAGGAGTAGCTAGCGCAGAACAACTATTCCGCTGTGCACAGGAGAGGAGGAGTCTCCAAGAGCTAATGGCCAACCTCCAGCAGTGGAGTGCCACTAGAAGAAGAAGCCACATAAGACTGCCTGCATACCTATTTTGATGCTTATTCGCATTTTACCTTCTTTATAATAACTTGACCTGCAGTGGCTCAGCGATTTCGACCTTGGCTTTGATATATAGGTCGCAGGTTGGATCCCCGATGCAAAGATGAGTCTTTGTGTGAATTGTTTCATCGCCGCTGCTCAATATTGTGATGAAACCGACCGTTTGAGGACATTTCATTGTGATGCATCCACCGACCCGTTCTTGACCAGCGTTGTGTGATTTAAGGCCTAAACTCTCTCATCTGTTTAGATAGACAAGACATAAGACCCGTTATATCTTTCGTCCTGCAAGGATTAAGTGACATTAAGATTTTTTATCTAAAATTCCAAAAACAACTTTCCTAATGCTAAGCAATGATGTGGTCTACGATGGATCACGCTTATCCAGCATATCTTTGCCTGTAGTTATGTATGCAAAAAGCCTAACATCGTCGGCACATAAAACATTTCGTCACTAACCCTTAAAGAGATATCATTCATGACGATGCCAATTCAAAGATACAATCTAAACTTCTCACCCTTATTCCAATGGCATAAAGTTGAGAATCCAACTAAATGTTATTCTGATGACGTACACAAACCATATTACGTTTATGGAAGTGACATTATCATACAATTGCGAGACATAAAATTGTATGAAGTATTGGTTTGAATAGCAATGTGGTAATGTCTAAGTTTCTTCCTATTTCTTAGTCATAAGACAAATATTTAGTTGACAATAAATTATGTAATAATAATAAAAACCTAATATACTAGGACATTAACACACACGGTCATCTACCAACAGTTTATTGTCACCTAATTCGCACCAGCCGGATCACCTAATTTGCAACATAAAAGATGAACGATTCAAATAAAAGGTGCACTCCCACGAACGAGAAGATGACTCAACCCTGAAAGTTATCATACAATCAAGAGTTTTCTTAACCTACTTCAAGTACGAGGGATGTTCTTTAACTTCGGCAAGTACCTACCTTTTAGTATTAAAATAAAACTACTTTATAACGGATTCTACCGCGGTTTATTTTAGATTTTAGAATCTGACGTTTCAAAGTCTTTTCAGACTTCATGTTTACGGGTGGACTGAGGTATTTGACGTCTAAAAATATTAATCACATTTATTACTGACTAAAAACATTATTAATTAAGTTGCGTTCCGATTTAAGCAAACTGAGCTCACAGTGTCTTGAATTGTGAGTTGATTTTGCTTGGGTTTTGGTACAAGTAAATTAAGCACTGGATCCCAAGCTGGTGGTATATTCCGACCGTTTTCTCTGTTAGAATAAGGATGTTTTTTTAATTTCAATAGTTTCTCGGATCATTCTTGGATTTTTGGTAGTGATATTCGCGTAAATCTATGACAATACTACATTTTAGTATCTTGCTAGCTGAAGGCATAAAGTACGCCAATGAACCTCTGCAATAGATAGGTATCTAAACAATATCTTCTACACCCCTCAGGCCAGAGACCATAAATTTTGTCAAGACTAAAATATTACTGAAAAGGTCAACTGTTTTATTACTTTACCTACCCACATGTCTGTATGGTACACGCCCAAAAAATTCCGGCCCAAAGTAGGGTTAGGATGTTGGGGCAAATTGTAACCGAAACGTAATTTCGCATCAAAGTTCCACTTCGCTATATTACATGAGGCAATTTGGCAGAGTCCTGCCGAAAACGCTACCTTTGTCCCTTTATTAGTTCGGATGCTTTTTAACCTCAGCTGAAAAAGAGGATATTATAAATTTGATATAAAATTTGCTAAGACAGTTGCTTTAATTAACTAACAAACAAAGTTGTAAGCGCAACATATGTAGGTAATCATTCACTTATGTCTATTATCTACTTCAATTTCGAGAGAAAACCTCTTATAAGTCCCCCTCCATCAGGGCGTGACATATGTCAGACAGGCTTATGATATTATTTTTAAATTCTATAACCTGTTAGTCTTAAACCAACACTTACATAGTTTTAGTTGAATAAACAGGAAATCTTTTTATCAAAATTAAAAAATGACGTACATTATCGATACTAGTTTTAAAACTATCATGAAAAGCACTCATTTTTTTTGTGATGATTAATTATCTCATCCATTACCGAAGTGAGTATGGAAACGAGCAAAGGTCTTATATACTTTGGTTCACGCAATTGTTTTTGTAGAGAGCCTTTTTTCATACATTTTTCAAGGTTCAACTTCTCGCTCTACTAAAAACTCTATGAGGGAAGGTCATTGACATTTGTATTTCCCGTAATTAAAATATTATTTGTGATAAAACGACTCCGTAATTTATGCGAACGAATGAAAATATAAAAGAGTACGGCCTGAGGCTACACAATTTGTGTTATGTCCTAAATTGGATTCGGCTGCCCAACGAAAATTGACGAGACAAATAGTATATCCTCCTAATTAAGTTTATTCACTGAGGATTCCTAGAATATTAGGGTCATTGCTGAAGAAAGGGCCGTTTATATCTTGTCTTCATCATTAGATAATAAAGGTAAAAGATATGCCACCACTTAGGTTAACAGCTATGAGGAAAATGGGGATTTGGGTTAAAGTAAATCTTCGTTTGCCACTCTGTGTACTGTTGTGTTTGTTAAAAAAATCGTTAAAACAGAATATTAGATAATACAGTTTAAAAAAAATTGACTTACGTAAATAAATGACAATCTCAATATTTACATAAAAAATAATCACTTCAACCCTTTTTGGTGCCCGACCCGGCACGGATCTCCTCTCAACTATCTTACGAGTTGAGAGTTTTTTAGGCCTTGATCCACCCACGCTGGCCAAGTGCGGGGTGGTGGATGTCACATTATGTCCTCGAAGGATTAGTTCTTAGATATGCCGGTTTCCTCATGATGTCTTCCTTCACCGATATTGAGCAGTTGCAATGAAACAATTCACACAAAGACGTGTGGGCAGAACCGGGAAATGTACCTTTTTTTTGTTTACCGGAGGGAAATCCTTAATGGATCTTTCCGCCCTGTATGGGCGCAGAGCGGGGGGTATGTGGGAGTCCATACTGGTTACCCGAACTAAAACCCCCCGGGTATTCCTTCTCGCATCCTAGCCAGGGTGTCACGGGAACCACAAATGACACAACCGTGACCCTGGGAATCGAACCTGCGTCCTTTTATTTCTAAGGTGAGATCCGTATCGCTGCGCCACCGCCGCTATTTTTTTTAGGTACTGGTATTATTTAATAGCACTATTATTTGAATGGCACTTATTAGTCAAACCGCATCACTGTTTTTATTGCTTTCATCAGCTGAATAACTAAAGAATAATATAAAGTCTAGACTTTTGTAGATTTTAACTGAGAAGACATTAATATATTTATGAGTGGTATATTGATTTTGTTTTTAAGGGGGTGACCGTTAGTCACCGTTTCACCCCCTAAGGGGGTGAAACGGTGACTACGCGGGCCAAGCCTTGAGCGGGAGCTAGATTTAATTGTTTGTTGTTACGATTTAACTCAAAAAATACTGAACCGATTTTAAAAATTCTATAACAATTAGAAAGCTACGTCTTTACTGAGTAACATAACCTATTATATGCTAAAATAAATTGCAGATCCGTATGAAAACTTGGATCATGTAACCCAAGGTGTAAAAAAATAATGAAAAAAGAAAATCATTAGGTATACCGCGCACGCTGCGGAAACTATTGACAACACGTTTCATAGGAGTTTCACCGTTCGCGGGCTTGAGACTCAACACGTCTGAATTCCTTTTAAAAGTAGGTTAAAACTTAAAACTTGTTATCTTTGTTATAAGTAAAATTTGGTATTTCCATGAAAAATGACTGTTTTGTGGTTGACTTAATCGCTTTTTAATAACCTACTATCATTAAATATTAATTAATTAGCCGAATGTTCAAATCTAATAATTATCTATAGTAATATTAAACAAACAAAAGAATTTAATCCATTTGCAAGAAAATATATACGTTTTATAAATGTCATAGTGGGTTTAATTGTTCAATGTAATGTAACTCTAACATAACACAAAAGTAGATAAGATTACAATAAATTAATAAGTTGATTAGTTAACAGGTTCATTTCTATTTATAAATGTAATATTAACAATTGAAGGGTGTTATACAGCATAAAGATTTAAAAGATATAACCTGAAAAAGAAAAGAAAATTAATACCTCTCCTAATACGAAAATGCTATTATTCTAACGAATACCTAAACGACAAATTTTTAATAGTAGGTACCTATAATTATGTTTTAATTTTTAATTATTTTATTTTATTCTATTTTGCGATTACAATTTTTAAATCTTTTCTTTTTAATACAACTATTAATTTATTTTTTTAATTCTTGATAGCAATGTTTTAAACTTAATTTATTTTTATTACTAAGTATAATAATTAATAATTTAGAACAACGTAAGAATACGTACCAAAGGTCTGAAATAAGGAATTTGAATTTGAATTAATAATAAAATTAAGTAGCGCTCTTCCTCCTCTCTCCTACTTTTTGCTGTGCCCTACAGGGTCCATAATTGATATTGAAATTTACTGAACGGATGAAATTTGGTATGTAGATAGTTTAAGACCCGGGAAGGGACATAGGGAAAGATATAGGATAGGTTTTATCTGACTGCAGGAAAAGTAGTTCTTGATTTTGCGCGATGATCGACATTTCCGCGGGCGAAGCTCGGGCGGAAAGCTAGTATTAAATATAAATAACTAGTTTCCCAGTGCGATTTATGTTAAGTTTTGATGCAAACTGTGATAACAAAAATCAAAATTCCCAAACAGCAATAATCTTAATATTTTGGGTTTCGATCAGAAATATAGATTCTGATCGAAACCCAATGTAATGTTAATAACAAAGCCAATAATCAGTATTCTAAAACCACATACATTTTTTTTCTAATTTTAGATCACATTTATTACATTTGATACGCCGACGCATTTCAAATGAATATTAGTTCTACCGGCGTCGGTATCCGGTACTCTAGTGCCGATCGTTAAAATGACGTTGATTTATTATTCATTAATAACTTACTACTAACTCAACCTATTTGACTGAACTTCAGTTAATAATAAAAATTCTCGAATTGAATTTTTAAGACTTTATGGTAATTTTGTATCGTGCAAAAAGGTTTTAACTAACTTACCTTTATATAAAAAAAAAACTAGAAAAGTAATGCATAAAATAAAATAAAAGCAAAGTGAACAGTGAATGCCATTACTGTATTTTAAAAGTGAAACTGTTCTATTTTCAAAAGTAGTTAAATTACATTAGGTATTAAAAACTATTCGATCAACATTTTAAAAAGAAAATAAGTTCTTATTTAAAAATAGTGCAAATAATTTTGTAAAGAAAAACAATTCAACAATTCGGATTTCAAAATAGTGCTCATATTATTTTAAAAAGACAACAATTCTATTTTCAAAATATTTCAAATATAATTTGAAAAGGACAAAAAAAGTTTTTATTCGGTGTGTGATATATAAAAGAGGATTTTTTTTATTTTCTATTACAATGGGTTGCGTACAATCAATGCAGGATAACAATCATGTTGAGATAGACAAACCACCTCCGCCTTCAGACCCTCGGTCTCCACTGACAGTGAAGCAGACTTTTCTGATCAAGGCATCTTGGAAAGGCATCTTCAGAGAAATTCAACAGACCGGAATTCTTTTGTTTATCAAGTAAGTGATTTATTTTTAGATCATTATAAATTCAATACTGTGAGAGTGATCTAGAAATGGGAAAAATAGCGAGCATTTATGCCAAATTGGGAATATTATCAATAAGCGCCTACCTATTAGTGTTGGGAAAATTTCCAATAAGCGGGCCTCCCCTTAGAAAAATAAGGTCGCGGGTTCGAATCCTCGTCGTGCCCACACGTATTTGTGTGAATTGTTTCATCTCTACTGCTCAATATCGGTGAAGGAAAACATCGTAAGGAAACCGGCATGTCTAAAAACTAATCATTCGAGGACATGTGACATCCACCAACCCGCACTTGACCAGCGTGTGTGGATTAAGGCCTACGACTTTTATTTTAATTATTTTGTTGTTTATTAATAATATTATTAATATATATCGTAGGTACTTTTTATCCGATTACGAAGAAAGGACTTTTTTTCCTGCGATAAACGACGTATGAGGATTCAAAGCAAATTTTTCACAATAGTAGGTACGTGCTAACCTACACATTTTCTTTGAAATCCTAATTAGGTACATACTTGGCCATTAAGAAAAGTTTTTACAGTACTTCGTAAGTCCCAATGTTAATGTTAGGGGTACCTACTTCTGAAGTTACCCAAAGTTACCCAACTTCGGGCAGATAAACATTTTCATTACTTCACTCCGGCTAGGACGATAAAACGTGGCCTTTGTACAATAAGTAAGTAAAAGAAAAGTTTTAATAGTCACTGTACAAAACGTCTGTGTATTTGAAACGAATATGGTAACTTAACTTTTCCGTACGAAATTCTGAAGCTTGAAATACTTATACCTAAGCATGCGGAATGCAAAAGTTTTACATTGGCATTAGTCAGTCCAATCACTAATGCCAATGTAAAACTTTTTTGTTTGATACTAATAAAAAAAAATGATTTTTGATTTTTGATTTGATACGGAATCACCCCGACGACCCGAAAAAATTCCCGAATTCAATCAGTATGCTAATTCACGTAATTAAATAATTAATTTAATTTCGATCAAAACAGCCCTTTTCGTATTCTCATAATCTTGACAACCGCTGTCTGATACGCTCGCATCAAGTTCGCGTCACGCGAGCGCTTTAGCGTATACGTTATTTGAATGACAATTACAAGTAGGTATACCATTTTGTACTAAGACAAAGATTTGATACGTGAATTAGCCTACAGAATTGGACAATCCATCCAATCTGTCTCGATCTGTCGCGCTTTGACGCTAAAACTACTTTTTTTTGTTATGAAATAGGTTTGTGCTTGACTACAACTTGCCTAATGTTGAGTAATGATATAGTCTACGACGGGACGCGCTCGCCCAATATACCGATTCACTCGCGGTAACGAACCGATTAGATAAAATTTGGTATGGAGATAGTTGGAGACCCTGGGAAGTATATAGAATAGTTTATATCCAGCTGCGCAAAAAGAGGTTAGTGGTTTAGCGTGACAACCGAAATAGGCCCGGGCTGGGCTATTAGGTATTTGAGGGTATTTGTATATTTCCCGCGTCGACTACTTTTTACCCAGAAGCAACTTTTTTTCTTTTTTATTATTATTAAACCATTTTCCTTAAAACCATAATAAATAATTAAACTACAATCTAATTTAAAAAGTAATCACTATAATCCTAAATAAAAAAACTAAAAATTAATATCATCATCATCAGCCTATTCTAATCCATAGCTGGACATAGGCCTCTCATATAGAACGCCACTGAGCACGATCCGCGGCTTTTCTCATCCAGTTCTTGCCGATCGCCCTGCCGAGATCGTCGCTCCACCTAGTAAAAAAATATTTCTATAATTAACTTTAAAATCGTTTCCGTTTCTGATTTTCCTGAAGTTTATAGTCCGCGCCTTAAAAATTTACAAAATATCGTGTTAAAAAAATTTGTCCCCTGCCACAAATCTTCGATTTAGATTTATAACGGGGGACAAACAATTTTTTGGTCTGCATCCAGCCTCAGAAATTGCATTTATATCCGATTCATAACGAAAATGAGGTTTTAGGTAGGCAAGTAGAACCAATAACCGATAAACGTTCCAGATCGTGTAGCTCATCAGCACTGACCTGGATACGTCAAGCTTATGCACCGACACTTCGCCAGTTAGGAAATTGAACAGTTTAATTGAAAACTACCATTTTGAGATACTAGAAATTTCGAAATACGTAGGCGTCGCGTCGGCTAGAGTTAGTTTGCCTCTGACTACTGTTTCTGCTAAGTTATGTTGGCTAATAAAAACCTTGATGTCATATTCAGGTTAGCCAACATAGAAGTTAGTATTTCTAGAAAAAAGGGCGTAGTGGCAAATAACTCTGAAGGTACTGTTTGTAGATAGAACAGTTACCGTTCACCGTTCGCAAAGGTCTTGCAAGACTTCCTACATACATTGACTTGACGTCTATTACAGATGTTTTAAGCAGTGTTCTGTAAGAAGCACATTTCCTTGGTGACTGAACTGGCTAATCAAAGAACGTAGGTGTGTTACAGCTGTAGGAAGAATGTCACTGACGTGTCTCTTCGTCGTTTTTACTGGTATTCTATCAAACCAGGCTCCGTAGTGAACCTGTTGACCCTGTTTGATACGTTTCCTCTACTGGCTTCTATCTTCCGCAAACTGCTCTCATCTGCTGTGCTCAATGTTAAATGAGGCTAGATCTCTCATAACAGATCTGATTGAGATAATGGGTATATAACTAAGTATTTTTGGGCATTATTGATGGCTCTACTGCATTTTATGCTCAAGATACCAAATCATGTAATCAAAGGTCATATATGGGTACGTTAAAAGCCAAAACACATACTCGCGTTGCGGCGCCACACCGCAAGACGCAAGAATCGGCAGCGCAACGCTCGTAGTGCTAGTACATTTCGTTCTATGTAGAGGCGGGCGGCACTGCCGATTCTTGCAGTGCGGCGCCGCAACGCGAGTGTGTTTTGACTCTAATATTACTAAATAGGTATCCACTACTTTGTGTGGAATATTCCATAGCAGCTGTTCTATAAGAGTAAACGAAAATATAGAGAGGAACTTAGATTTTTAAGGACCAAGTGAAGTACATCTACACCACATCGCAACTAAATTGACTCAGTCTCAATTCTTTAAATAGATTTGGAGAATACCGGTGCTTAGAATGAATGAATTTGTGACTCCATTTTATTTTCAACTTTCTTTATAAAATATTTTTTTATAAAAAAAGTCTTAAAATTTTTACGTAAACTTAAACATAATAGAACTTTACTTAGGCTCTGTTGTGGATATTGTAAGCTGATATACCTAATATATTTCAATTTGTACGCCTTAAAAGGCACAACTTGTCGACCTCTTTCTTAATTTTACACATTGCATGCCTGACCAGGATGTAAACACATGTTTATGACAAATAAATTATCTTTATCTTTAGAAATGGAACACTAAAGGGTTATTACTTCACTTACTTTTTATTTTAAACTTTGAAGATTGCAATTTTAACCGTAAACAAATCAGACTGTATTAATTTTCCATTTGATTGGCGAGGTGCCGAAAAATTCCATCATGTGATTATTTATTCCACTGCCTCTTAATACTGTTAATATTTATCATGGCACACCTTTTTAGACACAATGCAGTGCGTCATCACCATCAGCCTTGAGTCCACTTATCAAAGCACTTCACTGAGTACGCTCATGCTGTTCTCATCCAGCTCATACCTGTCACCTAGCCCTGCAAATATCGACACCGCACCTAGTTTAAGAGCGTCATGTCATACAAACAACTGAGTGTACAGACTTAAAAGAAGCCGAATAGCATCTATATGATGCTACGTATGCAGCGGTGGCGCAGTGGTACGGGCCTCCCCTTAGAAATATAAGGTCGCGGGTTCGAATCCCAGTCATGCCCACACATCTTTGTGTGAATTGTTTCATCGCCGCTGCTCAATAACGGTGAAGGAAAACATAGTGAAGAAACCGGCATGTCTAAGAACTAACCATTCCAGGACATGTTACATCCACCAACCCGCACTTGGCCAGCGTGTGTGGATTAAGGCCTAAACTCTCTCAACTAGTAAGATAGCTGAGAGAAGACCCGTGCCCAGCAGTGGGATACTAAAAAGGGTTGAAGTGATGCTACTTATGCGAGAAGTCACACCACCGGGTGTGGATATCTCTGAAATGATAAGGAATACAAATAATCTGACTATAGATCAACGGCTGATCGCAGATGGATATAGAAGAAGGGTAAAAAAATGTGCAGATACCTACGTCATATTTTATCCATCTAATCTTGTTCTACATAAAATTAATTATGCTTGAAGCAGCTTAGAAGATAGGCACTAAACTCAATGATATTTCCCCTTGGCACCACATGGGGCGATGAAAAAATAATATGCATTAATTTTTAATTTCTATTTTAAACAAAGCTTTACCTATTATGTTGGTATATTTGAAAGTTGACTGAACTGTATTGTCATGCTGTGTATTACAGACTAGCTTTCCGCCGCGGCTATGCCCGCGTGAACTAAAATCATGCCCAGCAGTGAGATAAAAAGTAGCCTATAGCCTACCTCAGTAAATGGGCTATCTAACAGTGCAAGAATTTTTCAAATGGGACCAGTAGTTTCTGAGATAAGTGCGTTGAAACAAACAGACCGTTTAGCTTTATAATATTAGTATAGATTACGTATTTGTCTGAAATCCAGAATTGAATATATTTTTCTTTGTCTGGCGACTGGTTTGATCCCAATCAGGGATCATAGCTTTTCCTATAAATTTAGAAGTTTCTAGTATCTCCCAGTAGTAATGGAAAGGAATAATAGAACACAAAACAAAAATTGAAGGACTGAAATAAATTCTATAGAATTCCAAAGACAAAGAATAACTGAAAGAAAATCAGTTCTAGAGAGTTCTAAAGAAAATATAATAACGAAAAGAAGATCGATGTAAGGTGTATAAAGAGCTGATCGAAAACCATGCACGTCATATTAAAAGTATTTCATATTTTTGGATACCCGTCCAAATATTTGGTTAATTTATATCCCTCTTCAAATAGTTTATGGTCTATACTAAACAACTGTTCTACGCTGCGGTGAAAAGGGAATCTATTTTTTTGTTCTACCACAGCAAACGTATTGTTCTATATTGACGGGCCGGGGTGGCGTGGTCGGTAAGACACTTGCTTTTCACGCCGCAGGTCGTGGGTGCGAATCCCACCCGAGACAAACGTTTGTTTAAATATGTCTGTTTGTCTTGTGTCTGGGTGTAATTATCTATATTTAAGCATATATTTACAAAAGAAAAGTATTATATGTAGTATATTACCAGTTCTCTGGTTTCCATAGTACAAGCTCTGCTTAGTTCGGGATCAGATGACCGAGTGTGTTAATGTCCCACTATATTATTATTATTTTACTGTCCTACATCCGGGTACCAGTCTTCTGTTACTTATACCCTTTTTAGTGTCCCACAAGTCCTACAACTGAGCTCGGGTCTTCTCACAACTATCTGAGACACGCTGGCAAAGTTCGGGTTGGTGGATGTCATATGTCCTGGAAAGTTACTTCTTAGATTTGATGAACTGTATCTTATCTTATCTTATCTTATAAATGGGGCTGGTAGATCCAGAGCACTTCGACCCAGCTGGATCTTTTGTGCTTCCCCTTGATACTATGAAGCCTCAGGTATTCTCCCTCCACACAGCTCTTCCATGACCGCTGCTAATTGTCGGGGACACATGAGGCCGTATTCATCAGGAGTAGGGCGGTCCATTCCTAATGCATTCATGCCTTTTTGCGCCAGCGAATCGCATGATGAACTGTAAATAAATAAATAAATAAGTCATCCGCAAAAAAACGTGTTAAGTCTTAATTCACACACACGCAGGTTGTACGAGCATCGCCACATGATTTTAATTGTATAGCATTTTTACTCATTCTGCGTTAATAATATTTTGCCGAATAGGTGATATAGCGAATTCGCTACTTAACCTAATTAACAATTTGTAACTGCAATTTATAACTTTATTATTATTTTAGTACAATAAATACTCTCTTCGGAAACGGATACAAAAACAGTGATTTTATTCCTGTCAACATCCCGTCTTCGTAGATAAAACTAACACTGGTTTTACTAACTGGTTGGTCTAACTAACTGGTTTTGCGGTTTGGTGGTTGTAACTATAATAATTCATTGTTTTAAAACAGAATATTCTAATGCTCGTTCCATTAAGAAAGTTCTAGAACAAAAGAAATTAGTTATCCCTTAATCCGGTCGTAAAAGTTTATGTAGGGAGTCTAAAGATAAGATTAATTGCCTTATACCATTTTATCTGTTAGTACTTTACATAGCATCACGCCTAGATTACCCGGGACTGTAAGCAGATTTGAATGTAACCCACTTTTCACTGGCTATGTTTAGTTGCCATAGGGGGCGAGGTTATTGCCGTTAAACGTTCATCGGGCACAATTTGAAACTTTGAGCAGTCTACTTATACAATAACAAGTACGTAAGTAGTATAAGGTCGTGGGTTTGATTCCCGGTCGTGCCCACACGTACACATTTTTGTGTGAATTGTAACATCGCCGCTGCTCAATATCGGTGAAGGAAAAAATTGTGAGGAAACCGGCATGTCTAGGAACTGATTATTTGAGAACATGTGACATCCACCAACCCGCACTTGGCCAGCGCGTGTGGATTAAGTCCTACACTCTCTCAACTCGTAAGATAGTTGAGTAAAGACCCGTGCCCAGCAGTGGGACAATAAAAGTGTTGAAGTGATACAATAATACGACTCCTGAATGCAGGACCCCTAGACAAAGTGACTTAGCGAAGTGTTAACCAAAGATCGAAAAGAACAAAATGTAGGTATGAAATTGACATAAATTTGTGACGTGACTTTTCGCATTTGACATTATATCTATACAAAATTTATTTTTAATTCAATACAAATCTATAGAGCATTGAAACCAATGTGACTCGTACGAAACAAAAAGGTCAAAATGTCGTCTAATGTATTCGTCATTAAGCCTATATAAACCTATGTAAATATAACCATATTTTTCCACAGCCTGCTTTAATCTTTTATCCTAACACTCAAACATACAAAGCTACAGGCTTCGTACATCATTATCTCACTTCATACAATTGACTTCTAATCTTTTCTTTTGTAAAGCTTAAGTAGAGGAAAAATTACAAGGGAGTACCATTAAGGGGCCGTTTCTACGAGCGAAATTCGGCGATATTATCATGATCCGGCATATCACTGTCTATTTTATCACCAGTAAAAGCCGCTCCGCCAAGCGGCCTCGCCGTGTTCCGGTGCAATGTCTGGTGACACCATGTCGAGAGGGTGGGTCGGAATTGTTGCTCCTTTATGGTTTCTAACCATATGGAGCCTCATTCCACTGCCACCTTCCCACCGAAAATCATTCGTAATCACGAGTGAATCGGTATACTGGACTGGCGCGTTCCATCGTCGACTACATCATTGTTTAACATCAGGCAAGTTGTAGTCAAGCGCCAGCCTATCGCAGAATAAAAAAAAATCATTGTCTGGCATATCACTTTCTATTTTATCATCATCATTTATCAACAGCTGGGACTTCCACTGCTGTAGGTACATAGACGTCTCCTTTAGAACGCCACACTGATCGGTCACATCCATCGGCTTTCCGCAATTTTAACAATGTCATCAGTCCATATGCAGCGACCATCTCTGAATTGCGATTATCTCGCTTGTGGAGATGGTCCCTAAAGTTTACACATGGTGCCCAGGAAAACGTTGATCAAAAAGTTCGTTCATGCATGGAGTACTGCTCGCGTCTTTGGGATGGGTCAGCTAAATACCATCTCGAGGCGTTGGAGTCTATAGAAAGGCGAGCCAAGTGGTTTATTGGCAACGAATCCCTCGTCAAGGCTAAATTGCACAGCCCCGAGCATCGCCGCATAGTTGCTAGTCTTTCGGTCTTTTACCGGATACACTTCGGAGAGTGTGCGTTGGAATTACACAATCTTATCCCCCATCCCCGTTCTTCCATCGGACAAGTAGAGGTACGGCTATGCGCCACCGTTATATGGTGGAAATTCCACGGGTACGCACAAAGCGATTTGCCTCCACTTTCATTGCGCAAACTGCCAAGTTGTGGAATTCGCTACCGGCATCTATGTTTCCCGATAGCTATAATCTGCCGGTCTTCAAGTCACGAGTGAATCGGTATTTACTGGGTAAGAGCGTTCAAGTGCGTCCGTTCGTAGACTGCATCATTGCTTCACATCAGGCAAATTGAAGTCAAGCGCAAGCCTATTTTAGGATAAAAAAAACGATCCCATGAGATAATTAAATATTCATGTAAAGTAATAGTAACCCTGGTGTGTTGCGATTGCTTGCACTGTAAAAAAGTTATCATATCTGATAGAGAGCTAACCTTAGGTGCTTGTCTCCCTAGGTCTAATAACTTATAGAACTTCATAGCCAGCAATTCTATTGTCACAATCGAAGCCGAATACTAAACTAGTATTGGCCTGACAGGTTCAAACTAAATTTTAGCGTCTCTTGTGAGAACAGAATAACTGAATGAGCGAGGAAAGGCGTGTAAAACTAGGGCTCTACCTATACACATGTCCTTTTTTCGAGGGAAAATGCTTTACGCATCCCCTCGCCCTAAATGTGCACAGGGCGAGGGGTATGTGGGTATCCCGATTTTAGACCGGACGAGCGAGACCTCATAGGGTCTCTAGCTACAAGCGGCCGGGCCTGGTTTAACTACTAAAACCCCCGGTGTTCCGTCGGACACCTTTGTGCTGGGCTGCGGAATTCGCTCCTGCATTCACCGAACAGCCCGGCGGGTCGGCCCGCCTGCCCTGAACCGGCAAAGTGACCTATACGGCTATACACATGTCCTAACCTCACTCTTTTTAACTCTCATTGTGTATAGAGGTCTGCGTGAATCCTAGTCTTATGTTCTTACAAACATTAGTCATCCAGCTTGGCTGTTTCGTTCATTACATAATTCCAAAACTCAAAATATCTCAAAATACAACTGATACTAACCACAATCATTAGGATAATATATTGAGTACTCATTGTTAGAAACATTTCTCTGTTTATCTCAGTTATAAACACAAGTTCAACTCCGCAGAGATATTATGGTGTCTGGTTGATTTCAGTTTTACACTTTAGGACAAAGAAAGAGAGACATTTTCAAATTACAGATTTGGTTTGCAGCATCTCAAAATACAATTAATGCTAAGTACAATAATTTGTTTATTTGGAATACCCATTGATTGAAATACATAAGTAATTATCTCAGTTACAAACACGATTTGAACTCCACGAATATAAAACTAGTATACTTATGGTTCATTTCAATTTAAACTATACTATACCATACTAAATAATGATACTGTAACATTTTCAAAATATTTTCTTTATAAATGTATGCGATGTTCTATTTATATAGGTAAAAATGTATCTCCGAAATGTATACAAGCGCGTAACTTTTGAAAAAAGTAAGGACTATTATGTAATAAATTGTGAATGATGTGATGATGAGTTGGAAATAGTACCAGAAAACAAAACTGAAACCTATTTTTTTGTGGAACTTATGTAGAATATCATTCATTAGCACTACGTAGCATTTTATATGGATAATTTAAAATTGCGAAGCTGACTTGATTTCTTTGTCCCCCAGTGTAAATAACGATTGTTGATTTATTCTAATTGTCTGGTTTCGGTTTGAATGTTAGATAGCTTGAATATAGCAGCTTGTTAGCTACTGCTATTCCCTAGAGGTCTCAGGTTTGAATCTACACGTCACAAACTAACAGATAACTAGAGAAACTAACATTTCCTACCGGATTAGCAAGTTTAAGCGGCATATATTTTAAAGCTGAAGAGTTTGTTTGTTTGAACGCGCTAATCTCAGAAACTGCTGGCCCGATTTGAAAAAATCTTGTACTGTTAGTTAGCCCATTTATTGAGGATAGCTATAGGCTACTTTTTATATTGCTGGACATGATGTGTAGTTCACGCAGGCGTAGCCGCGGTGGAAAACGCATTAAATAACCTCTTTTTAAGTCGGTTAAAAATGAATAATTCTTATACGTTTACCAAACTCATTTGATAAATTTTCTTCTTAAAATGTGAGGTGGAAATAAAGAAATGTTTCACCTCATTTTACCTGAGACTCCTTTGGGCGTTTTTAATTAAACTAAGTAAAGCAATTTGAACCCAACGGTTTAAATTGCTTTATTTATTATGAGTACAAAACAAAATTCATGGCCTACTTAGTTTAACTTTTTTTAGTTTACCTTTGTCCAAATAAAAGTACCTATCTAATGATATTTTTTTCGAAGTACTGTCTTATTAAAACGTTACATAACATTTGCGTAATATAAAAACTAGCCTAAGTCCGTTTCTAGAACTGAATCGTTTCATTGATTTATGTGTAATAAGCAAATAAAGATACATTTAATTTACTTATGACCTCAGGTTATCTAAAAAGACATTACCACTTGAAATAAGAGACAAGAAAAGTAAGAAAAAAATTTATTACTCTGAAACACAATTTTCAATTTAGTCACACATACCTACTTACTCAATAACTGCATACTTATTCAACAGGAACAGATAAATCATGTATGTACAGTTAGCAAAACAATCATAAGTCACCGATAGACGCCTTATTTTTATTCTAGTCGCAAAATGACAATTAAGTCGCATATGCCCCAGACGGAACTTTAACAGGCAACATTCTACGTATAGTTTACATACAAATGACAGTAGGTAATCGTACACACGCACATTATGTACCATTTGTAAGCCGACCGAAGCAATGTTTCATTCGATTTAGTAGCGTCAGCAGAATAAAAGTAATGTAACCTATTAACGTTAGGTCTACTAAGCTAGCACCAATCTTATCACATCTAGGTATTTTTAAATCTGAGAGAGTTTAGTTTCAAACCTATAAACTTAAAAAATACTCGCTTTTCGATGCTGGTGGGTAGATGTCTCTCGTCTTCCGATTTTTAGTTTTAACGATTTATTAATAACTAGCTGCCCCTGCGAACTTCATACCGCGTATTTTGTCACGGCGGCGACGGCTTACACCGCTCGACTACCGAGGTCGTCTTTTGTAAATACATACTTAAATATAGATAATTACACCCATACTTAAGAAAAACATACATGTTTATCACACAAATGTCTGACTTGGGCGGGAATCGAACCTACGACCTGCGGCGTGAAAAGCAAGTATCTTACCGATCTCTACGAGTCCTTTTTAATGACCTTCTTCACCAGGATTCGCTCTTGTCTTCACCCCAAACTCGCTAAATGTTGAAATTTTGAGATACTACAAACCACAAATTATATTGTTTTGGCGGCGCTTCATATTGAATCCACGGTTTAAAGAGCACATTGATATTGCCTTTTTCACACAGCTAGGCGTGAGTCTTCTCTTAAACTATCTTTCGAGATCAGACAGTTTAGGCCACGCTGGCTAAGTGCGGGATGTCACATGCCCTCGAATGATTAGTTCTTAAACATTTTAGTTTCGTCACATTGTTCACCTTCACCGATATTGAGCAGCGCAGATGAAACATGGCATGGCCGGGGATCGATCCCGGGAACTCATATTTCAAATTTGCCGCTGTGCCGCTGCTGCTGATTTTGCCTTGACTTTCTAGAATTGTTACCTCACTTTTTACCAATAGACCGAAATATATTTTTTTTGATGACGGTACTAACCATAAATTTGATGTAGACGTACGGAAACGGACCTCCTATGACGTTTGGTAAACGGGTCTATGGTAACGGTAATCGTTACCTTCCAAATATAATAGATAAGTTTTGTATTCAGCAAAAAACGTCATCAGTAGGTAGGTACCCTTAGTACGAGTTGTCAATATGAAAAAAGTTTTCAAATCCTATCATGAACCTGTCAAGTTAATTAGTTAAAATGTACATAAATCCACCTACTATTTTACCTATTCTATTTCCTATTAACTATTCTATATTTAACATTATATTTTCTTTAATAATAAACATTTTTAACGAAAAAAATTAATATGAAAACTGATTTTGCCATTTTCAAGATAGTATTCGAAAACTTTTCTCGCATTGACGAACTCGTACTAGGGGTACCGGATGCGTAAGTCTATTTTAGAATAAATAAAAATAAGTTTTTAACTATACTTAACCACAAATGATGTACACACTCACACATCAAAGCTACACATGAAGTAATACATTTACAGTATAAGCTAATAAATAAAATAAAATAAATAAAAATAAGTTTATGGCAAGTTTAAGTTTAAGTTAAGTTCAAGATAGTTCAAGTTCAAGTTTAAGTTCATGGCATGTACATGAGCTAGATACAATATTAAGCTAAATATAATTACTTATTGCTAATTATTATCGTTTAAGTTTATCTATAAGCTAGTAAGCTCTATAGTATATGACTATGTTCTACATTTTATCTATTTAAGACTAAAAACTAGTTACTTCTACAGAAGAGGTGTCGGCCTGAACTATATTGTTAAAGCTGATAATTAATAATTAACGCTGATCTCACATTGTATATAATTTCCTATGTATAGGTTGATATGTAGCCTTGTACCAGCACTATCTAATTGTCTTTCAAGTTTTAACTAAATATTCCCAACTAGGCGTATGTACTCATAAGTATGCATGTAGCCACTCCATTAAACACATACCCAACATGCTAACATTAACTAAAGTGTTAATGTACTCAAGTTAACTTGATAAAGCTCGCAATGCTTTCATGCACTTTAGATAATTAGTTATTACTAGATACATTTTATAATATGTTATGAAGTTACACGTTATTAATTAAATGAAATACATCAGTCTCCTAAATCCTTACGTATCATTACAAAAAGTCTAAAGTACCTCTGTCTCCCTGTCTGTCTTTTACCTCAAAATTATTCAACCGATTTGGTTGAAATTTGGTATGGAGATAGTATGTGACCCGGAAAAGGGCATAGGGTAGTTTTTATCCGACTGCGTAAAAGGAGGTCTAACGCGATAACCGTCATACGCGCGGGTGAAGCAAGTCGTAAAGCTAGTACTTATATAAAAGAAGACAAAGACTGACTGACAAACTGCTAGGTCTAGAGACTCCGAATTTTGCACATAAGTTCCAGACGAGGTGTTGAGGTGCACTAAGAAAGGACTTTTCAAAACACCCCCTTAAAGGTGTGAAACGGTAACCAGGTGTGTGAAAGCTAGTCTTGAAATAAAACTACTTTATTAGGATTTTATCGCGATATTATTTTAGTTGCGTTTCAAATTCTTTTCAGTCTTCATGGTTATGAGGTATCTACATGTAGTCTGAAAAGACTGAAACGTCGGGATATAAAATCCTTACTAATATTATAAATGCGAAAGTAACTCTGTCTGTCTGTCTGTGTTGTTTTCACGCCTAAACTACTGAACTGATTTGGATGAAATTGGGTATGGAGGTAGTTTGAGACCCGAGAAAGGACATAGGATAGTTTTTATCCGACTGCGCAAAAAGAAGGTACTGTGGCGCGATAACCGACATACACGCGGGCGAAGCCGCTGTCGGAAAGCTACTCTAAAATAAAATCCGTTACCTGAAGTAGTTTTATATCAATGTGTGATATTCGCGTAAATTTAAGAAAATATTTATAACTAATGATAATAATATACTAATGGGACATTAACGCACACGGCCATCTGATCCTAAACTAAGCAGAGCTTATATTATGGAAACCGGATAACTGGTAATATACTACTTTTTTACTTTTTACTTACAGAAATACATACCTAAATATAGATAATTACACCCAGACTCAAGACAAACAGACGTGTTCATCACACAAATGTCTGACTTGGGTGGGAATCGAACCCGACCTGCGGCGTGAAAAGCAAGTATCTTACCGACCACTTACTAAGAAATATTCTTTCTTTGCCGTGGTTTTCTCTGGAGGTCAAGCACTTCCAAGACTGGACAGGATGGGGCTCCTAATTAATGAATTAAGGTTAGGCAACGTACAACTGATGTCTCTGGCGTTGGAAGCGTCCAAGTGCTATGTTGTTTGCTTATCATCAGGTGTTCCATATGCTTGTTTTGCCTGCTTACTAGCTAAGCCTTTGGACTCACTGTGACATCAAACGAATAGTCATTTAGGTATCGGTTCATATTAATATAAAGTAATGGTCTTATTCATAAACATCTTAAAATAAAATGATAAAAAGGACTTTATCTCTTTCTTCCTAATATAAATGTGAAGATGACAGACAAAGACAAACGAATTATGAACCTATTTCAGCTATCATGAGCTTATAAGACGGGAGTAACAATTTCATAAATAATTAATTCAGCTTTTAAATGAAAAAAAAAACTGCATCAAAATCGCATGCCTCAAACTTGGCTAAGTAGTCGCAGATCAGATATTAGTTAGTTACACAGGTCAAACTTGACTCACCTCTTTTTGTCAGAGTTTAAATTCAGTTCAAAAATACATTGGAATTCTACCAATTCAAGGATTCTACTTTTTTTTAATCAGGTTTGGGCTTTAATTGCACAAAGATACATTTACAACGAGTTTGACTAAACAAATGTTTGTTTTGAAAACGTGATTTTGTAAACAAGTTCAAATAAACTCGATTAAATCGACGACAACATTCGTGTTAACGAAATTAAATTTAAATTTATGAAAATCTCACGTCTCCAGAATTTCATGAATACACAATCAACCACTTATAAGGTGAGAGATTATGTACTTATGTGCTGAAATACCTTGGTATAATGATGTTGGTAGTAGTTAGTTAGTTGGAGCGGGCTGTTTTCCGCAACTCGACGTCCTGTAAGTGCGCCTATTTTGCGTGATGTTGGTAGTAATTACGCATACGCGCGCGCGCGCGCGCGCCTTTTCCTTTTATTTTAATCTTAAGTAAGTACCTAGTTTGCCCTCCGCACGTATTGTACTTAATATCTATGGAACCGCAACAAGACCTATCACAATTTGGATGACTTTTCCCAAGATACAGACAGGTTTCCTGCCTAGTTTGGGAAAGGTGTGTCCCATGACCTGCTTAAATTGCTGCACTGGTATTTTCGTTTTTAATATTAAGACAAATCCATAAACCTGTGTACAAACTGTGTAGAAGTAAATAAATTTTATTTATTATTTATTTTATTTATAATTACAGTCCATCAAATCTAAGAAGTACCGTTTGACCGTTCTAAACGTAGTACATTTAGAATTTTATTTTTTAAAATAATAGTTAAAATAAAAATAGCTTCATAATTCAATTATTTTACAGGAAAGCTAATAAAAATAGTGTGAATTACGCCTCCATAAAGCTAATTTAATAGAAAACAGTGAAACGTCAAAAGGTACTTGTAAATGTAAAGAGTGAATTTCTCAGGTAAAAAAATTAAGCGTCTAGGTTGAAAACGCAGTGCTGCCTTATTATAGGTAATGCAACGATTATTTTTCTCTGAATTAAAGAAACATGAATCTTAATGAAGCCACTTAAATTATATTTTTAAAACTGTTACTTTTTAAGAAAAATAAATCACGAATTTTCAATTTCCGTGTCTTGTCCACAATCACTTTGATACAAAGCATTTACCTCTCAAGAAGATAATCTCCAACATATAGAGGAAAAAGTATTTTGATTGCGTTATGTAATGATAAACCTACATGAAGTTAATTATTTTTGAATGTTTAGACTCATAGTTAATAAGTAAATGTGTTCGGAGCTGCGCAACCGAACGGCTCAGTATCTTTCATTTGTGCATCGCATGCATTTTAAACTAAATCAATTTTATACATTTTAGTGATTTTCAAATCAGTTCGCGTTCAACCAGCGACCGAGTTCGATAACCATTTTACAACCATTTTTATAACCATTTTGTAACTATTTTACAACCATTTTATAACCATTCAAAAATACCATTTTAAGAACCATTTTTACCATTTTTTATTCACTAGTATTAATTCTAAGTGTTACTTTATTAGTGTTTTTATTTTTATTTTATTTATTTTTATTTAAATTAATAGTGTATTTTATATCTAATCACAGTGTTTTTAGTACCAATAATTTATTACCAAAAATCACCCCAGTTATTTAGCGAGCTCTATATCTACGCTA
This sequence comes from Meganola albula, assembly GCA_936450015.1. Taxonomy (NCBI): domain Eukaryota; kingdom Metazoa; phylum Arthropoda; class Insecta; order Lepidoptera; family Nolidae; genus Meganola; species Meganola albula. The sequence goes on from OW388156.1 coordinate 1,146,830, forward strand.
CAAAATGTCAACGACAGTTTGGTCCGAGCGTAATTTCAAATGTCTTTGGTCATTTTGTTTTGCCGTCCTGAGCTTTTAGCTTCCACCAATGAGTTTAAACGAATGATAAATTCCTGCCAGAAAATGTATAAAAAATGTGGATATATTGCGCTATAATCTTAAAGTTTTTTACCAAATCTGAAAATGAAAAAGTCCATGGATATTAGGTAAAACATCGAGTAGTCGAAATTGATTCTATACCAGACTCTTTCACGTATCACGTATCACCGCAACCCTTTTAGTGTCCCACTGCTGACCACCGGTCTCCTCTCAAGTATCTTACGAGTTGAAAGAACGCTGGCCAAGTGCGGATTGGTCGTGTCACATGTCCTCGAATGATTAGTTCTTAGACCTGCAGGTTTCCTCACGCTGTTTCCCTTCACAGATATTGAGCAGCGGTAATGAAAAAACTAGACTCTTATTTTAAATTAAATAATTTCGTATAACTTACGTTATTAACATACTGCATATTGGGAAAAGAAGTGATCTGACAGAGAAATAATATAATCGACATAGCCCACTGGATTAGTAAGCTGAAGTGGCAGTGAACCGTCATATCTGCCGCAGAACTGACAACCGCTGGGGTAAACGTGTTCTTGAATGGAGACTACGAATTGGCAAACGTAGCGTAGGACGCCCTCAGACTAGGTGGAGTGACGATCTCAGCAGGGCGACCGGCAAGAATTAGATGAGAAAAGCGGATCGTGCTCAGTAGCGTACTTAAGGAGAGACCTATGTCCAGCCGTGGACTAGAATAGGCTAATTATAATGATGGGACATTGTAAACACACGGTCATTTAATCCACCACCCCCCAATGATTCTCTCAACTATATAGTTAGTTGAAGACACGTGCCGCAGTGGGACACTAAAAAGGGTTAAAGTGAAGTGTTTACCTCGAGATTTTGGATGGTATTAAAATACAGTATCTGTTAAAAACAACACACACATTATTCAGTGAAAACGCGCTATGAGTGGGCGGATTTAAAAGCTTTGTTTCAAGAACAATACACTCTATGATGGAACGCAAATAAATAATGCACATTTTTGTTGAAGCCGTGGAAGTATTACACAGTGTAAAATGATATATTTCGTTAGGATGTGGCCGTTTTCAAACATTGCCGACAAAGAAAGATGTTCTTTTTTTATCTTGAATAGGCTGGCGCTTGACTTCAACTTACCTGATGATGTAGTCTACTATGGGACGCGCCAGCCCAGTGTACCGATTCACTCGTGATTACGAATGACTTTCGGAGAGGTGGCAGTGAAATGAGACTCCTTAAGGATGAAACTATAAAGGAGCAACAATTTCGACCCACCCTCTTAAATGGTGTCACCAGACATCGCACCGGAACATGGCACGGCCGCTTGATGGTGCGGCTTTGTCTGATGGATGGTCACTAACCACGGCCGAAGCCTACCATCAGTTAATTACCAGTAAACTTAATTACCAGTTGATTGTCACCTGATTTGCACCACCCGGGGGCCACGTGTGGGGATTCAGATAAAAGGTGCACTCCCACGGACGAAGGTGACTCAGTCCCCAAACGTTATAAGTCAAACTCGTTTGTCTTTGCATAAGTTTTTGGTATCGTAGCGCTTTTAAACGAATGAACTAATTTTGGTGTAGAGATAGTTTTAGACCTGGGGGTGGACCTAGAATAGTTTTTATCCGACTGCGCAAAAATGGTTTGGCGCGATAAACGACATTATGCGTGGGCAGAGCCGCGATCGGAGAAAACTAGTACCTAATGTATAAACTCCGGCTTTTTCCAGCCAGTAGCCAGCTGACTATGACTAGTAACTATATTAATGCACATGTGTGTGCGCAAACAAAAAGTGCACTCTCCATTCCCATTACTTTCAGCATTCTCATTCTTTTTCTTATTATTTATTGTACACAAAACACTTACATAGATAATTTATAAATAGGAAAACACATGCAGACAGGCGAGCTTAATTCAAATGTAAATTTTCTACCAGCAAACTAGAATTCAGTTGGACGCACTGACCGACACGACCGGTGACAGATCGGGAGCAGGACCGACGGCTTTACGTACTCCGAGTCACGGGAGTATTATATTAACTTCCTGGCTCCGGAGTAATGTTGAAACATTATAAAAATATCATCACTCTTTTTGGTCCGTCGTGGGAAGACCTTTGTGGAGGACCTTTATTGCAACAACAAGTAGCTTATGTGTCGGCCCGAAAGACTAATCTATTTCAAACTGAAAGTACATTACAAGTCACATTAATTGTTAGCATGTTAATGCTTTATAAGCATTTTACAAATTATATGTCAATCAAATCAAAATTATTTATTGCTAACATGGATGTAACATAAAGTATATAAAAAAGTATCGCCACATTCTGCCGTAGGCATGCAATTTATAATTAGATATTACAGTAATCAGTCATCAAAGTAAACGAAATAAAAATGCATTAAAATAGAACCCAAAAAAAAAAACAAATAATCAACAGGACTATCAAATCAAAAATTTACTCGAATTACTCAAACTATTTTAGAATGGATTTTCACGAAGTCCCGACGTTTAAAATAAATCGCAATAAAGTCTGTAATATAGTTTTATTTCTAAAAATATATTTAAAATTACAGATTATTTGAAGAAAACGAAGAGCTACTTACTCTCTTTGAGAAATTTGAAGAACTAAAAACGAAAGAGGCTCTCAGACATTCAGAAGAGCTTGCAGACCATGCTAAGAAGGTGATGGAGACCTTGGACGAGAGTATCAAGAGCCTTGGAGATATTGACACCTTCTTCGCTTTCATCAGACATGTTGGAGCGACTCATCACCAAGTACCTGGGTTCAAAGCGGAGAATTTTTGGGTAAGACAACCCTTAATACGTTTCATACATAAGTAAAAGTCACTAGAACTTTTGTAGAAAATTGTTATCATACTTTTTTCCGAAATGCATTCATTTAGTTTTACACAATTTTAACAAGTTTAGGTGTAAGACTCATCACGGGGGGTCAACTTGTCGCAAGTGACTCAATCGACACGGATTTTTTTGTCTGATGACCTAAACCAATCGACCGGAAGGGACTCTATTGGTTCATCGGACTTTTTCGGTGAGCCCTCCGAGGTCGGTCGAACCGATTGACTCAATCGACACAGCCTACTCGCTGTTATTTATGTAATTTTGGTCGAAGCCTGGTCACCGGTGACCAAGCAATAGTGCGTAAAAAATAACTATTTTAGCCTGAGAGGGAAGCGGAGACTATGAGGTACAACAATCCTTAAGAAGTTTTATATTTCAGTTAAATTTATTTATAGAACTTAGATTCTCTGTAAAACACTAATTCATTTTATCAGGTTTACACAATTTTAACAAGTTGGGGTGAAAGAGCCATCACAGGGGTGGACTGGTCGCCAGTGACTCAATCGACACGGTCTACTTGCTGTTATTTAAGTAATTTTGGACGAAGCCAGTGCCCTAATTCACGTAATTTCTTGATGCGCCGATCAAGTTGCACTGCAGCTGCAGTTAAGTTTTCGTTTTAGTGCAAAATGGTATTCATAAAATTGTTTAGCTGTCATATCTAGTCTAAGGCGCTTGCGTGATGTGAACTTGACGCGAGCTTATCTGACAGCGGTTTCCAAAATTGCGAGAATATGAAAAGTGCTGTTTTGATCAAAACTTAACTGCAACTGAACTTATTTAATTACGTGAATTAGCCTACTGGTCACCGGCGACCAAACAATAAATAACTTTTAAAGCTTACCGAAAACCGTGACTTCGTTCACCAGTAAAAACTCGTATATATTGAAAACATTAACAATAATAGCAAATGCAATTTAACAATATCCTTTTAATAATGCAATAGTTTTAAAGACACAAACTGTATTTTTTTCTATTTTAATACAGGTTAACTAACAAGCTTAATTCCGTATTTATGAAAATAAAATTGCCATTAAGTTCTCAAAGAAAATTTAAATTAAACGATGCAGAAATATTTTTCTCGGAGCTCACTCAGTTGCATTCACAAGCACCGTCCGTGGAAATAGTCGTTTCTTCAGATGATGGAATTACGTACAGAGCAGTGGATGCAGAAATACAAAAAGAAAAGAACAGCGTCTATTAAATCTAAACTTCGGTTAGAAGAAAGTCTTTCAAATGCTCTTTTTATTGTAATCTACCTTTATCGATATGCATCAATAGTTCAATGTTTAAAGCAGATTTTGATATTGAGCAGCGCCGCGGCCGCGGCGGCGGCGGTGAAACAATTCACACAAAGATGTGTGGGCACGACTGGGATTCGACCCCGCGACCTTATATTTCTAAGGCGAAGCCCGTACCACTGCGCCACCGCTGCTCTATGAAGATGGGGAATAATATTATGTAATTGGAATTACATAATCTTACGCACGCTCTCCAAAATGTATCCGATAGAAGACCGTAAGACTAGCAACTATGCAGAAGTTTCTAACCATAAGGAGCGTCACTCCACTGCCACTTTCTCACCGAAATTCATTCATTCACACCACGAATGAATCGGTATAGTGGGCAGGCGTGTCCCATCGTAGACTACATCAGGCAAGTTGTAGTCAAGCGCAGGCCTAGGTATTTCAGGATAAACAACTACGAGTACCTACTTTGTTATAGATTTTATTGCAATTTATTTTTGGTGGACTTCGTGGTGACGACGGGGGGGAAGATTAATTAATAATTTTATTCAAAAAATTATTAAAAAAATTAAATTATTAAAATTATTATTAAAAAAAATTAATTTATTAAAAACCAGCTACAGTTGAAAGGCAACCTGCAATTCTTCCTTATATAAGAGGAGTGACCGACAAGATTGGCTATATCCTTAAGCGGGCTTCTATAAATACTTACTTCAAGCCAAAAACCAAGATAAGTCAATTTTTACCATCTGTCAAGTGTCAAGTCCCTCTACAAGATGCGGGTGTTTATAAAATTGACTGTGAGTGTGGACTCTCATATATAGGACAAACAAAAAGAAGTATAGGGACCCGCGTAAAAGAACACATAGCTGATGTTAAACATCAACGCTCAACGAAATCTGCAGTGTGTGAACATACTCAAAAAGGCCCCAACCATTACTTGAGATTTGATAAAACACAGGTCCTTGTCAAAGAAAACCGGTTCCTACCAAGAATGATCCGCGAAGCTATTGAAATTAAAAAACATCCTAATTTTAACAGAGAAAATGGTTGGAATATACCACCAGCTTGGGACCCAGTGCTTAATTTACTTGTACCAAAACCCAAGCAAAATCAACTCAGAATTCAAGACACTGTGAGCTCAGTTTGCTTAAATCGGAACGCAACTTAAATATTAATGTTTGAAGGTAGTCAGTAATAATTGTGATTAATATTTTTGGACGTCAAATATCTCAGTCCACCCGTGAACATGAAGTCTGAAAAGACTTTGAAACGTCGGGATCTAAAATCTAAAATAAACCGCGATAAAATCCGTTAAAAAGTAGTTTTATTTCAATTTTATTCAAGTTTTATTTGAGTGTAAAATGCCATCGTTATATAATATTATCATTGTTTTTGTTTCAGAAAGTCGAACAACCATTCCTCGAGGCTGCTAAAACGACGCTTGGCGATAGATATACTCCTAACGTAGAAAATATTTACAAATTGACCATCAGATTCATATTAGAGAATTTAGTTAGAGGTTACGAAGAGAGTTCTGATAACGGCACAAACGGACAAACATGACAATGTTATCTATAATTCACTACAACAACCACGTCAACGTCTTACAAGAGTCCATCAATACAGGAAAAAACTTTGTATATTATCTTGAACTTTACCAAATGCATTTTAAATTTAAAGTTAATTTTAAACATTCATATATACAGTCATGCCTTTTTCCTATGGGGGTAGGCAGAGACTATTGTGCGTCACTTGCTACGATCTAAACATACTTCCTTAGCCTTTCCTCACTAATGTTCATTCTGGCCATACATGCACGACGGTATTCGAAATCTTTCTTTGGTTTGACAACCCGTATTCCCGTATTTATGAATAGGTCTCAGTTTGGGTGCGCTTGAGATGACATTTGACATAGCGGTTGGTTTTGTAGCTTATGCCCCCGCAGCTTTGCCCGCGTAGTCCCCGATTCACTCTCCGGTGAGTTTTAAAAATCCTTTCTTTGTGCACCCTTAAATCTCTTTATATGGAACCTGTGTCGCAAATTTGGAGTCTTTAAACCCAGCGGTTTGGATTGTGCGTTGTGATATTATCTATACTTTTACTTATATATACCTATATTATATATATAATATTATAAATGCGAATGTAAGTTTGTTTGTTACGCTTTCACGCAAAAACTACTGAACTGATTTGGATGAAATTGGATATGGAGGTAGTTTGAGACCCGAGAAAGGACATAGGATAGTTTTTATCCGACTGCGCAAAAAGAAGGTAATGTTTTGGCGCGATAACCGACATACACGCGGGCGAAGCCTCGGGCGGAAAGCTAGTAAATAAATAAATAAATGTCATCTCAAGGACGTAGTAGGTATGCTTAGATCTGTCTATAAATACGGGCCGTGTAGGTATCTAATGCTTAATTAAGTTACCTACGTTAAATTATTATTGACATTAAGTACATAATTGAATGTTATAATACAGTTTGTAAAAAAAAATATTCTATTTTATTTATCGGTAAATAAATTTATTTTAAGTTCATTATACTTACTTAATTTTGTTGTTCTTTTATTAATAAACTTTTTATAAGATTTATTGAAAGATCTAATATTTATATTAATCTGATATTAAGTTAATTAAGGTCAATTATTGTTCGTGCCTGTCGTAAATAAATAGCAAGGCTTAAATCAATGCCATGTATGTAATCGTCGTGTTGCTATAACTCACATTTTTTACGAAACCATTGTCGGGTAGACGCCACGTACCAAAAGGTTCTCTTAATTATTTTCCTAAATTAAATAAAAAGGGTTTTCATTGTGTTCATACGAGACAATCAATATTATGTGTTTTAAACATCACAATCGAAAGATTAATACAATGCTATAGGCTGACCGTTTAACTCGCATATCGCCATCTGAGGTACAAAGTCATAAAACATTAATTAAATCTCTTAAAGAACTATTAAACCACAGATAAAAGTAATGTAGTTAAGTCTATTCGTCACTAATATCCATATCGCTTGAATCATCATCACTGTCTGTGCAGCTTGAGGAGTCAAAATCTTGGCGATACCTAGGCGAAACGCGAGTTAAACGGTCGGCCTATAATAAAAGTATTCACTTTAATTAATGCGAAGGAAATTGCTCTGGTTTACTTAATTTCAGTCCTTTATAGATAGTCTGATTGATATCTAACAACAAACCCCATTAATTAATTTACATTTTAATTAATTAATTACCTTATCAACTCGAAACGCAAAACCAATTATAATTACTTTCAACACGAAATTCTGTAAACAAAATTATTCGAGGATTCTAAGGAACCAGAGTGTTTGGTCGTAGATATAATTTAATTACTTACTTAATTTAATTAATCCAATTGAATAACGAGGTTCTAGTCTGATAGATTTATTGAAACTTTTTAGTGACAGAAACACACAGACTGTGCTGCATCTCCGCTTCGCAGCCTTAGGGCCCGTTTCCACTTAGGCAGACCGTCTGTTTCCTCGGTCCGTCTAAAGAAACGGATATGAGTACAATACAATTTATATGACAGTGTTCTTTTAGACGGATCCAAGAAAAAGAATGAAACAGTGTTTTTAGACGAACGTTTCTTCACTGCGAAGAGCCGGCTAAAGGGCCGGATATAATGTGAACGAATTTTCTGACAAGATGCCACTAATTTGCTTCTCTACTACTCGTGGCAACCCGCGCTGCGCTCCACGGAATACCTCCGCAACATCATGAAAATCTTAAAGAGATCATCTAAAAAGGAAATAGACACCCAGAAAATTCATTTTGACTCAAAACCTTTAATAAAAAGATAATGTACTATAAATAGAATAAATTAATTGGAAACAGAACAGATCAAATAATTTGTAGATTTTTTTGAATTTCACTTTCAATATCTTAACAGGTTCACGGTAACTCGTACTAAGGGTAACTACTGAACACAAACTCGGGTGTGGAAACACACGTCCGGCCACTGCCTTCCGTTGAAAACAACAGTCCGTCTAAGTGGAAACGGGAACTCCGCTCCAATGAACAAGCATCTTTAGTCTCAGGACGTCTTAGGTAAAATTATTTGATCCGCTTCTAAGTTAATTGGATTCACAAAAATAAGAAGGTATTAAAATATAAAATCGTCGATCTCGACTTTAGAAATGATGCTTTTTATCCTAACGAGCGAAATTAATTGGCTTTTGAGAACTCGCTATTCAAGGGGGTTCGTCAAGATTTATACTTGTCAGTCTTTAACAACGGTACATTAATTTTGTAAAACAAATCTTTAAGCTTCAATTGACTCCATCTTTAGAATTACGAAGAACCAAAATAATTAAATTAGTTGAAAGAGTAGGGCCGTTCTAGAGTTTTGTTGTTCGTTGCAATGCAGGAACATTGTCCTAGCAATTGTAAAATTCGTTGTCTATCAGACTGTACCTTACATTATTGGAAATAAACTTTATTATTGTTAAGTATGTCTTTTCTTATCTCGGAGCTATGGAGCTCCGGACTTTTGGAAGGCGTGCGTGGCGTGGGGCCGAAGCCAACACGTAGAGACCCGTTAGACAATTTTGCTGTAAATGTAATGTGGCACCAACCGACGATTATTATTATTATTATTATTATTATTATTATCTAAAGTTTGTTGTATCTCGGGTAAAACCCGGCATTACGAGTAACACGGACCAAAGTCAAGTGTTACCCTGGAGATTTGATGGTAAGGATATGAAATGGGAATGTTGTAGATTGGTGGGTGAAGTATGTTCGAAACTGCTGGGAGATGTGTGATCATGGTGTTGTAAGAATTTTCTAACTATTCTGCATGTATTAAGTATGACAGCTTTCTGCAAGATGTGGTAAATATATGACGGTATCTGTAATAAATGTAGAGATTGATGGAGCTGCTTAGGAATGACGCCGGTGGTCGACAGTACGATGGGGACAATAGAAACATCGTTCAGCTTCCACATGCGGCTTATTTCTATGGTGAGATCTGTGTATTTGTTTAATTTTTCTGCTATTGTATTTTGTAAATTATGTGTATTCGGTACAGCAATATCAATAATTTTGGCGGTCTTGTTGATCTTGTCTATAAGAGTTATGTCTGGTCTATTGTAATGTGTGGTTCTATCTGTGAGTATAGCGCGGTCAAAATATAACTTGTGAGTTTGATTTTCTAAAACAGTATCTGGATGGTATTTGTAGTATGGCAAATAAGGACTATTAATTAAATTGTATTTCTTGGCTAAAGCTTGATGAATTATGTTGGCTACTTGATCGTGTCTGTGTTTATAATCTGTTTGGACTATTGTTTTACATGCACCCGTTATGTGTTGGATAGTCTCTGAAGCACTATTACATCTTCTGCAGCTGTCATTTATTACTGGAATGCGCATAATATGTTTTTGATAGTTCCGTGTCTCTATTACTTGATCTTGAATTGCTATCATAAATCCTTCGGTTTCAGGAAAAAGTTCACCTCGCTTGAGCCAGTTGTTCGACGCCTCTTTGTCGACATTAGGTTGATTCAAATCGTGGCGGTGTCTTCCGTGTAGAGATTTTCTGGACCATTCTTCTATTTTACTTCTATTTTCTGTTATTTCTTCATTTTTCTGTTTATTTGTATCTTTTAAGTTAAGTGGAGTTAATTTACTGTCGTTTTGGACTATACATTTATGAAGTGGTGAATGTTCAGCTTTACAAAAGAAATATTTTCGGAGATTACAGATTTGCTTGTTATGGAGGTTCAAAATATCGATAAGGCCTCTACCACCTTCTATTCGTGGCAAAGTCAATCTTTGCACACACGATCTTGGGTGATGCTTCCGGTGTTTAGTCATAGTTGTGTTGATAAGTCTTTGTAAATATTTTATGTCTGTTTTGGTCCAGTTGATTATCCCAAACGAATAGGTAAGAATAGGTATTGCGTAGGTGTTAATGGCTTTAATAGAGTTTCCTGCTTACGCAGGAGACTTCAATATTTGAGATATATAGTTGAGATTTCAATATTGCATTAAGTCTGTGCCGAAATTTCCTTAATAATTCATCTTTAGTTTCTTTATATTGTATCTGACGTGACTGATTGTATCCTAGGTATTTATAAGTATCTTGTTCACTAAGTGGTTCTATGTTTTCTCCTGTATCTAATGTGTAGCTATGTGTGATAATTTTCCCTGCGCTTACTGAATTAATTTTGCATTTATCAATACCAAACTCCATCTTTATATCTTTTGTAAATTGCTCTACTATATTAGCTAGTTCATATAATTGGGTTTCATTATCTGCGTATAGCTTTATATCATCCATATATAACAAATGGCTTAAAATATGTTGATTGGCGTCTGTTGTCTGAGTGTGTTTAAAGGAGTATCCTAATGAAGATTTATTTAATTGGTGCGATAGTGGATTAAGAGCAAGGCAAAACCAAAGGGGGCTTAGTGCGTCTCCTTGGAAAATACCTCTTTCTATTTTAATAGGAGCTGTTTCTACTAATCCACTGGAAGTTTGGAGTTTAAGATGTGTAGACCAGTTAGTCATAGCATTTTTTAGAAATGAAATAATAACCGGGTGAATTTTATAAATTTCAAGAACTTGTATTAACCAAGAATGAGGAACAGAATCATAAGCTTTTTTATAGTCTATATACATTGTAAAAATATCGGATTTATACTTACTAACTTGTTTCAAAATTACAGAATCTATGACTAATTGTTCTTTACATCCCTGACTGAATCTGCGACACCCTTTTTGCTGTTCAGCCAGAATACTATGTGTATCTACATGATGGTAAATGAGTTCAGATATACAAGAGGTTATTATTTTGTACAATGTTTGCAAACATGTTATTGGTCTGTATTTTGCTGGGTTACTTGAATCATTGCTATCCTTTAAAATCATATACGTTATGCCTTTAGTTAAGTATGGAGGCAGATTATCAGGGTTTTGAATGAAATTGTTTATGTAGTTTAGCAGGTATGTATGTGTAGTGGTGAACTTTTTGTACCAGTAACTATGTATGAAATCTGAACCAGGTGTTTTCCAATTGTGTAACTTATTTAGTACTTTAATAAATGTTTCTGCGGGGATGTTCTCAAAATTCATTGTTTGATATGTAGAAACGTCATCAACTTCCTTCTGAATCCACTCAGCATGTGTGTTATGTGTAGATTGTTGTTTCCATACTTGAGCCCAAAAGTCCCGTAAGGTTTTTGAATTCGGCCCGTTACATTCTGAGGTGTTTTCTTGATTATTAGTTGCAGTTTGTCTTATGTTCCGGTAAAATAACTTTTCATTGTTGGTGAATTGAATATTTTGTTGCTTTCGTAATGTGCAATTAGTGTATCTGATTAAACGGCTGGCTAGAACTGTAAGTTTTTGTTTAGTGTGTCTAATGTAAGTGTTGGGTTGTCGTTTGGCTCTTCGTGTACTGAGTGTGTTTTGTATTGGTCCATTACTTGTCTTGCGTGTTTTATGATACTATTACTTCTATTGCCTTTAATATATTGCGTTAACCGTCCTATTTTTGATCGTAAATCTTTAATTCTCCTCTCTAGACGCTTTTGCCAGTGTGGTTTTACCTTTCGGGGTAAACGAGCTGTATGCGTTGGTTCACATGTAATTTTAGCTCCGTTGAGTTTTGCAGCAGTCCAGGCCGCACAGTAAATAGCAGTTTGTAACGAGTGAAAGTCAGTATTGTCATTAATGTTTTCGCGAAGGATTACTCTATTGATATACTCTATTATAGCTGCAAGTTTCTTCGATGGTTTTTGTTTGGGTATGAAAGTTCTATCAGTAGGATTAGTGTCTCTATAAAATTGTAAAGCCTGTTGGAACATCTCATCTATTTGAGGATCTCTTTCTGTAATTTGGTTATATAACTGTAAAGGGACTTCAGCATGAATGGTAATGTCATTAGTATTTGGTGGTTCCACTTGATCAATATTGATACTCGTATTATCAATACAACCTAAGGATTCATTAGTTACACACAGTTCAGCAGCTACTTCTTCCTGAATAAAATTTAATCTATCTTGTGTAATGTATCTGTTACTCAATATCGCTCTTCGTTGATCTGCTATTCTTTGCTCACTAAGGTGTGAAAGTGATGGGAATGTTCGAATGAAATCTTCATGCATTAGTTTTCGGTAAGCAGTGTTATTAGTTCCTAATCTAGTTATTCGGTAATACGATTTCATAATAGCTTCATTGTGTTCATTAAGCCATTTCATCCGTGTTTGTTCACTTGGTGTATGATTTAAAGGTTGTTGGTAGATAGAGTTAACAAAGGTATCTGGTTGGGTTTGAGTGCGTTGAGAAAGAATACGGGTTATTTCTTCTCTTACTTTTTCATATATTTGGTCTATGATAGTTTGTGGTAGTAATTTATTGCGAATTATTGCCCTACGTTGATCCCCTATTCTTTGTCGACTGACTGGCATATCTGGAAATTTTTCAATAAACTTAAGGTGAAGTGGTTCTAGGTACGCTTTTGTGTCTGTATTTAACTGAGTTAATTGAAGGTAAGTGCGCAGAATGAATATGTTCATATCAGTTGTCCATCGTCTGCGCGTAAGAAACAGGTTTGACGTGGGTGCAATTTCAGAATCGATATTGGTTCTTTGCACAACACTGTCAACCGTACTTGTCGTTGACAAGGTAGAGGCTCGGCGTGTCATATATGAAGGGCAAGTAGAGGGGATAGATGAAAACAAGGAATTAGAATCATTGCTAACATAGTCGGCTGTTACTTCTACGTCTTTAGTCCGCCTGTTCAACCTTTGACGTCCGGCTGTAGTCTGTTGTACGACGCGCGTCCGCCTGTTCAACGCTTCGTCACCGGTGTCCCTCCTACTGCAGCACCCAGCACCGGCTCCAGGTGAGCCCCGACGATCTTCGGGTAGCGAAGGCTCGGCTGTAACATTCTTGTCGATGCGGGCCCGCCTGTTCAACTCCGCATCGCCGATGGTTCGCATGCTGTGGCATCCAGCATCGGCTCCAGATGCGCCCCGACGATCACCCTCGGGAAGCGATCCTAATCGTAGTTTCTTCATTGACCTCGTCTCCATCTTGCTGGGATTACCTTTACCTTGTTAGCCGCATAAGATTTTGTTGTATGCGTGTCCGCCCCCCACGTGGCCTGGTGTTCGGCTCGGACGTAAGGTAGGGTTTGAGGGGGCTTATTATTATTATTATTATTGTCAGACCACTGTTGAGATCACATATATAACAGTGTATTGAAGTTGCCTTGATATTAAAATTTTGTCAACTCGATATACAATTTTCAGACTCAGAGCTTGTACTATGGAAACCAGATAAATGGTAATATACAACATATAATACTTTTCTTTTGTAAATATATACTTATATATACATAATTACACCCAGACACAAGACAAACAGACATATTTATACAAATGTTTGTCTCGGGTGGGAATCGAACCCACGACCTGCGGCGTGCAAGTATCTTACCGACCACGCCACCGGCCCGTCAGATCGTTCTAATGCAAAACAATAAATAACATGTAATAGGTAGATATCCTGGTCATGACCACACGTCTTTGTGTGAATTGTTTCAACTCCGCTGCTCAATATCGGTCAAGGGAAACACCTTGAGGAAACCGGCATGTCTGATAACTAATCATTCGAGGACATGTGACATCCGCCAACCCGCACTTGGCCAGCGTGTGTGGATTAAGGCCGAAACTCTCCACTCATAACTCATAATATAATTGAGAGAAGACCCGTGCCCAGCAGTGGGACACTAAAAGAGTTGATGTGAAGGTAGATATATGTACTTACTTGTTTATTATTATTTTTTGCAGTGATTCTTAGTAGGTGCCACGTCATTCCTGCACGGTAGGAAAATAAATTGGATTCGATGTTTTGTTGAGAAAAAATACAGAATACTAGCTTCCGCCCGCATGGTACTTATGGGGACAAAAAGGAGCCTATGTGTTAATTCAGACTATAATCCATCTCTGTGCTAAATTCATCCAATTCCGTTCAGTAGTTTTTGCGTGAAAGAGTAACAATCAACTATATATACATTCTTACAAACTCTTGCGTTTATAATGATTTTCATTAATTTTTTCCAATGTTGGCCACAAAAACCTATGCAAAAACTGAGCCACCGGCGACAAGTCAATAACATAGTGCGTAATGACTTTTAGCGTATAATTTTTATCCCTTAATCTATGTATCTATGTACATGTAAACCGGTTTTCTTCTTTCATTCAAAGGAGAGGTCTTAAGTGGGATCATAGATACATAAGACTATTATTTTTTCTATGGTGGGATAGAATTTTGAACACCAATGTGATATACCTCATTGGAAAGCTTATTTAATAAGCTGTTAGAATTTAACTAAACACGAATTTTAGGAGCAACCATTTTTGTAAAAATCTAAAAATGTAATAGAAAAACAAAACGCACATTACCTTTAATTATCCGTTTCCTAAGCAGTATAAATATTGCAATCACGTCAATAATTGCATTCTATTACAGTACTTTTCTCTTGTAATATTATTCTAGCTGCAGTTTAATGTAATTATGACGAAAAATATTTGTTATCTTATTAGTGTAATAACAAAACGCGAGGAAAAAAATATAATTACGGGAAACGTCATGATGTCATTGTCATTGATCAGTTTGATTGACAGCGTTCTAAATAATTTTAATTTTTTTTGTTGCTCAGATGAGAAAAAAAATGGCGTCTTAGAACGTCGCAGTTTTTTACTACTAATCTTTAAAAACTTATATACTTATTTAAACTTGACACTGGCAAAATTGCGGAATAATTTCTGCAGAGGCCATAATTAAAAGAAGAAGAAGATTGGTTGCTCAATTTTCATTTGGCCATGGGGTTGCCAATTATTATTGCAATAATCATAATATTGCATTAAGGATTCTTATTTTCAATTTCAATTTAAAAAAAAACGGGGGGGTGTAAAATTATTTTAAATACACCAAAAAATTTAATTAATTATGCTCTATTAACGTAAGTAACTCAGATTGCTGTTCAAATTTACAATTTTTTTAATCGCAGGCTCTATACATTTTTTTAATGTCTCCTTTAATTTAGTTTTATGTACTTATTGTAATAAAAATCTCCACTCTAATTAAATTTAAAAATTAATTAAAACTTAAAGCTTGTGTTTATGGTGCTTTAATATGACAGCAAATCATTTGTTTATGTCCAAGTTAAGCTTTTTGGGTATCTAGAAACTTTCAACTAAACCCTCACGACCGCAGAGTCCTGTACGTGACCGCTGTTACTGCAAACCTGTCATTAATCATGGTGTTGTTTGAAATACTCCTTGTAAACGTATTTCGGGTATGACAGCTAATTAACTGACTATCCACGGACGCAGAAGAATGTGCACAAACGGGAGATCTCTCTATTCCCTTACAGCACAGATAATATAAGATCTGAGAGAGTTAAAGGAATACTCTCTCACCATTATCTTTAGGGGCTGAGTCACCTTCGTCCGTGGAAGAGCACCTTTTATCTGAATCCCCACACGTGGTCCCAGGGTAATTAATTAACTATGTTTCTTCATCATCATCATCGATCTATAGCAGTCTACTGCTAGACATAGGCTTCTCCCAATAAGCACCATTTCACCCTCTCTATGGCTTGCCGCATCCAGTCACCGCCGGCTATCTATCTAGCTGGAGGGGGTTCCACACTACGCTTGCCAAGACGTGGTCTCCACTAAAGACCTCGCTTTCCCCTGCGGTTTTCAGTTCTTTATCAGATGTGGCCAGCTCACTGCCACTTCAGCTTGCTAATTATGTTAACTGGTAATTAACTGATGGTAGGGTTCGGCCACGGCTGCTAGTCAAACCCGCATCGCCAAACGGCCTTGCCGTGTTCCGGTGCTATGACTGGTGATACCGGGTTGAGAGTGTGGGTCGGAATTGTTACCCTTTAATGTTTTCCAACCACAATATGGAACCTCATTCCACATCCACCTTAGCGATATTTTGGGTAAGCGCGTTCCATCGTAGACCATACTTACCATTGCTTGATACCAGGCAAGTTGTGCTTAAGCGCAATGTAGCGCATTGGGGTTGCACTGGGCCCCGATCCGCTTTTGACATTTATCTCTAATAGACATACCTATGTCGAAAAAAATGGCGGATGTCAATTGAAAACTAATGAAATCGTAATTTTTTTAGACATTTGTCTATTAAAAATAAGTGTCTAAAGTGCAAGAATCCTGCCTCTAAAGTGTGGCCCTGGACTGCTGTGTCTCGCAAGCTGGGGTTTGGTTGACCACTTGACTCTAACTTGGCTGTCGAAAATGACAATTTAAACATATATTCCACGGATCGCAGTTGAAGAAGGATTTGACAATACACAGTGTAGCCACACGACACAAAGTGTTGCCTACATAAATTAACGGCCTTATGCATAAAAAGCTTATGAAACTCTTGGACTGGACCTTGTCTCTTTCCTACTGTATAAATGTCAAGATAACAGACAAAGACAAACGAATTATAAACCTATTTTAGCTGTAATGAACATAAATGACGTTTATGTATACGGTGGTTAAGGTTTAATATTGCTAGTTACAACACGCGAGTCGATCTAGTGTAAAAAATATATTTGAAAGACCAGTGCCCACTAAAAGAATAATAATAATAATAATAATATAGTGGGACATTAACGCACACGGTCATCTGATCCCAAACTAAGCAGAGCTTGTACTATGGAAACCAGATAACTGGTAATCTATATATATAAAAGAAAGACGGGTTTGTTACAACACTTATAACTCGAGATCTGCTGAACCAATTTTAATGGTTATTGATTAGTTGGATTTGTCTCCGCCCAGAATAGCTTAATACATATTAATGAATACTTAAACATTTCAATTTAATTTTTATTTCCGAAAATAATATATATGATTTATTCTACAGGTTAACAAAAGTGTAAATGTCTTTTTATAGGTTGTCTATGATTTTTGTAGATAAGCTATTCATACGTAGTGATTATATACTCTTTGAGCTATTGTCTATGTCTATTGTCAATGTCTATTTGGTGGTTTTATGTGGTTTTATGCGAGTGCACATTCAGTATTAATATTTATAACAATGCCGCGTACTAGAAGATCTATTTTTTTCCAGCGGAGCCGTAATGCAATTAGGCAACGGAATATCGCGAAACAATAAAATTATCTGATGAAGAACGAGAAATTGCACGAGAAGAGCGCCGCGTTAGTATGGAGCAAAGAAGGGAATTAATTCGTGCTTCTCAAACACAAGCGCAAAGAGAGGCAGCCCGTGAAACAGCTAGGTTAGAAACGAGAAATCGTCGAGCGTATCGTACAAGTGAACAGAGAAATAATCTTAAAAGTGCAAGAAGAAATGGTTCAAGTACTGATTTGAATTGAGTAGCGTTTGTATATGATTGCACCATCTACTACAGCTTGCATCGTTTAGTTTGCATTGGTGCAATGGACGTAGTTTGCCAGTATTGTGGAGCATTGAAGTTTGCTGGTGAAACGCCTCGTTTGTGCTGCCTTAGTGGTAAAATGAAATTGCCATTATTGGTCCCGCCACCAGAGCCATTGTGCTCCCTGCTTTATGGCGAAACGTTATTATTTGAAAAAAAAAAGTGTTTGTAAATATATCTCTAACTATGGCTTTGACTTTACAGATTCAAGGCCAGATTTGCCATCGCATTGGATCATTGCAACCTATAGAAGATGCACAGCATAAATTCTTGCAAATATACTTCATGGGCAATATGGAAGAACAACTTGACCGGCGTCAAGAGATCAACACAGCTACGAAAACATCATGAATTGGTCAGGCTGTTCAAGACTGCTTTAGAGCGCATGCCAAGCGATGACTATAAAGTTGTGATCAGAGCAGATAAAAGACCAGCTGGAAGTGCTGGAACACATGAACGCACATTTAATGCTCCAACAATAGATGAAGTGGCAATCCTGATTGTTGGTGAAAACTTGGAAACACGTGATATTGTACTTACACGACTAATGAATTAAAATTAATAAAAAAATAATAATAATAATTATTATTATTATTTTGTTTGTCTTTTTTTTTATCTCGGAGCTATGGAGCTCCGGACTTTTGGAAGGCGTGCGTGGGGCCGAAGCCAACACGTAGAGGCCTGTTAGACAATTTTGCTCTAAATGTAATGTGGCACCAACCGACGATTGTCCCTGTTCGCACCATATAGGTACAACAAAAGACAATCCCCGGTTAGAGCAGGACTATTGCAGAATATAGGAACTAAAATCTAGGTTATGGTGCTGGGTGCTAATGGATTAGGTAACTAGGACTATGGATGGACTATGGCCCCTGCCTGACCAATGCAAATTAACACGGATAAAATGGCAGGGGGTGACTCGCCCACTCAATAAATGGGCCCCCGTATGGCCGCTAAAAGAAGCGACAAGGGAAATTCGGTCACTAATGAATTACATTGTTAAGCAACACGTCTTTGGGAATACTCGATGCTGGGTATATTCAATCAAATGGCAAAAACGAGGTCTACCGCATGCTCACATTCTACTTAATTTGGTTAGTCGAAAGAATTCGGCCAGATCAAATAGATGACATCATATGTGCACAGATTCCTGCTCCTGAAACCGATCCAGACCTACATGATGTTGTGATCACGAATATGATTCATGGACCGTGTGGCACTATCAACCGCCAATCACCGTGTATGGTCGACGGCAAGTGTTCCAAACGGTATCCACGAAAATTGACGGCAGAGACCATTACAGGCAACGATGGTTATCCATTGTATCGGCGT
The DNA here is from genome assembly GCA_936450015.1 of Meganola albula. NCBI lineage: Eukaryota > Metazoa > Arthropoda > Insecta > Lepidoptera > Nolidae > Meganola > Meganola albula. The sequence continues at coordinate 1,165,810 of OW388156.1, forward strand.
CGATTTGTCAAAGCGATCCGTTCGCACGAACTTAGCTTTACTCAGAAATGCCACGTTATTACACTTGGATCGCTAAATCGAAGAAATTTAAACGTCGGAAGCAAGGCGATGCAGTTCCTGGTCATCCAGATATGCGTTCTACTGATGCTATTGGTCGTATTTACACAGTTCATCCGAAGAATGATAAATGTTTCTATTTACGGTTGTTGCTGGTACATGTTCGAGGGCCAACATCATTTGAATCACTACGAACTGTTAATGGTATAGTGTGCCCCACATTTCGTGCAGCATGTCAAGAGCTGAATTTGCTTGAAAACGATAATCATTGGGACACGACAATCGCTATAGAAATTATTTCTGCATCTCCAAGTCAGATACGCACATAATTTGCTATAATCATTTCGACATGCTTCCCATCGAACCCACGTGACCTATGGAACAAATACAAAGATAACATGTCTGAAGATATTTTACATAGAATTCGCGTCATCTCAAGAAATTCCGGTCTTCCGATTTTTTTCTGACATGAGTTTGAAGTACTTAATTATTATTATTTTTTTAATTTTTATTATCATTGTGTATGTTTTCATAATCATTGATACTTTTAAAACTATAACTAATACTTTTATGTTTCTATCTATAATAATGTTATTTTGTATCATTGTATTACGTTCATCAAAGCCTAAATTAGTTCAGCTAAAAGGTAAATGACATTCATAGACTGTTAGGCGGTAAGAAATTCGCCGGGTCAGCTAGTATATAGATAATTACACCCAGACACAAGACAAACAGACATATTTAAACAAATGTTTGTCTCGGGTGGGAATCGAACCCACGACCTGCGGCGTGAAAAGCAAGTATCTTACCGATCACGCCACCGGCCCGTCAATGTTACTTTAGTTTGGATTAAAGTAGATAGGTAGGTATCTAAAGTCAAAATGTCCCTGTCACTTAATAGATTTATAATTTATCCATTGTTTGTGAGCCTCAGGTAACCAACAGACCTAAACAAACACGAAACTGTGATTGAAATGGAAAATCAATTTTGTTAGATGAACCCAAACTTTTACTGTATCTACTGTAATTTTATGTTCTTAGAAAATTTAACACGGAGCTGGTATAAAGCGCGTTCGCCTCTGCCGAGGTATGTGAACAGTTTGTATGCATAAACTGTTCATGTTTGGTGTTTGTGTGCATTTGTAGACACTTTTAGCAGTGGTGGCGCAACGGTACGGGCCTCGCCATAGAAAAATAAGGTCGCGGGTACGAATCCTGGTCGCGCCCACATATCTTTGTGTGAATTGTTTCATCTCCGCTGCTCAATATCGGCGAAGGAAAACATCGTGAGGAAACCGGCATGTCTAAGAACTAATCATTCGAGGACATGTGACATCCACCAAACTGCACTTGGGCAACGTGTGTGGATTAAGGCCTAAACTCTCTCAACTCATAAGATAGCTGTGGTGGTTACCTTGCCTGCCTCAAAACTGGCAGAAATCATTTAGTACTAGAAGTTGCGTATAACACCTCTGTGTATAGGCTCCGCAAGTACTGCAGTGACCTCGGAACTCATCCTACCCTTGCCTTTTAATTCGACACGTAACTATCTACGACAAATCACTAAAATGTCGCACAATATCAATACTAGCAGAAACTAAACACATGGGCAAATTAAAGACGTACTGCGCAGCATTAATGCAGGATTGGCGCGTAGTCTGAAACAGCTCACAAGGCCACACCTACGCCCAATCACCGGCATTATAACTGTTCACAATTCACATCTCTTTACCATAGGTGTCACAGACAGCCCTCTGTGCAGGGCATGTATGGAGGAGGAAGAAACAGCTACCCACGTGGTCATCTGTTGTCCAGGGGGGGCGAAATACAGAGCGGAACACCTTGGATCGCCGAGGTCAATGAAAGGTCTGCTAAGATTCTTCCTGGAGCTCGGCTGGCAATAGAGTCGCCAGAAAAATTGGCGCACGTACACATCGAGTTGCGGAAAATAGCCCGCTCCAAATTAACTAACATCTCTATGCTCTAATGAGTCTGTGGATATCGGATTAATTTGTTTCAGTAATTACTACTACCTCTCTTACGTCTTAATATTGATGCCCAGTTACTTTATTTATCCTGGGAACAGCAGTGGCGCAATGGTATGATCCTCGCTTTAATACTTAATGGTTTAAGTTTATATATTCAGCAGTGTTCAGAAATTGTAGTGATTATGATATATATGAGTGTTAAGTTTTAATTATTTACCTACTCGTATCTTGTTCTTGTGTAAATATAAAACATGTGATATTTAGTATAACTTGATTTGTAATTTTAAACGCAATGAAAATTGTTCTTATCAATAAATAAATAAGATTAAATGATATAAGGTCGATTCGATCATCGGCTGTGCCCACACGTACGATAAGTAAGAAAGCGTATTATAAATTTTCAGACTATCTTACGGATAAAAACGCTTGGAATTAAATCGCTCTAAAAAAGAAAAGCACACTAAAAAATGTAATAGATTTAAGTACCTACTTCATTTAAAAAAGAAAAAGCCTACTGAGTTTTTGGCAGTTTTTTTCAGTAGTTGCCAGTCATTCACTGCACGGTATTTTTATGTAGACTCATGTTGACACCCTAGACCACATAATTGCTTATAGTTTTGGTCCAGTGCAAACTTAATTATAAAGCTAACGTTAAACTTGGTGTTTAAGTGTTTAAAAATCAGCGGCAGTTAAGCGCTTAAACATACGGACCAGTTGAGATAAGTATGACGTGATTTTAATGGTTCTTAGCTTAGGTTTGTAGAACATTGGCTCATTTAAAGCGTTTCCCAAACAAAAGTAAGTTTAATTGTTACTGTAGATACTAGGGACCAATACGAAGGATGAAAGTCAGAAAAAGGGAAGCCGGAGCTATAAAGTTCTTACATAGGAAAATAATATCTCTTCACTACCGTCGCCGATCGTTCGTACACTTGATGCTATACTTACTTTTGTTGCTATTTAAAACTTAGGCTTTATAATATATTATTAAGTACATGTGATACTGCCCATTTGATAAAGGGAAGCCGAAGAGAATCGGCTTGTATGAACTCTTCGCCACTGCTAGATACATAATCAAATATCTTCTGTCATAAATGAAAATATTATGGATATTTGATAAAGATGTATTCGAAAACGTACAAAAAGGGCGCGAAATCACAAACAATCCAACTGTTTGTTTTGTAATCAACCGAGATGCTCGTAGAATGAAAAAAATATGATACAATCCTCACTTCGGGTAGGTTGTCAATAGAAGCGATTTACAAAAAAATTAATGACAATTATTATTAAGTAGCAATTAAAGATTTTTAGGAGGAGAAAAAAAATGGCGTCTTAGCACGTCACAGTTTTTTAGTTATTGACGTGACAACGTCTTAAATTAGGTTGCGGCTGGGAGGCACTTATGAAAAAGTCTAACGCTCGGTAACGTTACGATGAGTCACCGAACGAGAGAGAGGCCCGCCGAATGCCTTGCGTCTCTCTCCCACTCAACTATGTTTCATCCTTCTTCCTACTATACGAATGAATATTCACATTAAAATTATTTTACCACTCAAAGTCGTTGTCACGTAAAACTTTCGCCCGTATACCGAATTTACAGGCAACCAATTTTTTTTTTACTATTAAATTTTTACAAGTAATAAGTATACAAGCTTTTGTATACTTATTTAAACTTGATATTGGAAAAATTGCGGAATAATTTCTGCAGAGGCCATAATTAAAAGAAGAAGAAAGTTTTTTCTCTTAATCAATAGTGCCTATTGCGATAGCATCCTCAGAAGAACAAAAGTCACCGACATAGCGATCAAAGTGATCAAAATGAAGAGGCAGTGGGATGCCAGATCGCTCGTAAAACCGAAAACCGCTAGGGAGTAAAGGTTTTAGAGTGGAGACCCCGCGATGGGCGCCGCAGCGTTATCCAGCACGCCACAAGGTGGACTAATCACATTAATGATGGTGTAACGTTCTAAAGGTGAGGCTTATGCAGTATATTTATGAAAAATTTTTTTTCAAGTTGAAGTTGAAGAATAAACGTTTTGTAGTACAGAGTTTTAAAAACGTGTAGAACAGTACAGTAGTAGAACTTAGGACTACAATAATATAAGGATTGTGGTTCTGTGCTCCTAGCTAGGTTACAAAATAACCTGTATGAAGGAGCAACAGTGCCCGTCTCCTGCAAAAGAATTTTACACGTTTACACGTACAAAATAGTTAAATATGTTAAAAAGTTACAATGAACTATCGAATCATGCAAAGATTTATAATAAAATTATAAATATGCTCAGCTGTGAACGTTCCCAAGCTGATAATGATGAAGATCATAATGATTGCGATAGCTTTTTTGGAAACCACAGCTCATTAATATAGGCATTTTCTTTTAAATTGCTACTATCTTTGAAAATAGCCTACCGATATTATTTTGGATATTTTAGCTGATTCTTGGTTTAGTCGAGTGATAAATTTAACAAGTTTTATTATTATAAATATTTTGAAGCGGTGGCGGAGTGGTCTGAGCCTCGCCGATGAAGTATAACGTCGTGGGTTCGATTCCCCGTCGTGCCCAGACATCTTTGTGTGAATTGTTTCATCACCGCTGCTCAAGGTGAAGGAAAATATCGTGAGGAAACCGGCATGTCTAAGAACTAATCATTCGAGGACATGTGACATCCACCAACCCGCACTTGGCCAGCGTGTGTGGCTTAAGGCTTAAACTCTCAACTCGTAAGATAGTAGAAAGAAGACCCGTGCCAGAGGAAGACACCAAAAAGGGTTGAAGTGAGTGTGATAATAATTTTGTCGCGGTTTCTAATTTATTTACAATAATATGGTCATGGATATTTTACGGTAAGTAAGTGCAAAAATATATATATTCATCCTAACGCTATATTCTGACAGTGGCGCCACCGCTTTACATCATATTATATCCTTAAGTAACCTGAAACACTGATTTTCCGAGGGTAAACGAAATATTTGCGTACAAATAAAGACGACAAGCAAAATACCCACAGCTGAAATAGAACTAGACTCTCGATGTTGGTATATGCTATAAAAACATCAGGGAGCCCACTAGAATAGTAATTACGGACGGACGGAAGGTCTGTGGTGTGTGCGTTTTGTATAAAAAGAATTTCGATGTTTTTTTTTTGTATTCTGCAATAGGCTGGCGCCTGACTACAACTTGCCTGATGTTGAGGAAAAATGTAGTCTACGATGGAACGCGCCAGCCTAGTATACGGATTCACTCGTGATAACGAATGATTTTCGGTGAGAAGGTGGCAGTGGAATGAGCCTCCATAATATGGTTAGAAACCTTAAAGGACAATAATTCCAACCCACCCTCTCTTTATGGTGTCACCAGACATCGCACCGGAACACGGCAAGGCCGCTTGGCGGAGCGGATTTGGCTGGTAGGTGGTCACTAACCACGGCCGAAGCCTAGCACCAGTTAATTACAGGTAATCAAACACAATGCTTGAGAATTTTCATTAATTTAGTTGAAGTCACAAACTGCTAAGAGAACCTAGCGTTGAAGTGAGTGGGCATGGGTCTTCTGTCAAGTATCCTAAGAGTTGAGAGAGTTTAGCCCTAAATCTACACACATAGGTAGGGTATTTGTGGATGTCATAGAAGAATAAGACAATTTTTGCTCCTTTAAGGTTTCTAACCATATGGAGCCTCATTCCACGGCCACCTTTTCCACCAAAAGTCATTCATAATCACGAGTGAATCGGTATATTGGACGCGCGTCCCATCGTAGACTGCATCATTGCTTAACATCAAGCAAGTTGTAATCAAGCGCAAGCCTATTGCAGAATAATAAATAAAAAAAGTATTTAATTTTAGGCAGTCCTTCAACGTTGATTGAAAGGTGAAAATATACATTGCATAATACTGTAGACGTAAAGACATCTGGCAGGCACTAGAAACTTCGTTACAATGGAGAACCAAAGCTTTCTTCTTTAGAATAGGAAAACTCGAAACAATTTCCTCAGTTTTCCCTATTTACCTACTTATTTATTTACGTACAAACCCCCGTTCAAAGCAATATAATCGTGGGCTGTAGAAAATTCTACAGCAAAAATAAAGATGCTAAGACAGCTTTCACACTAGGCGAATTTAGCATGCGGACAATCACGTGTAGGTAAACTTCAATGGATGTGCTGCGGTCGGCCACACGACTGCCGCGTACGTAATTAGAGCCTGAGTTTAACACGAATGTCTGTTTTGTGAAAGTCCAGAAGATAAAGCAAGCAAGAATTCGTTAGTTTTTTGTGTAGATGACTTAACACAATCGACCTATAATGGTTCATCAGGGTCTATAATGGTGCATTTTTTCGGTGAGCCGTTATAGGACTGTCGAAACCATAAGAATTCGTCGGAATATAACTAGTTATTTAAAACACAAAGAGGGTTATACAGTTATACTACTCTAAACTGCGAGGGCACCTTACAAACCAAGTTGTTTGTTTCTTCCATGGGCGGGACAGACTCCCTGCTTAAATGTAAAGCACCTGCTTCTGCCGCGCTACAATCGCACTGCTACCGTTCTAATGTGAAAGCGGACTTAGATGTGATGTCTTTAAAAGCCTTTTAAACCGTTTTATATTTTAGAGTCCCTTTGGGTCGCGTATCTTTTTGGAATGACTCAAATTAAATGATAACACTTTAGCTTTTGTAAGGGAAAATACATTTAGTCCCTGAAGCACCTTTGTTATTATGTTAGACTTCATTATCGGCGACAGTTATGTCAGATAAGGGCTACATTTTGTATTAAAAGCTGCATCCAGGGCCACGTTGACCTGGTCACGAAATCTGGGAAACAAATCCAAAATGACCTCTTTTCTGATCGGGCTCGTCCAACTAGTCTTTTCATGTTCCTGATATTATGAGAAGCTAATTTTCTTACGATTGTTATTTATAGGGGGTGACCTAAGCAGTTTGAATTGCCAAATCAAAGTTTTGTACTTATATGTTATCATCATCATCATCATCATCAGCCTATTCTAGTCCACTGCTGGACAGTAAAGTGCGCCACTGAGCACAATCCGCGGCTTTTCTCATCCAGTTCTTGCCGGCCGCCCATTGCTAAGATCGTCACTCCAGATAGTCTGAGGTCGTCCTACAGATGGTCCATACATGTAAACAAAGGCAATCCTATATGTGCATAATAAATGACTGCTTAGACACTTTTGTCTTTACTCAATCTCGATGGCCATGGAACCACCATCTAGACAATCACTTCTATTTCAGTGAAAGTTAATAACAACACTAAAATGGAAAAAAATCAAATAAAAACCATTCTTGGAGTACAGGAAATGTCTGATTATAAAACAGTTTTCCAGCAACTTTTTTCTGAATTCTTAGGAACATTCCTGTTCCTTGCCCTGGTGTTAACTGCTGGCAATTACATTTATATCCCTAGTTCAGATACTTTTAGTATCGAAATAGTTCACGGCAATGAAATGCTATTAGAGGCCTTCGCAAATGGCTTGATACTTGCAAGTGTTATTCAGGTTGTTGGACATGTTTCGGGAGGGCACATCAATCCGGCGGTAACAGTGGCTGCGATGATCTGTGGGCATATAAAACCTTTGAAGGCAATTTGCTATGTTCTGATGCAAGTTATAGGATGTATTGCAGGTAAGAATGTTTTATTGAAGAGCCAATAAAAGCACTAAAGCCATAATTTACTCAGATAAAACGGTCCCATAACCAATAATGTCGAGGTATATAGATACCATTTCAATACATTTATTCGAGTTTAAACTAGTTTTCAAGTAAAGACTACGCAATGGCAAACGTGGCACGAGACGCCCCCAGATAAAGTGGATTATCGATCTCTGCAAGATGATTGGTAAGAGCTCGATGAGAGTAGCCGCGGATCGAGCTCACTTCAACTATTTTTAGTGTCCTACTGCTGGACGCGAGTCATCAACACAAAAGATAGTTGTGAGAGAGTTCAGGCCTTAATCCACAGCAGTAGACTCGGATTGGTGGCGTGCTTTAGGAGTTGCCTATGTCCAGCTGTGATACCAAAAATGTTTCCATAAAAGGAAAAATTATCTTTTAGGGTTAACTTCACTATATTCCTGATGATGCTCAGTCTAGTTACCTATTAATTCTTTTAGTAGATATGAGCTAAAGTAAGATACCTTTTCAGGTGCAACTGTCGCGTATCTCATCTCATCGAAAGAAATTCGCCATAACCTGGGAGCTACTACCCCCTACAAACATTCCCGGGCATACGACATCCTCACCTTCGAATTCCTAATGACATTCCTCTTAGTAGCCGTAGTTTTAAGCATCATGGATAAGCATAGAGGCGCTAGAGGATTAGGTTCCTCCCCGTTAGCTATAGGTCTCTGTTTAACTGGGTGTATGGTATCTTGTCTGCAATACTCAGGTTCTTTGAACCCTGCAAGGTCTTTAGGTCCGGCTGTGGTAATGAATGTATGGGATTCTCATTGGGTGTACTGGGTGGGACCGTTGTGTGGAAGTGTAGCTGCTGGTTTAGTTTATAGATTTGTGTTAAGCGCGAATAGGCAGCAATATATCATAGAACAGTATCAAGGACAAACCTCTGATCTGCAATTATAACTGTACAATAAAACTTATTTGTTTTTTTAATAAATAGATCAGCGGACGAAGGTCTACTTGATATAACGATACTGATATTACCAGAATAATCATAAAACAGTCGGTATCCTCTGTTACCCCAGATTTGTATCATTACCCTTGCCTTTTTCCCATTTCTCTTGCAGTCTCTTAAGTCTCTTGCTCTCTCAGTCTAATCTGATACGGTTAGTTACCAGAATTAAGCGAGCGACTGCTATAGACCTCCTAACCCGTAGGAAACCAGAAGCCGGGATGGTTAGTGTCTCGTATGGACACAATGAAAGCCCTTTTGTTAGGTAATACTATTTTAATTTAGAAGAAATTTGTAAGAGAAGATGTTTGCAAGTACAATTCGTCTACCCGACCATAGTTTCGAGAAAAAAAGTGAATCATAGCAACACGACGATTAGATTCGTAGTATTTATGTAAGTCTTGCTATTTATTTGCGACAGGCGCGAACATCCTCCCCCCGTTGAAGGTCTGCAGTAGGAGATCTTCAAACCTCTGGTTCTTGACATGAAGGCAAAGGGCAAAGACGAGTCAAAGGTCGTCGCAGACATCCCTTTGTAGTTTTCACGTCAGCTACTCGAGTTATATTGTCTGGTCCAGGAAATAGCTTCACAACTCGACCGAGACGCCAGCATAATGGAGGAATATTGTCTTCGGAGAGTAAGACTAGATCGCCAATTTTGAGTGCAGAAGTGTTGGTCTTCCATTTGGTGCGATGTTGCAGTTCTGCTATATATTCTCTCTGCCAGCGAAGCCAGAAATGTTGTCGCACTTGTTCTAGGCGAGCGTAGCGTAGCAGTTTGTTTGGATTGCACTCGGTGACTGGTGGAGACGGTAGTGCAGTCAAAGATCGGCCGATTAAAAAGTGCCCAGGGGTAAGGGCTGAGAAATCGTTAGGAGAAGGAGATAAGGGACACATAGGTCGGCTATTAAGGATTGCCTCCACTTGAGCAAATAAGGTAGTCAATTCCTCAAACGTTAAATGACTATTGCCCATTACACGTTTAATGTGGTGCTTAGCGGATTTGACACCGGCCTCCCAAATCCCACCGAAATGAGGAGCGTAAGAAGGAGAAAAAACGAATTTGATACCTTCATCACTTGCAAAGTCAGATAGGGAGTTTTTAGTTGCCTTGATGAAGTCACCAAGTTCTTTGGCCGCAGCAACGAAGTTGCGTCCATTGTCGCAAAATACTTCCGATGGCTTGCCACGGCGAGTTACAAAACGTCGAAACGTCATAATGAAGGCATCTTTAGTAAGATCGCTAGTAGCTTCCAAATGAATGCATTTGTATCTTAAGCACACAAACAAGCAAAGATAACATTTAATTACCTTAGATCCGCGTCCCTTGCGATTTATTATATAAAATGGGCCAGCAAAATCTATACCTACAGTATTGAATGGGAAGTCTACTGTAATTCGTTGATTAGGTAAATTTCCCATCATAGGGTGTATAGTTCTACCTTGATGACGCCTGCATACTACACAATTGAACACCGTACGGCGGGCAAGATGTCTGCCATTTATAGGCCATATGGTTTCACGAACAAGTGACAGTAGCAGTTGTGGGCCAGCATGCAAGTGACGTTTGTGCTCATATTCAAAAAATAAGCGAGTAAAATGACTAGATGAATGTAAAAGGACAGGGTGTTTCTTGTCATAATTATAATTGGATGCATCTATACGACCACCGACACGAATCACCTTGTTTTGAGTGTCAAAAAATGGATTTAATGATAATAAACTTGATTTAGAACTTAGTGATTTACCCTTCGACAGTAAATCATATTCAATAGGAAATGCTTGTTTTTGGGATAGAGCACAAAGGTGTAAAAAAGCATTATTTAATTCATCGAGAGTTAAAATTGATAATTGTTTATTGTTAGCATTTTTGGAATTGTTATAAAATCTTAAAACGTAGGCAAAAGACCTCTTTAATTTTATAAAACTAGAATAATTTAAAAAATTAATAAATAGCTCAGAATAGGTCGTAGCAATGTTAGTTTTGAGCTCTGGAAGCTCAGAATTTGTATCTGCATTTAGAACAGGCCATTCAGATTCAGGGAGCAATAGAAAGTTAGGACCTGACCACCACAAGTCTTTATGCCCGATTTGATCTGGATACACGCCTCTTGAAATTAGATCGGCTGGATTTAAAGAAGTAGGTACATAACGCCATGATTTAGAATTAGTTAAGTCACATATCTCGGTAACTCTGTTAGCGACAAATGTTTTTAAATTACGACTATTAGATTTTAGCCATCCTAAAACTACGCTTGAGTCGCACCAGTGGTAAAAATGTATTGTTTTATTGCGTAATGAATCTAAAACAGTGCGACATAGTCTGGCGGCAAGCAATGCTGCACAGAGTTCTAGACGAGGTATGGTGGTAGCCTTTATTGGTGCTACTTTAGACTTCGCACAGAGGAGCTTCACAGTGACATTATTATCAGCATCTATGCTCCTCACATAAAGACAAGTTCCAAAAGCAATTTGTGAGGAATCGCTGAAAGAATGTACCTCAATACGTACAGGATTATTGCATAATACTAATCTAGGTATATGTAAAGTAAGAACGCATGGCAGTGCAGCTACGAACTTGTTCCATGAGATTAGAATGTTTTGGGGAACAGGATCGTCCCAACTAAGTTTTTGTAGCCATAATTGCTGCATTAAAATTTTAGGCAAAATTATGCATGGGCTTAGCAATCCCATAGGGTCGAAAATTTTAAATGAAGTGGATAAAATATATCTTTTAGTTAAAACGCAATTTTCTTGAGGAATTTTAAATGTAAAATGCATGTCGTCTGAAGTTGGGTTCCAGCCCATACCTAGGGTGCTGGAAGCCTCACTAGTAATTAGTTTATCAGTATTGTCAGCTTTAGTAAAATTGAATAGAGAAGGTAAGTTAGTTTTGAACTTACGTAGGTTAAAACAACCTTTTTTTAAGGCTTCTATTAATGATTTATGTATATAGAATAACTCTTGCTCTGAATCACAACCTGTATAGACATCGTCGACGTAGAAGTCGTGCTGTATAATATTTTTGATTCGCGGGTCATCGCACTCCAGTTAGGTAACTGCCAAAGGCATCTTGTGCTCAAGTAGCTGGAACTTGCAAGTCCGTAAGTTACAGTACTTAACTTTAGCGTTTTGATAGGCATGGATTCGTCTTCTCTCCATAAAATCAACTGAAGGTTTTGGTCTTCATCGTGTGCTTGCACTTGGCGGTACATTTTTTCAACGTCGCCAGTGAGCACGTATTTGTACTGACGAGCCCTGATTAGAATGGAAAAAAGGGAATCCTGCATGTTTGGTCCTATCATGAGAATATCATTTAGGGAAAAACCTGAAGTAGTAGGAGCGGATCCGTCAAACACCACACGAACCTTCGTAGTTTCACTGCTTTCTTTGAATACAGCATGGTGACACAAAAAATAAGAAGGTACAGGTTTAATGATAGGTGACTCAGACAGATGATTTAGATTAGTATATTCCCGAAGGAAATCTACGTATTGTTGTTTGACATTGGGCTGCTTATGAAAACGCCTTTCTAAAGTAAGCAGTCGTCTCTTAGCGAGATTATAGGACTCACCCAAACAATCTGGTGAGTCTTTCAGGGGTAGCTTTACACAAAACCTGCCTGAAGGTAGGCGAGTGGTGTGAGTTTTAAAATGGCTTTCACACTCTTGCTCGCTTTCGCTAAAAGAAATCTTTGGTGGGAGTTCCTCTAACTCCCAGAACTTAGCAATTTGTTTATTTAAGCTTTCGTATGAATCTGAATCGGTAGTAGCATGATGGCATTGAATATTAGAAGATTGTTTAGATGTTGTATACATAGGACCAGCTATAAGCCAACCAAACTGGGAGCTTCTTAATTTAGGAAGTTTAGGACCAAGAGTATGTTGCTCACAGCCAAGAATATCCCAGAATATGTCTGCACCGAGCAGAATATCAATTGCTGCCGGTTTATTAAAGTTAGGATCAGCTAGCTTAAAGTCTTTTAGTAATGAACTGTATTGATTGATGTCTAGGTATGATTTTGGTAGCTCTCCTGTTAGTTCATGAAGCACTAAACAGTTGACAGTGATGCTGAAATCAGTTTGTAAAGAAATTAGTTTGGCAAAGCAGCTTTCAGTCACCTGATTATTAGAAGCGTTTCCGATACCTATTATATTTAATTTGTTTATAATATTTGTATTTAAGCCTAGTCTTTTTTGAAGAGACTTTGTAATAAAAGAAGACTGACTCCCGCAATCAAGTAAGGCACGAACGGTCTCAATCTTGTTGGTTACAGGATTACAGACTTCAATTAATGCTGTAGATAAAATAACTGAATCGCAATGTTGTTTAGAGAAATTAGATATAGATGCTTGAAGAGGGGTATCATTTGTTACGGAGAGAGTAGAAGAAGAAGTATGTAGTAAACTGTTGTGCCTGCGTCTACATTCACGGCAAGGTCCTAACCGGCAATCGCGAACAGAGTGACCTTGACGTAGGCAGTTGTTGCATAATTTCAATCTTGAAACCTCAGATTTTCTATCTTCTACACCTTTGGCCTTAAAAATTGGACAGTCATAAATTCTGTGGTCTCCAGAACAAATGATACATTTTAGTAAATTAGGGACAGAACTGTCACGAGATGAGCACGCAAAAGATTTAGTTTGTAAGCGATAAGGTTTTGCAGTTTGAACGGTATTTGTAGGTTTAGTGTAAACATCAGGTTTGTTTCGATTTAATGTTTCTAGAACGTCAGCTCGATTAATTAAAAATTTATAAAATTGTTTTAAATTAGGAATACCATCCAAACCGTTGCGATACTCCTCCCACTTAGCTAGTGTCCGACTATCAAGCTTAGTACACATAATGTGAATGATTAATATGTCCCAGTGGTCAGTGGGTTGATCTAGACTAGATAATGCACGTAGGTTTTTCGTTACATGATCAACCAGGAACCTTAATGATCGTTCAGACTCACGAGTGAAAGTATTCACATTAAGTAAAGAATTTAAGTGATACTTGATTAATTGACGTTTATTGTCATAACGTTCGCATAATAGCAACCAGGCTGTCTCATAGTTAGCACTAGATACCTCTAAGTTGGATATTATTCTAGCAGCATCTCCCTCTAAATAGGTGCTAAGATAATGAAATTTGTGTATAGGTAAAATGCGTTCATTATTGTGTATTAAAGATAGAAAGGTGTCGCGGAACTCAAGCCATCGAAAGTAGGTGCCATCAAACTTAGCTATCTGAATTTGAGGTAATTTGAAACTTAACTCGTTATGATTGGGACAACATTGAGAAGAGATGTAAGAAGTATTGAGATCTTTATTAGCTTCTTCCGACTTTAAATGTAAGTTCTGTTTTTGTATCACACTCTGAGCGGAGGCTATGTTAACAATAAACAACTGCTCGATATCGTCCCTCTCATCGATCTCATCAGATAAATTACCTGAGTTTAAAACTTCTATTTGACCTTGCAAGTCATCAAATTTGTGTGATAAAGTTTCAAATTTACTTAATTTTAAGTTTAATTCGGCCAGTTCAATTTGATTTAACGTTGATTTTGATGATATAATAGATAGATAGTTTTTAAATTTTGTTATTTGTCCTTTAATCGAACTGCGCCTTGTAATAAGTCCTTGCAAAATCGATAGATTTTCACCTTTCATTTCGCTTCCATCACTTGCATATTTAGCCATTGTTCTTTAGTTTATAAAAATGTAAAATAGTCTATTATTAGTTTTAGTTTCAAATAAATTAAATGTGTAGTATAGTTTTATTAAGTAGGTAGGTACTTTAGTTTTGTAGGTATAATATTTAGTTAACTAAGGAATGAAAGCGAAATAGTTTATAATAAAATTAAAACTTCTCACGCTCCTCAAATAGGCTGAACTTGGCAGGCAGCGCCGGGTTGATCCACTAGTTGCGCTCACCTCGCGACGTAAACAAAGATAACGGGACTGGTTATCAATGCGTTGTCGTCATGCGCCCAGTAAGTAGTATCGGCGATCCTGGAAACGTTCGGCAAACGTTGTGTTTATATCGCGTAAATAATTATAGTTTTATTATTATGAGGAACGGGAAAGTAAAATTTACTTGGACAAAATTCTAGTAAAATTTGTTTAGGGTAGGTAGGTAGTAATTTGACAATTTTAATATTTGCATAAAAGGGCCTTTACCTAATTATATAGGCAAAAATTTGTTTTAGAAGGTACGATAATTACGTAAACTTAATGAAATGATTGTATGAACTTGATATAGTTGTAACAAACAGCTTTTAGAAAGATAAATTATTAGGTAGGTATAGGTAGATAGATGAATGAAGTTAATTTGTATTTTATTGCTAAAATAATAGATGAATAGGCTATTTTGACGTTAATACTTGGAAAATAAACAAATATTTGGGTGTATTGCACCTTATTTTCTCAAGTGAAGTGGTATTTGGTATGAAATTAGGGAACTATTGGATGAAGTGAAAGGAAGGGCACTTAGCTGCAATGGCCTGGCTGCGGAGTGGTATTTTTGATGAATGTATCGATTCTCGTCACTGTCCGGCTTGGCTGCATTGGCTGGTACACAATTCTCAATCCTCCTTAGTCCAAAGTTAAAGTTGAAACATTGAAATCTTCGTAATCGCGGCGAATAGATTCTGGCCGTCGACGTCACAATATGATTTTGCTCGTATTTATTTTGTTTCTTCGATGTATATCAGAAATCTTGCAGGTAATGTTACGGTCGCCACTTTATGTCTCGTATGGACACAATGAAAGCCCTTTTGTTAGGTAATACTATTTTAATTTAGAAGAAATTTGTAAGAGAAGATGTTTGCAAGTACAATTCGTCTACCCGACCATAGTTTCGAGAAAAAAAGTGAATCATAGCAACACGACGATTAGATTCGTAGTATTTATGTAAGTCTTGCTATTTATTTGCGACAGGCGCGAACAGTTAGACCAAGGTGTCAGATTATATTAGGCTTCTGACTACCTTTAACAATTGTCTTAAATGACAACCGGACGAGTTACGGAGTGTAGTCCCTCAACCAACTAGACACAGAAACAAATCTCTGTTGCTACCACAGATAATATAATACTATGTTTCTACACAAAAATTGTCCAGGGCGGATATCGAACCCGCAACCTCCTGCGTACAGTATAGCTCAATCAGTATAGTTAACGGCGTACACCGCTCGACAGGGGTAATAAATTCCAGGTGAGCAAAAATTCATCCCGAGCTACTTAGCTATATCCACATCAAGAGTATCATGACAAGGGTTATTGATTTCGAAAATTATAGGAAAAAAATCATCATTGTCAGCCTGAAACACCACAATCATTGACTGTCGGCCGTCAGTATCATGGCTTACCCGAAAAAAATTGACTTTTCGAAAAAAAAAATAATAGTTTTTGAAAATACTGTTTCAGAACATTAGACCAGATTTTATTTATACCTAAACTTGACACCCTGTTCTGTGTGTCTTAACCAGATTTCAACTGCCTCATAATTATTATACAGCCTTTGTTCCGAGACAAAGGTAGGTAGGTATTCATAAATGTTAATTTACGTATCTCCTGAAAGGTATTGTAACCGGTAATCAATACTGCAGCCTATTTATAGATATCGTAGGTAGAGCTCATTATTCTACTACCGGGGTAGACTCCTGAATTTTAAATTCAAACTTCAAACAATTCCCTTACAACGATTTCTCTAACGAGTTTGTATTTTTTTATTCTGCAATAGGCTTAAACTTGACTACAACTTGCCTGATGTTAAGCAATGAAGTAGTCTACGATAGGACGCGCCCGCCCAATAAAGCGATTCACTCGTAATTACGAATGATTTTCGGTGGGAAGGTGGCGATGGAATGAGGCTCTATATGTTTAGAAACCACAAACTAGCTAAAATTCCGATCCACCATCTTAAATCACCAGACATCGCACCGGAACACGGCAAGGCCACTTGGCCGTGCGGATTGTCTGGTGGGTGGTCATGGTCACTAACCACGGCCGAAGCCTACCACCGGTTAAGATAAAGTTAGATTTTTTAACGTCAATAAATCCAATGCTCGACGACAATAATTGGAATTTGTACTGATTCTATTTTATTTATTTATTTACCACAACTTACATCTAACATTACAGGCTAGCCTTAAGCGACAGAGCAGTTACCTTATTTCTAGTTTAAATCTAAACCTAACAATATACAAAATTTAACCTAAACTAACGTTGCGTTTCTAAAATAATCTACTCTAGACTACAGAGGCAATTAGAAGCCTTTGCAAATACGTTCAGTGCCCATGAGAATAGATCTATCTGGGTCCGACAGTGTGTTGAGCACACGCAGCGCCTGCACGAGCGGTGCGCGCTGAAGGAGTTTGGAGGTAGAGTTTAAATCTAAACCTAACAATATACAAAATTTAACCTAAACTAACGTTGCGTTTCTAAAATAATCTACTCTAGACTACAGAGGCAATTAGAAGCCTTTGCAAATACGTTCAGTGCCCATGAGAATAGATCTATCTGGGTCCGACAGTGTGTTGAGCACACGCAGCGCCTGCACGAGCGGTGCGCGCTGAAGGAGTTTGGTGCGCGCACAAGGCACCACCAGCAGCGGTGGTGGTCGCCGTCGACATCCGCTGTACTCGTCCGGGACGCACAGCTGAACCTCCTTTAAGATACCCGGATTGTGAATCTTCTTACCACGAATTAAACAAAATAGGTAGGTGGCAAGAGATACCTCTCTTCTCACGTCGAGTCTATATAATAATAGCCCACCATTCTAATAGAATACATATGAGTAGTTTACGACACGACACGAAGAGCTTGTAGAAAGTAATACCTCCTAATGTAATATCAAGATTTTTCCAAAAGATTACAGGAAAAATCGAGTAAAATTATTTTCTCCTGACTCTGCAGAGATTAACCGCCGAGATACCGTCTTTGTTCGTTATTAAGCGTACCTAATCATTTATCCGCCTCTGAAAAGAACTTCCTTTGACCCTAAAATAGAAATGAGCCTATTCTTTTTTTAAATATCGTCGTTAGTTCCTGTAATAAATAGCCTGGATAGGCACTCAATATATTTTGTAATCGGCCTAGAGAAGTGGTAAATAAAGCTTCACTTAGACCTATTTTAGTGTCCCACTGCTGGGCACGGGTCTTCTCTCAACTATCTGATGAGTTGAGAGAGTTTAGGCCTATCCACACACGCTGGCTAAGTGCAGTTGCTCAAACTAAAATTTTCTACAATTACTGTTACACAAGGTGTGCAGTAGACACGCATTGTCTGTCTCTGTACACAAATTATTTTTGCTCAACCCGGGATGCGAGCCTGGTTCTTAAGCGAGCACGCTTACCACTAGACCAACTGTAACCTAAATCGCGTTAATTTATTCGTCCATGTTTCAGAAAATAGTCCTATTTTCATGTATCGACCTCCTTGCACGAAGGCTACCACAATGTATATAGGTGCCAGTTACTCAAAACTTTTTAAAACTATTTGATAAAAAAATTACCCATAAAATCATAGATTTAGGATATACCTACCTACATAAAATTAAAAATTAAATGAGAATTATGCTCTAATCTAACTCGTAAAGTGTGTATTACAGAGCAGCCAACCGCCCCTAAGGGTAGAGGATTTTGATGATTTGTGATGCGTATAGAATAAAATGTTATGCAATTTATAAACTACATAGTATAGTATTATATTATCTGTGGTATTATATTAAATGTGAAATTTATCAACAAAATACAAGGAACTAGGAAGAGAAACCGCCACTATCATAATACGACTAGTAGAGGGTGATAATTAATTGGCCACGGGGCGAAAATAGGTCATTAGGAAAACGGCCGCTGATAGGGCAATTCAGTTATTTGTGTCACACTTTAGGGTGACAATGTTTTAATATCTTAGAATAATATTGCTGTGATGATGAGTAACTATTTCCAACCACATTTTATCTTTCTCTTTATTAATTTATTCAGTTAGTTTTTTTATTCTGTAATAGGCTTATGTTTGACTACAACTTCTCATGTTAAACAATGATGTAGTTTACAGTGCAACTCACCTGCCCAATGTACCGATTCATTCGTGATGATTATATTATGGTATCGGTGAGAAGGTGGCAGTAGAATGAGGCTCCATTAGTAAGCGAGTGCCTAAAATTTGTCTTTATACTATAGTTTACATACCTACCTACTTCGTAAAAAGGGGCAAGCAAGGCCTATGGGTGAGAGGAAGGAAGTTTAAATGAATAGAAACGTACCTATGACGCAAAATGCAACCTTTTTATAAGAAATCTAAAGAATTCACTCCAAGACAAATCATAATATTTGCGAAGTAGGTACATATACTTCCTATTACTAATAATATGTCTGCTAATGATAACCGTACAGGTACCCTTGTGGAGTCGTCTAGCTTGGTTTCGATGCCTCTTTTATATTTTAACTCTTGTAAAACCTTAATCTTAAAGAAAGATCAGTGTAGGCCATCTGCCGGTATATTCTAAAACGTAGTGATTATATGCTCAGTGGTATATTCCTTGAAATTGCTCCGACGACATCGCAACATAACTTATCACCCTTTCGTAGTAGTTGCGTAGTTCAATTAACACTTCCTAGATGGCAGTGTACACAATTTTAGTATGGACCGATAGCGATTAACGAATGACGGAAAAGCTCAATTGGCTAAAGTAGCCAGAGCTTTAAAAAACGTGTATAAATATAATGACGTCAAAGAAAAAATGACATTTCCACAGTGACGTAAACACTATTCAGTATTTTTTTCTCTCAATGTGTACGAAAAATCAATGAAACATGCTTTCGTAGAGTTTAGTTAACTAGATAATATACAAAACATGAATACGGGCAGTGACTATGAAGAGAATGAGTATCCTATCTGGCAAGAACCACGGTGCGAACCTTTGGGTGCGCCCAAAGAGTCTTTATGTGATGAAACCTCCCCGGAACAGGCACAAGGCGACAGACTACATGCCCTGGAAGAAGAACAAGAGATTCTTTCGTCATCAGTGTTTTCCTTGACCTCACACCTAGCGCAGGTAGAGTTTCGTTTGCGTCAAATCCTTAAAGCACCACCTGAGGAAAAAGATGAAATGCTTAAAGCCTTGGAAGAGTTTACATCTCGCGGAGTTCCAGACTCCAGGGCTGCACCACAAGGAAGCTCTGGAGAGGCAACATGCAGTGAATGCGCGGAATTGGAACATAAAATAAGAAAGCAAAGGGCAAAGCAAGCTCATTTTATTGATAGGTTAAAAACTCAGTTGAAGGAGTTGGAAAGATTTGCAGCTAATCCTACTACAAATAATGATGGAAAGCACAGAAACTTAATCGAACATTTACGTAGTGAAATAGACCAAAATCTTGAAGAAGGGTGCCATCAACCACTAAGTGCTGAAGAATTGAGACATCAGATAAACTGTGCTGTCCGCCAGTATGCTGAGCGACAACTATCTAAAGATGAAGTTATAAGCAAACTCCAAGCCCACATAGAGGACATGCAGAAATTCATCAAAGTAATGAAAAATGAGGACCTTCAAAAATCCAAATCACAACCAGAAGCAAAAAATTTTACAAAATCAGAATCATTTGAGAAAAATTTCACTCGAAGTAAAAACAATGACGATTTAAGAGCTGAAACTGTTAACTTAATGAGAAAAGCATCTACTTTAATTCAAATTTTTACTGTCTCTCAGTTTGGCTGCTCACCAAACACAAACAGAAGGTATGATAGGAAATCTTCAACTATAGTCACTCATTGGGGAAATTTGAGAGCAAAACTAGAAATGTCCATTGATGCAGTTCTACATTTAGTATCCAGAGATAGACCAACCCACACTATGTTAGATAATTACGACAGTGATTCCGAAGAAGGGGGAGTAGTTATCAACGATGCACCACTAACAACTGCTGTACGTAGACATTTAGCTGTTAATATCAGAGACTTACTGCACCATGGACTAACGGGACCTGAATCAAGTTCTTTAGTTCCTATCATCGGCTGCTTTCCAGTACGTAGATCTTCAAGTTCCAGAGCTACACATATTTGGGAGTTAATTTTACGGTATTACGATTTAAATGATGGTGATAGGTTTAATTCTACACCAGCAAGAAAGTTGAGTCAGAGTTTTAACTTAGATATTGTAGGTGGTACTGCGATTACTAATAAGCAGAGTTTATTAAGTGCTATCGGCAGTATTCTAGCCTCACATGCACCTTACAAAAGGAGTTACGATGCACATTTCAAAGCCTTTGTTTGTGCTGCACTAAATGCTCACAAACTTGTAATTTGGTTGAATATTATGTTGAAAACTAGGTCTATTATAGATAACTACTATTCTTCTACAAGTTATGTAGTGAATACAGGTTTTCAAGATGCGTTACAAAGCTTAGATCGCTTGACACCATACAATTTTGATCTGCCCGTTGATCTCGCTGTGAAACAGTTCCAAAATATCAAAGATGTATTTATGTAGTTAAGTGTTTCTGTAAATGTAATATTATATATAATGTATGTTACACACAGTGCCAGATTAACCACGTAGCAAGAGGAGCATTTGCTATGGGACCCACGTAAAAGAGGGCCTCATCTAAACAAACCTTCAAACATTAAAAATTCCTAAAGCTTAAATGGTTCTGTTCAGATTACAATATTTTAAGTATTGACAGATTTTCTATAGCTGAATGGTTAAAATATACAAAGTATTCCTGGGATAAAAATTATCGAATTACTAGCAGACCTCACAGCTCGTTTAATTCTGGTAGTTAGTCGCAGCAGGTTACACTGGGAGCAGACCCAATAAAAATGAGAAAAAAATTGGTTGCCTGTAAATTCGGTATACGGGCGAAAGTTTTACGTGACAAGGACTTTGAGTGGTAAAATAATTTTAATGTGAATATTCATTCGTATAGTAGGAAGAAGGATGAAACATAGTTGAGTGGGAGAGAGACGCAAGGCATTCGGCGGGCCTCTCTCTCGTTCGGTGACTCATCGTAACGTTACCGAGCGTTACACTTTTTCATAAGTGCCTCCCAGCCGCAACCTAATTTAAGACGTTGTCACGTCAAAAGGTGAAATGATGATGACAATTCACTAAATTAACCACTTTTACTTGTGATCCCATACAGAAGATCAGCCCCTCAATATTTTTTGCTGCGCTTCTTAATCCGGCACTGGTTACAACTGTTTTCAAATGTGCGGCAGGATAATATGGCCTAATCATAATAAATCTTGTTATTTCTACCATCTAGGTACTACTATTAGTTATCAAATGATTGAACTAGGTTTTTTGTGTTAACATATTTTGTCACTAAATTTATATAAGCCAAAGATTTTTTTATAGTTTGTAATTAGGTATAATTTATTTGCACAGATTGTTCTGCAAAGTTTGATGATACCAAAGATGATGTAACTGTTATTGTATTTGAATTGGATGTTTAGGTTTGTAAGTATTAATTAAGACAACATACATTCCACTAATGTTCATAAGCGACAGACAAGGATAGAGCATGTTTCTGTTCAAGTCAATCTTAGTTTAGGTTCAGGACAAGTGAGGTTTTAGTAGTTAAAGCATTACCCCGTAACAGCAGAGGCATAGCTACCGCTATTTGCCGTTTCTGTGATACGGGACCAAACGTAAAATATATTTCACAATCAATCCCATCCCTACGCCCTTAAAATGCTAAACCGAATTTAATGAATTTTGGTATTGAGATAGTTCAAGACCTAGGGAAAGTAGTTTAGTTTTTATCGGGCTGTGCACCGACATACGGGGTTTCTCATTAGGGCCAGAAAACATTGATTGATACAAGGCCCGTTTGTAGCTAGCTTTGATTATCTGTGGTAACACGTCTAGATTATTTTAAACGTCATTTTACAATTGGAATTGAGCCAACATTAATATAATGAGCCATCTTTAATTTTAAGAACTTAGTGTCGTAATAAAATACATAGGTATCTACAAAATAGTGAAATATATATTCATATCCTGTCGCCTATCTGAGATCAGGCTTCTGATGCCTTCCACAATATCGAAATTGAGAATATACGCATTTATTATAGGTATATGTACCCCAAATCTAGTCGCATCTTTATCTGATTAATTGTAAATAGGATTATATTATATGCCACTATTGTTCTATCATTGTTAAATTTGCTCTATAAACGTTGAGGTTCCATTCAGAAGGAACCTATTTCAAAAAGTGAAAAAAAAGACGTACCATCTATACTTTTTCATCTGTTGACTAAAAAATTTTGAGTTTAGAAGTCGTGCCTAACCCTAATTTCGCACTGGCAAACATGCACAAGACAAGATTGTTGCAAACACTGTCTGGAGAGTGCCAGCAACAATTGTTGTGCAGTGCAAAGTAAGATTGACGTTTCAGTCGAGTTACATCGACCGTGGTTACAAGCAGATTTAGTCTAGCGGATTCTAACGCGTTTTCTTCACTCCTCTTGGAATCACAACATTAATTTATAAGAAAGAAACTTCTGTAATTTTAATTTATATAATTCGCTTGACGCGCACGTACCAAAGTTATAACAGTAGTACTTATTATTTGTGTATTGATACGAATTATCTTCGTGTATTATAATCAAGTAAAGCAAAGCAAATCAACATAGAGTTTTACTCTTGACTGGCGATCCGCCACGACTTCTAGGGCCTTTCGCTAAGTTACTCATGCGCATGCGGCGTGTGACGGAGCGGGCAATTTTATTCGGCATTACGCGTCTCACGCGTCCGCATCACGTAGCTCTGCTATATACAATCTTTCAATACAAACACGAGGCAGGCCCCGCTGCGTGCGCACGCATAGCTTAGCTACAAGGCTTTGTACTTGCCCCACATGGATAGCAGAATGAATTAATTGAACCCACAAACCTTGTTGTACTGCCAGTCCATTGGCGACGGCTGCACAAATGTGTTCAGTAGTTTTCGATATCGTTGCGAGCAGATGCGGCGATAATTCAAATATTAATTATATTGAACCTATACTAGGATGTTTGAGTGCATTTGAACTCCTAAACGGCTGTACCCTATTCAATATTTTTGTCTGCGAGTCCCTAATATGGTTCAAAGGTAACAAACGTTTTGAATACCTAGACGTAACCTTATGTAAACACTCAAGAGGTAAAACCCTAACCCTATGTGAACACCCAGAGGGAACCCTATGAGAATACCCAGAGACCTTATAAAAATACTCAGAGAAAACCCTATGAAAATACCCAGACGGAACCCTAGGAAAATACCCACACCCACAGGGAAACCTATCAAAATACCCAGAGGGAACCCTATGAAAAGACCCAGAGGGAACCCTTGTGTGAATACCCAGACGTAACCTTATGTCAATACCTAGAGGAAACAAATATAATGTGAGCAAAGCTGCTAACGAATAAAAGACATACATTATGCTAACTTCATTTATATTACAAAACAAATATTCTTGCCAATCTCCGAACCAAACATTGGCAGCTAGTGGAGTGTAAATAAATAACATTTAATATAAGTTACTGTTAACACATAATTTCCAACTTGTAGTATAAATGCCGGTCACGATATTATGAAACATTAAAATTGTTCATTCACAAGTGACGAGTAATACAATCTGGTCGATCTTAAGTACACTACGCTTTGGGTTTACTTGGGCCCGAGCATGTTCTCTGGTTTAACCCACTGGTCGAACTGTTCAGCGGTTAGGATTCCTAGTTTGATAGCAGTATCCTTCAGATTGCCTCCTTCTTTGTGCGCTGTCTTCGCGATTAGAGCGGCCTGAAACAACATTAGAATTTATTAGAATTTTTTAGAACATAGACACGGGTCTACCGTCGGCTATCTTAACAGTTTAGGTAATAATACACACACGTGCCAAGTTCGGTGGTTGTCACCTAATGAACACCTAAGATAATGTTAAATTTTAAGTATTAAGTGGCAACGGGCCGTATTTCACCATGCTAAGATGACAATAAAACAATGAATTAATAAATAAATATACTAATTAATGTAATTTAATATATACGATGAACCTCTGTTACTCTCATTATTACACTACTTTCACGGAGAGCCATTTTGGAAATACGCATAAGTTAACTGCATAACACTAACCACCGTGTTCTCATAAACGTCTTATAAGCTCATTATAGCCAAAATAGGTAAATAATTCGTTTGTATTTGCCTGTCATCTATACATTTATACTGGTAACAAAGAGAGTTAGTTTTTTTTTAACTAAAGAGTCTTAAAGGATTTTTATGAATCATCATCATCAGCCTATCCTAGTCCACTGCTGGAGATAGGCCTCTCCTAAAGCACGCCACTGAGCACGATCTGCGGCTACTCTCATCCAGCTCTTACCAGCCACCTAGCAAAGATCGTCATTCCACCTAGTCTGAGGGCGTCCTACGCTACGTTTGCCAATACGTGGTCTCCACTCAAAAACTCGCTTACCCCAAAAGATTTTTATGAATAAGACCGTACAATTGTAACTCAAGCCTGACACAGCTTTAATCACATGTCAAGATTTAGACTAACCTACAAATGTGTCGACTAGGAAAAATATTGTGTAACATAACAGTTATATCAACAATTGTAACAAAATGTCTGTATGTATAGAAAATAAGTGGTTAATAGTTGTTTGTTGTTTTTTATATACTCCATATAGGTCAATGATAAATGATAATTTATAGCCGACGCGGTGAAATAGGGCCAGGGCCCGGATAGCCGCGCTTTAGACATTAATCTCTAAATAATAATAACAATATAGTGGGACATTAACTCACACGGTTAACTAATCCCAAACTAAACAGAGCTTGTACTATGGAAACTAGATAAGTGGTAATATACTACATAAAATACTTTTCTTTTGTAAATACATACTTTAATATAGATAATAGCAACCAGACCCCAAGACAAACAGACATCTTCATCACACAAATGTCTGACTTGGGTGGGAATCGAACCCACGACCTGCGGCGTGAAAAGCAAGTATCTTACCGACCATACCACCGACCCGTCTAAATAGATATAATTCGAAAATATATTTCATTAGTTTTCTGACATGTCTTACTAAGACATGTAGGAAAAAAAAAACAATAAGTTAAATGTCTTTTATACAAAAGTCGAAAAAAATGGCGAATGTCAATCGAAAACTAAAGAAAACGCATTCAAATTTGTCTATGAGAGATACATGTCTAAAGCGCGGAAATCGAGCTCTTGATAGTTATTGACTGTCAGAGAAGTACGTACCTTGTCGTAGCCGATGTGCGGGTTGAGCGCCGTCACTAACATGAGGGACTCTTTCATGATCTTATCAATCTGAGCGGTGTTCGCTTTGATGCCTGATACGCAGTTCTTTGTGAACGCTTGGCAACCGTCACCTGAGAAATACAACATATTATTCAGTACAAAGACAACACTTTCTAGGGTTCGGTGTTAAGATGTGTGCACTGACTAAATGCAGCAGCGGTGGGTCTCGCTTTAGAAATATAAGGTCGCGGGTTCGATACCCGGTGGTACCCACACATCTGTGTGAATTTTATGCATGCCTAAGACATGCATAAAATTCACACTTAAGGCATGTCTAAGAAGTAATCATTCGAGGACATGTGACACTACAAAACGGCACTTGGCCAGCGTGTGTGGATTAAGGCCTAAACTCTCTAACTCGTAAGATAGTTGAGTGAAGACCGTGAAGTGTTTAAACAACTTCCTGAGAACAGTTGGGGAGGACCGCGGTCACCGGGCATCACAACTCGCCGGAAGATCTTCCTTTTTTACTGGAGGCCGATTTACAGCCCGATCTTCATCGCCTAACTTATGACCACAACATATTGTCCAACCATAAACAAAAATTAATTTGTTCAAGGACAAGAACTGCCTCGATGTTCCAGTTGTGTGTTCTCTCAATAACCGCGAGGTTTATTTTTATGTGGGTGATATTTTCACCTACACTTTCTGGTAAGTATCGACAGCTTTCAACAACATATTGCCTATTTTTTACTATCGAAAGTATTGCAACATTTCGATAGTTTCGATAGGACTATCGACTAGTTTACAAGGTCAACTGTCGATAGCTAAACTATCGCTATTGCAACAACGTTACACACGGCTGCCTCGCTCGTTGCTACGTCACACTTACGTTGGTTAGCCGCGCTGAGGTAACTGCGTCACCGTCGGATACTAGAGTCGCTGTACCAATTCTCCAGCATATTATTATATTGTAATAAAACTACTTTATAACGGACTTTATCGAGGTACATTTTAGGTTTTAAACGTTTCAGTCTTTTCAGACTTTAGGTCATGGGTGGAAAAATTAAAAAAATATTAATAACAATTATTACTGACTAACTACATAGAAAACATAAAAATCTAAAATATACCGCGATAAAATCCGTTACAAAGTAGTTTTATTTCAATGTGTGATATCCGCGTAAATCTAAGAAAATACTATATTTTTATATTTTGGAGAAAGTCATTAGCACGGTAGCATACTTGACAGCGAGGCGGCAGCGCGTCGGGTCGACACGCTCGACAGAGTCTAGCCTGAGGTCCGCACGGGCATAGAGTGGGGATTGTCGCTACACGAACTGTGTGCCCCAGTTCTCTACAGACGTCCGTGCGACCAACATCGGTCTAGGAACTGTCTTACCACTCGTTGCATTATTATTATTTTTTTTTCATGTTTTTTTATATATTTTTTTTAACTTTGTTTGCTGCTCGTAACCACACCCACTCAATAAGTTTTCTGGCGAGGACAGAGATAGTCTCAATCAGAGAACTGTACCGATATAATTATATATTTACCTAATAGTCTGATAGACCGTAGAACGTTGGCGACCATCATGGGCTTGAAGACGTTGAGCTCGAAGTGTCCGTTGCTACCACCCACTGTGGTGGCCACATGGTTGCCCATCACTTGAGCAGCGATCATTGTGATTGCTTCACACTGGGTTGGGTTCACCTTGCCTGAGTTAAAAAAAAAAACATTACATTCCTTTCGTATCCTTTATTAGATTTGCGCTTGACCACAACTTGCTGTTGCTAAGCAATGATGCAGTCTACGATGAAACGCGTTTACTTAGTAAATACAGATCCACTCGTAACTTACAGGTATAATAATAATATTAATAATATTCTGGGGCATTAACACACAGTCACCTGGTCCGAAGCTAAGCAGAGGTTGTGTTATGAAAACCGGATAACTGGTATATAAGTACTACACATATACTACTTATATTTGATAATTACACCCAGATATTTATATTTGTTATTGACAATAATATCTTTATTTCAGATTTTTACATCCATATTTTGCTTTAGTCTGTTATAGCTATCGGGAGAGATGCTGGCAGCAAAATTGTTGTGGGAGCAGCCTTTGAAATATAAGATATCAAGTGTAATTCCCGGTCGTGCCAACTTTGTGTAAATTGTTTCATCGTTACAGCTCAATATCTACGAAGAAAAACATCGTAGGTAAACCTGCATGTCTAAGAACCTAATAGGGCCTTAATAATATATTAGGGGCCTTCTTGATGAACGAGAATCGCCTTGAAGCTACCATCGTGCACACTCTTTGAATCGCGATATCTTCGTGGAGACGGCTCAGAGAGTGTATATGCCAGTAGCGAAAGGTGTAAATTTGAAAA
This sequence comes from Meganola albula, assembly GCA_936450015.1. Classification (NCBI taxonomy): domain Eukaryota; kingdom Metazoa; phylum Arthropoda; class Insecta; order Lepidoptera; family Nolidae; genus Meganola; species Meganola albula. Next base: position 1,194,143 of record OW388156.1, read on the forward strand.
AGAGAAGACTTAGCAAATAAAATGACAAATATTTCTTGCTTACCTACACCGACTTTCAAATTTACAAGTAGTACATACTGCATTATTGATGGTATATAAAACTTTTAAATAAATAAATAAAATAAATATTCTGGGACATTAACACACACGGTCATCTGGTCCCAAGCTAAGCAGAGCTTGTGTTATGGAAACCAGATAACTGGTATATACTATACATATAATACTTTTCTTTTGTAATTATATACTTATAACAGATATTTACACCCAGACTTGACACAAACACAAATGTTCATCACAAATGTTTAAGCGTGACATGACATTTAATTTAGTACATTATTATTGACCAATCCCTAAAATGAAGTCAGTGGGTATAGTGTTATATGGGCTCTTCCACACTAGGTTATATCACAGATAATATAATACTATACTAGCCCTACGATAATATCGCCGCAATTCTCTTACTAGTAGAGACGGTCTCTAAAGAGATGGAGATGTTACTTTATTTAATTACCATTTTGTAAATCTTTACTAAAAATTACACCCAGAATCATCCAACACTTTTAACACAAAATTTCTCTTTCCACTATGTAAAGTTTTACCCTTCATTATAACAATAAACTTAATACAAAAAATAACAATAAAATATAGCAGTAACTAATTACTATTAACGAAACTGTATCAAATAAGATTGTAAAATCGTAGCGCGTCGTCGTTGCGTGACGTAAGCCAGCACGAGACTTAGATGTTAAAAAAATGGCGTTGCCTATAGTACAACATGGGAGCTTGAGGGGAAGTTACATGGGTAGCGAGTGGAGGGTTGAATTCTAGGCGAGTCTCAACTTATATCGCGCACGGGTAGTACACACCAAATAAATTAATTAGTTTTTGATTAAATTCGTGCGGGATTCAAAATAGTTTAGGTGTATTGGAATTGGTCAGGTTCGAAACCGGTGTCTCTTCACGGTGCTGCTGTCGATCCTGGCTTACAGGAGTAGCAGTAGCAGTTAGATCCCATTAAAATACACAGAAAACAAGTCTGACCGACAAATCTAACAACATAATTATTACAGGCTAAACCTTAATTTTTATAAATAATTTGGTTTTTTCTTTTGTTATTTTAGACTTTAACAGGGTTTTCGTATTTGCTTGCTAGTGTTCTGAAAAATTTATATTGTTACATTACTACTATTCGTGAAAACCTATTATTGGCTTACTGTTGTTTTTTAGCTACTTTTTCAGTTTGTTATATAGCTGTTGGTTTTCCTTATCAAATAAATAAATAAATAAATAATTATTACATACCCGGCATAATAGATGATCCGGGTTCGTTCTCCGGCAGCATCAATTCACCCAGCCCACACCGGGGCCCAGATGCAAGCATACGGATGTCGTGTCCGATCTTCATGATGGAGCACGCGATAGTGTTGAGTGCGCCTGACACCTCCACCATCGCGTCGTGAGCCGCTAACAGCTCGAACTTGTTCGGACCCGTCTCGAATGGAATACCTGGAACAAGCGATGTCCAAATTATGAGTTTGTGTAATAAATAAAAGAGCAGCGGTGGTGTACGGACCTCGCCTTAGAAAAATAAGGTCGCGGGTTTGAATCCTGGTCGTGCCCACACATCTTTGTGTGAATTGTTTCATCTCCGCTGCTCAATATCGGTGAAGGAAAACACCGTGAGGAAACCGGTATGTCTTAGAACTAATCATTCGAAGACCTGTGACATCCACCAACCCGCACTTGGCCAGCGTGTGTGGATTAAGGCCTAAACTCTCTCAACTCGTGAGATAGTTGAAAGAAGACCCGTGCCCAACAGTGGGGCACTAAAAAAGGGTAGAAGTGTAATAAATACTGAGCCGAAACTTTTCAAAATCGTTCAGTACCCCAGTACACGGCTACACAATACTACACATCATGCTATACATTCCCAGTATAAGCTGATTTCGCACTGTATAGGATTTTTATAAAACGAGAGGTCAGCTTATACTGGTAACTGATAATGTGTTCATGTGCAGCCGTGTGTACAACTTCGTCAACAGGAAAACGCTTTCAAATAGGTACTATCTAGAACTTTTGAAATTGCGTTTTCACATAAATTTTTAGGGTTCCGTTACTAGAAAGGAAAAAACGAAACCCTTACAGGATCACTTTCCTGTCCGTCCATCTGTCTGTCAAGATTCTTTTTCTCACAAACGCGTTAAGGTATCAAGCTGGAATGGATATCATAATACTAAGGTCTACTATCCCTTAGAGCTGTGGAAAAAATCAAACTTCTAAGTCAACGCGATCAGATACAGCCGTTTATGCCGCAAATTTCGTTCCTTTATTGCCGCGATTATACATATTTAAGTTTTTTTATAATATGGGTCACCATACAAAGAGTAGAGCATCGGTGGCGCAGTGGTATTGGCCGCGCCTCTAAAATATAAGGTCACGGCTTCGAGCGAATCGAGCCTTGCACATCTTTGTGTCAATTGTAACTCGCATGTCTACGAACTAATCATTCGAAAACATGAGACAACCACAAACTCGCACTTAACTAGCGTGTGTGAATTAAGACCTAATCTCTTTCAACTCTATAAGATAGTTGAGAGAAGAGAAGACCCAGCAGTGAACACTAACCAGTGAGTGTAGCAATCTCAGCAGCCACTTTCTCAGCGAACCCGATGCGTGTGTTAAGTCCTGTGCCCACCGCAGTACCACCGATAGCGAGGTAGTGCAGCCGCGGGAGAGTGGAACAGATCCTCTCGATGCTGAACCTCATCTGTGCTGCGTACGCGCTGAACTCCTGGCCCAGGGTCAGTGGTACTGCGTCCATCAAGTGGGTTCTACAACACAATCAAAACTAACTTTTATAATAATATAGTGGGACATTGACACACACGGATCCTAAACTAAGCAAAGCTCACATCAGGCAAGTTGTGGTCAAGCGCAAGCCTATTTAGATAAAAAAAAAACTATGGAAACCAGATGACTGGTAATATACTAAATATAATACTTTTCTTTTGTAAATACATACTTAAATATAGATAATTACACCCAGACTCAAGACAAACAGACGTGTTCATCACACAATTGTCTGGCTTGGGAGGGAATTCAGTCATTCATTCAATCAGTCATTCACACCACCGACTTGCTATACAAAGTTTTTAGTTCGGGCCATTATTATTATTATTACTAATTAATTAATTACAATTAATTAACAAATGTTTATACACTAGAAATGGTAGTATGTGTAAACTTATTAATAATTTCAAGATCCCGATGTATAAGAGACAAATAAATGATTGATTGATTGATAGAAATACTGCAGATAACAGAATTTCTAACAAAAACACAGTTCGTACCTGCCGATTTTGATAATTTTGTCAAATTCCTTCGACTTTGTTTCTAACGCGTCTCTCAACGCCACTAGCCCCGGCATGAGTCTGTCCCTCAGCTCCATAGCTACAGATATGTGCATGGCTGCCGGGTATGTGTCGTTGGAGCTCTGAGATTTGTTCACGTGATCGTTTGGATGTACTGGGTCCTTGCTGCCGAGTTTACCGCCGAGGATTTGTATCGCACGGTTGGCAATAACCTGGAAACAGGAAACAGTAAAACATAATACAGCGAATTAGAGTACAGTGAATAAGAATAAAATGCCATCAAATGGGCATAAAATGAACGCACACAGGAGACAGGACAGGATACAGTGATAATTTAGTGAAACAAATTACAATAAAAGGAAAAAAGGGATATAGAATACGGTGACATAAAATGGCGATGCGTAATGTGACTTTTAAGACAATTCAAATTGTTCTTAATTCACATCTCCATAACTGCCTAAAAATATGATTTACTTTATACTGTGCACTAGACTCCAAAAGGATAGATTCATTGGATTCAGTGAAAAACAAAACAGTGAAATAAAATACAAAAATGTAGAATACAGTGTAGTAATCTACAGAATACAGTAGTGGTTTGTAGTATTATAATATTTATATTCACCTCATTAGTGTTCATGTTGGACTGTGTGCCGGAACCAGTCTGCCAGATGACCAGAGGGAAGTGTCCCTCGCGGTACAACTTGCCAGATATTACGTCATCGCACGCCTCCATTATGGCGTCCGCTGTAATGTTCAAATTTTGTTGAATAAAACTCACAAACCAGATACCTTTACTAGCATTACCAAACACCCGCATTAACTACACGGGTAGGTAATAACACCTATTTTAAGAACCTGGAGTGAGCCTGGAGATCTGTAGTACAGGTTTCGACCTAGTTCAGACTCCAGACTCTCACAAGCTCTTGATAATTTTACACGGGCACACAGCCTGTAAGCTATATTTTGTAAAAATTTCCTTATGAGAAGTAATAAATACATTATTATTATTATCTATCATATGTCTTACCACTACATATCAACTGACCACACATCCAACCACAAACAATTTTTTGTTTGGTTCGTTCAAAGACAAGAACTTGAACGAACCAATCAAAATTAGTCATCTTCCCCATTAACAAAGAACTTTTGTAGATTACAATTTCATAAATACTTAAATATCGGATGTCTAGTGCGTATCTGGTCGGTGCTACAACCTTTAGTCCAATACACTGTCAGACCCGATAATAGACAGTTACAAATTTATAGCTGTTTTTACATGAATTTTCACCGGAAACTATATTGAACGATTGAAGTATAAGTACTTGAAGTTGGGATGTGCCCGATGAACGGTAAGGCTTGATTTCTATTACTTATGGGACCTACACATAGTCGACGAAATGTGGACGATTTCCTATTACACCTTTTGGTACTATGCATGGGAGCCAACTAGGCTTGAGTAACTTTGACGGGCCGGTGGGGCGGTCGGTAAGATACTTTCTTTTCGCGCCGCAGCTCGTGGGTTCTATTACCACCCAAGTCAGACATTTGTGTGACGAACACGTCTATTTGTCATGAGTCTGGGTGTAATTATCTACATCTAAGTATTTATTTACAAAAGTATTTTAAGTAGTATATACATAATATCAGTTATTTGGTTTCCATAGTACAAGCTCTGCTTAGTTTGGGACCAGATGGCCGTGTGTATTAATGTCCCACTATATTATTATTATAATATTATTATTCAGACTCGTTCGGTAGAACAGTGAGTTGGAGTTGGAGGAAATATTTTAGTTCCGCCTGGAGTTCCAAGTTCCAACTTACCAGATTTATCTGACACAAGTGAAATGTATTTTTTTTTGTTCAGTGTGTTGGAACTTAGAACTGCGGAACGAAAACACCGCGCCGTAGAACAACAGTCGGAATTGGAGTATTGTCGTTCTGCAGTTCCAAATTCCAACTTACTGCACTGACGCCATTGAGTTGGAACTTACAACTGCGAAACTAGATTGGATAGGTCAAGTCAGGACCATAATAAGCCAACACGTTCCCGATCTGGGTGCTCATAATGGTGACTGAACTATTTGCTAAGAGTCCCTGATACCATAAAGAGTAACAAGTGCATTGAATGCAATGTTGAGATTGCCAGATCTTTTTGTATTAGGATAGCGAACGTGCAAAATCAATGTGACTGTGTTCAATAAAATATGCTGGTATTAAAAATGTGTCTATTTCTTACCTACTTTTTTATCGAGACCAAACTCGACATTAACTTTTGCGGCAGCCTTTTTCAGGATACCGAAGGCGACAATCACTGGGAACTGAAAATTGTATACGTTATAATTACATAAATACGCTTTTCTTTTTACTAATAAACGAATAATAATCTGAGAATTGCTAATCTATCGTCTCTTTATGCCGCTGAAATATATGTAACTAGCTTCCGCCCACGGCCTCGCCCTCGTGGTACTTATTGGTATAATAGCATATGTGCTACATAATAATATGTGACAATCTATCTCTTTACTAAATTTCATCCGATACCGTCCAGTTGTTTTTGATTTATGATAGACTAGCTCCCGCCCGCGGCTTCGCCCGCGAAATTGATCTCACTAATCCATACAAACTTTGGAATCCCGTTTCACCCCCTTAAAGGGTGAGTTTTGAAAAATCCTTTCTTAGTGCACCCCTAGACCCCTTAAGGAACCTATGTGCCAAATTTAGAATCTCCAGACCCAGCGGTTTGGGCTCTGCGTTGATATGTCAGTCAGTCAGTTTCTTCTTTTATATATTTAGAAGATTATTAGGAATCTATACAGTTACGACCCACTGTATTCATATTAGGGTACACCAATTTCTCATATCAGGTTACTAGATTTTAGTTTATTAGGATGAGATAAGGACCTTATATTTTAAACTAGCGACTTCGCCCGGGTGTAATGCTGGTACTAAAGTATACTAAAAAATGTCTTTATTTAGAGTTATGTTATTTTCAAAGCCAGCGTTTGCAATGTAAGCGCCAAAAATGCGTTAATTTACGACATCACATCCGAAACCTCTAAAATTATCAGTGTTTCTCTATTATATTATGAATGTATTATACACATAAACCTTCCCCTTGAATCACACTATCTGATAAAAAAAACTGCATGAAAATCGGTTGCATAGTTTTAAAGATTTAATCATACCTAGGGACAGACAGAAGAAAGCGACTTTGTTTTCTACTATGTATTGATGCGAGGCTGATAACACTGCGCCACCGCTTCTCAAAATGCTTTAGTTTTTACTATTGTGTATGTAATCCACCGTATCTATTTTGTCAAGATGTAAAGTTTAATAAAATACGTTACTTATTTTATCACTAATACTAGTTAATTTATGGATAGGGGTGGGTAGTGATTATCTGGTCACATCATTAAGTAGTTATCTGGCACTGAAAAGTAGAGAGAAAGAAGAATAAGAGCGTGAACGCACTAGCGGTTAACCGGATGCGGCCAGCCGCATCGTCCAAATGGGCTGACTGCATGTCAGTGCGTTGAGATCATGCGGTTTTATATAAAAATATATGTGCGGCCAATCGCATGCGGTACACCGCATTCTTTTCAACTGCTAGTGCGTTCAGGCTCTTAAGAGAAACAGTCAACTGAGCAGATTTTTGTCAAATACGATTTCTGCCAGTTCTATACCTATATATATAAAAATATTTACAACATACCGGCATACGTTCCTCAATTCCACCAATGGGAAAGTTCATAACGGATCTGACAGTTTGTGACCCGTACAGCCTGTCGTCTGGCACTTCCACCTCGCCCATTGTGTCCCGCTCCTTCCTCTGAAACAAGAAAACATAAATCAATTAAATAATTATAATAATATTTTCACACATACACACAGCGCCATCTAGTCCCAAACTGAGCAATTGTATTTGCTTGTATTTGCTCATAACCTTATAACATTTAACACAAAAACTGCTATGCGCACGCGTTCCCCTCTGCTGAGGTACATGAACAGTTCTGTACTCACAATCAAAAAACATGAACAGTTCATTTTTTTTTGTTTGTTAGTAGCCTTTATTTACGCGTTCTTTTTAAAAGACGGTCCACCTTTTGTATGTGTGCGTTATCATGTAAAAGTGTGCTATATACGTGGTTAACAAGCGTCCCCCAAAAACTGCCAGAAACAATTTAGTACTAGAAGTTGCGTATAACACTTCTGTTAAATATTCAAGCCAATAACAATTTAAAAAAAATGCTCAAAAAAGTTTCATTGTAAAAGTTGTTTGTAATCATGAGCATAACTACGTGGTATGGTATTTTACACTTATTACCAGTCACCCTGTACAGGTTAAGACAAAATTTTTAGGCATCGGATTTAGGTCACTATAAATAACTACCCACCACTATTACCTTGGCTTTATCACTAAGGTCATAGCCCGTATTAAATAAAAAAACCTTGCTACTATTGCAATTGTTAATTAGTAATTCACTGTAGGTTCCTACATTATTTATTATCTATTTATTTATCAACGTGGTCATGGCCCGTATTAAATACAAAAAAAAATGGCACTGGAATTAACAGATTTAAGATTAAATAACGTAATCAAAATGCAAATAAGTGCAATGAAATAAAAATATTTAATTCTTCATAATTCTTTCCATTTTACTGGACAAAAAGATCCATGATAATTAAGATAGTTTAATAGTAGAGGGTATAAAGATTCTAAATTACCGTTTTGATTGATTTCCTGTCTGGAGTCATACATATTGAACAAGCCATTATTTTATATACAAATATAAAATAAAATAATAAAAAATTATCACAAGACCACGATTATAAAAAATAAAACTAAGAAAAATTACAAGTCAAACACTGACATGACAATGTCAATATCTGTAATCTTTTTTTATTTTTTAAGAGTATAAAGGTTTCGTTATGTCAATTGAAAAAGTTTGTATTGCTAAATAGACTAAGAGGCTGTGAACGCCAGACCTTAGACATTTTATAAAAGCTGAAGTTTGTCAGAGCATACTCCCAACACAGATATGAACGATGGACCTATTATGAACTTTAGGTTATCGCGGCTATGACCGGTTCTAAAGGTCAATTATAAAGTCAGCAAATTATAAAGTGTATTTCCTACAGAATATTATAAGAAATCACGCCATTTATTGCAAGAAACTTAACATTGACCATCGCAACCCCTTATCTATTCATATAATTTACGAACATGAATATAGGGTGTCTGGTAATGGTTTGCCGGTTGTGAAAATGCGCTGACAAACTTCCAGCTTGTATGAAATGACGAAGTTAAGCAAACGTATGACAAAATATTACGAAATAAAAAAAAAATAAGCGATACACATAATTTAAATACTAGAAATAAGAACGATCTTGTAGCACATCATACTCGACTCCACAAAATCAGTAACTCTTTTATGGGGCAGTGTATACGTTTCTACAATAAACTTCCAAATAATATTAGGGAAATGACTATTAACAAATTTAAAATAACTATAAAATCTACGTTAAGTAAGCGTATTATAAAATTTCAGACTATGTAACGGATAAAAAAATTGGTTGCCTGTAAAGTCGGTATACGGGCGAAAGTTTTACGTGACAACGACTTTGAGTGGTAAAATAATTTTAATGTGAATATTCATTCGTATAGTAGGAAGAAGGATGAAATAATAGTAACAATTTAAAACATTTAGTTATACAAAGAATTATATTTAAAACATTAATTTATACAAAGAATCTCGCTCTTAGGCGGGCTAACTGTGCTCGAGTGGAAGGGACGCGTGCCTTTCACTTTTTATGTCTGTCTCTCTCGCTCTTAGGCGGGCTAACCATGCCCGAGTGGAAGGGACGCGTGCCTCTCACTCGCTCTCATTGTGAGCGCATAACGTGAGCGGAGCGTAACGCAGTTTCTTGAAGTGTCACCCGGCAAACCAATTTATAAGACGTTGTCACGTCAAAACGCTTGGAAATTAAGTCGCTCTAATTCAACACACTGAACAAACAAAATGTTATAGATATAAGTACTTCATTTAAAAAAGAAAAAAGCCTACTGAGTTTTTTGGCAGTGTTTCTCAGTAGTTGCCAGTCCTTCACTCCACGGTAGGAAAAGAAATTGGACTGTTTTTATGTAGACTCGCGTCTCAAAAAAACTAAAGCATATTTTGATTTGATTTGAAAGTCTGGCGTTCACAGGCTCTATACTACAAGCTTTACTTAGCTTGGGATCAGCACAATACTATGTCCGTGTGTACACTGTACCAGCAAAATAATATTATTATTCGTAAGATCGCGCCATGATGAGATTAAAATTTCCCTGCTGGTGTTTTTTAATGTAAATAATTTGTAATCGGGTACTTAATTAAACCACCACAACGAAGCTGGGACGAACAGCTAGTTATAAATAAATATATTTTATATTGTATTTTATCGTCAGTGGCAACTGTATATCATAGGGTCAAAATTCTATATAACAATCAAGGTACATATCGTGAGTACCACCAATGTACGCCAGTGAAAGGTCAGGAGGTAGGTAGACTATTGATTTCTAATGTGTTACAAGGTCCATTCTACGCCATAAGGTATAGAAATAGTAGATGAATTAATTTCGAGGCCTTCGACTAAAGGTACTCTTTGACAAGTAACTGAGATATATATTTTGCCAGATACATTATGTATCTGGCTGGATAATCTATAAAAAAATATTTATGAAATATTTCTACAATCATTCAAATTCTAACTTTACTTTTAACTGAAAGTAAACTGAATACCGTCGAAACCGCAAGGCTGTCGCAGTTGCAGGGTAATTATTTTTAATAGCTGTCTGCGAGGATGTCTGGCGTTAATAAAAATAAAAACAGTCGAAAATAGTTTTCCTTTTCAAATTAATTTGGTAGTTATTCAAATGTTGGTCACATAAAATTAACATAAGCCGGCATTTGATTGACCTATAACCTAGACATGTAATATAATGTACTCATTACTCCACATAACTCTAAAACAACAAGCATTTGGTCGCAACCTAATTATCGTTATCATACTCATACGAGAGCAGAGAACAAAATAAATATTATATTATTTAAATAGATTACATAAACGCACGTTAAATAGCTGTATTTAATTAACTTACCATTTTAACTTCAGTTTTCTCTTTTCCACAAGTACAGCACTCCATATTTATTTAAACTTACTAAAACAATACTAATAATTAAACAAAAAAAAATTTAAAAAAATGTTTTTTTGGTTGATTTGTTTTTCTTTACTGTCCACGTTTCAACTTTATACAACTATTGAAAAAATGTTACATAAAGGTGCAAAACTAAAATTTAAGTATTTACAATTAATAAAATCGTGAATTGTCTGCCATTAAAAATCTTAGCAGTGAATAGTTTCGCCACGTATGAGAGACTGGCGAACCGGTCTGCCAGTCACCCCACTACTAAATATACAGACAGCACTACAAGTTTTCTGTTACTTTTATACGACTTTTTATCAAGTGACCCAACCGCGACAAAAGTTAAGGAAGTACTGATTGCTGTACACTATTGTACAGCGGTTAACCATAGCGATACTGCTATCAATTTACATGTTTAAACTGTGTTTTATTTGCATTTATTAACATTGTTTATGAATGATGTAATTTACTTCAGCTGTAACATCTATTCTTATTGATATAAATTGTATAAATAAATCTCGAAACGTATGTCGCAATATTAATATACGTAACTAGGTTACGCCCGCGGCTTCGCTCGCGAAATTGATCTCACTGGTCTTGTTTCTCCATACAAACTTTGGAACCCCATTTATTTTGAATTTAGTTTCTTTTCGTTTCTTTGGAATCCTTTCTTAGTGCTCTTCTAGACCCCTTAAGGAACCTATAGGCCAAATTTGGAGTCTCCAGACCCAGCGGTTTGGGCTCTGCGTTAATATGTCAGTCAGTCAATCAGCTTCTTATTTTATATATTTAGATTGTAAATAATTAATCTTATTTCAAACAGCACCCATGCCTGTATTACTCCTTGTAGACATAGGTTATATCAACATTTAGCTAAGGGGAGAGTAAGAATACTATGGGGGGAGGCTTTTGCCCATCAGTGGAACTAAAAACAGCGAATCCGTCTATACACATATGACAATTATGCCCAAACCAACGTACAAAAAATAATAAACGTCAGAATTGATAATCTCCTCTTTTTTAAGTCAGTTAAAATATGTAACCACAATTTTAACTACCAGTTATTAGAACCCAATGTTTATCAAACACGGGAAAATGAACACATCCGGTTAGTAACAAGATCTAACTAGCACCAATAATAAGTTCACTATATAGGGTGACTGGTAATTAGTGTAAAATACTTTATAATACTATGGTAGTGCTCAAGATTACAAACAACTTTCCTATAGGAATTATTTTTTAGCAACTTTTTTAATATTGAGCCGCGTAGTAGAGGCTACATTAACAGTGTGTAGAGTAGGAGGACAGGGTAAATAACCGGCCCGCAGGCTACTTAGGCGATCATCGTGTCTAGTGAGCGGCGATTCAACATAAATTAGTGAATCAAACTTCAAAATTCCTTAGAAAATAATTCTCCAGGTAAGTTGTTTGTAATCATGAGCGTGGTAGAGTATTTTATACTTATTACCAGTCACCCTATATAATCTGAACAAAGAGTGAAAGATTACTATAGTTTTTGCCTATCAACGTGCAAACGTTGACCCCTTGCACGATGCACTATATTGTATGTCTTTAGGGCACAAACTAAATACTATTAAATATATGACACCAAACATAATATCTAGATATTAATTAACATAATACCAAATAAAAATAAAATGTTATCACAAAAATAAGTCTTTGAAATAAAAGTATTGGTTTAGATTTACGCGAATATCACACATTGAAATAAAACTACTTTTTAACGGAACGCAACTTAAATAATAATGTTTGTAGGTGGTCAGTAATAATTGTGATTAATATTTTTGGACGTCAAATACCTTAGTCCACCCGTGAACATGAAGTCTGAAAAGACTTTGAAACGTCGGGATCTAAAATCTAAAATAAACCGCGATAAATCCGTTAAAAAGTGGTTTAATTTTTCTTTTTTTAAGTTTTTCTTTAACAGGTCATTGCTATTAAATAAACTCTGTCCACACCTTTGCATAATAACTAAAGTGCTTACCGTGCCAGTAACTTGGCGGCCCTGAGCAGCAGTACAAATGGGACAAGCCATTATGATATCAAATATTAATGTAACAGATCACAAAAATTTCACGAATCTAACTAACTATTCACAATAATTTACACTTATTTTACACTGAAATTTTGAAGGCAATTCACAACCTTTTGAATGCCTAAATTTTGTACATTTGACAGATGACAGCTTTAAAAAAAAAACTTCGAAAAAACAGAACTTTATGCCAGGAAGGAGTTTTTTATAATTCTTAATGAGGTTTTATTCCAAAACTATTTTTTTTTGGAGGCAAGGTACTTTTTTTTAATGTCATTTATTTAATGGGACTTTGTTCTCATAGAACATATCAGTGCTGTATTAAGGTAAGGTACCCAATTATTTAAAGCTTTTGTAAACTTTACCTACATTAGTTTAATGCACAGGGTTTTTATCGGACAAATTATTGATAGGTCACATCACTATAGCTGTAATTATTAGAATTGAAATAAAATAAATGATTTCATAAAAATAAATGATTATAAACAATTTTAAAATAAATGATTTGATGTGTATTCAAATTTGTGATTTTAGTAGGTACTTTATTTAGATTAATTTTGAGATTATTATTAGGTCAATTTTCGTTTCAATTGTATAACTTGCTGTAAAGTAATGTTTAATTATTTAATTTTAATAAATACATCTTAATATATATATTTCTTGTGTGCGTGTGTATGTGACTGAACTCCTCCTAAACGACTGGACCGATTTTGATGAAATTTTTTGTGTGGGTTCAATGGGATCTGGGAATGGTTTAGATTCACAATTTTGCGCGGTACGAAGTTCGCTGGGGCAGCTAGTATATCTGTAAGACAATATCAAGATACAATACAATACAACAATGCAATTGAGACCGCGCGACTAACAATATGGCTACTTTTAGATCTGCAAAGAGATAAAACAAACACGAGCAATGAGGAACAAATAACAAGCAATAAAAAGATTGCAACTCAAGATGGATGCTGAAAAAGACAGGAGTTATTTTATATAACAAACTAGCTGCCCCAGCGAACTTCGTACCGCGCAAAATTGTGAATCTAAACCATTCCCAGATCCCCTTGAACACACACAAAAAATTTCATCAAAATCGGTCCAGTCGTTTGAGAGAAGTTCAGTGACATACACACTCACAGAAGAATTATATATATAAAGATTGAAAACCAAACTGTGATTGTGACCGCACTAAATAAAAAACTCGAATCTATTTCACATTTCGACATTTTCAAATTACTTTGATATTTAATATAACAGGAAAAATAATGATTTTAATTTTACACTGCCTATTAGAAAGACGTTTGTGTCGACTGTTTTCAGAGCATCACGCGCAAGTGGTACGCGTCCTTAGGGCCCTCGACCACGGCGCGGCGGCTTGTTGTAGCGATGCTGGCTGTTGCACGTTCGCATTAATACGGTCGCTAGATATGCCCTAGCGATACGGTCACGCTTCTGTTCTTCTGTCGCGTGTTGGACTATTTTTATGTAGACTCGCGTCTCAAAAAAAAAATTGAGCATATTTTCATTTCATTTCATTCATTCATTTCGGTATCACGTTGCGCTGATGCTCGGTTCTCCATTCACGCGCCACCCTCCCTCCTTCCTTTCCTCGATATTGTCTGACACGCCGCCGCGCGTTTGCATCGATGTAGCGCGTTGACACCGCTTCTGTAGCGCGGTTCGTAATCACGCGACTACATCGCTACAAAGAGTCGCCGTGGCCTTAGTGCGCAGCAGGGTGCAGGCAACAGACGAAAATAGAGGCAGATGTTGCAGGCGGCTTATCGAAGCTAATGCAAAGGATATTTGTCTATATAAATAAGATTAATTTGCATTTTAGATGTAATTTAACTTTTGGTTTAAATGTGATTTTGGTTTTATTTTGGTATCATTAAGGAGGAGTAGGATGACCAAGATTTTAATATTCCTTGAACAAATAAAATTTAAATTTGGAATTCTTTTGCATCTTATTGAGTTATTAAATATGAATTGCATCAATATAAAATGGAAATTTAAACCAATTTAGATCAAAAGCAAGTATCAACTTCGAAGCAAATCACCCTCAGAATAATTTTCTACACAATTGCTTTAGGAAATGAATTTTAATGAAATATGAAACACACCACCAGACAAAGCCACGCCGCCAAGCGGCATTGCCATGTTCCAGTGCGATGTCTGGTGACACCATGCAGAGAGGATGGGTCGGAATTGTTGCTCCTTTAAGGTTTTTTAACCATATGGAGGCTCACTCTACTGCCACTGCCATTCTACTGGGCTGCGTTCCATCGTAGTTTCAAGTCTCTACAAACAGCAGTTTATGCTGTGCTTGATTCGTCAGTCAGTTATTCAGGACAAAGGATTATATATGTATAGATAACAGCAACAGTAATAAATTAGTAATATATACCAATACTAAAGGATTTATATAAAAATTGACAAAAAACAATATCTTTGACAGATAACAGATGTTTCTGCTCCCATTATTAGTGTGATTACTCGTTCTGAATAAATAAATAAAATAACTTTATATTGGCAATTTGATCTCATTTTGAATTACATTTTAAATTTATGACCATAGACAAAAATGTAGGAAAACCATAAATTTAATTAATTTTGGTTGACTTAAAAATACAAAGTTAAACTTATAAAAATAAAACTATTGTAAATACATACAATTATTTTCGCAATGACTTTACTTAAGTAGTCAGATCACTGACAAAAAATCTTCATGTTTAAAAGATATAAGAAATTTCCAAAGAAACTTAATAAACTTTTGTAGGCCTACACATAATTAAAATTTATTTGTTTTAAGAGGAGCTTTTAGGGGTTATTTTAACTTTAAAAAAATCATTTTAAGTATAAGCAAGAGTTTGCCTCACATACAAAGAAATGAATTCGGTCAACTGAACATTTTTTAGTGTAACAGTTACAGTATACTATAAACATTTTATTTTTTTATCTAACATTTTTTATTATTAAACTTTTTTACACTCTTACAATAGTTGCATTCAAGATATCAAAGAAACAGTAGCTTCACTTATGGTATAGTGGCATAGAACTATTACAGAGAGTGAAAGACAGGTATCAGACAATTTTGAACCATATTTGGTACTGTTTTCTATTACAGTATACAGTAGGCATAATAACAAATACATGTTGTCAATGTTTCAGTCAAGTTAGTGTGTTCAGAGTTAAACTACCGTACCAGTTACCAAACTTGGTACCTATAGTCAGAATTTACAGACAGATATAGGTATATAGGCTTTTGTAACAGTGCAAGAGGTTATATACTTAGGTCGAGTTAAAGAAAATAAAAAAAAAGGAAAAAAAATTGAATTTTTGGTTAAAAATTATTAATACTAGGATTTTCAGTTTGCGATTAAGAAATTAATTTTATTTAGCATAACACATGATGTGGAAATCATCATCAGTCACAGGAAATAGCTCAAGTAAATCATCATATTAGTTTTCTGTGGATATACATAGGCTTCATTAACATACATAGGCTCAATAACATAATCAAGCAGTAAGTACAAAATAGTCTAGAGTATCAGAAGTTCTTAATGATGAATGAAAGTCAGTATTTACTACACAGTACTACACAACAACACTACTATGCAGGTGGCAGGATCAGAAGATTTCGAGGTATCCCTATTTATATCCAATTGTTACCAGTGCGGCAAAGGGTAGAATACTCCCGCACTGTACTTGTAAAAAGCAGAAAACGCTAACTGCAAACGTTATACTAAGCCACCACTATTTTTAAGTCGATCTAAGCTTTAAATAGGGAAATCGATATTTCTATAGATACATACAGCCGGGTTATGCAACTTACCTCTCTGACGGCTGATATAGAGACACATTTTGAAGGAATTCTGACGACGCACCGGACATTCTTAGAGTGCTTAAACAAAGCGCAGGACAATTTAACAAAACTAAACATGGGTGCTGCCATGATTATAGAAAAAACTAAAAATTTTGATTCTAATCTAGTTTCATTTAACCAAATGACGAATTAAGTGTCAAACGTGAGTCAAATTTGACAGTTTCGAGGACGTTTTCTTCTTTTAAATTTTGACAATTTAATATGTGCCGGACTTGTCATTGTCACGTGACTACATACAGACTTAAATAAATTAGGCTGAGTACGAACTGAATATATTTTTGGTTTCATTTGAAATCAGATGACATTACGATTAATATATTACTTCGCGTTCGGTCAGCCAGCTTTCAATGTAGTCTTGTATAAATAATTGGAATTATTAATTATTTAGATTTAAATAAAAAACGATGCGTTCACATTATGCAGGTGTAAATATGAACGCATTTGTATGTTTAGCGCCTCTAGCGGTAATTTCGAGAATCTTTCAATGGCAAGTAATGGCAACTCATAGGGATGTAAGACATAAAAATCAAAGTAATCGAGTAAAGACGATTTTATTTAATAAAAAAATTAATTAAGAGTGCAGTTTCTTTTTAAAAACAGCCATAACATATCAAAATTACATCAGTTATTTTGGGGTATAATCGTATCGTTTAAATTTGTGAATTGATTATGTCGTATATTTCTTAAACTAGAATGAACGAGACAGATTTATTATTATATTTAATAGATACAGAATTGCCACAAATGTATTTCTATTGCTGTTCATAAATTACCACCTCTTTCTTTTGTATGGGATTGAATTACAGTGAAACCTGGTTAAGTGAGACATCAAGGGACCTGAAATGTCGTTTCAAAGAGGTATTCCACTTACCCAGTGTCTCAGATATCCACAGGTATGATAGGTATAAATAAATATCTGTCTCTTAAATAGGGGTAAAACTGATAGTCATTGAAGCTCAAAATTACTTACGTACTTAAGTGTGAAATTCGTGGCTAGAATAAGAATGAGTAAACAAACAAAACAATGTTATCTCGGTTTAAGAGGTTTATGCATATAAAGTTTACTCGCTGTCTCAGTTACAGAGGTAACTATGATGATAAATCGAAAGAACAAATCCCAGATATGGAGGCTTACTTCGTCCTACTAACAGGGGTAACTCAGTGGCAAAGTGTTGGGACCTCAGCATAAGTTTCAGCTATGGAGGTTTCTCACTTATCCAGGTTCCACTTAACCAAGTTTCATGTATTAATTATTTAATTCACTATAAATCAAATTTTAAATGTCATAACGATATGCAGCTACAGTATCAATAAAGCTTCACTAATTTTGAAACAAGAAAATATCTTCTCCTTACTTCCATTTATTTTTAAACCATTAACCACCTTCCATTTGTTATAACGAACATGTAAGGCAATTATAACGTTTTTCTCTATTACTTTTCAGAAAAACTCTTTTTTTTGTAATGGGAACAATTAGATTGGTTTCCGGTTATAACTCCATCATTTTTTTTTTTTAAATAGTTCATACAAAGGCTAGCATGAACACAAAACTTATTTTAATCTGGTCACAGTTAAACATGTTAAGTTTGCTAAGAAAAAATAAACTGTTATTTCTCATGTTTCCGGAATATTGAGTTTGTCTTGTAATCGATTATCAATGATTTAATAAAGTTATCGAATAGACAGATATTGTTCCATCCCTATTGGTCGGCAAGGTTCGGTTTTGCTCGGGTCAGTCACGCCTAGACTCGTTCGAAAAGCGAAGCGAACCAAATTCATTCCACGGCGATGTACGAAGACTGATGCTCTTGTCGTGGACTTCTAGTGCAAACGTGCTATTTTATTAATTGTATCGGGCTATAATATTCGACTGAGTTATATTTACAAGTATTAGGTAGTGATTAAACCGTCGCTTGTGGTGTTGAGTGATTGAATAGGTTTGTGAATAATATACAAAGAATTAGTGTGTGGTGCAATAGTGTTCACGAGTTTTACCTACCCCGGATTTCATAGGATTGTTTCTCAGCAGCGAAGAGATAATTTTACAAGGTAAGATTGTCGTAGTGCTGTAGCTATCAGTTTATGATAGAAGGAACGCGTGGCGTTTGTTGAAATGGCTTCCGTATCGACTCGCGTGCGCGGTAGGTAATGGCTGACTTTCGTTTCTCTCGGATGTGATTGTGTGTTCAAAGGTTCTAATCGGCACAAAAATGGTTATTAAACTCGTGATCGATGTGTCGAGTACGTAGTGATTTATTTTCTGTGTCAAATAGCACGTAGGAGGTAATTTGAGTTGAGTGGGTGGATGCAAGCAAGGCAGATTGCTGCGGTGCAGCACGCAGTTGCCCGGCCGTGTTGTCGGTCGAGTTCCGTGAACCGTCATAGCTAAAACTATGATCATAGAACATTGATAAAATTCGTTCTACAATATCATCAGTTATCGGATGGATGTCAGTTCCAATTTTTTTGTACAATAACCAAATTCGGGAGGTTTAGTTAATGTTTTACTGAGTGATTAGTGTTAGTGTAATCAAATTTTAATGATATAGTCATTTTGAAGAGATTGTCAAATTTACTAGTATACTTGGTAGCATCATTTTGTTTTGTGTAAGTGCCAGTTATTATATTTTTTATTTTACCTTCTAATTGTACCAAAAATAATCAGCATAAATTCTGTATGTAGTTACAAATCAATATTTCTCTAATTCATAAACTCAATAGACCTGATTTTAAACCTTCATCTAACTATCAAAACTAAATGAGATTGTATATGACTTCTAGATAGTTAGACAATTGCAATATTCTGGATTCAACTCCCTTTTTAAGTGAATTGAAGCCTAGTTTGATATCTAACCTTGTGCATCTCAGTACAAAATTACTATATTACTCAAAATATTGCTTTGCTTTCAAAGCTATAACAAAGTAAATTGATAAATTATGATTATTGTAAAAGTTTTGAGGTGTACAGATTAACTTGGTAACACCAATATTTCACCAAAATTCTCAAAACTTATAGATTTTTTAATTAGCTTACCAAAACTTACTTAATGTATGTTTTGGGGAGTTCTTCAGCTATAAATGTTTTGGTTGATCTGAAAAATGGTTAGAAATCTACCTATATTATGATACATTTGATATTAGTAGATATGGAAATAGTTTTTTTAATTAAATTCCTCTTATTGTTGAAGTACATTGTTAAATGAATAAGCATGTTAATATTAAACTAACTTACAAATAAATAGTTAATTATTTAAATATCCTAAAAACAATTGGTTCATTAAAAAAAAGTTAAGTTTAAAATGCCTAACTACGAAATTATCCCACTCCAGAGCCCAATGCAAAGGTGGCATTATTCCCCTTTATTCTGTACTTCGTTGGATATGTGAAAAAAATAAAATTTTCACATACTTCTTACACTCAATAAGCTGTCCAGCGGTAGCAGGTATCAGATTTATCAAACTTTTTCTTACATTTTCCTTGTAATTTCTTTAATAGTGTTAATTTTAGTTAATAAATTATCTGTTTCAATGCAGTCATTAGAAGATGGTACTTTACTTACACTGCATAGACAATTCTTATAATGATTATTTTGTGTAATCTATGTTTTAAATTCATAAATTTGATTTAATTACACTCATTTATGTTTATTAATTATACATTTAACTTAATGTTAAATTAAATAGTAAAAGCTAATTTTTCTTAAAAGGATTTAAATGTGAATCTCAAATACCCCAGACCCACTATACTTCGTTTTGGGCATTGTTCCTGGGATTGGCATTCCAGAAGACTACGCTTCGGATAACAACTTGAAATTCCACCGCTTTCCCTCTGTGGAAATTCTCAGTTTCATACTGTTATTCAAAACTAAACCAAATGTCACGTTAAAATAAAAAGAAAATTCGTACTATGTAAATATTAAAATATTTTACAGGCCGCGTGATGTCAAAATAATTTACACATCATGCTTCTGAATCTTGTAGACTATGGGACTCACATATTCAGTCTTAATGAAGTGCAAGGCGTAAACTGGATTGACATCTGTAACTTACTTCTTATTTATAGGTGTACATTCCTCTTGCTTGCCAGTAAAAGATAGCAATTCTCTAATTATAATTTGATTATTGAATAACAAAATCTGAACAAATTATCATAAAGTCAAATAGAAAAACTTAAACAATAACTAATATGAATTAAGCATTTGTTCTAACTGACTTCAAAATAGTCTTAGACGTTCCAAGTTGTAACTGCTTTCATACCTGAGCCTTATTATTTATGCTGCTGTACAGAGGCAGTGGCAGGGTTATGGTGCCAATTTTATTCCCATAAAATCCTGAAACAGATGGTTGATGGTGGAACATTTTTTAGATTTTCTTAAACAATAGCAAAATATGGGTGGTATTCATCACTGTCAAGCTGGAAAGTTAGGTTTTTAGTTCACCATCATGATGAGATATGATCTGGTCCTTTCAAGATACCCTATTCTCAGCTAACCTTTTAGAAATCTTAAAATCTTAGGTCTTCTCTCAACTATCTTATGAGTTGAGAGAGTTTAGGCCTTAATCCACACACGCTGGCCAAGTGTGGGTTGGTGGATGTCACATGTCCTCGAATGATTAGTTGTTGTTTTTCTACCTTTACCATTCTACCTTTTAACTTCTACTTTGACTTCTAACCTCTGTACCATTAGTACAAGTTAATCAATACAAATAAAGTTTTCAAATACTATCTTGAACTCAACAAAATTTGTTTTCAAATTGACTTCTTTCCTTCAAAATGTTTATTAAAAAGAAAATGTAATGGTAAAAATAGAATAAAATGGATTGAAAGTAGAAAAGGTAAAATAATTTGTAGCATTTTAACTGATTTGAGAACTCCTACTAAGGTTCTCATAATTTTCTCGGATTTTACTGGGATGAGTAGATAGGAACAGTGCTGATAACATATTTCCTTGAGCAGTGCAAACACAGTAGCAGGGCGTTTAGGTAACTGTACCACATACAAGCAGAGTCTGGGAGAGAGGCAGTGCTTGCAACACTTGGGGGCTGAGTCACCTTCCTCCGTGGGTGTACACCTTTAATTGAATCCCAACACGTGGTCCCCGGGTGGTGCAAATCAGGTGATAATCAACTGGTGGTAGGCTTCGGCCGTGGTTAGTGACCACCCACCAGAGAAAGCCGCACCGCTTTTTTGCAATGTTTGTCAGTAGTTACCAGTAATTGGACTATTTTTATGTAGACTCGCATCTAAAAAAAGTAAAGCATTATTTCTTTTAATATCAATCTGTTTGCTGTATAATTTTATATCATGTTTATTTGTACCAGTCTTCGTGTTTTATTCTAATGAAACATGTTTTCAAAGCTATCGGTTTCCAAAACCATTAGCAGATGTGAAAAGATTGTCATGTGAGGATTATCTTCAAATGAATATATATTCTGCTTATTCCTCATCTGTCTGATTCAATCTCCATGGTGGCACTTTATTCATTGTAACAATATAGTTTAACTCAGATGATGATGTTCTTCTGTTTTTGTATGACTTCTGAGTTCTACATTTTGGTTAGAAATGATAAAAAAAAAAAATTAAAAAGAAAGCTAATAGGAAATTCTCTGACTGTTTTTATGTAAAGATATTCCTTTAGCTCAGATGTTTTTGTAAAGCACCCTATGATACAATTCTGAGAACTTAGTTTTGGAATTTTTTGTACCTATTTCCAGATTGAAGTTTTTTTTGTTGTCCCTAAAACCACCTTACGTCCGGACTGCCTGCGAAACTTGTAATGTTCTTCTTATGAAGCTAGTTCAGTTCTGATAGTTGTATATTTAATTGAAGTCTTTTCTTTTAAATTAAATGACTTAAGGGGCGTGAAACATGACCAAGTTGTTTTGCAAACGGTCTGTTTGAGTGTCCCGATTATCCCGAACAACTACATAGAACGAAGGAGGCTGCCACCGCTAAAGTGCCATCCGCGAGAACGAACCTTCTCCAGCATGCACCGCTGACGCGTACCCTGCGTGTTCTCAACACAGTGGCCAGTAAAATAGATCTCTTTTCATGCACATTGAGTGAGTTCATATAAGCCACATATTATTATATTTTATGTACAAAAGTATAGTTAAGTAGGTACGTCAAATTAATATAGGTAGTTGTAAGTAGTGTCTGCATTAATTGCATAAGTTTTTAGTAACTGTAATAAATAAATACTTAACTAAAACCAACAGGCGTAAAAGGGTATTAATTTTAAACATAATTAGAGTTGTTCACCTTCAAAGTTGGGTGTTATGATAACTCAAAATTAAAAATTAATTAAATCTCTATCACTTCTGCTTTCTTAAAAAAACTGCATCAAAATCGGTCGAACGAACTTGTGCACACAAGATACTTAAATTATTAAAACTGTTAACACCCCTTTTTTGTTAGGGGTTAAAAATGCAAAAAAAAGGTACCCTAATAGTTGTGTTGTGCGTACTACTGGTTAAGCTCTGAGCACCGTCCAGATATTTAAAGACACCACACTCGCTTATGTATGTGTTACCTTGATAAAGGTTATTTGTCCGACCACAAGCTATTATTGATTCAAAATTAGCTAATCTTCCCCCCATATTTACCCCGCCAACTTTTAGCGATTACAATTACATAAAATATTTAAAGAATAAAAATAAAATAAAGAAAGTGGCGTCTAGTAGATATCTAATCGGTGCCTCTATGCTATTTGATTCACGTTAAATGGATGGCAAACAAATAGTTTGTAGTAACATAGGAATAAGGCATAATTTTAAGGATTTGGACCATTTAGCGGATAAACTGTTGGGGACCAAGTCGCATTAACACAACACAGTAAAAATTAGCATTTTTTACTTTTTCATGTAAAATTAAAATTCTAAAAGAAATAAAAACATATTGACTTTGACTAAGAATTGTCGCTGTACACATTACATGTACAAGCTTTTTGTGGAGACAGATAAATTAAAAAAAAATATCGTAAGTACACTAGAACCCTCGAGGAACTCCTCATCACAATAATCACATCTTGAGCATCTCCGCCTCTCCTACTAATATGAATGAATTAAGGATTTAATTCGTAGTATCGAGGATTCGAGGGGCTATAAGACTCCCAAGAGTCAGCCAGCGGGTCTGTATATAATAGTAAATATCACATCGGTAGCTAAGTTCGATGTTTAGTTGACTACCTATCTTAACTAATCACATTTTGTAGAACCCAAGGTTATAGTTAGTAAAAAACACATTTCGCGGTATATCGCCCGGCACGATCGTGCTGAAATATTGATAAAAAGTTTGCTATGTGGTCGAACAACTTTGGTTAATTTACGAATCAATACTTGTAAAGCAGTCACCAAATAAAGTAATAGCCAG
This sequence comes from Meganola albula, assembly GCA_936450015.1. Taxonomy (NCBI): domain Eukaryota; kingdom Metazoa; phylum Arthropoda; class Insecta; order Lepidoptera; family Nolidae; genus Meganola; species Meganola albula. The sequence goes on from OW388156.1 coordinate 1,218,004, forward strand.
AAACCTCACTTATTATATCTTGATAGATTTGTTTCAACTTTTATGTTGTACATATTTACTTCAGCAGCAGTGGCGCAGCGTGGGTGTTTTCGGACGATGCTATAGATTATACGTTGCGGGTTCTTGGTTCTCATGGGTCGTGCTAACACATTTTTATGTCAATGGTTCCATCGTCGCTGCTGAATATCCATGAAGGATAACTTGGGCAGGTTTTGTCGTAGAACACATCATTGTTTAACATTAGGCCAGTTGTGAACAGACGCTAGCATTTTTTTGAGAATAAAAAATATCTTTCATATCTTAGTTACAATCATTCAAGGACGTGAAATCCGCACTTGGTCTACCTATGTGGATTACAGTCTCTTTAAGATAGTTGAGAAATGGATCGTGCCCAGCAGTGGGACACTAAAAGGTAGTTACTTTAGTTTTTACACCTACAATTAGGTCATGTACAAACTCTTCAACAACTTTAAACAACTCACATACTCAACTCAACTGACCTAGGAAAAAATAATTTGACAAGGTGGTAGATATAGTACGTGATGGGGCTCAGAAAAGGATTTTAGGAAATTCACCGAAAAACCGTTCGCAGAATTCATGCGAGTGAAACAGTTAGGAAAACTAAAGTGTACAGTGGTCATTCAAGAATAAATAATAGGAAAACTAAAGTGTACAGTGGTCATTCAAGAATAAATAATACCATCATATTCCATTTCAATATCGTAGGTATCAACTGAATTAGTCGACTGCTCACACCTGCATCTACTATACACTGCACATTAATGCCCTTTCGGCCGTAAGATGTGTCTTCTTAGTTCTTGCAATACATCAGTTGACTAAATGAGAGTAAAAATTGCATGACTGCTTTCTTTGATACTACACAGAATCTGCAATTGAATTAATTCACTTGAAAGTTGTCATTAAAGTCTGTGTCTACCTTTTCTGTTTACCTTTTTATATTAAGAATCCGAGTCTACGGTGTTATAAGGCTCGGCCAGCCGCCAAATATCAGTATGTGTCAAGAGTAATGTAATGTAATAATGTAGTAATGTCCCTATCATAGTCATAGCTGAAGTTCAAACAATAGGGGTGTAGAAAAAGTCACAAAAAATGCAGTAGGACGTGATTATTTATAAGCTGGATAAATTTATCTAAGAAATAATTTGCAGGCTATTGAATAATGGGCTCTAAAGCCTATTATAATACCTAAAATATCTGACTCGTTATAAGACGTGTCGTTTTACCACGCAAATCCCTGTTTGTTAGCCAAGAAGTAGAGTAGGTCACAAGATAGGTCGATGACATCGAATGCCAGCTTACGTGTTAAGTATTCTAGTATTTCTGTCGCACTATTGTTAGTTACCTACTTGTTAAATCCCTTTCGAGTAAATAAGCGCCCTATATAAATTGTCACAATGCGTTATGTATAAGTTAGCCGTGAGCAAACGATATTCAGTACCGGTGTTACTTTTGACGCCACCTTCGCGTTAATCGGATCGTTACATGTATACTTTTATTTCTTTTGGCATTATAACAGTGTAAGTTCCTCAAAACGCTTACTTACACTACGCCAACGTATACTTGTCGCAATGTTGGTTAAAAACTGACACTAAAAAAACGTTACGTTACGGCCAATGTGTCTAATTAAAAGTGTGTAACGCTTTAAATATGTCGTTTGTTGTTGCAGGTCTCGGCCAAGAGCTCGCTCACTGTCATCGCACTATGAGAGTGCGCTTTACACGCTTATGATCTCAATATAGAACAGTATATACACCTCAGATACCGCATCGTACGTCACCATGGAATTTCTGTAAGTATACCAAACTCGGTGTTTTGTATGTCGATGTTTTTCGTTTGGTCTCTTGTTGTGTTATTTTCCATTATTTTATCGTTACGCTACCACGTTCACTCCCTCGTTGCGAACAGCATGCCAAGTTATTATTTTATTTACTCCCTTTATGAAGATGCTGAGGCTTTCGTCGGCGTGTGACTTGTATATCAGTGCACTGACCGCGACGGGGTCGCCCGCGCTATCCTGGTACTAACCTATTTTTAACCGGCTCATTGATTAGTCACGGGTTTATGACTAACTTACTTGTGTTTGAGAGACTCAACAACACACAAGTTATCAGTAGCTCGCAGTAGACGTTAGTATTGCCTCGCTAATATAAATACTCATTTTAGTGACACGGTAAAATCATAAATAATAAGATTGTGAATGTCACTGTAATTCATTTTAGTCGAGATAGTTATGTTGTGATTTCTTGACATGTTCTTGAAGCCGTGGAACTGTGTTAAAATAGGTTGGTACCTATATCGTATATCTGGGATAAAGGTCGCCGCGTGTCTCCGCTGCAGTTCGCGAATTCGCTCCGACCGCACTGGACCTCTCCGAGCCAATACGTTTTTGCGAATCGTTAACAACGTAACACTGTTTGCACTCACGTTAGGGTTTAGTCGTAAAATCGTTAACAGGCTTCACCGGACGATCGTATATTAGTCATAGGCGAGTAACAAGCGGAGGAGCGGTGCGGTGCGATGGGAACGAAGTGGCGATGGCGGGCTACGCGCCGTTCGGGCGCGGGCAGTGCGCCTGAGTGGGTGTCTCGCGTTGCAGATGTACGACGCGGACAGGCGGAAGCGGCGCGGCGCAGGGGCGGCGGTGCGCGCGGTAGATCGTCCACATGCGCCCGCGACATGTGGCGCGTGCTGCTGGCCCTGGGGGCCGCGTGCGCCGCCGCGCGCGCCTCGCAGGACGTGGTGCTCACCTTCACCGACCCGGTGTCTGCGCCCTACTCCTTCTTCAATCATCTCGTCGTCGACCACAACACCGGCAGGGTGTACGTCGGCGCTGTCAACAGAATCTACCAGCTCTCGCCGGACTTAGAAATCGCGCAGTCGATCGTCACGGGTCCCGTTAATGACTCCGCTCTATGTACCTTCGACTGCCCGTCTAACTACGTGAAGAAACCTACAGACAATGTGAACAAGGCTTTAGTGATTCATTATGCGAATAGCCGGTTGATAACGTGCGGCTCGGTTATGCAAGGACTATGTTCAGTGCGCAACTTGAACAATATATCGCACGATGTTCGCGAAGTGCGCGAGCCCGTGGTGGCGAACAATGCGACTGCTTCCACGGTGGCGTTCATAGCGCCGGGTCCACCGAACCCACCCATGACGCAGGTAATGTACGTCGGTGTTACGTTCACAGGCAACTCTCCCTATCGTTCGGAAGTTCCTACGGTGAGCAGCCGCTCTCTTGAAGATGATCGTCTCTTTATGATAGCAAGGACGGCAGTGACGACGGGGACGAGAATGTTTGTCAACTCATTGTCTCGTGAGCGCTATCCTATAAATTATGTCTACGGTTTTAGTTCCGAAGGATTCAGTTACTTTTTGACGACCCAGTTAAGAAGTGTTGGATCAGATACCTATTACAGCAAGCTAGTTCGAGTATGTCATGATGACGAAAATTATTATTCCTACACAGAAATTCCAATGTCTTGTACTGGAGAAGGCGGTGGAAATTATGGCTACAATCTTGTGCAAGCTGCATTCGTAGGAAAAGCTGGATCAGTACTGGCAGGAGAACTTGGCATAACTGCTCAACATGACGTTCTGTTTGCTGCCTTCAGTCAAAGTGAATCAATTAACACCAACACACCTTCGGACTTGTCAGCGCTCTGCGTCTATTCGCTCAAAGCTATACGACGTAAATTCATGCAAAATATAAAAACTTGCTTCAGCGGCAATGGCTCTCGAGGTTTAGATTTTATATCTCCGTCTCATACCTGTATCGGAACTAAACTGCAGTCGATCAGTGAAGATTTTTGTGGATTAGACGTGAACACACCTCTTGGAGGAGAGCAACCCGTGGAAGCGGTCCCTGTGGCCATATTTTCAAAGAGGCTAACCGCAGTGGCAGCTACGGCTACTGGCGATTACACTGTTGTATTCGCGGGTACCGCTAAAGGACATCTCAAGAAAATCGTTGTGGAGAGTGCGACGTCTGCTTTCGAATATGGAGACATCGTTGTGGACGAAGGCTCTGTTGTCAACAAAGACATGTATTTTGATACTCAATTAATGCATTTATATGTAATGACTGAACGTAAAGTGTCGAAAGTGAAAGTTCAAGAGTGTAGCGTTTATAAATCGTGTTTAACGTGTCTCGGAGCCAAAGACCCATATTGTGGATGGTGTTCTTTAGAAAATAAGTGCAGCTTACGATCAGACTGTCAGGACGCAGCTAAAGATCCACTGTATTGGATATCGTATCGCAGTGGACGTTGCACGACTATTACTCAAGTAACTCCAAATCAATTGCAACGTACGACAGCTAGAACTTTAGATTTACTTATAGAAAATTTACCTACTCTGTCTGGACAATTCCTATGTGCATTTACAGCTTTAGATCGTACTCTTATAACCAATGCTACTAGGAAGCCATATGGCGTTAATTGTACTACTCCGCGTACAGATACACTTCCTTCAATACCAACTGGCCAGCATCATTTTACAGCAAAGTTATCAGTGCGCACAACTCAAGGGCCTGATTTTGTAGCTACGAATTTTACTTTCTTTGATTGTAACACGTACAGCTCGTGCACACAATGCGTCAGTTCGTCCTTTCCTTGTGATTGGTGTGTTGACGGTCACCGTTGTACTCACGACACTGCTGAAAATTGCCGGAACGACATTCTAGTTACCGGTGTCAGCCGAGTTGGTCCCAGTTATCGTTCTGGTCCTGGCTTTTGCCCAACCATAAATTCAACATCTGATGGAACAAATGAGATCTTAGTTCCGTCAGGTGTTAAGAAAGCGATTAAAGTTAAAGTCCACATAATTGGTCAATTTATAGTACAGACAAGGTTCGTTTGTCAGTTCAATATTGAGGGGAGAGTAACTCATGTAAACGCTCAACTTCTTGCTGACACGATTTACTGTGAAGCCGTTGAGTTTACGTATACATCGCGTGCTCCAAATATTACAGCTTCCTTCGCTGTAATATGGGGAGGGTCAAAGCCTTTAGATAATCCCGACAACACTCACATTCTTATTTATCGTTGTAATGACATGGCTGATAATTGTGGTATGTGTCTCGCTCTTCCCGAAAAGTTCGGATGTGGTTGGTGTCAAGGATCAGATAGGTGTGAGGTCCAAGAACAGTGTGGAGTTCCAAGCGTTTGGTTAAATCGTACTCAAACTTGTCCCAATCCAGAGATTCATTCTTTTAGACCCCAACTAGGACCATGGGATGGCGGTACTAATATAACTATTGAAGGCATCAATTTGGGACGCAATATATCCGATATTTATAATGGTGTAACGATTGCGGGTATAAAATGTCAGCCTATTATCGAGTTGTACGTAAAGACGAAACAAATAGTTTGCACTGTTGATGGACCAGGTGAAGAAGTACCTCGAGATGGTCCAGTAGTAGTTCGCGTTGCCGACTATCGCGGTGAATCCAAACATCATTATGCGTTTGTTAACCCTAAAATCAATTCAATTCAACCAAAGTTTGGTCCGCAATCTGGTGGTACTAAACTTCGTATTACGGGCGAATATTTAAATGCAGGTAGCAACATTCAAGCGTTTATAGATGACTTGCCTTGCGCCATACTGTCTGTTTCGCATGACGAAGCTGTTTGCAGAACAAGTCATTCTTACCAAATAAAATTAGGTACACTGCGTATGCGCTTCGATAACGGTATGCGAACTTTAGAACGCGAAAAGTTTGAATATATGGAAGATCCGTTTGTAGTATCCGTTGAGTCAGGTCCCCCGTCAATGACGCAAAGACGACAACCTAAAGGTATACCATCCGGCGGAATCAGTATTAAAGTGACAGGTCAAAATTTCCATACAATTCAATTCCCACAAATATACGTGTATCATGATAATCGCCCTTACATAGCTCCCTGTCATAAAATTGATGAATCACATCTCCATTGTGAATCTCCCGGTATAGAAAGTGCAGGGCTCAATTTAGATCCTGATAGACCTTTGGAATTAGAATACGGTTTTAATATGGATGATGTACAGAGTGTGCAAAATTTGACTACCAAAAAGGGAGAACCTTTCTTGCTCTATCCAGATCCTTATTATGAGAAATTTGACGAAGATGTTAAATACTATAAATCTGAATATTTGACTATTAATGGTCAAAATTTAGACAGAGCATGCACCGAGAGCGACGTAGAGGTTCGTATAGGTGATAGTTTGTGCAACGTGACTTCACTATCGCGACATCAACTCACTTGTCGTCCTCCATCTCGCAGTGAACTTCCAGACGGAGACGATACTCCTGAGGTCGTCGTTAGAGTAGGACGTGCCCTCACGTTCGAAATTGGTAAATTATCTTACGCATCACAGAACGGCTTGCAAGCTGCTATAGGCAAGCCGGCATTTATAGGTATAGGCATAAGTGCAGGTATTCTACTTTTAATATTCTTCGGATTCCTAGTAATGTATAGGAGAAAATCAACTGAAAACATTAGAGTATTAAAAAATATGCAAGAACAAATGGATATTCTAGAATTAAGAGTTGCGGCCGAATGTAAAGAGGCTTTTGCAGAATTGCAAACCGAAATGACCGATTTGACTGGAGATGTCACTGGTGGCATTCCTTTCTTAGATTATCGTACCTATGCAATGAAAATACTTTTCCCTAATATTGACGATCATGCCGTCCTGCAATGGGAGCGTCCAGAGCTTATTAGAAAAGAGAAAGGTCTCCGCTTGTTTGGGCAACTTGTTATGAACAAAACATTCCTTTTACTATTTATTCGTACTTTAGAGAGCAATAGATATTTTTCAATGCGCGACCGTGTTAATGTAGCTTCTCTTATTATGGTTACTCTTCAAAGTAAGATGGAGTATTGTACTGACGTATTAAAGACATTATTAGCTGAGTTAATAGAAAAGTGTATGGAAGGTAAAAACCATCCTAAGTTATTGTTAAGACGAACTGAAAGCGTTGCCGAAAAAATGTTAAGTGCTTGGTTCACTTTCCTATTGTATAAATTTCTTCGCGAGTGCGCCGGTGAACCATTATACTTATTGTTTAGGTCAATGAAAGGTCAAGTCGATAAAGGCCCGGTCGACAATATTACATCTGAGGCGCGGTATTCGCTCAGCGAAGAAAAGCTTATCAGGCAATCGATAGATTTCAAACCCATGACAGTTAGCGTTTCGATATCCCAGCAAACGTTGTTCGTTAGTGGTTTAGATGCTACCACCGAAAATGTGCAGGTTAAAGTTCTCGACTGTGATACAATAAGTCAAGTGAAAGAGAAGTGCTTAGACGCTATTTATCGCGCTACTCCATATTCGCAGAGACCCAGTCGTGACGAATTAGATTTAGAATGGCGCACGGGCGCTTGTGGACGGTTGATTCTCTATGATGAAGACAGCACCACTAAGTGCGAAGGTGAATGGCGCAAGCTTAACACCTTAAACCATTATCGCGTACCGGATGGCGCTTGCCTCAGTCTTGTAGCTAAGCAAAGTTCTGTGTACAATTTATCTAATCTTGAAAAGAACGACAAATCTCATACGTATGAAACTTTGAATCGCGGGAAATACGGTTCTGCCAGCCCTCCAGCCAGTCCGCTAAAATACGAGCACGGCGGTGGTTTCAAATACTGGCATCTAGTGAGGCATCATGACGATGACGCACGCAAGGAGGGAGAGCGTGGCAATAAAATGGTCTCAGAGATTTATCTCACCCGTCTTCTCGCCACTAAAGGCACTCTGCAAAAGTTTGTCGATGATTTATTTGAGACTATTTTTAGCACTGCTCATCGCGGCTCTGCGCTTCCTCTCGCTATAAAATATATGTTTGACTTTCTCGACGACCAGGCGCTGCAACACGCGATCTCTGATCCTGAAGTGGTGCACACTTGGAAAAGCAACTCTCTTCCGCTGCGTTTTTGGGTAAACCTTATCAAGAACCCAAATTTCGTCTTCGATGTCCATAAGTCCAATACGGTAGATTCTTGTCTGTCAGTGATAGCTCAAACGTTTATGGATTCATGTTCCACTTCCGATCATATTCTTGGCAAAGATTCCCCTTCGTCCAAACTTCTGTACGCAAAAGATATACCGGTGTACAAAGAGTGGGTGGAGCGTTATTACGCTGACATAAAGTTGATGCCGGCTATATCCGATCAGGATATGAACGCAATGCTCGCAGAGGAGTCTCGCCTCCATACTAAAGAGTTCAATACGAACTGCGCACTGAACGAGCTGTACGCATATGCGGAGCGGTACAACGAGCAACTGACGGTGACTCTCGAGGAGGACGAGTTCTCGCAGAAGCAGCGGCTCGCATACCGTCTCGAGCAGGTGCACGGGCTGATCGCTCACGACTATAACGTGTGATCGCCCGTGTGGGACATTCCTGATAACATCCCCACCGCCCTGTATATAAAGCCCTCGCACATATCTATGCTGGCAAAATGTTGTATATATTAGATAGTGTACAGTCATTAATATTGTAATTTTTGTATCATTTCTGCGGTCCGATGTCGTTTTTTAATTTTATATAATGAAATTTGTATTAATTTTACACGACGAGCTCGGCCGGCCGCGGTCGTGCCACAGTAAGCATCGTAATAAAAATTGTGTATGTCTGTCTATGTGTGCTCGCGTCGTACGAGTTAATGTTACGTCGATCGGTGTAAAATGTGTGTCGCAAACGAAATAGCATGTGAGCCCATCGGCGTGTAAAGTCGTTGCACGCCTTTGGGCAAATTTTAAAATTTGTACTCACTACTTAACGAAATATCCGACAGTGATGCCCTGAACGATTCCAATAAATAAATATCGTCGATATATGTGACTTGTGTTTGATTGGTGTCGATGGTCAAGCAGCGCCATTATCCGCGCACGACGAAAGCCCCACGTCTCGGCAGCTGTGGCAGGGTGAACGCGGTACGGTGGCATCTGCGTCGTCTCGCCGCGCGAGCGGTCCGAACCCTTGTTGGTTTTCACTCGACTGTGGTGTCCAGCACGTCACTTTCATATCACTCTCATGTGTATGTCGTTGTGCGGGCGTCGAGCCCGGCCTACGAGGGTTCGCACGCGCCGCGTGGCGAGACGGCCATGGATGAACCGACGCGGCCCTGCTGTTTCAGCCGGTACGTGAGGATCGTGGCCCGATCGGCATTCGCGGTCGTCAACAACATATACTGCATCCCCGCTTACGTCGTGTGGATGATGGCGCTGCGCATCCTCAGACCCTTGTTCGGCCCCCTCTATTGGAGAATCGAAGGACTCATGTATCACTGGCTGCTGGCGATGGTCTCCCTCTGGTCCTGGACGGCGGGATATGAAAGTAAGTCAATTTTCTTTTTGAGAATGGCGCGTCATTTTTATTTACACTTTACAATCTTCGGAATCTTTATGCCCTATGTTGGTTTTAAAATAATAATAGCGTGAATTTGTAGTCTAGTGTAGTTTTATATCAAGATTGTGTTAAGATAAGCAAAAGCGAGCTTGGAAACTTTTACCATTGTTTTCTGTCGGTATTGTTTTGAGAAAAGGATTCGTGCACACAGACATGTCGAACATATGGCGCGCCACTCACATAATAATAATACAGATGAGTTTCACTAATTGCTGCAGGTATTACATCTTATAATTAGTGAGAAACGTTGTTATGTTTACGTAGTAAATACGGAATTATTTTTTATTGTTCATACCAAAACTTACATCACACCGGTATACTTTCCAAGGAACTTATTAAATCAGCGTAAGTGGTAGCACAGCGGACGTAAATTCAATGTATGTAAAGTAGGCGGATGTTCTAACAATGAGCCTACGTAAACCTCTTATTAGTTACACTTTTACGCACATTCTATATTTGGACATGTCTACTGCGCAGTTTTCTGGATCCAGGTAAGTACTTAAACTCCGTTGCTTCTAGGATTAAATTTACAATCTAGACTGGAATAAACTTGTCAGATCGGCGTGATGTCATCTTCACAAATGGATCAACCACACATCTAACAAAACTTGTTATTCTGTTTGAATTTAGTTTACTAGCACCTACATATTTATAACTTCTGGCGCTCAGATGTATCAATTCAATAAAAATGCAGAACAAAAATTACTGTTATATAAGTAGGTACTTGGATTTGAATTTTACAACATCGTCGGATTCTGTCGACGTAAACTTATGATTCATCGGTAACCGTCAAGGGCACATGTGAAGAAGGTGACGCAACATTACAGAAAAATGTATTCCAACAAAATGTAACTGTGTTACTTCACGAGACTGCGTGTTCTATTGAAGTCGAACAAGTGAGTACCTGACCGATTCTTAATCAATTTAAACCTAATGCCCATGTTGCTCAATGACACTGTTTTTATCTAATTAAGTTTCGTATGTGTACGTAATTGATTTCCGATTGTGAACAATAGATTCGAAAGGTTTCGGTCGTGAGTCGCGAGTGGCTTTCGGACCGGTCGTGGAGGCGCGCACTGTATTGACCTTATGCGGCTGCGTAGTTTATGCGCGGCCGACTGAGGACGGTCGATGACCGCCGCCGCCCGCGCTCTACCCCCTCACTAGGAATGCAGCCTCCAAAGTGACATGACGTGTATTTCAAGTCGAACATTGCATTGGCGAATTTGCATGTTTTGCCGACTCGACTGAGCCCGCATTCAGTGCTATATTAAACGCCGAAATACCACGTGGAGAAAGCTCGTGAAAGTACTACAAATATTGATCGTTTTACATGGCGTTGCGGTAAACCGATTGGGTTCACAGCTTGGTTCAATTTTTTTACCATGATAAATGGATGGCTTGCAAAATTGTGTGTTTAATACGCTCTCGCAACGAGTTATTTGGATTGAATAATGCCACAAATCGCTGGTTGAAGCTGTTTGTTTTAGTTTTTAGTTTAAGTTTCATTTGTATAACATTGTTTACGTACCTCACTAAAACCGATATTGAAACCCTCAAACTTGTGATATGGCCCATTCAAATTCTGTGCACATGAAACCTCCGGAGAAAAATTAGCATTAAGACTTAACACATACAAATGACATTCAAATGATGTATCTACAATATAACTACAATCACCATAGTATTGCGACATTGTCTCATCGTTCTTATAAATTCCTTTTGGTTACATCCTTCGATTGTGGCGACTGTGAATAAAATTGAGGTCTTCCTGTCTTGTGTGAGGCGACAACTTGTGCGCACAGTTTGTTGATCGGATATAGTGTAGTGCATTTAACATAACGTAACGCTTGGATTACCCGAAGGTGTAGATAGAGGTGAATATCATCCACTTCGCCGGCTATGTTTAGGTCCCAGACGTAATAGGGGGACGAGTCTATTGCAGTTCATCGGGCACAGTTCCAAACTTCAAGCTGCAATAAGAATTCTCTAAGTATATTAGAGAAGCAGCGGTGGCGTAGCGGTCCAGGAAAATAAGGTCTTAGAAAAATAAGGTCGCGGGTCCGAATCCTGGTAGTGCCCACACATTTTTGTGTGAATTGTTTCATCTTTGCGGCTCAATATCGGTGAAGGAAAACATCGTGAGGAAACCGGTATGTAAAAGAACTAATCATTTGAGGACATGTGACATCAACCAACCCGCACTTGGCCAGAGTGTGTTGATTAAGGCCTAAACTCTCAACTCATAAGATAGTTGAGAGAAGACCTGCCCAGTGGGACACTAATAAGGGTTAAAGTGAAGTGATTAGAAAAATCTTTTAACTGGACCTGGGAATCGAGCCCAAGACCTCGCGTTGAAGCAAACACAGGTCCACCAAGGCAATCTGGGTATTATGTTATTACATGGTTTTGACTAAACTTGGTAAAAAGATTGCTTATTTGAGGACGAGGCACCAGATGGTGGTTAAAACTGGCTTTTGTTACGTTAGGTTTTAAATTACAACCTAATTTAAAAACGCCAAAAATTGTGAGGATAAATTATAATGGATGCATGGAAATTGAAAGTCGAATTCACCTAGATTTAGTATTATATTATAGGTCAGTTGTAGGATGTTTTCAATAAATAACTAACCTACCTTCTTTCGTGTTATAAGAAAATTAATAGTGTATGAGGAAAACTAGTCCTATTCTGTAATATTCAATAGATTCCACGATTTATACATAGTTAGATGTCAATTTACAATATTGGATCAATAGAGACCCTAGTGAGCACAGCGAAATGGGGCGCAAACGATTTATATACAGTGGAAGATGGCACTTATACAATTATTGTACAATATCAAGTTTATTAAATTTTTTTAGTCTTAGTTTTAGCTCGAATTTTGGAATTGTGCCCGATGAACAGCAGTAGGCTTGCCCGGCTCCCGCAAAGCCGGCGAAAAGTGCGTGACATTCACCTCTACTTACACCTTCGGATAATACAGGCGTGACGCTATTTTATGTTATGTTTTTAACATTTTTGTTAACTAAATTCTTATTATTATTATTAATTACTAGCTTTCCGACAGCGTTTTCGCCCGCGTGTATGTCGGTTGTCGCGCCAAAACATTACCTTATTTTTGCGCAAACGGATAAAAACTACCCCATGTCCTTTCTCGGGTCTCAAACTACCTCCATACCCAATTTCATCTAAATCGGTTCAGTAGTTTAAGCGGGAAAGCGTAACAGACAGACAGACAGAGTTACTTTCGCATTTATAATATTAGTAGGGATTACTATTATTCTATTATATTTTGAATAATTAATTAATATTCAATATTACTAATGAGAGCGGTGGCGCAGCGGTACAGGCCTCGCCTTAGAAACATAAGGTCGCGGGTTCGAATCCTGATCGTGCCCACACATCTTTGTGTGGATTGTTTCATCACCGCTGCTCAATATCGGTGAAGGAAAACATCGTGAGGAAACCGGCATGTCTAAGAACTAACCATTCGACGACATAATGTGACATCCACCAACCCGCACTTGGCCAGCGTGTGTGAATTAAGGCCTAAACTCTCTCAACTCGTGAGACCCGTGCCCAGCAGTGGGTGATTATATTCTTTAAACAAAGCTCAGTTATAAAGGTCGGCTGGTGAGATAATGCTATAAAATTAGATTCATAATACAAGGTTTTCCTGCTAACGATAAAACTGGCAATTGGCATGTAATAAGTATCTAAATCATCTAAATAACTTAGAACAGGATAATACATTAATGTGCGATATCATTAGTTTAGTCACACGACGACAAACAATGGACTTTTTGTGACGTCATTTCCTTGTTATATCATTTTACATTGTCATTTCTAGTTAGTATTTTCAATGCTCCAATTTCCCTTATTAGTCGAGTTCTTAAATGTATATCTCCAAACAATAAAAAATACCATCTTCACTAAAGAAAAAACTGACTGATGATTAACTAGAGACTAGAGACTGGGTCTAGAGACTTCAAATTTGGCTTATAGGATCCGGTTCAGGTCTAGGGGTTGCGCTAAGAAGGATTTTGTAAAACTCACCACGCGGACGAAGCCGCGGACGGAAGATAGTATCCCTATATTAATCGTAGGTAACAGTGGAAACGTTATCCAATTTGCATATATGACTTGATAATAAACTACCCTCTAACATTGAAGACCTGCTTTTTGGGATTTTAATTCTAAATATTGAGATCCAGATCACAAATTGCGAAGTAGTCCGAAAACGTGCCTTTAAAAATTGTTTTACGCTATCCAAATTTCCTTATGACTTTATAATGAACTACCCTCTAACATTGAAGACCTGCTTCTTGAATTTTTAATTCTAAATTTTGAGATCCAGATCACAATTTGTGAAGTAGTTCGAAAACGTGTCCTTAAAAATTGCAAATCATCAGAAATTACTTAAGGCCTACTTTGGCAATCGGTAAATGTTTTCAAACAAATATATTTTATATTGGACAAGATATTGATATAAAGTGAATGCGTTACTAATCAAAATATACAATGAAATCTATTTGAAAAGTGTTTTAGCGGAGACAAAATGACATAATATTTATTTTCAAAGGATTGCAAATATCTTTCGCACGCATCAATGAGCTATAACAATTAAAATGGCCGACAGAAATAAAAATAAAACTGCGTCTGTAACTCTAGAAATGATTAAATCTGGTATTTAATTACTTGCAACATTTAATTGGAATGCTCAAACGAAGTAAATATGTTTTAGGTTTATGTTTAGTACATACCTTACTAGCTACATGTAAAGCATAGTCTAAAGAGCAATATGGGTATCGTTTAGTGTTTATTTTGAAATAAAGAATGGAAGCTAACACATTCCGCCAAGTTTGTTTTAGTAACCGCCATTTTTAAAGTTAGGTTTTCTCGAAGGTCAGGTTTGAATATACATATTTTGTTTCTTAAGTGTTTTCCGTGATGAATCACTACGTATAACTGATTATTGATTTATATGAGATCACACAGACATTCTATTTATTTATATTTAGCTAAGTGCTTTGTGAAATCACATGTTTACAAAAGCAGGTCGTCATGGCAAATAGTGCTTAACCAATTACGGGGCTCTTTAAAATTAAAGATTTCTTATGGAAATATTTTTCAATTTTAATGATTTTAATACAACCGGTTTGTATTTACGGAATAATACAAATATTTTGTAAATAAACTAAAGTATTGATGAAGAATTACTAAGATGTGAAAATCATAATATGCTTAGCTGTTTCAACAGCATTCAATAACAGACTTAAAAACCTACATTTCCCTGAGACAACGTGATAATAATCTGCACTATTTCCTGCTATTACACTAGAAACCAGATCAGTTTCCGCTGTGTAAACCTAGATAGACCAGCAAAACATCCTTATAAAGGCACTTTCCGTTAGCCAGCCAAGGACGCCAAACGCGTTGTGATGAAGTCGACCATTGGTATATTCCACTTTGAGATCATAGGCGACATTTTAGATACCTTGAGTTTATAACCACATTGTATATTATCAAATAGCGCTTGGTCCTGTGTCGTTTGAAATGCAGGTTTGAGCGAAGACGTAATATAGGTAATTTATAATATTTTACCAGCAGTTCGCAGCGATAGTGCCCTAATCGACCGTATTACGTAAGGGACCAGCCATTGAAATGTTGGTGATAACCTATAAAACTTTGGATAATGCAGAGTGTTAATGTTGTATATAATTTACTGGTGCCTAATCAGTCTAATGGGCCATTAAGACGAGGATAATAGTCAAGACAGGACAGCAAGCCACTAAAAATCGTGTTAATGAGGAAGACTGTCCTAAGGACAATCCAATGCAGTGTATTTTCTAGTCGCTTGCTGTCCTGTCTTACTGTCCTGTCCTCGAATAAATTGCTCGCTTATAAGTAGGTACCTACCTGAGGCCAGGAGTAAGCTATTATTGAACAAAGAATCAGTTTGCACCACGACGCTCTTTATGAGCCATCGTTATGGAGAATTCCTAATTTTAGAATCGAACCGTTCGGCTTTAATGAGCTCTTAACTTCGTCTTTGAATAGCGGAGACCGGAGATCCTGTGTAAAATATTGGTTATTACTGAAATATCGTAACTTGCCAACTCCCAGTTGTTTAATATCTTAGAAACATTAATTGTACTTTTCTGAATAATTGCTATATTTATGAGTTGTTAAACTCAAGTTGAAACTCTTTACTTTCATTTCGAAGTCAGTGGAGCGCATCGTTTTATATAAAGTTTCTGCTATTTTGCTCAAACATGGAATGGTTAACAGAAATACCTACATTTTATTTCTCTAGCCAAGGTGGTTGCACTAGAAATCAATACCAATACGAGCAGCGCAGTATCCGTTCCAATATAAAACTCCACACATTAACTTGGACATGTGCGTATATTAGTTCACCACAAAAGCACTAGAGCAGAGCGAGTTCTTGCAATAAAACCACATTGCGCGTGTGTTGTGGTGTGTCCGACATTTAAACCAATAACAAGTGTCGGTTCTATGTATGTGTTAGTTGTGTGTGTATGTATATTGCCATTGTTCAGGCCGGCGTTGTATATGGTAAGACTTGTTTGAACATTTGAGATGGACGAGATTTTGTTTTTAATAATAATGAAGTAGTACTAAGTGAAAGTAAAGGTTAAGGGACATGTGGAACGTTTATGGAAAGTTCAAGTGGGAGGTAATGACTAAAAATGTTATGTTTAAGAGAAACTAGCAATTTATTGATGTCTAGGACAAACCGATGTTAATTCATTCGTTGCTTACCTAGTTACAAAACAGCAAACCGTGAGTACTGATGAATCAACTGCGAATCTTTGTACAATATGCAAATACACAACTCTTAGGAATAACATTTCTGTAATTGATATTTTATCAAACGTAATCTTGTCATGGTACCTATCTATTAGATATTGTATTGTCAAGGTAAGATTGTTAATTATCATAATATCAGGAATGCGGAAACAAAGGAACGACCACTGTAAACAGCAGTTAGTAGACCTAACTGTAAAAATGTAGCTACAAACTGCTTAAAATGTATCGGATGCTAGAATTGTTTTACTCATCCAAAAGGGCTTCCAGACGTGACTCTCCGAGCATAAGATTTATATCTGTGCTACATCTGTGCACGACAAGTTATTTCTACTCAACTCATTGTTTCGTTCAAACGCCCTTGAAAGCGTTTAGAAAGCGGATGAAACCAACGATCTATGATAAAGATTAAAAATAAGGTTTTAGTGCCAAGTAATTGCCGATAAGCGCTTTAATTCGGACATCCGTGCAATAGTTAATGAGAGAGGTCCGCTTCGATTGTTTGTACTTGTAAACTGAATTGAATACCTTAATGACCTTTTTTCTCTCGAGGGGAATCACTTTTTAGGTCTCGCAGCTTCAGGGCGTGATACAGTGGGTATGTGAGGCTCAAAAGAATTTTTCAAGTGCCTGCACATGTGTGAATAGTTGTACATCCATTTAGGTATTTTCTAACAGAAAATGGGTCCTGAACTAACATAAAATGGCTATTACGACACAGGGAATCCTAGTGTGGAGTCTGAAGAAGTAAAATTGTATCTAGCTTGTAAGTGAAAATTGTAAGATTGTAGTTTTGTATTACTTATTGTACACACGGCTTCACATCAAGCTATAATATTTCTAGTTTAAGCTGATTTCGCATTGGCGTCAAACAAGAGATCAGCATATACTGGAATTGTATTGTATACCAGTGTGTACCTACTGTTGTTGATACAAAATAAGAGTATTTATTATGAGGGTGCGCCAGCGTAAGATTGTAGGTGTTAAATGGTTACATCATAGGCCATTTAGTACATTTGTATTAAGTGGGTAAGCAAAGCAAGCAATACTCGCTAAAGAGTAGGCTTACCTCAATACGATTAGAAATTAGAGACCAACATTCAATGTGCATACAAAGTGCTTTAAAAATATTATGGAACGTTACTAACCTACGATACCTACTACCTACACACTTGTAGTGGAGAATTCCGTTTCGCAGTTTGTTCAGCTCTGTCACATTACGCCGACATCCGCAATACTCGTATCTTTGTTACTCATCAGTGTCATCCACCAGGCATAATGGTAAACTTCAAGCTGGTGCGAAAAATTTTACAAGTATTGGAAAGATATCTGCTTGACCCAGAATCTCTGACGCAAGCACAATCCTACTGAACTAATGGGGCCGTTACAGACCCTTCAATTTGGCCATGCCGCCAAAACAAAAAATCCTTATTCCAAAACAAAGTTTATCCTAAGGTCGATCAGAGTTCTTTTTAGGTTTATTATAGGTAGTAACAAGTTAGGGCTCTTAGACAAAGCCAACAAAGCCATAACGAGGCGATAGCGAAGATCGTAAATAATAAAATGTATGGGATTCACACACAATTGACACAACGTTTCCATAAATTTCATTCTTTTCAATCTCATTTATTGCTATTACAATGAGACTTTGTCTAGAGGTTAAACTGCTCAAATCTAGTTTTCTAATAGGTTTAGTTTATCTATTTAGTTTATTCTCTTACTCAACGGATTATTGTTGCTCGGCACAGCTAAATTGACGTCTTCGCCCACGTTTGGTATAGTTAACACGGGAAATTGTTGTTTGTTTTTTATACAAAGCCGGTTCCATGGTTGTACGTATACTGCGGCTGATATTTTTGGATACGGACGTGGTTTGAATATACTAACTTACCTATCTAACTAAACTACCTATGTATATTACTCTGCATGTTAAATATGCTGATGGATGACCCTGATGAACTCTTGTTTCATATTTATGTACTATCAGCAAAGTCCAAACCTGCCCACCCTAAGGGCTATTTTCGCTTGCAGCGATCTGTAGCTTTGCTAACTGCTTACCAACGCCCCTAACCAATAGAGTCGCATCTGGTTATAAGAAGCCCTTTGTTTTTGTTATGAAACAAAAAAGGATACAAAAAATCTGTCTCATAATTCATTAATAAACTACCACATACTCCGCAGCTTTAAATGTTTTAGTATTCTCAAACATTTATTTTATTTTACAGTGTAAGTACTGTTTTATCAATTGATAAAAAAGTACTCAAACTGTTTAAAGTTAACCTTAATTTTACAAATGACAATACCTTTAATGTCTAGGTAAAGCATAACAATTGAAGAAATCTGCAATTTAATTTTAATTTTAATTTTATTATTATTTATTTATTTTATTATTTATATTTTATTTATTTTTAATTTTTATTTTATTTAATTTTTTTTAATTTTACAGTTGTTAAGAGAAAAGGTTTATTGATTTAAATATTTAAAACTATCACGAAAGTATTATTAATGTCGGCTTATATTGATTTGTTTGAAGCGATTATAAATATTTATTCATCACATTGACAATAGGGTTTTGTGCCGTTTAGATAAGATATGTTTTTACGTTGTGTGTTTTTAAGAATAATTAGAGAGCACAGTTTAATAGTGACACATAAAATTGTTGTGTGAAAATGTTTTAATAACCCAAAACTATTTTGAATATAAGAACGCATACTTTATCTTGTATCAAACCACGTGATCCCCAGGTGGTGCAATTCAAAAACAGGTGGTAGGATTTAGACTCGCAAACTGCAACTGAACTCCATTACCATGTTAAAGCAAAATGTTAACGCCGAAACTTTTATGGAGCCCTTTTTAAGCAATTGTTAGTAGGTATACTATAATAATAACACTAAAAGAATTAAAAAGACAGCTGTGTTTTATTTCAATGTGCTAATTACCGTTAGGTAACCCGAAAATTGGCTCCTATTGTTTTTTGCTCTTACCAACAGCTGTGATGTTATAGAAAAAAGAAAAAAGGGACATTTACAGAAATGTTGTTTTTTTTTAATAAACTGCCCTTTTACTATTGGTCATCCACCACATGGGCGTTAACAGCTGTGATCGCGTTGTGCATAGGATTTTGTCTCAAAAGTGGGTAGGTTTGGACTTTGCAGATAGTACCTTGTTGCTATCTTCTGTGTGGGTGTGCAATTTACTATGTAACTTCAACGTCATATCGTCGTGAGGCTCGAGTAGGTGGGAGTTGCTGACGATCATCCAGTGCTGTAGTCTTATTTCCAACAGTTGACTGGAACACCTGCTTCTCCAATGACGGGACAATCCTCAAGCAGGTAACTAAAGTAACCATACTAAGTACCTACCTATCACCTGATTATTCACTGACACAAGAATAATTTCAAAAACCAACTACACTATTATAAGTCAGAATTCTACAAATTCGTCGAGCACTGTTGAACAATAATTTATAAATGTAGTACAAACATTTTCAACAAATATTGAAATTTTTACTGATTACCACAAAATGTAGTAAATAAATATATACAGAAACTAGCTGCCCCAGCGAACTTCGTACCGCGCAAAATTGTTAATCTAAACCATTCCCAGATCCCCTTGAACACACACAAAAAATTTCATCAAAATCGGTCCAGTCGTTTAGGAGGAGTTCAGTCACATACACACGCACACAAGAAATATATATATTAAGATGGATAGAAAGCGAGTCACACATTAACATGTCCTCACAAAAACTTTTGGTTAGGCAGGCGGTCTGGATTGTATCGTCTTGTTCAAGTTCATGATCATATTGTTTATTTTTAGAATTTGTTTTTACTTGAGAGAGGGTGACTACTGACAATACTAGTAAAGACTTCAAGACTATCTACCTTAATTTTTTTTCCAGTAGCACGCCTTAATATATTATTAATCTCCTGTATTGCGTAGAGGTATTAAACCTTTCTGTTATTTAACTCACACTGAGCTTGAGGGAAGTGGTGGATATTATTCACTTCCCAACTTCTCCAACTATCTGATTAAACAGATAAACAGTTCAGGAGTCTCAAGCCTCAGTAGTCTTGGCCGATTTTTTTTATTCTTTAATAGGCTTGCGCTTGACCACAACTTGCCTGATGTGAAGCAATGATGTAGTCTACGATGGAACGCGCTTACCTAGTAAAGACGATTCATTCGTGACGTTAAGACAGGCAGATTATAACTATCGGAGAACATAGAGGCGGGCAGCGAATTCCACAACTTGGAAAAATACCGAAACCCTATGCGTGTTGTCCTGGCTTCAATCGAATTCAATTTAATACTTATTGCGTTCCACAATGTTAATTAAATAAGGTGTTCCGTATAACAATTTTAGGTATCAATTGTGGATCAAGAGGTACCAGAGGCGGTTGTGGTGTTGAGTTTAGTCTTACAAAAATGCCTAGTTTTTTGATCGCAATAAACTCTTACAAAAAATCTAAACGGACAAAGATCCTTAGCAATCAATTAAGGCAATCCCTTTTATTTCACATACAAATATTTACTATTAATTTGAAGGGTTGTTTGGAATACCTCTTTGTTTAGAAGTACTTGTATAAAAACCTAAATCGTGATGCTGTGGACTCTGAAGGGCTTAGCGAAAAATAAAACGTTCGTTGATTTTAGACCAGTTTCAATAAAATTTAGTCCGTTTATAAAGCTGTAGGGTATCCCCTATGGTCGCGCACCAACTACGCTCCGAGTTACAAAGACTGAGTAGTTTGTTACAACTGCTTAAAAACTGTAATAATTTCCTTTATAATAAGTTTTTGAGGACTAGTTATGGAATAACTGTTGCTGTGGAGTTTGTCAGTGGGAACGTGCAACTGGTCCGTTTTGAAACTCTTTCACTCTAAGACAGTCCATTTATTAAGGAAGGCTATAGACTACTTTTTATCCCTTTTTATAAAAAGTAGTCTATAGCTCGCTCGCTCGCGTGAACTAGGTACATTTTATATCGTTATATAAAATGTACCTAGTTCACGCGAGCGGATCCGCGGCGGAATGCTACAAATATCAGTATGAAACCTATGACCTAGCTATTCAGATAGCTATCTAGATTACTTAGCGATCTAGCTATCTAGATCACTTCAACTTAAAATTTATGAAAACGGTATCTTAATTAGTCCATTCGTTTAAGTGCTGTGCTATAAACTTGCACGCACATATCTACACCCTCTTTGTTTAGAAGTTGAGAGAAAAGAACTTTATTAGGAAACCGGCATGACTTAGAACTTAGAGATCATGTACTACTTATGTATCATTTGCGAAGGATTTAAAGTTCGTTCTGTATTATCACTGAAGTAAATCACAAGTATTATGTAATAACTTTAGGTACCTTACCAATGTGTTAAGTAAGGCTGGTATAATTTAATTTTCTACACGAACCCTCACGGTCGTGCAGTAATACGGTTTTCATCAATCACTGTTAACAGCCCGTAAAGTTACGCTAAGCAGAACTGATGGCTATGAAAAAATGTTAAACGAGTTATGTGCATTGATTTTATATTGGCTCAACACAAATGGCCTTATTCTAAATATTATTATATAAAACAGTCTAGCGGTCTAATGTGGGTTTTACAAGAGGCCAATAAATAAGTTGTCTAAATAGAGACAAACCACTGCATTGGATTTTCCTCTTTCTAATATAAGTCATTGTATTCTGACGAAAACGTGTGTTAATTCATCATTCTGATATTGACGAATCAGTATTTAAGAACAAATTTGAACATTATCATTATTTATAATTGATATTTAACTTAGTAATGGTTAATACTATATAAACGCCTAGTAACAAATCTGCAGTGCGGGGTTAGACTGTAAACTAATATCAAAAACGTACGGTCGTGTTGCTTTATTTAGCGTGACAGGATTGGCGTAAATTTGACTTCTCTCGCCCAAAAAATCAATTGATACGACTAATCGTGTCGTTATTTACTAGAAGTCTAACACCGCTAGACTAAGCTTAAACCTTTTTTTTTAATTCCATTCTATGAATAGATAGATAGATATTTTGTTTGAGATAAATTTATGAACTTATTTGCACCAAAATACCGCATTTTCTTATAGCAGCCGTCAAATAACATCGCCATTGGCCTTAAATGCATAGGAGCCGATTTTCGTACTGAGGCTAGTCATTATTTATCTGAACTGTAATTAAAGTGATAGATTAATGCCATAGATTATCGACACAAAGATATGCAGTCTCTGTTACCCTTGTAACTTGTAAATAAACGCCGGAGTCCATCGTAGCAGCCATCTTGATATTCGGAACGCGTCTGTCGACACGACGTTATGTTACTCAAGTTTCAGAATAGGGAATATCTGCTATACCTGCTCATACTGCCTCAGGTGCTTCAACGATGTTGTACATCATTCAAGCACCTGAGGCTGGCTGCCGAGATGTTTTTAACGGGTAGCCAATTCAAATAGTGTGAGTAAAATCTTCTAGATAACCCGCTGTGTCTTCAGTAGAGGGGACCCTTAAAGTTTTCACTACTCCTAAAAGGCTGCATATGTGTTTATTCTCATTATTGCATACATTTCTTGAGACCGATGACTTTAAAATAATTGAAAGATTAATGAATGACACAATGATATGCACTATCTGTTACCCCTGTGTCTGGTAAATAAACGTCGAAGTCCACAGCAGCCATCTTGACATTCGGAACGCGTCTGTCGACACGACGCCTGCACTCCTTAACGCTTGTTTATATTACTCAAATGCCAGATTAGAGAAGATCTGCTAAACATCTTTAAAAAACCACAGATCATTGAATCCTGCGCAGGAACAGGGAAGATGACTAAATTTTAATCTTTTGCACGTCGTCGTCGTCAATCCTATTAGTGTCCCTCTGCTGGGAAATAGAACAACTATCTTTCGAGTTGAGAGAGATTAGGCCTTAATCCACACACGCTGGCCATCTAGCTAATCTTGTAGATAATTAAAAAAATATTGTAATTGAGACACTTACGGGCAAAATGATGCATAAAATGTAAAGAACCCCCATGACTAAGCTATTTGTTTAGCTAACGAAAAGGTAAAAAAGTTGACTAATATTTTTATTGTAATTTCGAAGTCACAAGCATCTCAACATCCCTCACGTTGACATAATAATAATAATCCATAAAAAATACCTAGCTTATTCATTAAAAAGTTCTAAAACCCAATCAATCATTAACCGTCTACGCGTCGGCGTCACATGTTAAAAAAAATTGAAGATCGAATTCCCGCCGACCGGTTTTTGTTTTAGTCTCACGGTTCTACACTACAGGAGTTCTTGAATGAACTTGGGAAGTGCGTCTGTGTGCTGTAGACCGGATTATGTATGTACCTACAAGCTTGAAATGTATGCAAAATGCATGAAAAATGCTTTTATAATATAGGTCGCGGGACTGCTCAAAACCGGTGAGTGTTAAGCCCGCTCTTGATTTAAAACATTGATATTACGTCGTAAAAAATTAGTAGGCATGCTTCACAACATTTCCACTACAAATTACATACTCACTTCAACCCTTTAGTGTCTCCTAGCTAGGCGCAGGTTTTGTAGAGTATTGGCCTTAAGCCACACACGCTAGCCAAGTGTGGGTTGGTGGATGTCACGACCTCTAATGATTAGTTCTTAGACATGCCGGTTTTCTCACGTTGTTTCACTTAACCTATATTAAGCGCCGCCGGTGAAACAATCCACAAAGGTGTGTAGGCATGACCAGGGTTTGAATCTGTGTGAATCTCCATTCACCGAACAGCCTGGCGGCGGCGGCGACCGCGGGTTAGGTTAGCTCGCCTGCCTTGAATCTGCAACACACTTGTACAACAGTGTCCAACCATATTGTTCAGTTCATCAGAGATTGAGGCTTCTGAGTTATCATAACAGAAATACGGCTAGACGATATGAATTCTAATAGTAGACCGCTGAGTAGTTATTTTTGAGTTATTTCTAATAATTTTATTTTATTTCTAATGAAAATTATGTAATTATTATTTAAATGTTATTATAAGTTAATTGATTAATAAATTTTATTATGAATTGTAAATCTTTATTCTGTTTTTAATTTTATTTAAATTTCAATTGTTATTTAAATTCTAATTATGTAAATTGATTCATTCTTAAATGTTATATCTATAAACCTAAAGTGCTTAGAGCATTTTACACGGAAGGTGTTATACGCAACTTTTAGTACAAACCTACTATAGGCCGACCGTTTAGCTCGCGTATCGCCTGTCACCAAGATTCTGACTCCTCAAGCTGCACAGACAGTGATGATGATTCAAGCCATTAGTCTTACATTACTTTTATCTGTGGGTCAATAGTTCTTTAGGAGATTTAATTTATGTTTTATGACTTTGTACCTCAGATGGCGATACGCGAGTTAAACGGTCGGCCTATACTTAAATTGTTTCTGACAGTTTTTGGTAGAGGAGGTAACCAGTACTCATGTTAAAGGTGAAGTGTCTTTACAAAATGCACACGTAAATGCTACACACAAACACAAAACATGAACCCTCGTATTCATAAACGTCTTACAAGCCCATTATAACTAAAATAGGTCTTGTCTCTGTTTGTCATCTTGATATTTATACTGGCAAGAAAGAGACAAAGTCCATTTCAACTAAAGAGTCTTAGAATTTTATGAATAAGATTGAAACAGTTTATGCATACAAACTGTTCATGTACCTCGGCTGAGGGGAACGCGGTCAATACCAGTTCCTTGTTAAATTTTCTACGATTTAGTAAAATAATGATTTTTAATTTTAATTTAATTTTAAGTTAGCGCCGCCGCCGTGCCGTCCCTAAACTTAACTAATGCGACCTTCCATACAACTTAATTGGCTATTATCTTTAGTTCAGTTATCTCTGAAGGTTAATTGCTTAGATAAGACGGGTTTACAGGAGCCAGTTAAACACCAGTGCGTGCTTTTAACTCTGGCGTCGCTTTTGTTTATGTTACAGGTCTGACTTGTCATTCCTTTCTAAGTTCGTTGGAACTTCGGATTAAGGTGATACTTTTGTTTTAAGGAGCCGCAATGACTTCAATTGAAATATAAATACACAATTAAAGAGCTGAGAAATTCGTAGAAATTATTTTGTTCTTCGTCGAAATTTAACGTGGTGACGTCACACGCATGGTTGTACTGGGCACAAAAAAAAATCCCAACAAGTTTCCACCCGCGACTTCGTCTCTGCTATTTTTTATTCCATACGGGTTCTTTTTACTGCCTGATCAACATGTTAACACAACTGTTTGTTCCGTTTTACGTTTTCAAAGAAGTGCAACACATAACACGAGATTTCTCTCTCCACTATGTAAAGTTTTACCCTTCATTATAACAATAAACTTAACACAAAAAATAACAATAAAATATAGCAGTAACACTAATAATTATTAACGAAACTGTATTAAATAAGATTATAAAATGGAGCGCGTCGTCGTTGCGTGACGTAAGAAAAAATGGCGTTGCCTACAGTACAACACGGGAGCTTAAGGAGAAGTTACATGGGTAGCGGGCGGAAGGTTGCATTCCAGGCGAGTCTCAACTTATCGCGCTCGGGTACCTAGTATATACCTATGCTAACCACTTGATAGCAGTTCTACGAATTATTTCAAAGTGCCATTCTTAAAACTGTATCAGTAGTCGAATTTGCAGATTATTTAGAAACAGCTTAAACACCAAAATCGAGTGTTTGTACATTAGTTATCATATACAGACGATAACATATCAGTTAGAGACTGACATCCTATCACTTGACATAATTTTTACTCGGTAAAACGGCACAAAAATGAGAAACTAAATATTTGTTGTATGTATTTTATTTGTTCGAAGAATGACACGGTTCACAGTAGTCACTAGGTGGAGTGATGATCTCAGCAGAGCGGCCGGCAACAACTGGATGAGAAAAGCCGCGGTTAGTGCGCAGTGACGTGCTTTAGGAGAGCTGTATGTCCAGCAACCAACAGTAGGCTGATAATGATGACTTTACTTTTTAAAATGTGTTTGGCGTCCACTGTCTCTTAATAATAATTCTGCCAACGACAAGTTGAAAGAGACAGTGCAATAAAAAGAAAATTGTACTGTGGACCGAAACTTTGTTCACTGAATATATAGGTAACTAGCTTCCGCCCGCGGCTTCTACCGCGAAATTGATCTCAATAATCTTGTTTCTCCATACAAACTATGGAACCCCGTTTCACCCCCTTAAAAGGTGAGTTTTGAAAAATCCTTTCTTAGTGCACCCCTAGACCCCTATAAGGAACCTATATGCCAAATTTGGAGTCTCCAGACCCAGCAGTTTGGGCTCTGCGTTGATATGTCAGTCAGTCAGTTTCTTCTTTTATATATTAAGTTGATTGAAGTGAGTGGGCTTACGAGAGCATAGGAAATATAATATTGAGACAATATTTAACAAAGAATATATTAATAAATACCAATATATTTATACCTACTAGAAATACGAAAAAAATCACATAAAACAGAAGACTCATGAAGTTCTTTAAAAAATCCGTTATACTGCCATTAACACTTTACCGATGCGCTTGCGCAACTTTCCAAAAAAGGCGACGCCGCCGCCGCTGTCCCGTCTCTTACCCTGTTTCACTGGATTCCGGAACAAGTCTACCCTGTTGACAGTGATGTGCAGGCGCAGGGATTTTTGTTTGCCCTTTGCTTGACGCCGCATTCCTTTACGATATTATAGGGTTGGCCCTGTAGAAAAAAATTAAAAATATTAGTTATGTGGGGTAGGTACAAAAAATATTAATACATTTGTAATCAATGGCAAATGGGTTCTGTGTAAGGATTCTTTGCCTCGGTTCTATATGTATATTGCCTCTGACAGCTGTGTGTGTCCGGTCCGATTAGCCATCGTATATTTTTTAAATTTTTGACGTGACAACGTCTTATAAATTGGTTCGCCGGGTGACACTTCAAGAAACTGCGTTACGCTCCGCTCACGTTATGCGCTCACAATGAGAGCGAGTGAGAGGCACGCGTCCCTTCCACTCTGGCATGGTTAGCCCGCCTAAGAGCGAGAGAGACAGACATAAAAAGTGAAAGGCACGCGTCCCTTCCACTCGAGCACAGTTAGCCCGCCTAAGAGCGAGATTCTTTGTATAAATTAATGTTTTAAATATAATTCTTTGTATAAATAAATGTTTTAAATTGTTACTATTATGTCATCCTTCTTCCTACTATACGAATGAATATTCACATTAAAATTATTTTACCACTCAAAGTCGTTGTCACGTAAAACTTTCGCCCGTATACCGACTTTACAGGCAACCAATTTTTTTTTCATTCAGCGATAGGATGGCGCTTGACTGCAACTTGCCTGATGCTGAGCAATGATGTAATCTATGATGGAACGCGCCACCTTAGTATACCGATTCACTCGTGATTACGAATGATTATCGGTGAGAATGTGGCAGCGTAATGAGCCCTCATATATTTAGAAACCATAAAGGAGCGACAATGCCAACCCATCCTCTCTGCATGGTGTACCATGTCACGGCTACTCATCAAACTATACATTTCCAAAGCTGATATTTCGTTGGACGGAAATCTGATACAATGTGACGTCAGGCTATATTAGACATATAGCTTGTTAAAAAGCCGTGTGAATGCTGTACGGTAGGAAAAAAAATATTCAAGTAAGACAATAAATTGTTTCTTTATGATATCGCAAAATTGTATGTACATAGTTTGTGCGTCACTGAGTATGAAACGTCGAGAACCGTTGGGCTAAGTAATAATAAAGTATTCAAGTTTCACAATTATGTAATAATTTACGACATCAAATATTTTTCCATTGATTTCTAAATCCACTTTTGCACGGTAGCCTCAACATACCGTTTTATTACGCTAGTGAATGGGCACTCGTAAATATCTATTCTATTATGCAATATTGTTTTATTAATGAAACAAAATGGTAATATTCAAAAATAAACGTTTTATTTGTGTTGTATTTATAGTAGGAAATAACGGAATAATTAATGGGTACAAAAATAACAATTGGTATATGTTAAGTAGATGCTTAATTACAAACATTTGAATATGTGGTATTTAACGTGACAATGTTGGACCTTAGACGATATCGGTTTTGTATCGGGTTTTTTTTTTATTATGAACTAGCAAACCCGGCGAACTCCATTTCGCCACCAGATGACTTCGTTTTATGTAACATTTTCCCGCTTTTCTGTTGAAATTTTTCCTGAATTTTCTTTGCTATAAACCTCACGGAGCCCGAGACCTTTCTAACGAATGCAAAACCGTGGAAATCGGTTCGTGCGTTCTAGAGTTATAGCGTCAGGAAGGAAAACCCAACTTATTTTTATATAGTAGATAACTGATATGTTTATATAATAATGAATAAAATGATTATAATATATTCTATTATGGCAACCATGAATCACCTTTAATTATTAGTATTACCTAATTTATTTATAATTTACTTCCATTATTTTAATTCCCATTTCTATCTGCAAATACTAAAATACATATGAGACGAAATTTGATATTTTTTATTAATTTACACAAAATATACTTGTAAGTTATTTATACTCACGCGACAACCCTAAAGCGATATGGGAGAGGGAGGATGTGGTATGAATGTGTAAATATGAGAAGAAAAATAAACTCATTAGGCATATTTTGGTTCAAGAATTTTAGGGGTTGAATTAGAAATTGATGTATTAATTGTTGTGTTGCGACTCGCGATACCTACACCAATTAAAACTTAAAATAACGTAATGTTAACAAGAACTTTTAATTTTTTTCGTTTAATAGCGTCCGAGTTCGTCTCGGGTGCGATTCCGGGTCAAACCAAAAATACTTTTCTAATACTCAGAATACTTTTCTTAACAGCTCGTAGTTGAGTGTTCTGCTCTATGTTAGTAATAGGCTCGCCGTGTTACGTACCTATAGGTTAACCTCTGCCTACACCTTCGAGTAATACAGGCGCGAGATACCACCCACCAGACAACCAGACCTCGCCGTGTTCCGGTGCGATTTCTAGTGACACCATTTAAAAGGGTGTTTCGGAATTGTTGCTCCTTTAAGGTTACTATTCAGAGCCTAATTCTAATACCACCTTATAACCGAAAATAAAATTATTCATAATCACGAGTGAATCGGTATATTGGACAGGCGTGTTCTATCGTAGTCTATATCATTGCTTAACATCAGGCAAGACTATTGGAGAATAAAAAAAAGAGTCATATGATTTCACTGTATATACTTTTGGTATTTCAATCAAAAAGAGGGCTAGTAGTTAATCTAAGTAGATTTTAGTTTCCATTTCAATAACTTAACGCTTGAGGCTCCAATATACATTGATCTATGCTTTAATTCGGTGTCAATCACTACTTTGAAATAGATTGCTGCGTTCGTATTACGTTTGAAACAGACAATCGTAAACCAGTAACTGTGTTATATAATGTTTTGGTGATTAAAAATTGGTTTTATGCCTTACAGCCACATATCTACTTATTTAGGTACTAGCTTCCGCAGTCCCCGTTTCACCCTATAGGGGTTAGGGCCCTGATTCTTGTGCTTTCGAAATTTATCGCCAGTAGTAAAATGGCGAAAAAAATGGCGGATGTCAATGAAAACTAATGAAATCGCCATTTTTTTTTCGACATATCGGTCCAGGTTTGTAATATCCTTTCTGCACCCCTAGACTTCGTATGGAACCTATGTGCCTAATTAGGAGCCTAGACTTCTAGTATAGTATTATATTATCTGTATTCTAGACCTAGCGGTTTAGAATGTGCGTTGATATGTCAGTCAGTCAGTTTTTTATATAATTAGATTTATTATCATCCATTAAGCGTGGTCTGCAGTTAGGTACTCTCATCCAGTTCTGACCACTTACCAGCCATCTTACAGAGATCGTTACTCCACGTAGTCTGAGGGCATCCTAAGACTTTTCCAATCCGTGGTCTCCACTCAAGATTAGATAGATCAATTTCTCGGGCGAAGCCGCAGGCGGAAGCTAGTGTCTTACAATATCTGTGGTAATGTAGAACATATACCACTTTTAAGAAGACCCGATTAATTATCTAGCTCAAATATTTCCACCCAACTAGCTAACATGGACCAGGGCACCTCATCCCACAGATAAGGACCCGTACAGACGGTCTATAGGCTATCGCGTTGTGATACCACCGTCCGGTTCGGCGCGATGACCTCACCTTATCGCCCCGTTCGCTTTGATTCACTTGTTGTTTTGTTACAGTTAAAGTTTTTTATTATCTAGGTATTTACATAACCTCATTTTAGGTTAAAAAGAAACGTACCAGTTTGGTGAACTTGAATGTACTGTACTTAGGTACAGTACAGTTAAGCGCAGTGGTACGGGCCTCGATTTAGAAATATTTGATCGCGGGTTCGATTTCCAGTCGTGTCCACACATATTTGTGTGAATCGTTTCATCGCCGCTGCGCAATCTCGGTGAAGGAAATCATCTTGAGGAAACCGGCATGTCTAAGAACTAATCATTCGAGGGCATGTGACATCCACCAACGTGCGTGTGTGGATTGCACTTGGCCAAAACTCTCTCAACTTTTAAGATAGTTGAGAGAAGACCCGTTCTTTCCCGAAAAGGGTTGAAGTGACAAGCGAACACTTATTATTCACTTTAATACTAGCTTTCCGACCGCGTCTCTGCCTGCGCGTATGTCGGTTATCGGGCTAAACTATTAACCTCTTTTTGCGCAGTCAAATAAAACTATCCTATTCAAAGTTATTTTCGCATTTATATTATTAGTAAAGATTACTGTAAGCCAGGATCGACAGCTTTGTGTGTGAAGATGCTTATAGATAGACCGTTTAACTCGCGTATCGCCTATCGCCAAGATTCTGACTCCTCAAGCCGCACAGACAGTGATGATGATTCAAGCGATATGGATATTAGTGACGAATAGTCTTACATTACTTTTATCTGCGGTTAAATAGTTCTCTACGAGATTTAATTAAGGTTTTATGACTTTGTACCTCAGATGGCGATACGCGAGTTAAACGGTCGGCCTATAGTGTTTGAAACCCGGTTATGCCACGGGAAACATAAATTGTCTTGGATTCTGCACGAATTTACAGTCAGAAGGAATAAAAATTTTGTCATCTTACCTATTAACAGAGCAACTCACGATTAAAATGCGCACGACAATTTCAAGTTTTACTAGCCTTCTGTTTCAAACTGAATGAATTATGATCGAGTTTAATTGATTGTGCAACTAATAGGTTATGGTTAAATGCTGGCTACCGAGTTGTAATCGTAACTAATAATAAAAGTGAAAGTGTTTGTTTGCGTGATTACTGATTCACAGATTGATGTAGTTCAATTTGCATGGAAATTTTGATTGATTGATGTTGTAACTGTGCGTTTGAGTACAACGAAACGTGTTGCTACTATTGCGAACATTGCCTGTCTCTTTTACTCCTTTCTGAATGATTGAAATGGACTGTGTTTGAACAATGTTTGAAATATACGGACGCATGTTTAGCTGTAAGTACGCTTAGTATGAGTTGTCAATACGGGAAATGTTTTCGAATAGGTACTATCATGAAGCTGTCGAGATAATACGTTTAATTGCACATAAATCTACAAATTGTTTTACCTATTCTGTTGCCAATACATTTTATTCTATTTCTAGCAATTATATTTTGTGTTTAACTAATTATTTGAATAAATGAAATGAATTTGAAAATGCATTTTGACAAGATAATTACTGGGCAAGCTTTTTACATCATTGCTTCACATCAGGCAAGGTGTGGTCAAGCGCAAGCCTATTATAGGATAAAAAAAAATATTAGTATTCTTTTTTCGTAATGTTGAACTCGTACTCGTAGTGGTGTAAATTAGAGGCAAGTACCTACTGCCTTGTTTGAGTAAGGGATAGCGTGAATGCCTCTAGCCGACAAGGTGTCGGGTTCGAATGCGGGATCAAAAATCTTGTTAAAACTTTTCTAATTTCTCAGTATATCAACGCGCTCACCTTTAATTTGATTTTACGTTTCGACACGGGTTGCACCGGTTGTGGTCGCAAGCAGACTGATCCAGCGAAAGAGCTCCGTTTATGACGGCGGCTGTAGAACAACATTTTCTCTAGCTACCGTCACTTGTAATTTAATTTAACTATTATTAGGGACCCTACACACTACACCCACTATTTTCGAATTATAGGAATTTTTATATTAAGTATTATTAGTTGAGCGCGTTAATTGCCCGTTATCTTCTAAATATATAAAAGAAGAAACTGACTGACTGACTGACATATCAACGCAGAGCCCAAACCGCTGGGTCTGGAGACTCCAAATTTGGCACATAGGTTCCTTATGGGGTCTAGGGGTGCACTAAGAAAGGATTTTTTAAAACTCACCCTTTAAGGGGGTGAAACGGGGTTCCAAAGTTTGTATGGAGAAACAAGATCAGTGAGATCAATTTCGCGGGCGAATCCGCGGGCGGAAGCTAGTGATAAATATAAATATTAGTTGTCCTCATTTACACGATGGCTTTTTAGTGACTTGCTGTCCTCTCTTACTGATCTGTGCTCTAGTTAATCTATACTTTTTTAATATTATAAATGCGAATGTAAATTTGTTTGTTACGCTTTCACGCAAAAACTACTGAACCGATTTGGATGAAATTGGGTATGGAGGTAGTTTGAGACCCGAGAAAGGACATAGGATAGTTTTTATCCGACTGCGCAAAAAGAAGGTAATGTTTTGGTGCGATAACCGACAACCACACGGGCGAAGCCGCGGGCGGAAAGCCAGTGACACATAAAGGGGATTGAAAGAGTACCTGTCTTTGCGCAGACACTTGTGCACTACACTGACTGCTTACTTAGCTAGTCAGCCTATCCGGAACACCGGAACACTACAGATTATATTATTAGTAAGGTTACGTACAACAGTTAGTGACTTGGTTTGTTGACCCAATAGTAAATTGAATATTGATTAATAATTTATTAGTTGTTGACTATTGTGGCTTTGTTTGACCAATGTTCGTGTTTGATGTTTGTTTTATTGAAAATATTTACCTGTCGTGCAATGATAATTAGGATAGTATTAATGAATAAATAAGTATTATTGTACCACAGTCAATTATTTTATTTGAAGGCTTTTGAAAGATTTTTTAGACTAAAAATATCAGGATTAACAGACAACTTTATGTAGGCGTGAATAATCGGGTAAGAAGACGGTATTTCAATAAAATAACTACGTCAAATATCACTTCACCCCAATCTCTCGATAGCACAATCATTAATTCTACCAGTTAATTACAGATCGTTAAGATGACATTGGATTAAAGCGTAACGTTCACCGAGCACGTTATTGCATCTGCACTACCGTACGCCAAAACGGTTCAACACGCAATGTCAGCCATTCTAAGATGGCCGCTTCACCCGCGCTCGGTGTTCATTCGTTCGCTCATAATGACATTCTCGAGTGACAGGTTACTTCAAAGACGGACGCGATGACAGTATAAAATGACAGCCGATGCATTGAGAAGCAGATGTGCCAACATATTTATTAGTTGTTGACTATTGTGGCTTTGTTTGACCAATGTTCGTGTTTGATGTTTGTTTTATTGAAAATATTTACCTGTCGTGCAATGATAATTAGGATACCTAGTATTAATTAATAAATAAGTATTATTGTATAACAGTGAATTATTTTATTTTTATCCTTTGTTTTGTTTATTGAGCAGCGGTGGCAGTGACTTTGAAATAAACAAATTGCAATTTTCTATTTTTTCAACAAATTTCTATTTTTAATATTATGTAAAATCAGAGCTTCCTCTCGTCTAACACTTTTGCTGTGACCAACAGGGTCCATAATGATTAAATTATAATAAGCACCTCACTTCAATCCTTTTTAGTGTCCCACTGCTAGGCGCAGGTCTTCTCTCAGCTATCTTACTAGTTGAGAGAATTTAGGCCTTAATCCACACACGCTGGCCAAGTGCGGGTTGGTGGATGTCACATGTCCTCGAATGATTAGTTCTTAGACATTCCGGTTTCCTCACGATGTTTTCCTTCACCAATATTAAGCAGCGGCGATGAAACAATTCACACAAAGATGTGTGGGCACGACTGGGATTCGAACCCGCGACCTTATGTTTCTAAGGCGGGGCCCGTACCACTCTACGCTCTAATAAGCACCTACCACCTAAGCATCTACTTACTTAAGGTAAAGCAATAAAGTTATTGAGTATTGAGTATTGAATATGGGTCGCGGGTTCGATCCCAAATTGTGCCTACATATCTTAGTGTGAATTGTTTTATCACCGCTGCTCAATGTCAGTGAACATTGTGAGGCGCTGGCATATCTGATAACTAAAGGAGGATCTGTGACATCATTCTGCTCTCTGCATTGCACAGGTCTGCCGTTGAAGAGTCCCGAAAACCCGCCCGGGACGTAATAACACGTAGTACCCTGGCTCGGTGGGTTCCCACTGGCGGGGTCGCGGTTGTGTCTTTATGGATCCCGTGTCCCCGCCGAGCGTGGTTGCTGGAGTCGGTGGAGTTTTGTGGGTATGGCCCCACGCAGGTCGCCTCCGGCCTTGCGCTGCATGGGGTGGCTGCGGCCTAGAAAAAAAAAGATCTGTGACATCCATGAACTCAACATATCTTAACTCTTAAAGCTGGGACGAGACCACCAAGAGACACTTTGTTCATTTGTTTTTATGCCTAAAAATATCTATGCCCACGTCTTAAAAAAAACAGAAATGCGTTTTCTATTTTTGAAATTAGGTGAAACAGCGTGTTTCAAATGTTTTTGTCATGTATGACGTCATGTCACTGACCTTGTAGTGACCGCGAATGATGTTTATAAGTGGTGCCAAATTTTTTGTTGTGAGACCCATTACAACTTGTGTTATGTAAAATAGTGTTTATAAGTTGCGATAGTAGGTAGCAAATATTTAGTGAACTATTAAATCTTGAACAATTTTAACCTATTTTAACTACTTAAGTGTAAACCTTCCGATTGGGCTATACTGTGCCCGGGAGGTCGCGGGTTCGCTTCCCGATCCGGACAATATTTGTGTAACGACAAAAATTTGTTTCGGTGTCTGGTTGGTTGAGGGACTACCCTTCGTGCCTCGGAAAGCACGTTAAGCCGTCGCGCGTCGGTACCGGTTGTCATTTAACACATCTATGACAATCGTTACATGTAGCCAGAAGCCAATATAATCTGACACCTGGTCTAACCATTTTGGCTACTGGTTCCAGGGTTTCGAGGTCTGATGGCAGTCGCTCGTATAATTTTGGTAGGCGCATCAGGTTAGACTGGGAGCCGACAACAATAGAAATGGGAAAAAGAAAAGGGAAATAATGATATGAAGCATATTGAATTGCCTTGTGTTTACCTTTTATGAACCATGATATATGAACTATAGGCCGACCGTTTAACTCGCGTATCGTCATCTGAGGTACAAAGTCATAAAACATTTATTAAATCTCATAAAGAACTATTTAACCACAGATAAAAGTAACGTTAGACTATTCGTCACTAATATCCATGTCGCTTGAATCATCATCACTGTCTGTGCAGCTTGAGGAGTCAGAATCTAGGCGATAGGCGATACGCGAGTTAAACGGTCGGCCTATAGTCCCCTAAGTCTTTGATCATCATAAAGCGAGTGGGTTACTGTACTCATTAAATCCATCACCATAACATTAATGACTACCTACGGATGTTTAACGTGCGCTTGTCATCACTACAGTCATGTCAACAAAACGATGACACAACAGCTAAGTGTGAGTCATTTAGATAACCTGTACATACAAGTTTTTAGTTAAACTGTATCAATGTTTGACGTTTCAAATTGTATTCTTCAATAACATAATTATTTTCTTACTAGCTTTCCGACAGCGGCTTCGCCCGCGCGTATGCCGGTTATCGCGCCAAAACATTACCTTTTTTTTGCGCAGTCGGATAAAAACTATCCTTTGTCCTTTCTCGGGTCTCAAACTACCTCCATACCCAATTTCATCCAAATCGGTTCAGTAGTTTAAGCGTGTAAGCCTAACAGACAGACACAGTTACTTTCGCATTTATAATATTAGTAGGGATTAACTAGAGCGTCTTACCTGGATCAAAAAAAGGTGGATAACATAGAAAATCAAAAGAAATCGCCATTTTTGTTCGACAAAATATGTCTATTGTAGATAAATGTCTAAAGATCAAGAATCAGGGCTCTGCAATCGCGCGCTGTTATGTAATATGCCGATGATAAAATCACTTCACTCAACCCTTCTTAATCTCCCACTGCTGAGAACCGGTTTTCTCTCAATTATCTTACAAGTTGAGAGAGCTAAGGCCTTAATCCATACACGCTGACCAAATGCGGGTTGGTGGATGTCACATACGATTTTTTCCTTCTCCTATATTGAGTAGCGTCGATGTTACAATACACACAAAGATGTGTGCACGCTCGGCAATCGAACCCGAGACCTTATAAATCTAAGGCCAGGCGCTTACCGCTGCGCCACCGCTGCTCTCCCGTAACCTATCCTTCCTCTATAGAAGGATTATCTAACAGTGTAAGAATTCTTCAAACAACATTACCTGTAGGGTTTGTTATTGGTATGAGATTGATAGTCAAAGGAGACATTGTTCTATTGGAGCAAAAACACCATTTGTTCTAGTTGTTAGTAATAAAAAAATACCAAAAATCTATCACAATATGTGCAAAGTAGCCCCGTTTTACGGTAGTCCTTGAGATTAGAGCGTTTATACATATGATATTGGCACAATTAATATACATACCTATATAAAAAAAAAAACTCGAATTTCTACTTAATTTGAAGCACATAGTTTTAGTGTCCGACCGAATATTCGGTTTCGGTTTCGGTTTCGGCTGAGTTTCGGCAAAAACACGAGTTTCGGTTTAGTTTCGGTTTCGGCGGCAAACTGGCCGAAACTACGGCCGAAACCGAATGTGCGTTCGGGAGTTTCCGCGCTGTCATCGGAACGGTCGTGCTCGGAGCGTTGAATGAGTGAATGAATCCGATCAGAGCCAATGTCGTGATTCGCTCGCTTGTTTGTGCTGTTCGCTTTGTTTTGTTGTGGTGGCGAGTTTTCGAGTGATTTATTTTGAATTTGGTAAGTTTTATCTTGTTTTATGTCGTTATATCATAAGTGCGGGAAGTAAACATCAAAAAAATATTCAATATGGCTGATAAAAGTATAATCAAAGTAAATCTAACCTAAAATTTTTTTTGGTTTGCAATTGTAAATTGTAAACAAACATCAAACATTACTTAGGTAGTTAGTTATGACTATAGTGCATTTCATTGTGATAGTATTATGAATTCAGAGTTTCAAAGTTCATTTTAGTATTTATCACCAAGGTATACTATCCAAGTGGCAAGTACAGTAGATACTAACTTTCATATTACCAATTTTGTTTTGAGAAATTATTAAGGTAAAAGACCCGATTATGACACGGGTTATGTCGATTTTTTAAATATTGTGAGTAATTAAAAGAAACCTAGACTATAAATCCTTATTTTTCTTTTTAATAAATTAAATTTTTAAGAATTGATAGTATTTAGTAATAGCTAACCTTTAGTAATTAGAATAGAAGAAACCGTGTTAATGTAATGTAATACTAATATCATATTAGTAACTACTAACTACATATGTGATTAAAAATGAAATCTATGTGATCTAAAGAAAAACAATAGAGACTGATTAAACTGACTGATTATAATAACGTTTTCTTTATTTTTTCCTCAAAATATGAGCCTTGCAAGGAAGTTTCGGTTTCGGTTTCGGTTTCGGCCGAAACAGACACCGTTGCCGAAATTCGTTTTCGGTTTCGGTTTCGGCCGTAAAACTAGTTTCGGTCGGACACTACTGATAGTTTGTTATAATTATATGTTAGATATGTTACTAGGTCAGCCATTTATTCCGTAGTGGGCTATAAATTTTTTAACACGACATACTGAGTGCATTAAATTGGTGCCCGAGTAAAGGAGCGCACATACTAACCATTAATACTTTGCCCGTACCTACTAGGGGCTCGTAGGTGGGCACAGGCAACAATTTAAACTACAATCACTTCTTAAACTATATTTTAGCACAAACATATGAATTCTTGTAAAAGTAGCAAGCAGTAAAAAAATTGTATTATGCTAGCACGGCAATAGTTATACCCAAGAACTAAATCACACGCATTCATTCGCTCACTCTCTCACACATTCAGTACCTCACTCGCTCTCTCGCTTGCACACCATTCTTGATAGTTAAAATACAAGTAGGTGAGCGCGTCGCCAACACGTATTTGATTCAACTTCAACTAAATCAACTAGGCACAGTCCGCGAAGACTAAGCTGAACTTTACATGTGTAAGTGTTTAATATAGATAGTGTACTCGTCCTTTGCTTGGATAAAACCGGTTTATACTGCTTTTTTGTGTAGCACCCAAAAAACCGATTCACTCGTGATTACAAATGATTTTCGATGGTAAGGTGGCAGTGGAATGAGGCTCCATATGCTTAGAAACCATAAAGAAGCAAAAATTCTGACCCACCTCTTAAATGGTGTCACCGGACATCACACCGGAACACGGCAAAGCCGCTTGCCGGTGCGACTTTATCTGGTGGGTCCGGTCTCTAACCGCGGCTGAAGCCTACCACCAGTTAATTACTAGTAAGCTTAATTACCAGTTGTTGATTGTTGAGGGATTCAGATAAAAAATACACTCAAAAAGGTGTCTCAGCCCCCAAGAGTACTAGCAGTAAAATAAAACCCTTTCATTAGTGTTAATCTGTAATAATGTGCAGTGTGCAGACTGCTTAAAACATGCAAATTTAAACGGATATATTACTGCATGACCTAGTTGTAGGAATGTATTTTACAATACTTTAAATTGTTAATACAGAATATTAATATCTAGAGTACTACGCCATATGGCAGTGTTGAGCCGAAGGATACCTATGGAAAATTCATGAGTAGACCTACAACCATAGTAATAACAGTAAATATAGTCAGTTCAAATTATGTAGGTAGATTACATAGTTTTCACGTCTCATTGTGGAAGTGTGGACATATTTTTTTTTTATTATGACAGGGCCACTTGGCGATAGATAGATAGATACTACACTCAAAAACATAACCCTCCTTCTGGCGCAGTAAGGTAAAAATAAGCAAACCTTTATTTTAAATACCTACCATATTCTTCCACTAAAAGAATAATGACCTACAATTACCTGTAATTATTTC
Source organism: Meganola albula (assembly GCA_936450015.1). NCBI lineage: Eukaryota > Metazoa > Arthropoda > Insecta > Lepidoptera > Nolidae > Meganola > Meganola albula. The sequence goes on from OW388156.1 coordinate 1,257,520, forward strand.
AATGACTGCGTCTGTATTTCCATTTAGTTTACAACTAGTCAGTCTTGTCAAGATCTTGGGTTAGTAATTTTTAAACAGGTCTGGCACCTGCCTACTGTTTAATTCTATACATAAACGGTCTCATCCGTTAATATGGACACAAACGGTATTTATATGAATGCTAGTTTAGTTACCCCTGATTTGCACTGGCAAAACATGTACAAGAAAACATTTCGTGGCAAACACTGTCCAGTGTTCAACTGTATCACTTATGCTCCTCGCCCACGGCGACATTTATGTATTTATGTATTTTTATTATCAAATTTCACAACATTACAATATTTCATTGCCCCACAAAACTGTTTTCACGGTTTGTCTGTGCGTAGGTACATAGATTCAGGTTAACAATAATTGTGACAGTGCGTGAAATTTTAACAAACTATATTATAGGTCGGTATAGGTGTACACTTATACAGTATTCAAACGGCTAAGTAAGAATTGTTATGGCTTTGCAATGCGCAACAGAAGCGATGCCAACGTGCTACAACATCGTGACCATCGATGCAAACGCGCGACCGTGTCGGACGCCATTATCGGAAAGAAGACTGAGGGAGAGTGGCGCTTAAGTGGAGAATGCTACACAGACGTCGCGACAGAGACACGAAGCGAGGTCCACTGCCAAACCAACCGATCATTCAGTTTCCACGAGTTTAAAAGACCAAAGCATTTGACCACTGAAAGTTTGGTATTAGTCAGGATCTAAATGGATGGATCAGGATCTAAATCGACGGAGGGAGAGTGGCGCTTAAGTGGAGAATGCTACACAGACGTCGCGACAGAGACACGAAGCGAGGTCCACTACCAAATCAACCGATCATTCAGTTTCCACGAGTTTAAAACACCAATGCATTTGACCACTGAAAGTTTGGTATTAGTCAGGATCTAAATGTTCCTTTACTTTTGTTCATCATTATCATTGGCTTATAGCCATTCACTGTTAAAAATAAATAGGTTCTGCCGGGGCGGCTTTGCCCGCGTGGTATTAGGGTATAAAGTAGCCTATGTGCTATTCCAGACTGATCCATATTTGTACCTATCAGTAGCTCTTGCGTGAAAGAGTAATAGGTCATTTATATGGCCCTTGACGAAAATCCGGTGCCTGAAGACAAGCCTTACCCAATAAGCGCCATTTCACTGTTCTCCCCTTTTCCGTTTGTAACTTCTTCTTCATAATTTAACTTTTTAGTGTTGAACGATTTTAGGCCGTAATTTACACACATCCATGTGGGTTGGTTATTAGCGAGTTTTAATTTCTAAAATAAGCTTAGCTTGCTTCTTCCTAATATAATCTGACACCTGGTCTAACTATCTCGAATACGGGTTTTGAGGGCAGATGGCAATCGCTCGTTTGATTCTGGTAGCTAGCCGCATCAGGTTAGACTGGGAGCCGACCCTAATAGAAGTGAAGAAAAAGACAAGAGAAATGATGGTGATGAACTAGCTTAGCTAGCTTGCTTCTTGCTTACGACATCGCGGGGAAGCCTTGTTTTCTTTTAGCAAAGTTAAACAACAGTTATAGGTAGGTAGGTTCCGGTGCGATGTCTGGTGACACCATACAGAGCGGTCGGAATTGTTGCTCCTTTGAGTTTACTAACCATATGGAGGCTAATTCCACTGCCACCCTCTCGGCGAAAATCATTCGTAATTACGAGTGAATCGGTGTAATGGGCTGGTGCGTTCCATCGTAGACTACATCATTGCTTAACATCAGGCAAGTTGTAGTGAAGCGATAGCCTATTCAAGAATTTTAAAAAACCCTCTCACCTCAAATCATTCTTAATCACGCGTGAATCCGTTCCATTGTAGACTACATCATTGCTTAAATCAGGCAAGTTGTAGTCAAGCGCAAGCCTTTTTCAAAATAAAAAAGGTACTCATGAAGATGTGTGGGTGCCCCCTGTGTTTGAAGCGTCAAATATTATTTCGAAGCAATGTCTTCATTTCAAAATTGTTTATGATCCAAAGTCGGCATTAAATTCAACATTAAGAAGTGTTTAGTAATATGCACTGAATCATTTATCGTCGATCAATGAGTCATCGATCCGTTCATTCACATTTGGTACACACACTCTAATTAATACATCCTTTATTAAGTGTAAAAGTGTAAGACGGTCATTATCAAAGTAGACCTTATAACTTCTGTTTCTAGTTTGTTGGAGAATTGTTTTTTGACACCACCTGTGACCAAAAGGCTTGCCTTCATCTTGGACAAAGAATTACTATTGCCATTCAGCGTGGCATTGCTGCCAGCCTCTTGGGCACGTTCCCAGAAGACAGCGATGCGTAAGAGTCGCGGTGGAAAATTGGTAGATAATACTTGTACATATTATTTATAATACATTCTGCACTTTGACCCTTTTTAGCGTATAACTGCTGGGCAACTCTTCTCTCAACTATCTTACGAGTTGTAAGTTCGTGTTGGTGGATGTGACATGTCCTCGAATGATTAGTTCTTAGACATGCCTGTTACCTCACGATGTTTTTCTATACCGATATTGAGTAGCGGCTATGAGATAATTCACACAAAGATGTGTGAGCACGACTGGGGATCAAGCCCGCGACCTTATATTTCAATGGCGAGCGGATACCGCTGCGCAACCGCAGCTCGCTTGTTATACCTGCTAATTTATTTGTAATTAAAGGATGGAGTGTAACGGAAGCGGATACATTACGCGGAATATATTTGAGAAAGTATTTGGTCAAATTGATTTCTATATTGCAGACCTGACTTTTGATAGTATCACTTCAACCCTTTCTTGGTGTCCCACTCCTGGGCACGGGTCTTCTCTCAACTATCTTATGAGTTGAGAGAGTTTAGGCCTTAATCCTCACACGCTGGCCAAGTGCAATAGAAAAAGAGTAGATAGATTTGATGCATATTTAAAAAATTGTGGTTTGAGTAAGATTAGGAATTTGAAGCTGAATAATTAGGTACAAAAATATTTTATTAATTTCGGACGAGATACGCGGTATTATAAGTTAAGTGCGTAAATTTACTTAGGTAGGTACTTTACTTACCTACTTTTCTACATAAATCACCTTTTCATACATTTTCATATAATTTGCTTTGTGGTGTGGTTTGATATTTTGTGCTGACGCTACTTTTGATTGGTTTTTAGTATGAATTTAGTCGCGAGTCCAGTCCTTTTCTTATTTGAAACGCATAGTAATTACAGTAAGCAAGGCTTGTTCAACAAATTTAGCCTTAATTGGACATGTTATTATCTAAATATTCAATGCGTTTGGATAATTTTAGTTTATTACTACGGTATTTAGTAGAACTATTATCATTATTTTGAAACTGTGACACTGTTTTAGGTACACTCAGAAGAGTTAATGGTTAATCGTTTTGATTTATTCTATCTACTAGTTGTCACAATTTTATTTCGGTGCCGGAAATTCGTCAAAATTTATTTATAAAATGTTTTTTGTTTCTTTTATTTTGATAGAATGACAGACAAACTGCCTACAGGCGCATTAATTAGGTTAGTGCCTATCTGTAATATACTTTCTTTTCACATATCGTGAGTTTGGTTCCCACTCAAGACAGACATTTGTGTGAGTCTGAGTTTAATCATCTTACCGCATCATGTATTTACAGTAGAAAAGTTTAAGTTGTGTAGTAAATTATCATCAGTTGTCTGATTTCTATAACACAAGCTCTATTTATTTCGGGATCAGATAGCCGTGTGTATTAATGTCACAGCATATTATTACCCCCAGTCGATTACGGTTCCGGTCAGGACCGGACCGCGCGATCGCGAAATGCCCCCCGATCCCCTTAAAAAACTAGTGTCCGGCAACGTCGTGAGCCGAGGTTCGTCCCCACATGGGGAGCCCTCATGGCAGTTGCCACAGTACTTGATCGGTTCGACCGTCCTCGGATGGCTCACCGAAAAACTCCGATAAACCAATAGAGGCCCTTCCGGCCGATTGGGTTTAGGTCAACAGCAAAAAAAGCATATTATTATTATTTGACAAAAAACGCACTACAGTTCTGCTTTTTAAGCAATGCTTAAAAGCAGAGCTGTATCATCGACAATCCAACCGGCGAATACATTTCGAAATTTTCAACAATATCCCTTAACAAATTCGTTTGCTATGGATACGGGCCATCGTGTTCTACCTGTTATCTATAATCGCGTTTAGTTAAAGCACCAATTATAAAGCTATGCTTGCACACTAATTGGTTTTAGAACCTTTAGTCGGTATGGTTATGACGAATCATGCAAGTCGGGAATTTTAGTTAAAAGGGATTTCGTCATAATTACTCTCAATTCAATTGATATCTACCCATTATTGCTAGATGTTTGAATCATTTATCTATGCATGTCTATGGTTTAAATAAAAAATATGTTATGCGATGTAATTAAATTTTTGTTTTTATTTCTCACTAGCTGACCCGGCGAATTTCTTACCGCCGTCTATGAATGTCGTTTACCTTTTAGCTGAACTAATTTAAGCTTTGATGAACGTAATACAATAATACAAAATAACATTATTATAGATAGAAACATAAAAGTATTAGTTATACCTTAATCAATGATTAAGGTATAATGATCTGATCACAACTTTATAGTCATCACTTGGCATGCGCTCTGAAGCAGTCTTGAACAGCCTGACCAATTCATGATGTTCATGAAGCATAAGCTGCAGATCTTGGAGAATTACTCTTTTCGTAGCTGTGTTGATCCCTTGACGCCGGTCAAGTTGTTCTTCCATATTGCCCATGAAGTATATTTGCAAGAATTTATGCTGTGCATATTCTATAGGTTGCAATGATCCAATGCGATGGCAAATCTGGCCTTGAATCTGTAAAGTCATAGCCATAGTAAGAGTTATATTTGCAAACACTTTTTTTAAAAACACTTTTTTTTCAAATAATAACGTTTCGCCATAAAGCAGGGAGCACAATGGCTCTGGGGACGGGACCAATAATGGCAATTTCACTTTACCACTAAGGCAGCACAAACCAGGCGTTTCACCAGCAAACTTCAATGCTCCACAATACTGGCAAACTACGTCCATTGCACCAATGCAAACTAAACGATGCAAGCTGTAGTAGATGGTGCAATCATATACAAACGCTGCTCAATTCAAATCAGTACTTGAACCATTTCTTCTTGCACTTTTAGGATTATTCCTCTGTTCATCTGTACGATACGCTCGACGATTTCTCGTTTCTAACCTAGCTGTTTCACGGGCTGCCTCTCTTTGCGCTTGTGTTTGAGAAGCACGAATTAATTCCCTTCTTTGCTCCATACTAACGCGGCGCTCTTCTCGTGCAATTTCTCGTTCTTCATCAGATAATTGACTCGCGATATTCCGTTGCCTAATTGCATTACGGCTCCGCTAGAAAAAAATAGATCTTCTAGTACGCGGCATTGTTCTTCTTCTTCTTCTTTTAATTATGGCCTCTGCAGAAATTATTCCGCAATTTTGCCAGTGTCAAGTTTAAATAAGTATATAAGTTTTTAAAGATTAGTAGTAAAAAACTAAAAAACTGCGACGTTCTAAGACGCCATTTTTTTCCCAATTACCCGCGGCATTGTTATTAATATTAATACTGAATGTGCACTCGCATAAAACCACATAAATAGACATTGACAATAGACATAGACAATAGCTCAAAGAGTATATAACCACTACGTATGAATAGCTTATCTATAAAAATCATAGACAACCTATAAAAAGACATTTACACTTTTGTTAACCTGTAGAATAAATCATATATATTATTTTCGGAAATAAAAATTAAATTGAAATGATTAAGTAATCATTAATATGTATTATGCTATTCTGGGCGGAGACAAATCCAACTAATCAATAACCATTAAAATTGGTCCAGCAGAACTCGAGTTATAAGTGTTGTAACAAACCCGTCTTTCTTTTATATATATAGATTTGGAATTTCTATCAATAAAGAACAGAATTAAGATAAAAAAATTATCTACAAGTAATAATAAATAAATACACATTATTTGATATTTTTTAAGTAAAAGAAAAATATATATTTTTTTTTTACTTTTACTCATTGTATGTACCTATCTAGGTATTATTTAATTTCAATGGTGTTGCATAGATCTAATGTGTCTGAAATAAATGATATTTCTTTCGGTCATGTATTTAGGTTTATAATAATATTTGCTTACCCCCACGGCTACGCCCGCGTGATACTAGCCAGTGTGGTAATCCTGACTATTATCTATCTCTGTGCCAAATTTCATCCAATTCCGTCCAGTACTTTTTGCGTGAAAGAGAAACAAACATTCATCCAGACATAACAAACAAACATTACAAACTTTCGCGTTTATCATATTAGTAGGATTTAATATAGTAACAGAACGTTCAAAGTTCAAACACTTAAAACAAACGTTAAATGTCTTTGTGACAGTGACAGTAAAACATTATAATTGTATGAACCTAATTTGTACAGAATACAACGGCAATACAACCATAAATAAGATAAACCTTTTGTTAGCAAGATGGCCGCCCTAAACTGTCGGAGCGTTACCGATACAAAATTGGCGGTAATTGACGTCTTTGTCGGCGGCTAGGGATGCCATTCACTAAAAATTGTCTTGTCACTGCGTGATTGTTTAATTTTGTGACATTAAACTAATTCGAATTAGGCAGTAAAGTTTAAAAGATTTAACACGAGAGTTATACGTGTAAAATTGGTTATTTTAAGTTTAAAAAGACGAGCAACATTTCCGTGACTAAAAATCTATGTATCATTCGACCTGTTGGCTGTCACCGACCTCAAAAAACTATTTGGTCTATGAACCTATTATACTTATGTTTTGCATTGGATTTATTATTTGTTTTCTTTTAAGTTTGTGACAATTGTCGGTGCAGCTGATGAATCTCTTTCCATTTGGCCCGATCTAGAGCAGCTTTTTTCACCTAACCTCCATTCGTTGGTATTATGTCGTATAGACACGGCAACAACCAATTTTTTTAATGTGTAAATAATTATTGCATCCTTTTCGTTACTTCGACCTTTTTGAAGTCGTAATAATATTTTCAATTGGCTTTATTATACGTAATGATTAATTAATATTGGAACTACGGCATTCAATTACTAGCTAGTAAATAGTGTAAATATGCATATGCTAATATAGTTCAAGAGTGTGCGCAAACGCAAGTGCCACTCTCTATTTCCCCACTGACGCCACCGCTACGACCCGTGAGCGATCGGCCGCAAGACTAAAGACTTAACGTGCTTTTCAATAAAATGTAGGTTTTGTTTTAATCATTACAACCTTCCTTTTAAGTATGTTTATTACTAAATTAGTAGGTTATATAAAAGATAACGTCAGAGGTCGGTTTCTTCTGTTTCAAGGGCAGGGCAGTGTGTAATTATTATTGACGTGACAACGTCTTAAATTAGGTTGCGGCTGGGAGGCACTTATGAAAAAGTGTAACGCTCGGTAACGTTACGATGAGTCACCGAACGAGAGAGAGGCCCGCCGAATGCCTTGCGTCTCTCTCCCACTCAACTATGTTTCATCCTTCTTCCTACTATACGAATGAATATTCACATTAAAATTATTTTACCACTCAAAGTCGTTGTCACGTAAAACTTTCGCCCGTATACCGAATTTACAGGCAACCAATTTTTTTTATTATGACTGTTATTAGGTGGGTTAATTCTAATTAATCCCAAATTGAGGAACATTTATGTTTTTCTGCCCATTTTGTCGTTATTTATGGTTTCATGTTTGGTTTCCACTTTTATCATAAATATATATAATATAAATATGTTTTTAGGTGTTTTCTAAGTAAGTGAATTCATGTAAATTCTTATCTATATATATATTAGTCTCGCTAAAACTCGAGAACGGCTGAACGAAGATATCTTATCTTGGTCTTGAAATGTTCGTGGAGGTCTAGGGGAGGTTTAAAAGGTGAGAAAAATTCGAATAATTGCCCGGGAAAACCCTTAAAACAGCCCTTTTCTTTTTTTATCTAAAATAGGCTTGCGCTTGACCACAGCTTTCCTGATGTGAAGCAATGATGCTTTTTTTATTTTTTCCCATACAAACGTTTTGATTGAGTGTTCTAAGCATGGAAAGTCTGCCAAGAATGTGTTTAAATTTATAATTATTTAAATTTTGTCTAATACCAATATCTACCCGTGCGAAGCCGGGGCGGGCCACTAGTGAGAAATAAAGATATTCTAAACCTATCAGACCTACTTACCTACTTGTAATGTTAGATATATCTAATACACAATACTAAATCTACACTAAATATAGTATCATTTATAGCCACACTGCTTTTGTGTGTGCACGTTAGTCCGCTAATTTCTTCTAAACCACGCAATGGATGTTGATGTAGTCCTTACTAATAGCTAGGGTGATGACCGAGCAAGGTCGTTAATTACACCCACAGATACCTTTATCTAACCAGCGCATAGAAGGGCGTTTTACAGCCTTTTTACACGCGAACTAAGTTTCTACGAAGTACGAAGTAGATGCTTGCGGCATCCAGTTAGGTGTACCTATGTCTGTGGTACAGTCCGCGAGGTCTACGCTGAGCTTCGTATTTGTGTGGGTAATCTCAGTGGTCATTTGTATGAGTTGCGTCTCGTAAGGGATGCACTGCGCCCCAGGTCGTTTGCCAAAAGCCAGTATAAACCGGTTCTAAGTTTCTAACCAAGCAAAGGATGCGTCGCGCCCTAGGCCGTCGTCACACCTATACTTTTAATGTAAGTGGTGTGTTTAAAGTCGCTCAACGGGCTATGAAAAGGGCTATGCTCGGACTATCTCTGAAGGATCGAATACAAAATGAAATGATCCAACAGAGAACTAAGGTAATCGACATAGCTCACCGGATTAGTAAGCTGAAGTGGCAGTGGGCCGGTCATAGCTGCCGCAGAACTGACAACCGCTGGGGTAAACGAGTTCTTGAGTGGAGACCACGAATTGGCAAACTTAGCGTAGGACGCCCTCAGACTAGGTGGAGCGACGATCTCAGCAGGGCCGGCAAGAACTGGATGGTAAAAACCGCGGATCGTACTCAGTGGGGTACTTTAGAAAATGCCTATGTCCAGCCGTGGTCTAAAAAAAGGGTTCTGATAATGATGATGTGCACTCACCCTGCAAAGTTCAGCTTTAGCCTCGCGGACTGTAACATCTGTGCAAAGCAAGGACAGGTTGGTAGTTATTTGTAAGTAATTATATTAAGCAAGTATTTTGTGCGTAAATGTAGGTGCATTCGAGTATTCAGGTAATGCCCAAACTAGGTTGTTTGTAAAGAACCTTTAATTACTGAATTTATTAAGAAGCGTGAGACTTATCTAAAGCGCAGAATATACAGGGTGACTGGTTATTAGTAAAATACTTACCCACGCGAGCAGCAGCGGTGGTGTAGCGGTATCAGAAATATAAGGACGCGGGATCGATTCCCAGTTGTGCCCACACATCTTCGTGTGAATTGTGTCATTGCCGCTGCTCAGTATCGGTGAAAGAAAACATCGTGTAAAAAACCGGCATGCCTAAGGAATAATCATCCGAGGACATGTGGCATCCACCAACCCGTACTTGGCCAGCGTGTGTGGATTAAAGCCTAAACGCTCTCAACTCACTAAAAAGATTTGAGGTGAAAGGGTATTACCCGGGTACCTTTGATGTTTTGACTTTGGTACCCAAACTAGGCGCATGCCTGTAACTTGGTCACTGGCTTGTGCAGCAGCGTATGTTACTGTGTGTAATTTAGTGGGTGTGTGCGTGTGTGTGACTAGTTTATTATGTGTGTGTAGGTATGTGCAATAAGCCAATAACCAAGTAAAGGAAAAACTTGGTGTCATGTTGTTTATGGAGGTGAAAGAAGCTGCTCTAGATCGAGTCATATAGAAACCAATTAATTAACTACACTGACAAGGGTCTCAACCTTCAATTAAACGAAGAAGCACGTAATTTCCTTATGATTATTTTTCTATTTTTTGTACATAAAAGTGTGTGATAGATAAATGATCAAGTAACGTTCAACTAATTTATTATATAGGTACCTACTAGCTGCACCAGCGAACTTCGTACCGCGTATTACTAATGTAATACGTATGTATTTTTTAATGCCACGTTATACAAAAATAAAAACAAAAAATTTCGACAAAAAAATTAAAAAAAATTAAGGGTAAATTAACAACTCTTAGGGGTATGAAAAATAGATAGTAGCCGATTCTCAGACCTACTGAATACGTATATAAAATTTGGTAAAAATCGGTAAAGCCGTTTCGGAGGAGTACGGTAACGAACATTGTGACATGGAAATTTTATATTTAGACTAGCTGGGCCAGCGAACTACGTACCGCGTATTTATTAAAAATAAAATTTCACTTATGGGTATGAAAAATAGATAGTAGCCGATTCTCAGACCTACTGAATATACATAAAAAATTTCATAAGAATCGGTCGAGCCGTTTCGGAGGAGTTCGATTACGCACCCCGTGACACGAGAATTTTATATATTAGATTATAGGCAGTTGATTATACTACCTATTCTTTTAAATATAGATGTACCTACTGTTTTATTGATACCTATGCAAAAATATATAGTTTCTTTTATAATTATTCTCAAATCTTTTTAAAACGCCAGATGAATTCCTGGGTGGGCGATGACCGCATTATTTTTTGCTGTTAATCGAGCTGGCTGTTCATCGAAATTTGTTTAATCTGTAGATATAAAACTGTTTCGGTAACTGAACCATAAACAGCGGCGCGCGTGTAAGAGACTCTGGTTTTGACTAAGTGTCAACAGCTAAACTAATCGTTTTATGGAATTTAATAGCGAACGGCCAACCTTTTCACTATGGAGTTAGTCCTTACCATCAGGCGCACACGCGACGTTCATATACAATTTTAATTTTATTTATTTTGTGTATGATAGGTACATTAATTGAATTAAATGAATTTTAATTTTTAGATCTACGCGAATATCACACATTGAAATAAAACTACTTTAAAACGGATTTTATCGCGGTATATTTTAGATTTTAGTCCACCCGTGACCATGAAGTCTGAAAAGACTTTGAAACGTCGGGATCTAAAATCTAAATTATCTTTTACTACGAACGTATCAATGGATGTTTTATCTGTCTTTCACTCAAATAGAGTACTGCGTACACGTCCAGAGCAGTACCTAATTGTAAATTGAAATAAAGCAAAATTAACAATTAAAAAAAGATTGAAATAAAACTACTTTTTAACGGATTTTATCGCGGTTTATTTTAATACCTCAGTCCACCTGTGACTGACATGAAGTCTGAAAAGATTTTGAAACGCCGGGATCTAAATTCAAAAATAAACCGCGATAAAATCCGTTAAAAAGTACCTAGTTTTATTCCAATGTGAGATATTCGCGTAAATCTAAGACAATACTATTTAAAAAAAGAATCATTTTAGGAAATGATTCTAATTAAGAAACGGAATGCGTCCTCTTTGTTTGTGGGGGGTTGTTCTCCCACTCAGTACCTATAATTAGAGAATTTCAGTAGCGAATCAAATATTTGGAATACCCTCTTTATCCGGCGAAAAGTTGGTAATATTCACCTCTGACCTTATTCAGGTAATACAGGTTATTTTAAACATAATGGAATAGGTTTTTACATTTATAAAAAAAAGACTTAAATCGGGAAGCCCCTAATTTTTACGTTAATTGTCTATTTTAAAACCACTACAAAGATTATATACCTATTTTTCGTTACAATAACCTTTTGTTTACAACTACTTAATTATTTGCAAAAATTGTAGGTCATTGAATCTTACCTACTTAGTAACTACAACTAGGTACCTACTGAGTAGAAAGAATTCATAGTATAATAAATCATACTTATAATAAATAGGTCGCCATAAGCCAAGCCGTAATCGCCCATTAAGAAGGTGGGACGACGATTTTCGCCTAACATTGGGACCTTACTGGACCAGAGTTGCAATCGATAGAGTGCAGTGGAAGCAGTTGGAGGAGGTCTATGTCAAAAGACACACCGAACTGAGGGACAGAAATAGCTTAAGTGTTTTACCTCCATTTTCTATTTTATGTAACAACTCGCGAAATTATTAGTTACTGAAAATAATAAGATTTGGTTATACGTGGGTATTAAAATTAACTTGAAAATAGGCTTGTGTTAATTTTTGAAGTGAAAACTTCTTTAGCGGCGTTGAGCACTTGTTCTGTAATGGGTATAAAATCTTAAACTCGCGTCAGGACACGTGACCCTGATCGAAAAAGTCGGAAAAAGCGTAAGACGGACGCAGGGCGCTTGCGCGAATGTTCGTGTATGTTACAGCGTGCCACGCGCATCCATGGATGGTGACAGCTGATGGCTCGACCGTCTGTGTAGTGATCACATTGTTGTGTATTCGTAAAGATGATTTTTCGGAGAGATAAACTTTTTAATGTAAAATAATTGTAATAGTTTTAAAGTGTTAAATTTTTAATGTAATATAAATTGTCATGTTTGTGTACGATAGCGCAATAAATGAATATTGTATTCTACCACATAAATGATAGTACTTTTATACTGATAAAGCAATTGGTGCAAAATTATTCCTTAATCATTCCAAAATATCAAACATGCTCAACGTTAATAATCAAGTTTTCACTTCTGCCGGCACTCCCGGAGTGCAACCCGTCGTTTTTTTTTTTTATTCCAAACGCACACGCCACAGACCTTTCGTCCGTGCTGTGTTTCAATAAACCTTAAAAATAAAATATCAGTCCAAACTGACTATTACCAGTTCGGAAACACGGGCTATTATTAGGTATTATATGATAAATAGGTATGCATATGAGAATTCCTATAACAGCTACATATTTTGTTATCTAGAATTATATTCTATCCTACATCCGGTGATATGAATAATTATTTTTATATCAAATTATGAGTAACTGGCTGTACCTAACGTGTAATCCTTACTAATCCTTACTAATATTACGTCGTCCACATCAATTATCAGTGTCGGAACTACAAAAAATGCTACTCTTCAGTACGGCTTAATAAAGTTTCATGAATTTCATGCTTATATAATGAGACGCTCTTGAAACTTCCGTCTTTATTAATGTAGGAAAACTACCGATAGCGATTATTTTGAAATTTGAAACTTTGCGAGGTCATAAATACAGGTACCTTAGGGAGGTCATTCCACTGCCACCTTCTCACCGATAATCATTCGTAATCACGAGTGAATCGGTATACGGGGCTGGCGCGTTCCATCGTAGACTACATTATTGGTTAACATCAGGCAAGTTGTAATCAAGAGCCAGCCTTTAAAAGAATAAAAAAAAATAAGACCTTAGGTGCAATAACTAAAACGAAAATCACCGAAATTTAATTCCGACTGCTAATAGGTAGCTACGATAGTGCGAAAGTAACTGTCTGTCTGTCGCGCTATCACGCCAATACGACTGAACCGATTTGGATAAAATTTGGTATACTTATAGATAGTTTAAGACCCGGGAAAGGACATAGGATAGTTTTTATCCGACTGCGCAAAAAGAGGTTAATGGTTTAGCGCTACAATCGATATACGCTCGGGAAGAGCCGCGGGTGGAAAGCTAGTAGGTACTGACATACTCGTAATTTATAAACCTTCCTTATAAATTTCGCATCTGATAAATGGTGAATAAAATATAATTTAGACAATTTAGATGTACATTAGTCAAACATTTAAATCATTTCGTTTCTACATAATATTATAGTTTAAAATTATAATCCACACCTCCAATGATTTATGGACATATCTAGTCATGTTAAATGTCGTTGTTCAATGTCCTGCAGTTAATCACCTATAACTTTTATTGTAAATTAACATTTAAAACACCATTCTGTCTCCTTCACACTTAATACGAGTAAAAAGGAAAGTGTTCGTTAAGTTTAATTACTTACTAAATGTAAATGTGAAAATTTTGGTTTCGATTTTGAATGGATGTCGCGTTTTATAGAAGTCGGTTAATTCATGGGCTGTTATCCTACTTTGCTAAAGTTGGGTAATGTTTTAAAGTGATAAACACGCGGTCCGAGCCGCAGGCAAAAGGTTAGTTTTAATAAAACCGCAAAGTTTCGTGTCGATGTTTACGATAACATTCTTTCATACACGCTACTGTTTGTAATTAATTATTTAGCAGTTCATAATTAATGGATTTATTGATAAGTTTATTTTCTTTGCAAAGAGTTACGAGTTATAATATAAATAAATTGATAATCTATAATATAAAAATGAATCGCAAAATGTGTTGGTAAGCGCATAACTCGAGAACGGCTGAACCGATTTCGCTAATTCTTTTTTTAGAATATTCCTTGAAGTACGGGGATGGTTTTTACGCAGAGAAAAATTAGAAAATTTCCTCCGAAACAGCTTGACTGATTAATATGAAATCTTATATTTATATTCGGTAGATCTAAGAATCGGTCGTAATTTGACCTGGATGGGATTCGAACCCACGACCTTCGGCTTAGCAGTGAGGGTCGTCACTAACCATTACGCCACCAGGCTAGTCAAAGGCGAAGTATATTAATTTATTATTATTAAAATATCATAGTAGGCTCGCCCTCTAATATAAAGTCAGTTATAGATAAACCGTTTAACTCGCGTATCGCCATCTGAGGTACAAAGACATAAAACATTAATTAAATCTCTTAAAGAAATATTGAACCACAGATCAAAGTAATATAAGACTATTCGTCACTAATATCCATATCGCTTGAATCATCATCACTGTCTGTGCAGCTTGAGGAGTCAGAATCTTGGCGATAGGCGATACGCGAGTTAAACGGTCTATCTATAAAAGGTGATACGCACTTCTGCTTATACCTCCGGGTTGTAACTTCAGCTAATATATTTCTCATTCGAGTTCCTTTAACGGTACTTAAATTACTTTACTTCTAAAATCAGGTGATAAGCTGAAGAACTTGTATTTCAGGTGATCTGTTTAAATTACCTGTGACAAGCTCTACCCCAGAGAATTAGTTCCGAGTTCTGAATGGAATTTTTATATGTTATTTTATTTATTAAGATCGAACGAAGAAGGGGGATAGTGATAAAAGTTTGTATATTCTTAAATCTGGATACCCTCGAGGACAAAAGAAGTCCTTTTACGGGGCTCCCTGTATATAAATTCCTGTATTGTTGGGGGCTGAGTAACCTTCGTCCGTGGGTGTAGACCTTTAATTGAATCCCCACACGTGGTCCCCGGGTGGTGCAAATCAGGTGACAATCAACGTGACGGCTTCAACCGTGGTTAGTGAGCACCCACCAGACAAAACAGCACCGCCAAGCGGCCTTGCCGTGTTCCGGTGCGATGTCTGGTCGGAATTGTTGCTCCTTTAAGGTTTGTAACCTTAAAGAGGCTCATTCCACTGCCACCTTTTCACTGATAATCATTCTTATTCACGAGTGAAACGGTATACTGGGCTGGCGCGTTCCATCGTAGACTACATCATTGCGTAACATCAGGCAAGTTGTAGTCAAGCGCCAGCCTATCAAAGAATAAAAAAAATATCAAACTGATAAAGATTGTCATCTAACCTGAAATCGTCCAGGTAACAATGACGTCTCCATCCCAATCTATTTCGCCTTGCCTTTTTCTATTGATACGGGTTTATGCCAATTTTTCAAATCGGACCAGTAGGACTAGAGATTAGCGCGTGCGACCAAACAAAGAAACTTCAGCTTTAATAAATGAATGAACGAACGAATGAATCAAAATGAAAGAATGAATACTATACTGTGGTATAAAAGTATCTCCCAGACTTCCTCAATAAATGGGCGACGAGTATGTTACAGTGCAAGAATTTTTCAAATTCGACCAGAGATTCTTCAGATTAGCGCGTTCAACCAAACAAACTTCAGCTTTATAATAATAATATTAGATAGTATAGACACGCAGTGACTGCTTAAATCTTTCACAAACTCCAACGTTCAAAAAACTTATCAATCAAATATTACTCCCACAATGTACGCAGCGTACCGTGCCGCTAACAAAGAGTTGCGACTAACCATTACTTGAATGCACGAGTGGCTAATTGCTTAATTGGCTATTTCTTTGTGTCCAATATGCCAACATTGGTCCCAAGTAATGGAAAATTTGTGTAATGCAATGTTTGATACTATGCCTTCTATGACTAAAACATAACCAACAACTGTTTGTGGTAAAAATATTTTTTTATAAGAGTTTTGAGTGGATGGTCTCCAAGATTGCATTTGCAAACGTTAACGATGCCCACAGACTAGATATAATGCCAATCTCTACAAACTGGATGGAGAGAGAATGTTGAGCACGAGCTGAGTAAGCTATCACGTCGTTAAATAACTTCAGCTGCATTGAACTTTCAGAAGTTTCGATCAAAACAGCCCTTTTCGTATTCTCGTCGTTTTGACAACCGCTGTCAGATACGCTCGCGTCATGCTCGCGTCACGCGAGCGTTTTAGACTTGTTAAGACAGCAAAACAATTACAAGAACACAATTTTGCACTAAGACGTAAACTTAATTACATTTACACCGCAACATGATCGGCGCGTCAAGTATTATCCTACAGTTGCGTTCTATAAATGACACCTTGTTTAGATATGAATTGATTTTCGGAGAGAAGGTGGCAGTAGAATGAAGCCCGATATAGTTAGGAATCATAAAGCAGCAACAATCCCGACCTACTCTATTAAACGGTGTTACCAGACATCGCACTGAAACACGGCAAGTACGCTTGGCTGAGCGGTCTGCCTGATGGGTACAGGCAAGAGCTCTGTTTTAAGTGAACCTTTCGATTATAAATTGTCTGCTACTGAAATAGAAAACATTTCAGTATCAGACAAAAACTAGTAAAATACTACAATATAGAAAGAAATCAATAAAATCGCTCGGTTCAGTAACTTCCCGGTTCGTGTAATGCTCGATCAATTAACGGAAAATAGGAAAAAAAGTATAGTTGACGGCTTTGTATGTACCGTTACTTAAGTTTAACTTTGTTGTTTGATTGATAGGTAAAAGTTTTTTGTGGTTTTTATAAATTAGGTTATAGAAATTTTATAAAAAGCCGTACAAGTGTAATTTTTCGTCATATATGTAGGGTTCTGTACGATTTTTCGCTGCTATAGCGGCAATACAAATGGGTAGATATTATGTAAAAATTTCACTTGTGTACTCTTTCTTCATTAGATACAGCCGACTTATGGACTGATGGTTGGACGGACAGTGAATGTCAGTAAAAGTGTCCTGTAAGTAGCTGTTTTTTTGGCATTTGGGTTTTTTCTATTCCATTCTATTATATTGTATTGTATTCTATTCTATTCTATTTTACTCTACTCTACTCTACTCTACTCTACTCTACTCTACTCTACTCTACTCTACTTTACTCTATGCTATTTTATTCTGTTCTGTTTGTAGGTTTGTGTATCTGCAAGTATAAACCATCTGGGTACGGATACCTAAAAAAACCAGCAGTTTTACTTATTTAGGGTGCTGAGTCGGCGCGTTCTAATTTTTCTTTTAAATAACATTCTCGGTTAGGTTTATACGTTTTAGAGTTGTGAACTCTGAAAAACATTCCGGAATTAGTATTTGAGTTCCTACATGTTGCAAATGTGCTCATAATACAAATATGATCAGCATAATGATCAACTTCTGCTGGACGTACGCCAAGTCCTGTTTTAATAAGCGCCATTTCACCGTCTTCGGCTTTTCAGAAAATTATCAACCCATTCAAAACATCGTATTTAGGTATTGCCACTAAATCCTGTAATAAGAATTTCCAGTACAATAATCTCAACATCTAAAAGGTTGAGTATTTCTCAGCAAATTCAATGAGCGCTAGACATATCCTTCCGCTAAGTCCTCGAGCCTTTAGAAAAGCATAAACAAGAGCGTCTTTTGTCCAATGACATAATATAGTTGGTCTTTTAAACGACGAGCGAGGCTTTGTCCTGACGCTAATTAAACCAGCTCGCAAACACACCTAGTAGAGGCAGACGAGACACTAACAACTGTCAATTGAATTTTATTAATACCCTGACCTGTATGCGTAGAGCCTATACAGATATAGACATGTTTGGTCTTAGGAAACCTTGCGGCCTGGGGTCAAAATGTGCACATTGCTGAAAATCAGTGCTGTGGGTCGCCTCTGGTAGGTACTCACAGCGTTTACTGAGCAATGTCCACGTTTGACACTGATGGGTCACACTTTTTTTACATGGGTTTTTTATTATTTGTCAAATACCTAAATGTTTTTACTTTCTTTTTTTACCTAGCTAAGAACCAAGCTTGATCATTTTTAGCTTTTGAATAAAAAAGAAAGCTATGATGTCACAAATGTGTATTTAGGTGAACAGACACAATACATACATACATCTGATTGCAAACTAAACAGATCTTGTACTATGGAAACCAGATAACGGGTAATATACTACTTAAATTACTTTTCTTTTGTAAATACATACTTAAATATAGACAATTACACCCAGAGTCAAGACAAACAGACATGTTCAAAACACAATTGTCTGACTTGGGTGGGAATCAAACCCACGACCTGCGACGTGAAAAGCAAGTATCTTATTGACCACGCCATTTCAAAAGTAAATCTAAAAGATCCACTAGTGGCATTAATGAAATTCGTATTTAGTGTCCTGTAAGTTGCCCTAAAGTTGACCGTCTAACACGCTTGTTCATCTCACTGGCGTTGTTCCAACTCAAGTAACGCTTGTCTCCTCTTCTAGGTTTTATGAAATAGCTTAGGTGTTTTACCTCCATTTTCCATTTTGTTTCTCGTGAAATTAATAGTTAATAAAAATAATAAGATTTGGTTATACGTGGGTATTTACTCTAAAATAGACTTGTGTTAATTTATTTTATTCTAAACGCGCACACTACAGACCTTTCGTCCGTGCTGTTTTTCAATAAACCTTAACCTCAAAAAATTTTTTCCTCAAGGTTTTGAGAGTAAAGAGTGAGCAAGTGGCGCAGCGGTACGGTAGCGTAGAAATATAAGGTCGCTGGTTCGATTCCCAGTCGTGCCCACACTTGTTTGTGTGAATTGTTTCATCGCCGCTGCTCAATATCGATGAAGCAAAACATCGTGATGACCGGCATGTCTAAGAACTAATCATTCGAGGACATGTGACAACCAGCAACCCGCACTTGGCCAGCGTATGTGGATTAAGGCCTAAACTCTCTCAACTCGTAAGATAGTTGAGAGAAGACCAGTGCCCAGCAGTGAGACACTAAAAGGGTTGACGTGGAGAGTAAAGAATCAAATAAATACAAATACAGTTCAAGGAAAAATAAACATTGCAATGAATCAAACGTTATACAAATCTAATTTAATTTTAGAACATACAAGAAATGCAGTGCGCAGGCGTCTTTGTGTAGACGCACGGAGAGTATTTCGTTTCATATAAATTACAAATACTGCGTAACTCGTAAAATGATACTTTATTACTTCGATCAGGGCCCCTAGACAAATTACAAAGAGAATCGATACTAAAAGAACGAAAAGAACAATATGTATAGGATTGACATTGACCTCCAAAAGTCACGTGGCAATAGTTTGTTCTTTTTTTATCCTTCGTTCTTTTCTTTCGTACGTTTCGCTATGTAACTTCGGCAGAATGAACGTAACATTGTGCTCGACAATGTACAAGCATTATCTGGGGCCTGGGGTGGTATATAATAATCATAATAATAACATTAACACACACGGTCATCTGATCCCAAACTAAGCAGAGCTTGTACTATGGAAACCAGACAATTGGTAATATACTACATATAATACTTTTCTTTTGTAAATATATACCTATATATAGATAATTACACCTAGACACAAGACAAACAGACATATTTAAACAAATGTTTGTCTCGGTTGGGAATCGAACCCACGACCTGCGGCGTGAAAGGCATGTATCTTACCGACCACGCCACCGGCCCGGCCACCGGTGCTAATTTCCGTGCGTTCAAATGATTTTGCCATAGTTTTTTTTTTCTTTTTTTTATTCTATAATAGGTTTGCGCTTGACCACAACTTGCCTGATGTGAAGCAATGTTGCAGTCTACGATAGAACGCGCTTACCTAATAAATACCGATTCCCTCGTGTCTTGAAGACAGGTAGCTATACTACTAGTTCTTACTGGAATTAGCTTTAGTAGTCCCCTCAGATTACCTTACCCGTGGTTCTTAGTCCATTCTGATGAGGCAATCTGAACCTCTTTTTTCCCCCATGGTATCTCCCGCTTAACCTGGAGGCAAGTGGACTATCTAACTGTCCAACTCTTCCTATTATCTTTCTGATTAAAATCGTGCGGGATCCAAGACAGTACCTATAGGTTTCCCGCGATTTGGCCGGGTTCAAATCCTGAGTCTGTTCACGGGGCCGCTGTTGATCCTGGTTTACAGGAGCAGCTGTGGCGGGATTGCGTTGCTGGGTTAGGTCTCATAATAAATGTAACTTATCTAGAGGTCCAGAAGTAAATTATCTCTGTTCGAAGCTTTCCTAGTATTTAAATAGTCCATCTATTCATCATTTTTCTGCTCTGTGGTTGTAATACCACGCTCCAGTGCTGGATTAAGTCTGTCCTAAGTAACTCCTGTCGCTCTGTCTACAAGTAATCTAGTACCTCACTTCAACCCTTTTTAGTGTCCCACTGCTGGGCACGGGTCTTCTCTCAACTATCTTATGAGTTGAAAGCGGGTTCGCCTTTAAAATTTATACTGACGAAATCAAAAACAAGTTCCAATTCGAACGTTACTAAAAACTTATTCAGTTTTTCTGACTGACTTATTTTAGTAAATTCACCGACCAGATATCTGTAGACACCGCATAGCTTGGCATTCGCGCTCGGCAACATAAATGTGATACGTTACATAATAATATTTTATCCGACCACAAGCTAATTTTATCTGTTTCATTCAAGGACAAGAACTAGAACGAACCAATCTAAATTAGCGATCTTTCTCGAAACCCCGCCAATTTTTTGACAATTACAGAATCATACCATATTTGAAGAAAGAAGCTACTTATCGGTATTAGTTGTCTGTGAGTTGGTAATGTTTACAAAAATATGAAATACTGAATACTTTATTTGAGAATTTTATAAAGAATCTCTTTTCTCTCTCTCTCTCTCTCTCTCTCTCTCGAAAAGGTCTTTTGCTTTTACTGTCGCACTTTCACTCAGCTATCGTTGGCGTTTAATTATAAACAGTAAACATAAGAGTACCGAGTAATTAAGGTAAACATATGCGACAGGACATTGGACTTATCTCGGAGTACAATGTAAATGCCATTACAAGAATCGGAATTCGGCCTTGAATAGAAACGTGACCGCTGACGGTCATCACACCGGCCAAGCACTGCGGATTATTCGCTTTGTCTCGATATTATAGAAACATTTTTAAATGTATGTAAGTATTTTATTCATAATATGATCTTGAAACATGGTACCACAATAGTAAAGGTAAGGCGAATCACACACTGCAGCGCATGACGGAGCGTGGTGCGTGGCGACGCGACGCGACGGAGTCACGCATGCGGGTGCGCGGGTGCAAATCTGCGTGATCAAGCAGATTTCCCCGCATGCGCCGTGTCACGAATACGGGTCGCTTTACTCTCTGTATTCTGCTCTGTCAAAATCACGCTCAACACTGCAGAACCAGTGTGCCATACCCACAGAGGAACTAATTTAAAAATCAATTGCTATTCGTTAGTCTCACTAAAACTCGAGAACGGCTAAACAGGATTATCTTATCTTGGTCTTGAAATGTTCGTTGAGGTCTACGGAAGGTTTAAAAGGTGAGAAAAATCTTCTTATTTAAAAAAAATCAATTGCTGTTCGTTAGTCTCGCTATAACTCGAGAACGGGTGGACTGATTTGACTAATTTTCGTCTAAAAGTATTCAAACAAGTCTAAGGACAGTTTAAATAGTGAAAAATACGCGGTATGAAGTTCGCCGGGGCAGCTAGTCTTCTATAAAAATCGGTGTACCCACTTGGCTCCCTCTATTTTAGTTCTTAACACATACACAATACTATGTTTACAATCAAACAAACATAGATTTCATGGTTGCTGTTTATTTGCATACTGTGCATACTTTTCTGTGGCCATACCTTGGGTCTTGTCGCGCTACCACGCGCGTGGGTGCGTGTTTCGCCGCGTGTAGGGGTGCGATCTGCGACACCGCACATGAATGCGTTTTCAGTGTGTTCTAAACAGAAACAGGTACCGGCAAAATTCGGGTTCTGGAGAACACGCACTCCCGCACCACGCTCCGTGATGCGGTTCAGTGTGTGACTCGCCTAATATATAATATTACTTTTTCTGTCAACTATTTGTTCTATTTCTTAGACAAGTCGTTTTTCACATGGTGATAAACAGCCGGTGACACAGCAGTATTACTTGCCTTTGAAATATGGGTCACCGATTCGATCTCTAAAAGGGTTATTACTTTATGCTATATGAACATAAAACATCTTTAAGAGTACCTAGGTACTAGGTGTATAGATTTATTGTTTATTGTTTTGAGTTGTTTATTAACTGCATTATATATGTGGGTATGAAGATACTCTGGGCTTCTTTTGTCCAGTAGTGAGTTGGCTCTCGGACATGGTAGTTTATATCGTCTTACTAGCTGACCCGGCAGTCTTCGTACTGCCTCAATCGACTGCTGCTTTTAGGGTTTTTCCGGCAATTATTCGAATGTTTCTCACCTTTTAAATCTTCCCTAGACCTCCACGAACATTTCAAGACCAAGATAAGATAAATCCGTTCAGCCGTTCTCGAGTTTTAGCGAGACTAACGAACAGCAATTGATTTTTATATACATAGATTAAAGCAAGCGGTTGAGTCTTTTCGTCATTGGCCAGTGGGTGTATATGCAGAGTGGCTCTGTAAGTAGTTACAAATATTTCAGTGAATGTTTCATCACCACTGCTCAATATCAATGAAGGAAATCTTCGTATTCCAATCACCGTAACCACACCGGAAAGTTTCTGACTTACCTATAACCGTATCGTACTTACAAAATGCCTTAATTAAACAATTATTATTCCCTGATCAATTCGGTGATACAATAAGAATTGGTAATGAGTATATAAATAAAGTTGAAACTCGTTCGGTACACTTATCTCAAATATTTATTACCGAGATAGTAGCTATTTAACTCACTGAATCAGAACTATTCGTGGTCGTTACATTAACTAATAAGTCGATACCAATATACCTATAGAAAACAGAAGGGCCACTTCTGTTATTAAATAAAAAACTCTTTTCCAAAAACTTTTTTGATATTCACCACAAAATCCACAGCTAAACATAGTAAAAACTTGGCCACTGAGATTTATTTGTGAAAATTGCAATGCAATCTTTTTTTATTTTTATTTTTTTTATTTTCGATAGGCTGGCGCTTGACTACAACTTGCCGGATGTTAAGCAATGATGTAGTCTACGATGGAACGCGCCAGCCCAGTATACCGATTCATTCGTGATTAAGAACGATTATCGGTGAGATAGTGGCAGTGGAATGAGCCTCCTTAAGGTTAGAAACCTTAAAGGAGCAACAATCCCGACCCACCCTCTGCATGGTGTCACCAGACATCGCACCGGAACACGGCTAAGTCGCTTGGCGGCGCGGCTTTGTCTGATGGGTGATCACTAACTACCTACCACCAATCTAAATTTAATAACTTATTTTAATATTAAATAAAGACCTATTTGAAAATTTGCTGTCTATTATGACACTAATTGGATACTTCATTCAAGGTTTTCCGTTTTTCCAGTCCTTTGCAACCTTTAGCCAAATGCATTCAGTTTTTTTCGAGGTGTTGTCAATGTTTTAGACCGAAACTTTCTCTTCGACATGTCTTCTCCAAGAATCAAACCCAGCTTCACTAAAACAAGATCTTTTATGGTTTCAAAAAAATATATCTTCAATGTTCTAGTGTCATGTTTATAAACTAAAGTATTCATTTATATTGTTTATACTATTCTTAAATTCCAAATATCTAATCGTAGTTTTCGTTCTGTCATTGCCTATTGGGAGAGAGTGAAACTTCTGCGCCTAATGTTTTGTATCGCTCCGTTAGTCTTATCATACATATTTATCAGAAATTATGTGAATATACCGTGGATCCATTACCTAATCCATTTTAATAATACCGATTTGGTGTTAAAGTTTAATACTGTCAGTTAAAACGATTACTACTAATGACTAGTGGAAGTGCTTACGTGTAAAACTATCTATCTTTGAAATGTCTGGTTTAATGAAACTGTTTGAATTTTTAAATATTTTAATTGACTTTATTTGATGCAACATTGAGCGTAGGTGTGTTGTTTACTTATGATTATGGTTTGAGTTATATAATATATGTTTTATTTTAACATTAAGGTTTAGATATTTGACGATAGACAGCGAACGCTCGGTGCGTGCTTTTTTTCAGAGTTATAACTAACTTAGCCAAAATGGAGTGTTTTATCAAAATTATGGAATTTCCGCAGTCTACGGTATTAGATAGAGGTTTTAGCTTCATCTTTTAAAGCGTCGCAGTTTCTAGGTTTTATTTTATTTGTTTCTAAATATAGTAAGTACCAACGGCTAACCATCAAGCTATATTTTTCCAGTATAAACTGAACTCGCATTGTATAGAATTTCCGTACAACGAGAGCTCAGCTTATACTGTATTTGATGTGTAGCTGTGTTCACATCATTACAAACTGCGATTGAATTTACTTTCATTTCAATTAACTGTAAATTTTATTGACTTTGCTTACAACTTATCTATTTCATTCATCTTTATTGAGATCACTATCTACCTTATATTTAGTCTACACATGTAGACTTATTAGACGTAGTCCATGTGTTTTTTTTACTTTTTATTTTAATTATATTTGTACGTGCTATGTATTACTAATTGAGGCTGCCTGTTCAGTTAAACCGTCGCATCCGGCGGACTAAATGGGTAGTGAACGTCAACCTTCTTGTGGTCTACTCACTGACCAGATACCTATAGACACCGCATAGCTGAGCTCACCCTTCGACCACTGTTTTTAGTGTTCTACTGCTGAACACTTGTCATCTCTATCTTATGAGTAGAGATTTTAGAATTAAATCCACTCACGCTGGCCTAGTGCGGGTTGGTGGATATCACATGTCATCGAATGTTTAGTCCTTAAATATGCCGGTTTCCTCACCTATATTGAGCAGTGGTGATGAAATAATTCGCACAAAGATGTGTAGGCACAACTGGGAATCGAACCTGCGACCTTATATTTCAAAGGTGGGGCTGATGCCACTGCGCTACCGCAGCTTAAGCTGAGTGCTCACCCTTGCCTAACTTAGGTCTAAGACACCAATATACCCTGTCCGACCAGAAGCTAATTTTGATCTACTTAACGATAACTATTTCATACAATAGTAGCTTCAGCCTGCTCAACAATTTACAAAAAATGTGATAAACAAAGAACTGCTCAACCGATTTTGTGCAAACTTCACATAAACCATCTACTAAATAGTCCGAACAATGCCTAAACATTTGGTTTGAATAGGTAAGCCCGTTTTTGTGTTATAAAATTACAACGAAAGGTGGCATTGATTTTTATTTAAATAGATTTGAAGAAAGTAGCGACCAGAAGAAACCTATTCGGTGGGTCTACTACTCTTAATCAGTACAACGATATGTAGCCATTTCCTGTGGAGGAAACTAACATTTATATTAATCGTTAATTAACTTAACGTCTCCATCAGCGTTAAAGTTAACGAATATTTTATTCAGTTTAAATCGAATTAATAGTTGGATGTTGTAATTTTATAGTTGTAGAAAAAAAATATGATTATAAAGATTTGATTTTGGTAATATGTTTAATGAATGACATTCATTTGAGAAACATAATAATATGAAAATGGTTGACCTCTGTTTTTTTTTGGACATTAACACACACGTTCATCTGATCCCAAACTAAGCAGAGCTTGTACTATGGAAACCAGATAACTGGTAATATACTACATATAATACTTTTCTTTTGTAAATATATACTTAAATATGGATTATTACACCCAGACACAAGACAAACAGATATATTTAAACAAATGTTTGTCTCGGGTGGGAATCGAACCCACGACCTGCGGCTTGAAAAGCAAGTATCTTACCGACCACGCCACCGGCCTGTCGAGCTGTGTAAGCTGGCTTACTATGCCCCGAACAATCATTGTGTATCATGACAACATGTAGGTACGATGTCTGGTGTCACCATTTAAGAGAATAGTTCTTTTTTTGCGGATGACTTAACCCTATTAGCGATGTTTTGTCCTCACGATGTTTTCCTTCACCGATATCGAGCAGCGCAGATGGAACAATTCACAAAAACACGTGTGGGCACGACCGGAAATCGAACTCGCGACCTTATATTTCTAAGGCGAGGCCCGTACCTCTGCGCCACCGCTGCTGCTTGAAGACAAAATAAGAACTTGTCCAAAAAAATAAATACCTAGATGCCTATTCCATCGTTATCCCGAAGGCTATATTCCAGACATGTTTATTGATCATTCATGTCTGACGTCGCTTATATAACTTAATTACACTTTGATCTATACTTGATTAACTTCGCAATACATCAAAGGATAATCCTAATATCTGCTGTCTCACTTTAGTTCAACTCATATCTTACAAAGATTTTCAAAATTTTCTTATGCCTCGTGGTGGAGAGGTAAGAAGTATTCACTCAATATTTCAATGCTAAATGCTCAATCATTTTATTTTTATTTCATTTATTTATTCAAAAAACTATTTTCATTGTGTTTGAAATTACAATTTGAGGTAAGCTAAATTGCACTTATTAAATATTTTCGCATGAATAAGATACGTAGGGAAAAAAAAGTAAAACCTGAAACTTATGAATGTCATAATCATTACAATTTCTGAACACTGCTGATTATATAAACATGAACCATTAAGTTTGATGGCACATCTACTTCTCAATGCATCAGCTGTCATTTTATACTGTCATCGCGTCCGTCTTTGAAGTCAGCTGTCACTGGAAAATAACAATATGAACGAACGAATGAACACCGAGCACGGGTAAAGCGGCCATCTTAGAAGGGTAACAAACACGTGCTCGGTGGACGTTACGTTTTAATCCAATGTAATCTTAGCGATCTGTAATTATCTAGTAGAATTAATGATTGTGCTATCGAGAGATCGGGGTGAAGTGATTTTTGCCGTAGTTATTTTATTGAAATACCGTCTTCTTACCCGATTATTCACGCCTACCTAAAGTTGTCTGCTAATCCTGATATTTTTAGTCTAAAACCTTTCAAAAGTCTTCAAGTTTAATGTCTATAAATGTCAAATACCATGAAAACACAAACATGTCATAAGATCACAAACTTGTAATAAAAATGTCAAATTAATAAAGAAACAATTTTTAAAAAGATGTCTTAACCAAAATATTTCTAAATACGTCAGAGTAATATGTCAAAGATAAAAAAAATTAGACAACGATAACCACATTGGTCGTCAAACACTTTCCCATAATTCGGAATACGAATAAAAATCATTAAAATGCCTAATAAAAATGAAACAATTTAACATTTTCTTATAAGATACATTAAAGTAACACAAAATTACATTAAATTATTTTTTAAGTAGGTATATGAGAAGTGTTTTTGCTCGACTCGGGAATCGAACCTGGGACCTCGCTATAATTAAATGAACACTTACCACTGAACTACCGAGGCTGTTAAATAATATCTAGGTATACCTACTAATATTATGAAACTGAAGAGTTTGTTTGGCTGAATGTGCTGATCTTAGGGAATACTGGTCCGATTTGTTTTATTTTATTTTGTTAAAAACAGTCATCATTATATAAAGTGACTTAAATATAAACTTAATCTAAAGTAATTACTAGAAATAACTATTAATATTTGAAAAATTATAGTTCGGTTAGATAGCCCATTTATTGAGGAAGATTATAGGCATACTTTATATCATACTGGACGCAGACAAAGCCAATATATTTGTTCAACAAAGTCTATAAGGTTCAAAACTGAATTCCGAACGGCTTTACACTTTCCGGTTAAAAAAACCTGATCGTAAATCTCCATTAACATGCCCCTGACAGTGTAATGTGACCGCACCTTTATCATTACAGTGTTAAGAGATTCAACACCTATATATCACACTATAGGGGCTATAGGGTTTAGTGGGTGTATAATATTACATTACAATGTTAACTTTGTAACAATTTAAAATGCTTCGGTTATCTTCAAGTTTTGAGCAGCGCGGCAGCGGTAGACGCACAGCGGTATCACCGGTCGTGCGTGCCTATCCAGCTTTGGCGCGCGGTTGTTTTATGCGGAAATCGCAGCGTCAGACGCATGCGATTAACGCACATCTCTAGGTTTTATCTCTGTCTGATGTTCGCTTAAATTTAAGAAATACTTTGTTCTAGATATTGCTGTTATTCTAAAATACAGTTAGATGAATAGGTATTTTGAGAAAGGATCTACATTCCGATCCGATCTAAGTTCCGATCTCCGTCATTCACTTATTAAACTGGGACGTATCTCATTTCGTTTCCTTTTTTTTACTGTTTTATTCAAGAGCCGGTACAGTACCGCAATTTCGGAAAGTAGGTCGGTGTTAGAGACTTGACAATCACGGGAGTGTACTAAGTGGTCAATTCCAATGGGAATTGAAAAGAATTGGTAATTTGAGTCGTTCAGACTTACTGCAGTTATGTGAAAGGCAGGAATAACAACTGTATTTCTTATTTACTATTTTTTTTCTCTATGCTATCTCCGGACTTTATGCGGGATTCAAGACAGTTTAGGTGTCCTGGAACTTGGCCGGGTTCAAATCCCGAGTCTCTTCATTGCGCCGTTTTGATTATACACAGGGTGTCAGTCAAGATCAACCAATCATAGACCCGAGTGACGTCATTAAAACATTGGAACCGTTTTGGCGTAAAAGTTTAAACTGTCACTTTGTGATAAATTAAAATATTTTTAATAGCCTAGTATATACCTAGTCTATCCTCCATCAAAATCATTCAAAATAAAGCAAAAATAAATATTACTTAAAAAACCCAAAAACACAAAAAATATTTATATACCTACATATCTGTTTATTAAAGGCGCTGAATCCCACTTGAAATAATAATAAAAAATAAATAAAATATAAAACCCCACCTTTTGAAGTCGGTTAAAATGAGCGACTAGTAATCTATACTAGCTGCCCCAGCGAACTTTGTACCGCGTATTTATTCATAAAAATTAAGGGTGAACAACCCTTATCACTTAGGGGTATGAAAAATAGATAGTAGCCGATTCTCAGACCTACTGAATACGCATATAAAATTTGGTAAAATCGGTAAAGCCGTTTCGGAGGAGTACGGTAACAAACATTGTGACATGAAAATTTTATTTAATAGAAGATTATAAAGAAGAAAAGTTTATTTATGCCTATGGAAAATATAATTTTTATTTCTATTGCTCCCAATCCAACCTGATGCGGCTAGCTACTAGAACTACTAGTGCGATTTAAAAACTCTTGCATTGTTAAATAACCCATTTATTAAGGGAGGTTATAGGCTGCTTTACCCCACTGCTGGGCACTATATAAAATGGAATGGATATAATTAAGGAACTTTTTATAAGTTAAGATCTTTGTTCTTATAAAATAAGATATCAAATCAATGTTGTAATGTAACTGATGGGTAATCGGGTCTCCGCCCACGGAAAGTATACAGGTTTGATGCGCGTGGGTGGATGTGTAGTCTATTGTGAAAGTGTTGAGCATTGATGGTGTTTCTTCCTATGATGAAGAGGACAGGAGAGCTATTACAAATTATTTATTGACGATTGAATATTGAGAAATGAGAATCGGGTTGTTTGTTTTTTCTATTAACTAGGTTCTAGATTCTTTTAAGTAAAGTTGATTTCGGCAGTTCAAATAATGATATCAGGATAAAAATACCTCCACATGTTGGAGTAGAAACATACATCTGTGGCGTCACATACCTAAAATACAAACTACTTAATCCGAATATGATTTTTTATACCTTGTCCTCTCATCCTTATTGAATATTATTTTTTTTGTGTGCTGTACCGACATTTAAGATAAAGTCTGCAACCGTGCGAGTAATAGGAAATGTTAAGTGACGCTGTATAAAATTTGTTGCTTTATTAGAGCGAGCTATGTACATTTAGTGAGGGGTAAATAGTGCATTCTTCAAATCACCACAGGTAAATATGATACAAGTATTATGGAATTTATCACATCATCTGATACTAAAGTATGTATAAAATGCGTTTGTGCTAGATCGTACACATCATTGAGAGGTTACATAACACAATAGCCTCTTTGAATCAGTATTTACTTATAATATTCCCACGATATATAACTATCTATGTAAATCTGCGATTGTTCAGCCAAGTGCGGGGCAGCCAAGTACTTACCATCAGGTACCTAAAGTTGTAGTATCAACTTGACTTAGTCCCCTGGATGGTGCAATCCATACCGTCGCCATCCCGAACGGTCTTGAGCTTCGCGCTATCCTTCGCTCCAGGTCATCCCTATCTGTATATTACCAAAGTTTTTCTTATAGCACTACTGGCTAACTAACTACCCTGTTTTGTTCGCTGCTCAATATGACCATAGGAAATATGTTTTGGGAGTTCAGTCACCTTCATCCGTTGAACCTATACTCTAAACTCCCACACGTAGTCCCCGGTTGGTGCAAATCAGGTGACAATGACCTGGTGGCAGGATTCTAGCCGCCAAGCGGCCTTGCCGTGTTCTGATCGGATATCATGTGACACCATTTCAAAGAGTAGGCCGGAATAGTTGCCTCTTAGGTTTTTCAATCATATGAAGCTTCATTCCAATTCCATCATCTCTCCGAAAACCATTTCTGGGTATGCGTGTTCCATAGTAGATATCATTGATTGGTGTTATGCAAGAGTATTTTTCAGCGCACCGGTGTACTGGGACTGACTGGTGTATGGATTTAAATTATATAAAACCTTATATTGAATATTTCTGCCTACACCTTCGGGGGTTTTTGTTACAGGTGTGAATTGTATTCGTATCCATTATAAAAAATGTTCATTAATGTTCGTATGTAGGTATATGTATGTATTTAAAGTTATTTGTTATATAACCCATTCCACAAGTTTTCTCTTCTAGAGGTTTGCTGGTAGAAAATTCATATTTGAATTAAGCTCGCTGTGTACATTGTCGTTTCCTAATAATAAATTGTCTAAGTAAGTGTTTTGTGTACAATAAAAAAATAGAATAAGAAATAAAGTTACTATCGTAGTTAAAATAAAACTACTTTTTAACGGATTTTATCGCGGTTTATTTTAGATTTTAGATCCCGACGTTTCAAAGTCTTTTCAGACTTCATGTTCACGGGTGGACTGAGATATTTGCTTAAATCGGAACGCAACTTAAATATTAATGTTTGAAGGTATTCAGTAATAATTGTGATTAATATTTTTGGACGTCAAATATCTCAGTCCACCCGTGAACATGAAGTCTGAAAAGACTTTGAAACGTCGGGATCTAAAATCTAAAATAAACCGCGATAAAATCCGTTAAAAAGTAGTTTTATTTCAATGTGTGATATTCGCGTAAATCTAAGACAATTTAATACTACTATCGTAGTATTAAATTACATTGTTGAACCACATTAAATCCGTTTCAATTATTATACCAAACAAGATTCTGCTGATCACTAATAATTTGCTATTTATTGCCTACAATCACAAATAAAGATCACGACGCTTACAATTGACAACTAAAGGCAAGGTTTACACTGTATGAACTAGGTACTGTTTTTTCGATCCTGGATAATCCTATACAGATGTCCTCCTCTATGGAGCTTGCTGACTACTTAACACTCCAGTGTTCCATCTCACACCAACGCTCGGAGTCACAGAACTAATTAAATATATATTTTTTTGTAAAGCATAGGTAATACATACGGTCTTAAAACATAATACGAGTATGGATAAGAGGTAACTCGTGATCCTTCCTTCCATAAACCCCAAATGTTGCTGGTCTGCCCTCATGAGCATTCTCTCTCTCAAGACACTATAAAGACCAAGCCTGCCTTGTTACGTCTATTTTGGGCCAATGAACAGTACACATGGTTCTTTAAGTTTTCATCCTAGAATCTCATTAGAATATGTAGTAATGAAATATATGAAACTGCAATCTCTTTTTGGTCCTTCTATAATAACAGAAAAATTTATACTAATGTTGTTTTAACAATTTTTAAAAGCACTTTAAAAACTACTTTTAAAGTCATCATACCCCCGTATTCATAAACGTATTTTAAGCTCATTATAGCTAAAATAGGTTAATAATTCGTTTGTCTCTGCCCGTCATCTTGACATTTATACTAGTAAGAAAGGGACTAAGTCCATTTTAACTAAAGAGTATAACTTTTTTATGAATCACGCCGCTAGACTGCCAGTAACCTACCTTAGTGTTTTAGTGTTTAGTAAGTATCTCCCTTCTTCTTCATTGTCATACGACTTTGGTGGAGTGATAGTAACATTGGGGAGTCTACATTGATTGCAGATGCGGACACAGTTCTCATATGTGCCTGTTAGAAGGCTGCCTGGGGCTATAAAAACAAAACAAAATAAGCTTTATTTAGGTAATTGTTATTAGTGTTATCAATTTTTTTCTGGTGATCAAGTTTTAGCAACAACAGCTTATCCTACAACAAAGGACATCCATCTATTTCTATCCTTTGCAATTTTGTTGTTTCTGGGACAGTTAGACCAATCTTAAATAACCGAGGCTCTAATAGTGTGTTCTTAGCTTAATGCACTCTTACATAGTAAGTACCATTCAAATGGTACTTAATGCAATAAACAGAAACACTGGCGTATTATTACCTATCATAAACTCTAGAAGCATTCCGTCTAGGTCGTATCAACTACAATTTTATGAATGCAATGTATGTCTGTGTAGATAGATGAATATTTGTGATCATCTCGTGAAACAACTATTTTTCTGTTAAATATTGCACATTATGTACACATACCCCCATATTCATAAACGTCATATAAGCTCATTAAAACTAAAATAGGTTTACAATTCGTTTGTCTTTGTCTGTCATGTTGACATTTATATTAGTAAGAATAAACAAAGTCCATTTTAACTACAGTTTTATAATTTTATAAAACTACAGTTTTATAAATAAAGCTGATAGATTACATAAATATTTAAATAAAATGAATTTACTGAATACCTACTTTTGATAAATGAAAATACGTTTGTACAGGTACCGACAATATTAAATCCTTCAACAGATAACGATAAAAGTTACAATATGAATCTCTGTAGTTACTATCGGGTGTCCTAAAGCCTGACGTATTTTTTGTCCTTTACTTTAGTGGGAAGCTTATTGCTTACATACAGTATATTAGACAAAGTCGTCTGTAACAGCTAGTCTAGTAATAAAATGAGTCAATGACATAGATATACTTGCACGATCACCAAACATCACTACATCTCTATATAAAGCATTATGAACTTAATTATCACTGTATAAAGATCACATTTGAATACCTTCGACGTTATTAGATGCAATCACGCCTTTGTATTGGTATCCATTGAGTCCTCACATTACTGCACGAAGTCTATCCTTCATTGTTGACATGAGACGTTTCCTATCTCTTTCTCACTAATTAACTCTTTCATAACTCCATCTTTGTTTAACACTGCATTCTTCACTAAATCTCGAGTTCTACGACTATTTGTCTTGTTTTCATCTCCATTGAAGAGTTACTCAATAGCTAACATTGTGATCTTGTTCAAAAAGAGCAATAGGCTTTGTTTTTACTTATTAGAAGCATACAAGAACTGGTTGTAATTCTAGTATGTTGTCATGGAATTCCGTAGGTGTTTATGCTGAGGGGATAAAATCTTACGATGTCATTGTAGCGATGGCGATGAATAGTGATTGAATAGTTAGATCTCTTCATTTAGATACTTAATTTATCCTTCTACTGTTATAAAAGCGATGTGTGGTTGTATCGACTTTTGATGAAATTAACACACAGGGATCTTGATTAGAAGTAAGAAACTTCTTATTGCATTTTAAAGGTGTTAAATATAAGCATGAGCAAAAATTCATGCAATGCTAAACATATTTTTAATGGGCTTAGTTATTTTATTGGAGAGAAAGGAGAAATACTAAATAAATGTACTAACATTTTCAGTGGAGTATATTGATGCAAATGAAAAGTCATTAATCAAATGGCATTTACTGGTTTAATTGATGCTAACAAGGTATTCTATTGCAAATGAGCTAACGCTAGGAGTACGATTCCCAGCCTCTGCCTCAACCTTAGTACTGAAGACAAGATTTTTGAGGTATTTTTTAGCTGACGGAAAGTTGATATGAACAATGATGCAGCATGAAAACTAACCACGGGGTATGTGCCCACAAATCTTGTATAAGCCACAGCGGCGGAGGCAGGATTTGCACATCTAAAATTGTACGTTACATTAAAATTACGATCAAATCTCCTGACAATTGGAGAAAGCATCAACCCTTGCGTCCTCCCCAAATGCAATATAACCATGTCTCTTCAAATTTATTATTATTACTCAACGTTGCATTTGAGGGTTTGGATCATGCATTTGCTGGCAGCTGCTTTGGTGTCCAACATGGGGAAGGCTTTAGAAACAAACAAAATAAACACTACCATAACATTGTTAGAATAAAGTTGAAATTAGCTATAGACGTTTTTAAAATCCCATTGGCACATATGGCTACCCACCCTCAGAATTAGATTAAGGCAGAAAAAATACTTAATAGGGTGTTTTCTGAATGAACGGCTATGTTTTTTTCTAAATCTCTATCTATGACATACGAGGAACTAGGGATTTAATACGTTGATTAGATTCGCTCGAATTGCTTGTGCCAATTGAGATGCAATTGCAATGACATTAGATATTAATAAAAACTGGCTAGGGCTGTTCAAAAAGGAAACAAATAAAAAATAAATTTGAAAATTCTGTTCTAGACCAGGCGTCGTAAATCTTATTCTCCAGACGGGAGTTGCATTTTAATTTCCTTTCGCAATATGATTTTATGAACATTGAACATACCTACCTTTATTTCAAAATGCCAGTCATTTGGTCCCTTGAAAACCGGAATTTTAAAGCGACTGTAGGAATTATTACTGGCATTAATGGTGGCTTCGAAATCTCGCTAGTCGCTTCTTAAAATCTGCATTTCTCTTGTGGTCTTTGTTTTTTTAGATGTGTGTATTGTGGCTTTGTTATGAGTTATATTTACAACAAGTCCCCTCTAAGCCGGGAGGTCAGATAGATATATTTGACCTCCTGGACGAGATAGATATACCATCCAGGTAAGCAATTCTGGCATAGTCCAGAGACGGGTTTAATGAAAATAATGATAAGCCTACGATAAAACATGGAGTTGCAATGTTATAAGTAGTCCTTTATTTGTTTTTTCTTAGACTATTATTGAAAGATGGCTTCAATGTAAGCTTGAAGATTTATCAAATTTGGCTAACCTAAAAGTGAACAGTGCAACCTGTATTTTAGACACTTAAACAACTCGTAAACATATAAAACATTGTCGATTGCGTGTAACTATTGTTACTGCACTGTAATTTAGATAATTTCTGTGATCTTGTGATCTTATTGTTTCTATGGGAAAATATTGTACCAAATTTATTCAAATCAAGTAAAGTATTCGAAACGATCATGTGCTCTATTGTGCAAGTTAAATTTTAGGTGAATTTCGGTGGCTATCTTTCCGTTTCATACATATTTATGGCCAGCCCCTGCCATTTGTCGGTCACAATTCCTAACTTAAAACTGCTGCTAAGATTTTCTAAGATAGATAGATAAATCTTTTGGCGTAACCCGGGATTTTGCGGTTATAAAACAAACACGCTTACTGCTGGACCACCGAACACATTAACATTTGTTTTCAGTATAAAATATCACCTAACGCTCTGTCCGAGGCGTCAGTACCGCAACAATACTCGGTAATCTATTTACACAAAGCATTTCACGTACAATACCGCCAGCTCTCACAAAAGGGTGTTTACTTAAACCCCTTTCACACCTCTATTGTTCCATAACCAAAAACGTTTGACCTTTACGGAATACCGCAAAAACCCTGAGAAGTTCTTAGCTTCTATACAAAGAGGGGGGAATGGCAGGTCTTTGCTAAGTGGTCGGTATAAGTACTGAATAGCCGTAATGTTGAATCGAGTGGTCCTTGTGATGTGTGAAGGAATTTTAAACATACCATGTTGACAATATATTTGGAGTTAGAGATTTGTGTACAAGAGAGGAGTGGTATTAAGAGGAGGATTTAAAAGCTATGGATTTTGGATATTTGACACACCTTGATATGTGTGTATTGATTGATTGATGGGAAAGCCATTATTCAAAGCCGTTTTCGTAAAATATTCGCTTTCCTCAAGCCCAACTAATGAACTTCACTCGGATTACAATGTTTCTGATTCAAATAACAAAAGAGTACTTTGTATTAAATGACCAAAACATTAAACAGTCTCGAACAGACAAACCCAAAATCGATGTAAGAAATTAAACAGTAGCTAAAACATTAACTTCAGCACTACATTTAACTGTATACAAACATGTATTGAAAGACAACGAACTACTTCAAAGACTTACAGCTGTTGTCGACAGCCAGTATAATAAGACCTCTCACTTTTATTCACAAACTTCTAATCTTATAAAAATAAATCGAACAAAGAAGGGAAAGAAGGGTCAAAGTGAACTGGTTGGTGAGTTTGAAGGGTCGCTAAAGGGCGGTATTGTCCCACGTGTGGGCCCCACGCGTTGCGACAAGTGATTTAGTAGATGTTACAAAAAACTTTTGGTTTCGAACATCCTACGTGAACGGATAAGTACTATCGATTTTTGGGGTGATGGGGTACTAGTTAAATGGCTTAGTGCAGCGAAGTTAGCGCTTGATGAAAGTCATCAAAGCATATCTAAAACACTGTAAAACAGATCTTCACCTAGTATCGTATGAAAATCTACTTGTAACCACTTACCTCGAGTAGATTCAATTCGATGGCATTGTGATTCAGTAGCAACTTATTTTTTTTTCGGATGGTCTACCCAATGTGCCGGAAGGACGTTAAATGGTTCAACGTACTTTTTCAGTGAGCCGTCCGAAGACGAACCAATAGCAGCAACTTCGTTAGCGACTACCTATATGGGGCCTTGCGGAGGTAGTATGGCCTACTGGGACATTACTATAGAAATGTACAACTAAGAGTTATATTTTAAATCAAAGTATTTGTACATAACTAAGTTATATCCATAAGACTATTAATCAAGTTCCTATTCCTAATGCTGTTGTATGCAAATGATAACATAACCAATTTTGATAGTCAATTAAGTCTGTTCAAATTTTAAGCCACTTGTAACCGAATTTAATTAGTCGAGTGTTCCTTCGACGGGTTTGGTGTGGAAAACATGGCGTCTGATGTACAATAGGAAGCTTAGCAGCTTTAATATAGAACCTCAATCACACCGTAGTTCATTAATAAAACTACCCTTGATTTTGTCTCATGATATAGGATATGCTGAATTAATATTTTGCTTGTTCAACGTCATCTACTGCTAACTACAAAACTATCAAAAATTTTATGAACAGTTTTATACCCAAATCAATCTTACTTTGTTTTTTTTTATTTTCTTCGTCATATTTCTGTCTACTAGTTCAGTTCTTTCTTCAGTTGATAAAGTGAAAAATTGTCGCTAGATAATAAAACATCGTCTAGCTAGATAGTTACTTGATATACTTCTTTATCATTAGTTAGACCCACGAGGCATGAAATGGGTTAATTTATAGTTATTTCAATACAATAAACAGTTATTACATGTAGAACTAATATGCAAAGTATTAAGTCTTTTGGAAAATACTAATCAGCTTTAAAATGCAATGCTACATTTCTGTATGACACATCTTGGAATACCAAGCTAAATCCTTGAGCTGGCTTTGACAAGCGCTTTGTGTAATTAAGCAAGTTAGCGCCCTTCGGGTGCGCTGTTTGCTTTTCTACTTGCTAGGATAAGCTGAGTTTGTGGGTGAGGGAAGATATTATAAGATGTGTTTTGAGAAACGGCAAGGGATTATGGTATTTCAATGGCTATGTAGCTCGGAAGCGATATAGACTGGGGCAGCGTGATTAAGGAGTAAAGATTAATGTTCTGATGTATTGTTTAGAAGGTATTCTTTTAAATAATGCGACTAAACCGTTGGCTTCATTCCCGCCACTGATACTTATTTATGGCATGATCGTAAAGTTATTGGGAAAGTTTCAGGCCACCTAAAGTGGTTTGAATTTAAGCTTAAAGATAATTTTTAGAGTTGGATCAGTTTATGCGGTATATTTAGGAGCTAGGTTTTAGCACGTAGCGTTTTGTATCTACTCACTTCCTATCCCCATAGGAAAAACTCGTAATGGTATGCTATGTGTTGGCGGTATACCTAGACCGAAATCTTGGCTGTAACAAAATATCCAAGATAGTCATTAAGGTCAATCGATACTTGTATAGAGTTAAGACGATAATATAGGTCAAACCTCAAATTTTCAATTGGTCTTTAATCTCTGTTTCAACCCATTGTTGGAATAAGACTAGGTGATCATACATCCTAACCTACCAAAGTTAGGTAGTTCAAATAAAAGTGTGAAAAAAACCCATTGTCTCCCAAGAATTTCTATCAACTTCCAACACATTTAATTTAAATTTTCCAACATAACTGCCAGTCTTTTTAACTTCAAAGACTGCTCTAGGGTTGGTAAATTAAATCCGTGTGCCGGGTTCGTAGAACAGACGGCTTAGGCTTTCACAGCGTATAATTAAACCGGATGACACCCCTGGGCGACGCCATTTTCTGTAAGACTAGGATTTGTATTACATTAATAGTACTTCTGAAGAGCTGGATTATAGGCTCTGTCTGTTCTTACGTTCTGTCTTAAGAAATTCTGTAGGTAGATTTTTATGATTTTATTAATAAGTTGTTAATTAGAGCTTATTGCTTGATCCAAATTATTCCTTTTTTTGTATGATTCCTATAAATTTCACTACTGTAAATAATATAAAAGTTTAATGTATCTACTTTTTCATGCAAAAACGGCTGCCTGAAATAAATGTAAGTTGCATATTTTTCAGTGACGACAATTTAAACTCGTACTTTAGGTACACATGTACCTAATATCATAAGTAAATTGGTAGTTATTTCTTAAACATATACCTAAAATTGTTAGTAAATAAGTATGCATTTCTTTCTGTAAATACTTAGCCCCGTATCCATAAACTTTTTATAAACTCATCATAGCTAAAATAGGTTTATAATTCGTTTGTCTTTGTCATCTTGATATGAGTAAGAAAGAGACAACCATTTTAACTAAAGAGTCTAAGACTTTTATGATAAGACCGTTAGTGTCTTTTTAACCGACTTCTAAAGGAAGGTTATAAATACGACTGTATGTTTTTTTAGAATGTATGTTACGCGATATTTCCGACAATTGTAGATCGAGTTTGATCTTATTTTTTGTTTCAAAGAGCATATTTTCTTGGTGGTCACATCAAAATCGGATTAAAACATTATTATAGTTTCGTTTATTTTTAAAAAAGCTATTAACATACACTTCAACCCTTTTTTAGTGTGCCGTGGCTGGGCACCGGTCTTACACTCTCTCAGAGCCAAAACACATACTCGCGTTGCGGCGCCGGCGCTGCACCGCAAGAATCGGCAGCGCAACGCTCGTAGTGCTAGTTACATTTTGTTCTATGTAGAGGCGGGCGGCACTGCCGATTCTTGCGGTGCGGCGCCGCAACGCGAGTATGTGTTTTGGCTCTCAACTCGATAGTTGAGAGAGTTTTGACCTTAATCCACACACGTTCGCTAAATGCGGGTTGGTTGTTGTCACATGTCCTCGAATGATTAGTTCTTAGATTTTGCCGGTTTTCCCACGACGTTTTCCTTCACCGATATTGAGCAGCGGAGATGAACCAATTCACACAAAGATGTGTGGACACGACCAGAAAAAGCAATTGACTTAATGAAAAGTCTAAAATAGCTATGATAATATCAGTTAGCCGATTTCACCAGAATTAACAGTAAATATTTAATTTAATATAATCAAATCTTACAGAATAGTGTAGAAATTAATTCAATTTCGGTCCCTTAATATTGAAGTGCCTGAGTTCAGCTCATTGAGTTTGTTATTGATCAGGTCTAAGTTGACTGGCTTCTCCTTGGGGGCTTGACCTATGCTTTGTGACGTCACAATAACCTATCTGCAGGATAATTTAATGAAATAGTTCTTGAATATATTCAATTTCAGTTTTATTAAAAGAATCTTCTATTTATTTATTATTATCTATTTATTCCACACTTGTCAATAGGTCAGACGTGGGCCATGTAGGTAAAAAGCACCCTAAATGCTTAGTAATTCTGTACTTGTTAGTAGTCAGCAGCGGTGGCGCAGCGGTAAGGGCCTCACCTTAGAAATATAAGGTCACGGGTTCGATTCGCGGTCGTATCGGTTCGACCGTCCTCGGACGGTTCACCTTCAGACTTCATGGTCACGGGTGTAAAAAAAGAAAAGACTGAAATGTCGGGATCTAAAATCCAAAATAAACCGCGATAAAATCCGTTATAAAATAGTTTTATTTCAATGTGTGATATTCGCTTAAATCTAAGAAAATATTAAACCTACCTATAGATAGACCGTTTCACTCGCGTTTCGCCTATCGCCAAGATTCTGACTCCTCAAACTGCACAGACAGTGATGATGATTCAAGCTATATGGATATTAGTGACGAATAGTCTTACATTACTTTTATCTGTGGTTAAATAGTTCTTTAAGAGATTTAGTTAATCTGTTATGACCTTATACCTCAGATGGCGATACGCGAGTTAAACGGTCTATCTATAGTTATTGAATTCAGCTAATTATCCGCTGTTAATAACTATTTAAGGTGCGTAACCTCCATCTCTACTTAAAAGTAATTGATTTACCCCTTCACTAAAGATATCTTGTAATTCAAAAGGGGTTTCAAGAAATTTTAACTAATACGAGGAAGGTAAACCGAATCGTAGAACTGTTATTGAGTCAGTTAAATAACACATAATAATGTAAAGTTATACTTAATGTTGTCGTTATAACCGACAGGCACATACTTGTTTGTCTGGCCAAAGGTTCTGGGAAAGTCTGCCTATGACTCAGCTGGTGGCTACTACATGACGTCATAATATCCATAGATAATAAATTGAATAGAGACATCGCTATTACTTTTACTTAAATCACCACTTGTAATTGAGTAGGTACCTACTAAAAGTACTTTATAATTACTAATAATAAAAATGCGAAAGTATGTCTGTCTGTCAGTCGCATTTCCACGCCAAAACTACTGAACCGATTGAAATTTGGTATGGAGACAGCAGTCGGATATTTTTTTATCCGGTTGCGCGAAAAAAGGTTAATACTTAAGCGCGATAACCAACATACGCCCAGGCGGAGCTGCAGGTGACCTACGATGATACACGCTTACTCAGCAAAATAAAAGTATAATGAAAATTAATGAAACGTTAAAGAAACGTGTATCGAATCAGTATTTGTCAATTAATTTGATTTTTATTTAATGTTTTTTTAGTGTGTTCTTGAATTTACGCGAATTTCACTTATTGATTGAAATAAAACCATTTTATAACTTGTTTTATCGCGGTTTATTTTAGATTTTGACTTTAGTTGTAATACGTATATTAGTAAAGTATTCTAAAATATATAGTGGGAATATAATATAGTGGGTCATGAACACACACGGTCATCTGATCCCAAACTAAGCAGAGCTTGTACTATGGACACCAGATAACTGGTAATATACTACATACAATACTTTTCTTTTGTAAATATATACTTAAATATAGATAACTACCACCCAGACACAAGACAAACAGACATATTTAAACAAATGTTTGTCTCGGGTGGGAATCGAACCCACGACCTGCGGCGTGAAAAGCAAGTATCTTACCGACCACGCCACCGGCCCGTCATATGTCATAAGTTCCCTCTAGTTATAATGTTATCTGTGATGAACGAACCCTGTATACAATCTCATGATAAAAATACTCGTCAATGACTCAACTTTGTGATATTACCGATAATTTGGTTGGTTTATCTAATGTGCTTATATGATAAGGAATAAAAAAGAATACGCGTCCAATATTCTTTTTTTATTCTTCTATAGGCTGGCGCTTGAATACAACTTGCCTGATGTTAAGGAATGATGTAGTCTAGGATAGAACGCGCCAGCCCAGTATACCGATTCACTCGTGACTACGAATGATTATCGGTGAGAAGGTGGCAGTGGAATGAGTTAGTAACCTTAAAGGAGCAACAATTCCGACCCACCCTCACTGCATGGTGACACCAGACATCGCACCGGAATACGTCAAGGCCGCTTGGCTGTGCGGCTTTGCCTGGTGGGTGGTCACTAACCACGGCCGAAGCCTACCACCAGTTGATTGTCACCTGATTTGCACCACCACGGGACCACGTGTGGGGATTCAATTAAAAGTTACACCCACGGACGAAAGTGACTCAGCCCCCAAAAAAATTCCTTAATTTTTCTTTATTTTTAATTCATCCTTAGATCATTTAACACGGGAGGTGATACGCAATTTCTAGTGTTAAATTGTTTCTGCCAGTTTTTGGGGGAAGCGAGGTACACCAATATAAGATTCCCACCCGAGACAAACATTAGTGATGAACATTTGTGTTTGTGTCGAGTCTGGGTGTAAATATCTATTATATGTATATATTTACAAAAGAAAAGTGTTATATGTATAGTATATACCAGTTATCTGGTTTCCATAACACAAGCTCTGCTTAGCTTGGGATCAGATGACCGTGTGTGTGTTAATGTCCCATTATATTATATTATTATTATTTATATTATAAGTTTGTTGGCATCATTCATGGTCACAAACTTACTCATTTATATTAGTAGGATGTTTTGTGTTACGTCAACGTAAGTTGATATTTGATAAATCATAGTCTTGTTAAAAGGTTGAGTGCTGTTACGTGGTAAAGGCGGTCGTAAAATTCACAATGTATTTGCATAACTCGCATTTTGATACTTTTGTCATGGTAAGAGTTTACAAGGTTTAAAGGTCACAGGATTGATGTGGACTCGATAAATAATACCATTAAACTAACAACATATCAGTATCAGGATTGACATGCCGGAGCGTGGTGGCGTGGTCGGTAAGGTTCTCAGCCAAGTCAGACATTTGTGTGATGGATATGTCTGTTTGTATAGTATTGTCTTAGATTTACGCGAATATCACACATTGAAATAAAACTAACGGATTTTATCGTGGTTTATTTTAGATTTTAGATCCCAAAACAATCGTGAAGCGTTCCACATTTTTGGGATCTAAAATAAACCGCAACAAAATCCGTTAAAAAGTAGTTTTATTTCAATATGTCTGTTTGTCTTGAGTCTGGGTGTAATTATCAGTATATGTAGTATATTACCAGTTTTCTGGTTTTCATAGTACAAGCTTTGCTTAGTTTGGGATCAGATGGCCGTGTGTGTTAATGTCCACTGTATTATATTTTAATTAATTAATTACTATTATTAAATTATATCTATGCTATTAAATGTATATTGTAAATGTATGTCATACTTTATATGTTTATAGTATTTATAGTAATTTTTAAGGGCCTATGTTACTATTGTATAATATGTTTTGTCTGTATTTTTTTTTATCTTTATTTTAAAAGTAATTAATGTTTTTTTAGTTCTTCAAAGTTTTATATTTGTATATAATATTTTCATTAATTTTCTGGATTGTCTGAAAAATTAATAAATTGGTAAGCGTGTTCGCTTATGTAGTCACTTAATAAGTCGGTTGAGTAAAATACTTTAAATGTTAGAGAATCTTAGTTTCAGCTCGAAGTTTGGCATTATCCTCGATGAACGGTAATAGGTAATATATTATGTATTGGACTTAAACTTCACTTCTGCCTACACCTTCGGGTAATAACCCTTTTTGTGGTCGCCGTAGAGTAGGTAAGCAGGTGGCGCAGCGGTATAGAATTTAAAATATAGGTCGCAAGTTCGATCATGGGTACACATATATTTATGTAAATTGCTTCATCCCCGCTGCTAAAAATCGGTGAAAGAAAACATCGCGAGGAAACCGTTATATCTTAGAACTAAACATTCAAAGACATTTCACTTCTGTACCAACAAATTGACAGCATGATTTGATATTTAAATTTTTTGTTTTTTCAATGCATATCTTAAATAAGCACTGAACAGTAAATAATACGATTTATTAAATTATTCGTTATTGTAAGTATTTGTATTGTAATAATTATTGTAAAAAAATATGATTTTTAATAATACCTAATGTTGTAGGTACATGTCTATAATTGGCATAAGCACAAGCCCTTGTACCTAATTGGTGCTTTATATTGTTGGCATGCCTTATAAATAAATAAAATAAATAAATGTAAACACACTTTGCACTACAATTTATTTTTTCTGATTCAGATTATCATTTCGTAATTTCTTAAATAAGAGCAAAAAGTACCTACATCATCATCAAGTATATCATCGGATCATAAACCCATGTAATGTGACATAGAATGAACCGAACGTTCTTAGCGACGCCGAGTCACACGAGTAATACAAAATCAATATAACACAATACGGTGATCAATAAAGTATTAAACTGTAAAGTAGAATTAGGGCTGTAAGTGTGGGGTACAGTTCAAATATACGCAGCGATTAAACACCCCGCCGGCGCCTTTGATACTGTACGTAATCGTGTGAGGTTCTC
The DNA here is from genome assembly GCA_936450015.1 of Meganola albula. Classification (NCBI taxonomy): domain Eukaryota; kingdom Metazoa; phylum Arthropoda; class Insecta; order Lepidoptera; family Nolidae; genus Meganola; species Meganola albula. The sequence goes on from OW388156.1 coordinate 1,302,449, forward strand.
ACGGTAACACGCGATGGTAAGCCAAGGTTGCACTGAAAGCGATTTTGTTAAGGCTACGCACACGGTTAGGGCGGAGTAACAAGCTATGACAAATTTACTAAAATGTACAACAATACTGGCAGGCAAACTAAAGACGTACCGCTCAGCATTAATGCAGGTTTGGCGCGTGGGCCTCTGAAACGGCTCGCATAGACGCAGCTACGCAGTCACCGGCATTGTAACTGGTCATGCCTTGCTAAATAAGCATTTTTTCACCATAGGTGTCACAGACAGCCCTCTGTGCAGGGCATGTATGGAAGAGGAAGAAACAGTCACCCACGTACAATAGCGTCGACAGCCCAATCACACAAAATAGGCGCATACCGGACTTCGAGTTACGAAAAAAAGCTAAAACTAACTAACTAGGTTGGAGCGGCCAGTGGCTTTTGGGGTATGAAAGAAATCGCTTGTTATTGCCCGCACTTAGCGACTATCGATGAAATGCATTCAGCCTCTGATGGCAAATACGAGTTTTTAATTAGTCGCTCAGCATGTCGCAATAAGCGACCGCTGCAAAAGCAACCTTAAAAGGACCTTAGCGATTATTTTTTCTAACCTTTGAAACAAAAAGAAAATTAACAAACATTTTGTTTTAATTACTTGGGTTCGTACATTTGCTGCCTTATTTATAAAAACTTGTACCACAACGCATGTAAAAGCGCCTTATCAGCCTTTCCTTATAAACATACTTTAGCGAGTCTATAGATGTCTTATAAGTTTTAAGAATATAGCTGTTAGGATTTCAAAAATCTTTACATTCTTGTTCATGTTCAAAGATTTAATTCAAATATTATTCAAATACTTGTAATCCTCATTTGCCTAATTTAATTTATCTATTACGAATCTTAATCTAGGTGTAATTTGATTCTATAAAACCCACTTTCATTCAGTTTGATTTACACATCAGCGTTTTAATGTTTAAAACCGCTAACAGTATTACCCGATCCTATCACAGCTTAAGACTTTTAGAAGGGTAAGTTTTTTAATATTTAATTTTATAAAAAAGGGTCTTTTTGGAAACCCAGGCGCGGTGTTTGTTAGTAAACATGAGTTGTACCTTTATTGATTTAAATTCTTGATTATTCTTGTCGTTTTATAATTTGATTAATAGTAATATTTTCACACACACACCGCCATTTAGTCCCAAATTAAATTTACTTGTGTTATGGACGGGAACGGTGTTATTATACTTATATACATTTCTTTTAATACTAATATTATATAGATAAATTATACATAACAAGCACTCGTGCTCATCATTGATTTTGTTGTTAAACTCTCATAGAATTTACATGGTATAGCTTGATGTGAAGCCGTGTGTATGGCACACACGTCTCATTACACACATACACATTAGCACTTTTTCCTCATATTATAAATTATCATTACATGACAGTATACAATCAACATTCACGCTCAGCAGTACTCATTCATTCATTATTCATAAATTTTCAATAAATCGCATTTATTTGACTATCAGTGACCCACACGTGGTCCTCGGGTGGTGAAAATCGGGTGACAATCAACTGGTAGTAGGCTTCGGCCGTGGTTAGTGATCACTCACCAGAAAAAGCTGCACCGCCAAGCAGCCTTACCGCGTTCCGGTGCGATGTCTGGTGACACCATGCAGACAGGATGGGTCGGAATTGTTGCTCCTTTAAGGTTTCTAACCTTAAATAGGCTCATTCCACTGCCACCATCTCACCGATAATCATTCGTAATCACGAGAAAATCGGTATACTGAGCTGGTGCGTTCCATCGTAGACTACATCGTTGGTTAACATGAGACAAGTTGTAGTCAAGCGCCAGCCTATCGAAAAATAAAAAAAAACAATTGCTAATACATACTTACCTATACTTAACTACGCATGGCCAGTAACTTTTTTGTCCCTCTTCCTCTTAATACCTCTATTGTTGAATAAAGCGAATTATGCTATTGTCTGTGTGTATTATGGTATGCTTCAAGCCCATTCGTGTTTGTTAGATTTTTATCTAATTATAGTCCTGTTTTTTTAGTTTGTGTGGGGATATAGAGTTTTTAATGACAGGCAAATGGCGTTTTGTGTCATCAAAGTTAATTTAAATATAACCAAGTTATATTCAATCGTAGAAGTAGATTGTTTAACCGTATTATAAGGACCTTTCTGTTTACCAAGTTTACCAATATAACCAGAAAATACTGACTCTATTTTAATAGGAGGTGCGTTGGTGCAGCGGCATACACCTTGGCTTTGAAATATAATATTCCAGGTTAGATCACGCTTCGCACAATCGTTGTGAATAATTTCACCGCTACTGTAACATATCGGTGAAAAAAAACATCGTGAGGAAACCGGTATATCTGAGCACTAATCATTCGAGGATATTATTATGTGCCGTCCACTATCCCGTACTTGGCCAGCGTGTGTGGATTAAGGCCAAAAGTCTCTCAACTCGTCCTCGTATGACTCGCCAAAAAAAGTCCGGTGAACTAATAAAGACCGTAAAGGCAATTAGGTAAAAATTCTATCGTTTTTAGTAGAGTAGTTGAACCGCTGATATTAGCGATTTCTTCGCTTCAACCCTTTTTTGGTGTCCCACTGCTGGTCACTGGTCTCCTCCCAACTATCTTACGAGTTGAGAGAGTTTAGGCCTTAATCCACTAACGCTGGTCAAGTGCGGGTTGGTGGATGCCACATATCCTTGAATGATTAGTTCGTTGACATACCGGTTTCCTTATGATATTTTCCTTCACCGATATTGAGCTATTGAGCAGCGGCGATGTAACAATTCACACAGATGTGTGGGCACGACCAGGATTCGACTCCGCGACCTTATATTCCTAAGACGAGGTCCGCACCGCTGCGCCACCGCTGCTCTATAGATTTCTATCTAAATTATATTTTATCGATATGCTAGCATATAAGTAGATCTCATTAGATATAGTAACTAATTTAAAAATATGGTTTGTGCATGTCTGATTTAATGATTGATAACAGATGCTTGATGAGTAAACTGTATGTTCATTATTTATAACTGCGAAACGAATATAACTGCGAATTTTAATGATTAAAATTGATACTATGACATATTGGAATGAAACTATTTTACAACTAACTAGCGGACCCTGCAGACGTCGTCCTGCCCGGTAAAGCAATGCCACCTACCGGGTCAAAAAATAGATTACGACCGATTCTCACACCTATCGAATATAGATATGACTTCATAAAAATCGGTCAAGCCATTTCGGAGTATTGTGTTTTTTTTTAATTTTTCTCTGCGTAATAACAATCCTCGTACTTCAAGGAATATTCTAAAAAAATTATCGAAATCGGTCCAGCAGTTCACGCGTGATGGCGTGACCAAGGGAAATAGGGATTCATATTTATTTATAAAGATTTTTCGCGGTTCATTTTGAAATGAAATGAAATGAAAATGTGCAGACAGCTTCAACTATTGAGGTTAGTTGGGATGACAATTCGTGTGATGTAATTCTAAATCCAACATGGCGGAATACGCAAGATGGCGGACTAGTTATTTTTAATACACTCCCATAATTAGATTGTTCATATCTCCTGTCGCTCTTCCTAATATCCTTTGTGTGGGGTACATGACAGTGTAGGTGTCCCGGGATTGGCCGTCGTCTTGGCGTCGTTGTTGATCCTGACATAAACCACTACCACAATATGGGTATCAAACGGGCCGGTGGCGTGGTCGGTAAGATACTTGCTTTTCACGCCGCAGTTCGTGGGTCCGATTCCCACCCGAGACAAACATTAGTGATGAACGTTTGTGTTTGTGTTGAGTCTGGGTGTAAATCTATTTAAATAAAAATCAATGCCACTTTTCGTTGTAATTTTATTACTCAAAAACGGGCTTACCTATTCAAACCAAATGTTTAGGCATTGTTCGGACTATTTAGTAGATGGTTTATGTGAAGTTAGCGCAAAATCGGTTGAGCGGTTCTTTATTTATCACATTTGTAAATTGTTGAGTGGGCTGAAGCTACCCAGGCGAAGCTGGGGCGGGCCGCTAGTATATATATTATTAGTAAGTTTGTATACATTTATAAAACAAAAGTATTTTAAGAATAGTATATACCAGTTATCTGGTATCCATAATACAAGCTCTGCTTAGCTTGGGACCAGATGACCGTGTGTGTTACCGTCCCAGAATATTTATTTATTTATTATTCATATTAATTTAATTTTAATTTAATTTATTATTATAATAATGAAACTTGTACTTCATGATACACCTAACTAGGAAGGAACTGATTCCCAGCTCACAGCTCACGCTAGTTCGGGAATCAGGGCTTGCATATAAATATGTAAACAACTTTTTGGTACAATAAAGATTTATTTTATTTTATTTTATTTTTATTTATAAATGAAAGGGCTTCTTGAGAATAAAGCGACCTTTTAGCGCATTTAAATAAAATCTTGTACCTATATAAAAAAAGAGTTTTACTTGAAATGTATTTCTTTGTAGCACTTACTGTAAAATCTTATCCCGTACGTTTGTCACTGATAATATTTCACTGTGTCTATGTATAATGATAAATTAAAGATATTAGGTAATAGTATTAGCGGTCTTCTCAACATCAAAGCTGTGGTTGCGTATTCAAAAAGTGACTGATTGCTCATTATAATAAGTATCATTGTGGTGTCACGGCGCAAATTAATCTTTCCTTTATTATTCATTATATCAAAAGGTAACGTAAAGATGTCTTTGTTCATCTTTTTTCTGTTACGATCAAGCGCACATTACAACTAGTCATCATAGTTTCACTTCGACCCTTTTTAGTGTCCCACTGCTGGGCACGGGTCTTCTCTCAGCTATCTTACTAGTTGAGAGAGTTTAGGCCTTAATCCGCACACGCTGGCCAAGTGCGGGTTGGTGGATGTCACATGACCTAGAATGATTAGTTCTTAGACATGCCGGTTTCCTCACGATGTTTTCCTTCACCGATATTGAGCAGCGGCGATGAAACAATTCACACAAAGATGTGTGGGCACAACTGGGATTCGAACCCGCGACCTTATATTTCTAAGGCGAGGCCCGTACCACTGCGCCACCGCTACTAAAGTCATTATAGTTTAACTTGTATTATTGTATTTGCAGATAAATTAGTATCTGTTAATCAAAAGTGACATACACCTCGTTATTGAACAGCTGAGTCCCTAGACAAAGTGACATAACAAAACGGTAACGAAAGTTAGAATAGAACAAAATGTAACGGATCTACATAAGATTGTCACGTGACATTTCGAAGGTGAATTTTATTATTTTTTGGGCTGAGTTACCTTAGCCTGTGAGATGCCCCTTTAATCTGAATCGCCATGTGCCCGGGTGGTGCAAATCAAGTAACAATAAACTGGTAGGCTTTCACTGTGGTTAGTGACCACCCACAAGACTAAGTCTTCCCTCGAGCAGCCTGGCCGTGTTCGGTGCGATGTCTGGTGATACCATTAAGGAGGGTGGTTCCACCATTTATGCACTCATTGTCTTCTACGTATCTAGCTAATTAGCTCAGTCTGGTTGCTGTAGCTGAAATCTGTCTTGATTAAACTGGCAACGAACCACGGACGCAGAAGATAGTATAGTGTATAAGAGCGTTCAATACATTGATTTTCAAAATACTGTGAATGGGGATCCGATGAGATAACGGTACGGTAGCAGAACGAGGCACCACTGAAGCATCTTACTACGTCACTTCGAACTATGACTGAGAAATTCCTAACAAATGCATCTAACAGCTCACAGAACAGGCTATTACCGACAGAAACGGGGCTCTAAACATAATGTGGGTCAAAGAGAGCACACTAGATAATTAGACATGCCCCCTGGCCCGTGGTAAAGTTGTGAATTAAGGGAGAAAAGTCATTATTGGTCACATAAACTACACAGATGGTAGTTACCCAACAAAACGGGCTATTTTAATTGCGATGTTTTGTGACGGGTCGAGTTTACCTAGTTGAGTAAATTAAGTGAAATATGTTAGAGGGCAAGAGATACTTAGTGGCTTTGGTGTACGTGTTGTTGTAACGTTACTAATCTGGACATCTATGGTCAAATCTAAGGCAATCATGTAGTAATAATATTTTGCGATACTTTCGCCTGCGCCTATCCCAAACTATGCAGAGCTTGTACTATAGAAACCAGATATCTGAAGAACTTTACAGTCATATAAATAAATATTTATACTTTATCAGGATTCCAGGTTGTGCCTGTGTAGATTATTTTATCGCCGCTGCTCAACAACTGCTCAAACCGGCATGCCCAAGAAAGCACTAATAATTCGAAGACATGTGACATCCGCTAACCCGCTCTTGATCCGCTACACTTATGTATCCTACGTTAACCATTCGTGGTCTCCACTCAAGAACTCGTTTACCCCAGCGGTTGTCGGTTCTGCGGCAGATATGACCGGCCCACTGCCACTTCAGCTTACTAATCCGGTGGGCTTTGTCGATTAAGTTCATCAGTTCTCTGTCAGATCACTTCGTTGCGTATTCGATCCTTCAGAGAGACTCCGAGCGTAGTCCATTCCATAGCTTGTTGAGCGACTCTGAATTTATGGACCAGTTTAAACCAGTATTAGGGTATAGGCCGTTAATGATTCGTGAGGTACCTACTTACTTTATTTGTGTTTTGTAACACTTTCATTTACAGAAAAAAACTATTTATTAACTTAAATCTGTTATAGATTTCTCTTCTTAAATCAACTCTCACGACTCACGACTATCTTTAATGCGTGAACTTCATTCATTTGAAAACAGCGTGAGTCAAAGTAGAGCTAGCGACATCTATTAGACGGTTCTTGTGTTACTGTATACGTCCTTTTCTTACTTCGAATAGCCGGCTTAGTTTAGTGCTCACGCGCGTCTGGCTGGTTAGGTATATTTTTAATACGATTTTCAACTTTACGTGTATTACGATAGAGGTGAATATTAAAATCGTTATCTTAGAAAGATTCTGGCTTATTTATGTTCGTCGTGACTACTGTTTATACATCAACAGAATCTTTGACTCCATAAAATTTTAGGTCTCACAGTTTGCATATTTTGATAGTATCTGGTAAGTTATTGATCCGTCGATTCTGCCACTCCTGACCTGGGTAGATTGTGTTGAAACTTAATAACTATTCATTGAGTTTCAACATAGACCTTATAAAGACTTAAGACAAATATGGGTACATTTTCATGCACACAATTGTCCGCCTGGGTGGTCGATCGAACTCACGTTCAACTCTATTCTCATATTCATTCTAATCCAGTGTAATTTTTTGGGTGTAACTATCTATTGTAAGCTAATTATAAGTAGGTATACATATATTTACAAAAGAAAAGTAATATAATTATGTATAGTATTCCATTATATGGTTTACATAGCAACGACGCTAAAGATAAAGATAAGTGCCAATACAAAGGTGTTAAAACGATATAAGACCTGCATGTTTTGCCAGAAGTCGGCGTACAAAAATCATGCTTCGGCATACATGAAATTCCTTTAAAAATAAAACAGCTCATTAACTACCACAACGACGACGACAACAACGACGCTGCTTATGATGTGATCACATGAACGTGTGTGTTAATGTCTCAGAATATTATTAATATTTCAGTTGAACAGTGAAAACTCGTGCCCAACAGTGGGACACTAAAGGGTTGTTGATTTAAACTGTATAAGTGGTGTTACTTCCACCGTAAAGATTCAAGTTTAAAGTTGTGGAATTCGTTGCCGGCATCTCTGTTTCCCGATAGCTATAATCTACCTGTCTTCAAGTCACGAGTGAATCGGTATTTATTAGGTAGGCGCGTTCCATCGTAGACTGCAACATTGCTTCACATCAGGCAAGTTGTGGTCAAGCGCAAACCTATTATAGAATAAAAAAAAAGATGGCATTCAGTGTACTAACTTTTGTCGTGTTCCTGGGTGTGAATAACGTAGCCAGAACCAGGACAGATTCTTAATACCTACTTAAAAAGTCACACATTTTACGTTAGACACATTCAATCCCATTTAAAAGGCACATCTTGAGAACAACAAGCTCAGTGGTACACTCCTTAGGTTCACGATTTCTTGAAACTTGATACGACCTACATATTCAAAAGAAATTTAACTTTAAAATCATGTCTTAAGGTTGGTATTTGTTAGTGATAGATCCAAGATCGTACCCCCAGGGTGCAGGTAGGTTGACGAAACCATTGTGCAACGCCACAGGAGACTAAATACCGTTATTTGTCCGATCCTATTCGAACGCAATGTATTCATTTAGGTTATGACTTTTCAAGATTCAATCTGGTATTTACTTGTTTATTTATAAGGGTTCTGTACTTACTAGAATCTACTGTAATGGCGACACTTCGTTAAACCTATGACTGTATATTTGACTGTTTCTAAACAAAATATGACTAATTTTGTTTTCTAGAAATCTTGTTTAAAGCCGTCTCGATAACTTCAGATTTGAAATAATGAATTACATTCTATCAGTAAAACTTGTGTACACATACAGAATACTGATCAAACTAATGACTCTTTTTCGTCGGGGTATTTGGAATGCTAACATAACATAATGCGAGGCGCAGGCGTGCATGGCGAAAATCCGTCCTTCTTATCTACTGCTCACGTTTTACCCACCTACAATACTTTTCCATACAGTATTGTCTTAGATTTACGCGGAATATTACACATTGAAACAAAAAAAAATCGGAACGCAACTTAAATAATAATGTTTGTAGGTAGTCAGTAATAATTGTGATTAATATTTTTGGACGTCAAATACCTCACAGTCCACCTGTGAACATGAAGTCTGAAAGGAATTTGAAACGTCGGGATCTAAAATCTAAAATAAACCGCAATAAAATCTGTTAAAAAGTAGTTTTATTTCAATACTTTTCCATACATTTTTTTGTAGTTTATAATAAACTAGTTAATTAACATAATACAGTCCACTTATTTTACAACTTATAATATCACGAGATAAAAAGTCATAAATGAAAGGTTACTTTAAAATGCAACAGTTTTAAGCAAGCGAAGTGGAAGGTGGAAACTGGTGGTCAGATAGAGCTATTTATTGATCAAGGCTTTTAAGCTTTAATTCACCACTTAGCGAATTGTGGCTGTGACCAAAACCTGTCTATTTATAGCATGAGCCCTGAAAATCAATACACCTGTGTTTCCGTTCATACTGTTTTATCCGAGGCATTCGGAAAATTGGCTAAGGGGAACTAAATGTGGGTTTTATAGAAAATTTTAGGATTTTGGTAGGAAATTCTTTATAGCTCTATAAACTGATGCTTGATGTGGCGCAGGAGGCTTGGTGGGAAAATAGTGGTATTACTACTGCAACGGAAGTTATTAAATTGAATTGTATTTTGTTTAAACTAACGCCATACGTAAGTCTACTAAAGAATAACATTTGATAGTTCAAGTTATACTGAACCTATACAATTTTTGTACTTTCCTGTACGAAAAAAAATGGCGGATGTCATCAACTATCAAAATTGCATTTTTTTTCGACATAAATGTCTAAAGCGCGGAAATCGGGGCACTGGTCACGAGTCTGCTCTCAACTATCTTAGGAATTCAAGCTATAATCAACACACGATGGCTAAGTGCAGGCAAACATGGCAAAGTCTTCTTTCACCTCTTTTGAGCGATATTCACTGCCGAGCTGTTGAAAACATTGTATAGATATGATTTAAAATGTTCAATGTATAATTATCATGATCGTCACATAACTTGTCTTTTCAAATAATAATATTATGTTCTCACGAAATACACTTCCAAATGGCAACAAACCAAGTTGTTATCATAATATCTTTCATTCCATGAGACTGAGACCTACATAAATTAATTACCATTGAAGAATTCTGATACCCCGCTCCGAACCTCACCAACATAACATGAGCTCACACCTCTTATACTCCTTTTAAATCTCCATATGTTGTGATGAATATAATGGAGTATGGGAGGTCTAAATAAAGCAGTTGTTCTAAATGTTACAGTTAACGGTTTGAGTTCTCGAAGGCACAAGTCAGGTTTGCATAAGCCCTGCTGACCTTTGGTTGATATGGAAAGGTTACTTTATTGGGGCTGTAGTAAATTGCTAGGTTGTGCTGAGGATAAAAGGGCTTTCATTTTGAAGGTGTTATTGATGATTTTAGATAAGCGTTTATACCTTGTGTACACAAATTTTGCATATATATGGATGTTTTATTGCAATGTTATAGCCGTAAATTATACTAACTCCTTTAACAGACTGACTCCGTGGTGCCCCACAGTCTGTTGAAGAAGTTAGAATTTGGCCATGAACTTAAAAGATAGGGCACTTTATATTTGCTTTGTTGTGACAAAGGACGATTAAGGCCTAAAATCTTTCAACTCGTAGGACGATTAAGAAAAGACTCGTGCCCAGCAGTCGGACAGAGGTTGCAGAGAGTATAAATAAATCTTACATTTTTGAATAGGTAATGGTTAGTGAATATTTCTCTACAGTAGTCGGTTTAACTGGTTATTCGTTGTATATTGATCCTTGGTTCGACAGAACTGTCATTTGTATCAAAATATATTTCTATCTATGACAAGTATATTCCACAAAGTTACGTAGGTATCGTTAAACTCAATGTATGGGGCATAAGAAATGACGAATGCTTATGAATAATTGATACTATTGTCTGATGCTAGGGTTGCTATTGAAATTAATTCGCTGAATATTTACATAATTATGCTATAAGTGACAGTATCGGTCTCGGTTTTGAAATATTTATAGATCGTAGGTTCGATTCTCGGTAGTGCTTGTATTTGTGTGAATTGTTTCATCACCGCTGCTTTTATTGGAAAACACTATCTGAGGAACTGGGATATATATGAAAACTTGCCTGATGTTAAGCATTGATGTAGTCTACGATGGAACGCACCAGCCCAGTATACCGATTCACTCGTGATTACGCTGGACACGGATCTTCTCTCGACTATCTTACTAGTTGAGAGAGTTTAGACCTTTACGCACACGCGCTGGCCAAGTGCGATGGATGTCACATGTCCTCGAATGATCAGTTCTTAGACATGCAGTTTTCCTCACGATATTTTTCTTCATCGATATTGAGCAGCGAAATAAAACAATTCACAAAAAGATGTGCGTACACGACCAGTAATCGAATCCGTGACCTTATACTCGTATTTCTAAAGCGAGGCCTGTGCCACTGCCCCACCGCTACTCATAGTATTTGTAGCAGCCCTATTTGTTGATTAGAAGTACAAGGAACTTCAACATTCAGTGGTTTTCCTGCTTAATGCCGTTAGGACATTCACCTCAAGAAAATGTTCTGTTTTATTTCAGCGTTCATGAATTATTTTACATACTATTACTATAATCATTTACTACAAAGGCAAAGTAGGCAAACAAACACAAAACCCACCTGATGGCAACCGTCGCAGGCCATGGACACCCACTACACCAGCACCACTCACACGTTGCCGACCTTTTTTAAGTTGATGGACCTGTGACTCTAGTACGAGATACTCAAAACGAAAAAAAAAACTTTGGATACTACGTTGTACTCGTACTTCTCAAAATGTATTTTTTATGTAAAAAAATGAAATATATGTAAATAATATTTTATAAATTAATAAAATTATTCTATACCCCGATATTCTATTAGTTTTAAATAGAATATCATGATTTTATATTTTCATTTCTATATCTCCTTCTATAAATGTCATTTTCCCTTAAAATACTTCCTGACCTATTTCTTTATTGTCTGCCTTCTCGCTTTTGTTGTCCATCCTACTATATAATAATAATAATAATAAAAATCCGGAGCTCCATAGCTCCGAGATAAAAAAAAAGACAAACATAATAATAATAATAAATAATAATAATAATAAAGAAAATTTCTCCAAACTGATCAGGAAAACATACAGAGACTCACCAACACTCACCCTACCACACCTGCACCTACCACACATTTTATATCACATACTTGTCAATTAATTACGTCCACCACTAACCAACCAGTAACCAACAATACACCAACAGCCTGATGTTCACTTGGCTTAGGCCCGTGTACTTCAGTAAACCGGTGCAAACCGAGAAAAGAACAATAAAAGAAATAATAATAATAATAATATAGTGGGACATTAACACACACGGTCATCTGATCCCAAACTAAGCAGAGCTTGTACTGTGGAAACCAGATAACTGGTAATATACTACTCAAAATACTTTTCTTTTGTAAATATATACTTAATTATGAGTCTTACAACTGTTTGCATGTTTTTTGAGTAAATAATGCTGACTGTGGTAACCGCGTTCGCTTAGTGACCGCGAGGTCCAGAGTTCGAATACCGGGTCGAGCAAAACGACGTTTATAATTTGGGTTTTAGAAAAATTTAGTTGCAGCTCTATGTTGGCAATTGTATCCAATGAACCGCAAAAGGATTGCCCCATATTGCGTATGACTCCTAATCTTAAAAACATAGGCACCGTTATAAGGGTAACTAGTTGACCCTGCGAACTTCGTACCGCATAAGGGCCGAAACAAACACTACGAGCGTTGCGTTGCGGTGCGTTGCCGCAACGCGGGTTTGTTTCGGCCCTAACAGCCTTCAAGTTCAAATTGACTTTTAAGTATTATTACGAATCGTTGGTATGGGAGAAGGTATAGAAAAATATTGTTTTTAGACTTTTTCAGGTAAGTAATTTTTAAATTTTTTCTTCATCAGAACCATCGTCGTATTTCAAGGAATAGTCTAAAAAAGAATTAGCAAAATCAATTCAGCCGTTCTCGAGTTTTGCGCTTAGCAATACATTTAGTGATTAATTTTTATTTTAAAGATATACCTCTGCTACATCTTCAGTCGTGAGCGCAATGTTATTTTTTTTTCAGAATCCGAAAATAGAAGGTTCGAAAAGGTCAGATTTCTAGCGTATCAATCAATCTTAATACTAGACTAATATTTGTAGAAAGCCGACGGAATAATACATGAGTTAGAATTCCTCTTCAAACGTGGAAAGCGTTTGACAAATAAAACCTTTGGTATGTGAAGATTAATGGTTGATAATGTAATGACCAGTTCACATTATTTCAGTCCAGTAGTCGAAGTTAAAGTAATTTATTTTCTCAGAGAAATTGGTTCTACTACAAATCATTTGGGGGTTTACTTGCTTTTCACGCCGCAGGTCGTGGGTTCTATTCCCACGGTTATCTTTATAAAAGTGTAATAAACTGTATAAAAAAATCTTTATTTAGTATCCAAAACAGTACAAGAAGTAGTAAAAAACTAACCCCCGTCATCTTGACATTTATACTGATACTAATAAGTAAAAGACAAAGTACATTTTAACTAAAGAGTCTTTTAAGATATTTATGAATAAGACCGTCAGATGTTATTTCATTCACATCATCATCATCATCATTTTAACCGATTTCAAAAGGAGTTTCTCAATTCGATTGGTATTTTTTTATGTTTAATATATGTATATGTACAATGTACATACATTACTAACTTAAAAAGTCCTTTATAATATGTCAATCAAGGCAAAATGTCCAGCTCTATCTGTGCGATGCATCGATACCGATTGTCGGAAAAGTGACTTCGAATATTTTGCATTCAAGTTAGTTTTAAAGCTAATAAAGAAACTGTTCATTTTTGTTCTTTAATCAATAATAGGTACCTTGTTATGCAGTTTAAATGACTTCTAATGAACTCACAGTTTATAACCGTTAAGTGTACACGCGATACAATTATTTTATATGCGAGTTCTTGGATTTATAAGTCGCTATAATCGTGTGCAGTTCATTTGATAACTACAAAATATGCAGCGTGTGTTTGATAGGTACTTACGTTCCGTGATTTTATTAATAACTCGAGGCGTTGAAGTCTATTGAATGGCGAGCCAAGACGCTTATTGGCAACGAAGGCTAAACTGCAAAACCTCGAGCATCGCCGCAGGGTTGCTAGTATTTCGGTCTTCTATCGGATTCATTTCGGAGAGTGTGCGTTGGAATAACATAATTGAAAGAAACGTGACCTACCAGGGTACGGCTGATGGAGACTGGTAAAAAGACTTGGATAGTTCAAACTGTAAGTTTATTGCTAAAAGTGACTATAATTTAGAGAGGTGGGAATGTTTGGAATGAAACTAAAATGAATGCGCCCGGTTTGCTGTCGGAATATGCCTGCCGTGCATCGTGCGCGGCTAAGTGAAGCCGCTAAGTCGCTAGATCAGCAAATCGGTGTTCGATCGTATTGTATCAAAGAAAATCTTATTCCCCATCCCAGTTCTTTTATCAGACAAGTAGAGGTACGGTTATACACCAGCGATATAATGGTGAAAAATCCACAGGTACGCACAAAGCGCTTTGTTTTCAATTTTATTGAGCGAATCGCCAAGTTGCTGATTTGCTGCCGGCATTCAAAGACGGACGTGATGACAGTATAAAATGACAGCCGATGCATTGAAAAGTAGATGTGCCAACACATAAAAAATTATGTGGAGAAGTAAATATTTTTTTAAATATTTAAATAAAATTTAAAACTCGCCCCTGACCGCTCCTGGACGAAAAGTGCCCATCACACCTGTCTTATTTCCACGCTGCATTGCGACGGCAAGTCTTTGAATCAGGAACGATCGAGCATCAGTTACCAGTCGACTTTATAAACAAATGAAATAAATTATTTTATTCGTATTGTAATGCATTTTTTGCAACAATTACTATTAGAAATACATATTTTAATGGAATAACAATGAACAATATGGTATAATAAATAGATATATAAGCATTGTGGCTGTGTCCCTCCAAACATGCCCTTTGAACTCATGCAATGTGCAATAGAGTGAAAGAGTTCAAGTTCGTCCTCTTTTTGTATTCCTGAACACATTGCTATATTTATATTTTGAATAATTTACTTAATTATTCAAAATATAAATATAGCAATTTTGAATAATATTCTCAATATTACTAATGGGAGCAGCGGTGGCGCAGCGGTATGGACCTCGCCTTAGAAATATGTATAGGGTCGCGGGATCGATTCCCGGTCGTGCCCACACATCGTGTGTGTATTGTTTCATCTCCGCTGCTCAATATCGGTGAAGGAAAACATCGTGAGGAAACCGGAATTTCTAAGAACTAATCATTCGAGTATACGTGATATCCACCAACTCGCACGTCGCCAGCATGTGTGGATTAAGGCCTAACCTCTCTCAACTCGTAAGACAGTTGAGAGAAGAACCGTGTTCAGCAGTGGGACACTAAAAAGGGTCGCAGTGATATAAATTGCGTTGAGTGTACTTATAATTGTTTCAGTGCACTATTCTCAAGATAAGCTATCGGTATGTGCAGGAAATCCTTTGATAACAATGCACATAGGATAGTTATGTGCAAGCAGAACAGACGGTATGACGCTTTCATTCAAATGTTGCACTAATTAATTACTGCTAAATGTGCTCGGCTGTACTGTACTGCCTTGGTACTTTACGCGATAGCGCCTTTAGTCTTCTTCTTTGTCTTTCTGGTTAGTGACCACCGACCAGACAAAGTCGCCACGCCAAGCGGTCTATTCCGGTGCAATGTCTTGTGGCATCATGCAGATTTTGGTTGGAACTGTAGCTCCTTTAAGGTTTCTAACCATATGCAGGCTCATTCTACTGCCACCTTCTCACCGATAATCATTCGTAATGACGAGTTAATCGGTATACTGGGCTGGCGCTTTTCATCGTAGATTACATCATTAACATCAAGCAAGTTGTAGTCAAGCGCCAGCCTATCGAAGAATAAAAAAATACGGTCTGGCGGACGCACGGAGAGTACAAAAGGAACGTCCGCGTCAGCCTGTTTTTTTTATTTGCGTATTTCTAATATGAGGACTAACAGACACATAGAGTAAACAAATTTAGGTAGCAATTTAAATAATTACAAGCTCACACAGATTCATCATTACCCTTGCCTTTTTCCCATTTCTATGAGGGTCGGCTCCCAGTCTAACCTGATGCGACTAGCTACCAGAATTATACGAGCGCGCTACTACAAGCTCACACAGATTACTCGTATTAATTTTTTTTAAATATATGGTCAGGCGAACGGCTAGCTGGGGTGTTCAGAAGGACGCCACCACGCGACGTGCGAAGCTATCAGCCGTACCGTAAGTACATTCAAATGGCGAACGATTGTTCTGGGCGATTTAGCTAAACTGTCTATTTAACAGGTTCGCCTTGATATGCCAAAACCGCAGCGCGATTTACCAAACAATGCGTGCGTCCACTAAAAATTTAAGTCTAAAAAACAACTTTGTAACTGATTTTATCGCGGCTAATTTTTTTTTTTTCAAAGTCTATTCAGACTTCGTGGTCACAATTATTAATTACAATTATTACTGACTACGTACAAATGTTTACGTCGGCATACAAAATATAAAATAAACTGCGAAAGTAAGGTAATTATAAAATTAATTGTAGGGTCAAGATAAAAATAGTGACTGATTATAATTAAATGCGAAATAAGACATCTTCTGCTCAGTAAGAACAATGACATTATGTAGGTACAGTTTATAGCGAGTTTAATGCAAGTCGTTTGCATAATTCTGTACGGCGCCTGGACGACTGGCGCCGACACTGTTAGTGAAGTTTGGACCTACATCTTTAATCTACGCACTGCACTGAAGGCATAGACAAAGTCACATGTATTAGCGATAACGAAGATCGAAAAGAATAAATGGATTTACATACGATTTAATTTCAACCCTTTTTAGTGTTCCACTGCTGGACTACTACTTGATAAGAGCAGCGGTCGCGGGTTCGATCCCCTGTTGTGCCCACACATATTTGTGCGAATTGTTTCATTGTCGCTACTCAATAGGTATCAGTGAAGGAAACACCGTGAGGACACTAGCATGTCTAAGAACTAATCATTCTAAGGACATGTGACATCCACCAACCCGCACTTGGCCAGCGTGTGTAGATTAAGGTCTGAACCCTCTCAACTCGTAAGATAGGTGAGAGAAGACCCATGCCCAGCGGTGGGACACTAAAAGGGTGAAGTGAAGTAAATAACTATTTTAGACGGTGTGTACATAGGTACCTACTGACCATTAATGATATATTATTTTTCAGTCTTCACAACATGAAACTTTCTCCATTCAATACCTTTATGACAAGTCATTAGATGAACCAGATATCCCATAACTAAACCTGTTGCCATCTGATATCGAAACCGTGTCAGGTGGCTTACTCTTGAATCTCGATTCCAATCTCACCATAACACGAATTCAATCTGACACTGTAATGAATTAAAAAGGTAATACCCAGCTCTAAACTTTTTGAATTAAAAATGTGATGCCACCGTCAACGCCTGATTTTCTTTAAACCTAGACCTATCTCGATCATTAATTATTATTAGAAACACCCAGCTATACTTAATATATCGGCGTTGATTAGTTAAAAAGTTATGCCAGATTTTAGTTACCCCCGTATTCATAAACGTTTTTTAGCTCATTATAGCTAAAATTGGTTTAAAATTCGTTTGTCTTTGTCTATCACCTTGACATTTTTACTAGTAAGAAAGAGACAAAGTCCATTTTATGAAAATAGTTGTAACTTTTTAAATGAATAAGGCCGTAAGTAGGTATATTTATGAGTTTTTACTTTGTATATACGAGTAACTACAAGGCATACTTTAAACACCCGTCTCGTAACTCTCTCGTCGGGGTTTAAACTAAATCAATCAAAATCAAAATCAAAATATGTTTTACTTTTTTTGAGACGCGAGTCTACATAAAAATAGTCCAATTTCTTTTCCTACCGTGCAGTGAATGACTGGCAACTACTGAGAAACACTGCCAAAAACTCAGTAGGCTTTTTTTCTTTTTTAAATGAAGTATTTATATCTATTAGAATTTGTTTGTTCAGTGTGTTGAATTAGAGCGACTTAATTCCAAGCGTTTTTATCCGTTACATAGTCTGAAATTTTATAATACGCTTTCTTACATAACGTAGATTTTATAGTTATTTATTTTAACTATGTTTCTAAACTCATATTGTGTCGTTGTCCGATGTGATGTGTCCGAGATTCAACCTATAACGGTATTGAGTGGGCTTATGTGGTATTCAAGAATGTTAATCAACAAGTTCACAAACGAAATAAGATCGAGAATCAAGAGTACACCATCAGGTATGACGGTAACGACACGGGACCGAGCACAATGTTCTGTCGATGTAACGATATTCCTTCCGATGTTTAGGTGTCGGATGTTGATAGTAAAATGCCTGACATCCATTTACAATATGGCCATTGATTGAATCTTGATTTTGATTTGAGTGCTGTCATCAACTCAGTGATATGGAATTTACGTCATTTGAGCTTGGCCGTTTCGAATTATAATTTTAAGATGATTTTTTTTTAAATTCAGGGCTTCAGTAATACTTTCCTAAATTTAACTATCAAACTCTTTCTATTATCTTTCTGATTAAATTCGTGCGGGATCCAAGACAGTTTAGGAGTTTTGGGACTTAGCCGGGTTCAAATCCCGAGTCTCTTCACGGCGCCGCTGTCGATTCTGGCTTACACGAGTAGCAGTAGTGGGTTAATAGCTTTCTAAATCAGTAATAAAATAATATTCTGGGACATAAAGCAGTGGTGGCGCAGCGGTATTGGCCTCGCCTTTAAAATATCGCGGATTCGATTCCCGGTCGTGGCCAGACATCTATGTGTGAATTGTTTCATAGCCGCTGCTCTATATCGGTTAAAGAAAACATCGTCAGGAAACCGGCATATCTAAGAACTAATCATTTGAGGACATCATATCAGCGTGTGTGGAATAAGGCTTTAATTCTCTCTAAGATAGTTGAGAGAAGAACCGTGCTCAACAGTTGGACACTAGGGTTGACGTGAATTGTGATCCTGGGACAATCTACATCACAAATGTTGACAACGACGATCTCTTGGAATTTTCAATAGAGACATCGTCTTTGAGAATAACGTAGACGTTCAAATGGGAGTTTAAAAAAAGTTACTAACTTTTGAATCGTAATAACTGGCTCCCGTGTGTAAAAGTACTGCAGAATAGCAGAATAACTCAAAACTAAGTACTTAATTTATGACAATCATTCAGTTTTAATCCTACATTATTTCTAACTGTGATTTACTTCACAGCCGAATCTAATTTCAACTGTAACTCGGGCCAATTAAAGCTCACATTCCCTTGTATTTAAATGAAAGTGATATGTAAATTTTTGCTTTTGTTTTCGCTCACAAACAAACAGACAAAGGAGTTTTATGTCATGATGAGTCTTCATGTAATTGACGTAATCCGACCTCGTTAAGCTATTTAACGTTGGATTGTGATTCATATATGTTTACTTATGAAGTAAATGAACGCGTTTTGTTTAGTATTGTACCTACGTATACAATGAATGAATTATTTAGATTTATAGTGAATTTTATTGACTAAATCCACCACAAGAATCTCGCTCCTATAAGTCAAGATCGACAATTATAAAAAAGTTTATTGAGCCAGCAACCTAATTACAAACTTCCTTGCAAACTAATTTCATATCACACCATTAGGATTTAAGGCACCTTTATTATTGTATCTATAGTGTGTGTTCTATGCTTCATATATTATAGTGCTACGATGCCACAAATACAGACCAGAAACGCAAATAAGCCATACTGTTAACGTTAAACTTGAAACACTTCTTTTTCAGTAGGAAATAAAAACTAGCAACATTCTAACCGAGATCTGAAATATACAGTAACTGTTCAAACATTCTTGACAGTTATTTCCTAAGTGCATTGGTAACGTATGAGATCTATCTTGTAACTGGAAAAGGTTTACGTTTGTAGCCAATCAACAAAATTATCAGTCGAGCTCTGAAACTAGCGTTGCTTGTTTGTTGGTATCGGTATTAGTTGGTTTGCTTGCAGCTTTGTTTACTATGGTTTGTAGCAGATTTGCAATAAAACGCGTTCGTGTATCAGTAATCATGTAACTTTACGTTACACTTCTCTGCTATAAGTGACTATTGTACAAACAGGTAAAGCACCGAAAACACGATCAATTTTAGGTCTTTCAAAAGCGGGTCCTATTACACGCCCCTGCTGATGACGGCAAATTTTTGCGTCTCTCTTATACATTTGATCTCTGATGAATACAATATATACAACAGTCATGAGATTTAGGCAGTCAAGAGCAACTAGCGCTAAACTTGCAGAAGACTTCATATGTTTTCACATTGCTGCAACTATGATCATCATGATCAAACGTCTCAAAAGCCGGAACGTTGTTTATGTCAATTTTTTTCTACGCCAACGTCTTAACCACGCAACGCATTATTATGATACAGTTTCACAGTAGAAATAATAAGTTATATAGAATGGTTGTGTATGTAACTATCATCCGTTGAAAGTAGGGGCGCTAGTAGATACTTAGTAGTGTAGCGTCTGCTAGGCGACAAGGTGTTATGCTTCAGAAAAATACGTTTTAACATTCATTTATTATAATTGTTTACAATTAGGGTAATTAGCACGATTCAATAGATAGTATTAATTAACATTTTTTAAATATAATTAATATTATTTTAATTTACATGTGTATTGAATAATTTTGCATAGACTGTGTAATAAATGCAAATAAAATTCATTATTATTCAAATTTAAATAGCTTTAAAATAACTGTATAAATCCGATGCAATATCTGGAGATTATTGTTAGTGTGGAATATGACGTAGTTTAGGATACTTTCCAGCGAGGAGAGTCCTTGTAGTGGTGGAAACTTTTACTTATTAAAAAAAGTTGACTAAGGTTGCCTTGAGTTTATTGATTTGTACCATACGAAGGCATAAAATAATTGTGAGAATTTTAGCCTATGTTTCCTTAGACTTGAGATAATTTAACAGTGGACTGTTTAACGACGCCTTAGATTGAAAACTTTTATATTTTTTATTATTTAATAGAAATTAACCCGCTTTCATAGCCAGAACTGCTCGATGCTATAATATTGTTCATTGTTTCTACCTAGAAACGAAAAAAAATATGCATTTACGAGATTTTTACTCCAAGGCGTTGATATATTCAACTAGACTTATCTTTATTTTGCACGCACATTTAGGATATCACAAAATATAAAAGAATGTCCTTCTTTTACGGCACATGGCACGAAAGAGAAAGAGAAAATAATGTTGGTAATTTTTTTTTTTATTTTACATTTTTTTACAACAGTAACCTTTGCAACTGTAGGCAAATATAGAGAGTAAGCTCTATTTAAATACAGCGTTTTTGAAGATGGTT
This sequence comes from Meganola albula, assembly GCA_936450015.1. Lineage (NCBI taxonomy): Eukaryota > Metazoa > Arthropoda > Insecta > Lepidoptera > Nolidae > Meganola > Meganola albula. The sequence continues at coordinate 1,323,760 of OW388156.1, forward strand.
AATCCGCTTTTTGTATGTAATGACGTTTCGATGTTGTTAATTTTTTCCCATAAAGATAGGGAGTTGATGATAGTGACATAAAGTAGTTACACGTATTATGAAGGTGGGGATAATTTTATAACATATTGTGGAGATAGTTGAGGAGATGATTGTTGAGATTGCTGGGGAGATTGATTGGACATAGAAAAATGGGATCGAGTATTTTTAAGCCCGGAGAGGTGTCTATAGTGGTCTATTGTGTGTTCTGGTGACAAAGTGATGTGCGATTCTTCTGTCAATTTCCCAAGTCTTCCATAAAATATGGCATCACTTATAATTTTTTGTACAATTACTTGTTGGTGTTTACTGATATCTCTGATTTGAAGGCCAATTGACTTTCCAATAATTGCCCATTCTTCTGACTTCATGTCGGAATCTTCAGTAGTTTTTTTGGTCATCAATGCATGTGCGGAATCCATTGGTGTTTCTTCTTTTATTATACATGAAATTTTTTGCTTCTTAGGAGCTGGAGGTTTTGTTGGATTGGAGAGAAATTCACCATCGTCATATTCTTGATTATTCTCCGAAAAACTTTCTTCTGATTCCGATGACATTTCTTTGTCCTGGTCCTGTGTCTATAAACAAAAAACGATACGTTGTATGCCTGCAGCGTAAACTATAGAAAGACTTGAAACAAGGGCCATTTTGGCAATGATTCCATTGTTTAGGCTTACAAGGTGCGTTAGAATTACATAACTTTATTCACTTTTCCCTGTTTATTTATCACAAAGAACAGTAGGCTAATTCACGTAATTTCTTGACGCACCGATCAAGTTGCAGTGCAGTTCCGATCAAGTTCACGTTTAAGTGCAAAATGGTATTCTTGTAATTGTCATTTATAAAACACATACGATAAAGCGCTTGCGTAACGCGAACTTGACGCGAGCGAATCTGGCAGCGGTTGTCAAAATTATCAGAATACGAAAAGGGCCGTTTTGATCGAAACTTAACTGCAACTGCACTGCAACTGAACTTATTTTATTACGTGAATTAGCCTACAGGGAAGGGCGAATCGTTAATATCCACCGATATGATGTGAATATTTATGGGCGCGCGCCAAGTTATCTAAGCTAATAAAAGAGTAGTAAATCGCATGTTGCAATTCACTCCTTATTTTTACTTACTTCATTTGAAGTATCAGTTCCAGTACGCCAAAAATCCATTGTGCCCTCTAGGAACAACAATAGATCAAAATACCATAAAGATGGTTCGTATACATCTTTCAATCCTGTCTGTTTTGAAGCATATACCTAAAAATACAAAGTTAATTTTAGCCTGATGTTGGTCATCTTTGTGTAATTTTTTTATCGCTTCTAACGGACATATTGTGAAGGCGGCTTTCGACTACACGTTTGAGGTAATTTCACATCCCACAACCCACACTAATTGTATGCGGATTAATGCTAAACTCTCTGAACCATGGAAGTCGTAAAGGTTGCTAAACGTCAGCGTTTATTAGTGAAAATTAAAACAACGCAATTACGTTATATTTGTCTCAATCACAAGTGTTTTACATAGATTACAAATAAATTACAAGTGAAACGTTTAAAATAAAATAAAATTAAAATAATAATTTAAAGTGGCATTAATTTTTGCAATAAGTTTTTTCTCGTTTTTTTTAGTTCATATCCATAGTAACCTAAAATTTGTTACCCAATAAGTAAGAAATTTGATCCTCGCCTCGTTTGTAAATTACCTTAGTTATATCAACTTTTATATTGGTTTGCGTCTCAAAGCAAATATTGTTATAAGCCTATTCACCACTTTAATTCATATTATCTTTCATTCTCAATGTCTTCCGCCATCTTGGATCTCAAAAATGATGTCATTTTTGTAATCTACACCCTCGGAAACCCTGGAAACGACCCCCATATTGTGACCCTATATCTCAAAAACGGCTGACCCGATTTTGATGTGACCTAAAATTATCCCTAAGTTGTAAGGTATTGCATCTAACAATAAAAAATCATTGTAATCCGATGGCTAGTTTTAAAAACAATCGAGAGACTACCAATCGAATTGATAATAATTTCCCCTTTTTTAGTCGGTTAAAAACAAGCTTTTTATCCAAAAAGAATTAGTTATTCTCAGTAAGCTCTTTTATTTGATACCCATATTATATGAGTGCATTAAAACTATTTCGTCCGCCATCTTTGGTGTTACGCCATGTTAGACTCAGAATTACGTCACACCGGTAATCATGTGCTGTCATCCAAATGAAACGTGTACAAAATTTCGTTCAGCTTCAAAATTGAGCTGCAAGATTCCACCCGAACTAACCGATACATTGATTACCATAAAATCGTAACGTGTAAAAAACAAAATGGCGGAATTTTGGCGCGCGAAAAGATTTGTTTTTTTTTATTGGATTGTTTGGATCATGGTTGTATATAAAAGGTATACTAACCTTTTTAAGCTCTCTAGTAAAAGACGTGCGCATGTTTTCAAGTTTCTTTTTGAAGTCTGGCAAGTCAATATGAACACCGGACTCTTCGGAGTAAATTTGTATTAGTAGTTTATAGCCATTGTACCTCATTTTACGATTAAAATAATCTTTATGTTTCTTATCGTACATATGCGGCATCTCCTTAAGTCGTATAAAGACATTCGTCCAAGCACTACGCTGTTTCTCCTTAAACATGTTTTTGCACTGAATACAGATAAAATAACCACTTTTTCTAGAATGTGCAAAAAATAAACACAAATACGTCCTTTCTACACAGCGCTCGCAGGCACACTGACGCAGCAGTCTGCAGTCAGCAGTGAAATCGGGGCCGATTACACACGAACTCGCCGAGACAAAACAACGTTTACGTCGCCCACCCACGGCTGATTTTCGCAACGATTTTATGACCTATTTTATGATCAACTCGAGGCACGCGCGTTGAGTTGATCATAAAAATGGTTATAAAAGTTGGCCGTGGGCGGACAGCGTTAATAAACTAATATTAAATGATCATTTGGTCTGAGATAGAACACACCATTGCCATAGACTAGACTATAGAATATACAGCCATAGATCGTAGGCAATAACTGTTACTGATTGATTGATTGAGGCAATTTCCTAATAAAAATTGTATGAGATAATTGTTCCTTTTTGTTACGCTTGGAATTAAGTCGCTCTAATTCAACACACTGAACAAACAAAATGTAATAGATATAAGTACTTCATTTAAAAAAGATAAAAAGCCTACTGAGTTTTTTGGCAGTGTTTCTCAGTAGTTGCCAGTCATTTACTGCACGGTAGGAAAAGAAATTGGACTATTTTTATGTAGACTCGCGTCTCAAAAAAAATAAAGCATATTTTGATTTTGATTTGATTTTACATGATTGTCTTGTTATCCCGGTTTCGTACTCTAAATCATGGCGTTACAACGAAATAGATTTATATTTTTTAGCTAAATGAGTCTCTCATATTCACTTCAACCCTTTTTAGTGTAAATAGTACACTGAAACAAGTATAAGTACACTCAACGCAATTTATATCACTTGGACTCTTTTTAGTGCCCCACCGCTGGGCACGGGTGTTCTCTCAACTATCTTACGGGTTGATAGAGTTTAGGCATTAATCCACACATGCTGGCCAAGTGCGGGGTGGTGGATGTCACATTGTCATGTCCTCGAATGGTTAGTTCTTAGACATACCAGTTTTGAGCAGCGGTGATGTTCCAATTCACATAAAGATGGGCACGACTGGGAATCGAAGCAGCCTTACAAATCTAAGACAAGACCCGTACCGGCCATGTATAGATAGCGAATTGATAGATCAAACAGTTCAATATTTTTTTAAATCGGACCACTAGTCCTTGCGATTAGCGCGTTCAAGCAAACAAACTTTTTAGCTTTATCAAATAATATTATCTTAGTTTAAATTGTGTTCACTTAAAAGCTTAATTAGTAATCCTAATGTATATATTTTTTCTTTACAGGTAAGTGACGCTTTGATTCTTCGTGTAATTTAAAATTATCATGATAAAGGTAAGTCATTCTACTTTCTACTTCAATATAAAATTTAAAATTCTGTTTCTCCTACTATCTAATGTGATTCAGCAGTTAGAACACAAAGAGGTCTTCTTCTTTTTAGCTTTTAAACTAGCTTTTCGCCGCGGCTTCGCCCGCGTGACGTATGCAAGAAGGAGGATGGTGTGTGAACCCCAGATCAACCCTTCTTCCAGAAGCATTTACGGTGAACGGAGAAATAGCAGTAAAGTGTCAGGATGGTCTTGTATATTAACTTACCCACTTATTTATGCCAAATCAGTGAGTAGTTACACTGCTAGGCCTTACCTACCTAATGTTAAATTACCCAGATAACCCTACCTACCCAATATTAAACTATTATGGGTTCCTAGAGGATTCAGTAAGTAAAACTATGATAAAAGGTGGATTAGCCGTGCACACGACCGCTCTACTTGGCTCTCGTAATTTGATCTACTGATTCGCCAGCGCCGCCAGCGGACGTCTAATTCGCACGGGGTCCAGCGATATATTGATTTAAATGGTTACAGTTAATACAGACAAAGAACAATATACATAATCATAAAGCTATACATTGACAACATTCATTCAGTCGAACAGCTCTGCGATGTCACCTGTCATACTTGACAGATGACGTTGATCCGGTCCAAACGCACTATGACCGACAACACGGCCGTCCTATGTACGCCTTCATCCTCGAAGGTGTTATCGTCCGCTGGGGAAGCTGAGAACAATTTAGCCAACATTAGTACATCTAAAATACATTGTTCATTATAGCCCGATCATGATGCCTTCTGATCAGACTTCAATCAAACATAGTGGAATAAGTGAGCTAGCCCATCGATGGCCGATATGCCTCCCGAAGGCTAACAAGCTCTATAAGTAACATAGCTTGAATAAGCGCGTTAACCCATCGATGGTCAACACGTCTCCCGTGCATGTTACTTATAAAAATAATAATAAATAATAATATAATAAACCTTGGATTACATCTAAACTAACCCCTTTGCCTCTAACTAACCCCTTTCTAGAAAGATATTTTAGCTTTCCGTTGTGTAACATTGTAAGCCTTGTAACGACGTATTGATCGGACAGCTAACAAATCGTTTTTATATTACGGACGCCATATTCTGGAAACTGCTGAGATTTTCCATCAGTTTCTTGCATTGAACGTGAAGTATTATATATTTTTTGTAAGAGTAGCGGATCGGGATCGGCGTCGCCTTTGAAATATAAGATCTCCGGTCCACATAATTTTGTGTAAATTGTTTCTTCGCTGCTGCTCAATATATGTGAAGGAAAACTTCGTGAGGAAACACATACGTCGTAGTATGTCTAAAACTAATCAGTACATGTGACATCCACCGACCTGGGCCTATTCTCGCGCTTTAGAAATTTATCTGTAATAGAGAAATGTCGAAAAAAAGATGGCGGATGTCATTGAAAAACCAAAGAAATCACCATTTTTGTTCGACAAATGTCCCTGCACTTGGCTCTGCACTTGGCCAGCGTGTGTTGATTAAAGCCTAAATTCTCACAACTCGTAAGACAGTTGAAAAGAGACTCGACCCAGCAGTGAGACTCTTAAAAGGATTAAATTGAGAGATTATCTATTTTTCTGACGCAAAAACGACGGAGTTTTATAAGTTTGACGTGTATGTGTCTGTATGCGGTATCGTAGCTTCAGACCGAATGAACCGATTCTCATTTTGTTTCTGTTTGAAATGTGAATTAGTAGTGTTTATAGCTAAAAAAAGGCCAAGTTATTAAATTTTTGGTTCAGAGCTAAATACCTTTTGTCCATAATTCCTCCGCGTGTAACGGTAAGTAGGTACTACCTTAGGGAAACGTAGGAAGTACCACGTGGCTGGCTAGCCGACGGTACGGCTTCTATAGCGTGGTCTCCACCCGAGTCTGAGTTTACGGAATACGGCGTTAGAAATTTTTGATGATGTATTGATAGGCAGTTCTTTTAAGATGTACGGTTCTATGAAAACAGTAGGAGGTCTTTGTTGCTATGGTTACGAGAGGTAGCCTTGTATATTATGCTTCTACCTTTCTAACATCGGCTAGTTAGTAATATTTTGCACAAGTTGCCCATCTAAAAACTATTTTTTAACTTTTATTTTATTCGCCATTTATGTTTTACGTTTTGGCGCAGAGACTTTTTTATCTTAAAATAGGCTAGCGCTTGACCACAACTTGCCTAATTTGAAGCAATGATGCAGTCTATGATGGAACGCGCTTACCCAGTAAATACCGATTCACTCGTGACTTGAAGACCGGCAGATTATAGCTATCGGGAAACAGATGCCGGCAACGAATTACACAATTTGGCAGTTCGCACAATGAAAGTGGCAGCAAAGAGCTTTGTGCGTACCCGAGGAATTTCCACTATATAACGGCAGCGCATAGCCGTACCGCTACGTGTCCGATGGAAGAACGGGGATGGGTGAATAAGATTGTGTAATTCCAACGCACACTTCCCGATAGCGACTAATACGTATACTAGAAAGTTGTAATTTTGATTGGATAAAATATTACTGAGGCGATGACATTGTCTTCTCTTCGGTTCCTATCGTCAGGGAGATATTTTAAAAACACATATTCAGGGTTCAGGGGGTGATTTAAACGCCTCCAGATTTTTTTTTCATTTATTTTATAGTTTTATGTAACCGCGGTAACAATTTATTTTTAAAACTAAACTCCTTACATCTTAATAAATCTACCTCTATTCATCGACCATATTTCATCTTCATTCATAGACGCGCTCACTCTTTCTCTTATTCACCTTTCATTCATTCATTCTACTTACTTTCCTTTCTTTTCCAAACATGTGTTTGGTTTAGGTATATAATAAATACGCTTCTCGCCCACGGCTTCGTCCGCACGACCTACATTTTATGTCATACCCAGCAGTAGAATAAAAAGTAGCCTATAGTCTTCCTCAATAAATAGGTTATTTAACCAAACAAGCGCTTTTTGAGACCTAAACCTAACTGATGAAACGTTTGTATCATTCACCATTTGGGTATTACAAAGCAGAGCGTATACCAAATAACTTTTAACATGAAATTTAAATCTGTTTAAAAATCGTACATACAGTATAGTTCGGAGAACAAGTTCTATAACAATTCTTTTCGGGCCACGAAATTGAACTGTTTACAATAGGTATTGGTTGGTATATAGATATAAGATGAACTCAACTGGACCGGGATCACTAAAGCCTGTGTCCGAAATGGCGAAAGAATTCCACACCCCGTGGGAAATAACGGCGTCTTTTTGTATCGAAGATTGTATCGGTTGTCTGAGACTTTGTGGGTTGTAAGTCATAGGAGGACGGCGATTTTCTGAAAATATTTCAAATAACAAAAAAAAAGTCTTTACTGTCGCAAAATTATAAATGTTCACAGGGTGACTTATAACTAGGTACAATGATCATACAAACTATGTTAGTATAACGTAAGTACATATGGCATAAGCATTATAATAATCGGTTATACGACATAGCCTTGTCCTTAATTAGATGGACAAGGCCAGTCTCTCCAGTGTCTCATAATGGCACTGTTTACGTCCAACCTCCCTGCAACTGTCTTCAGGAAGCTGTATTTGGCATAGATTTCCGAGATTCTACTGTTGTTTTCGGGAAATTGTATATATATTAGAAAGAAAGAAAGAAAACACATTTGTTTGACACAAACAGGACACACACAATCAAATAAAAATATAATGAAACACATGTAAAAATAAAAACAAATGAAACAGATAAAAAAGAAATGGAAAACAAAAGAGTATCAGTGTGACTCAGCAACGTGAAACGTGTGAGTACCTCTGGGAAGGCGACTCACACCTTTGATTTTCGTCGCATGTCTTTTTTTGTATTCTATAATAGGTTTGCGCTTGACCACAACTTGCCTGATGTGAAGCAATGTTGCAGTCTACGATGGAACGCGCTTACCTAATAAATACCGATTCACTCTTGACTTGAAGACAGGTAGATTATGATGTATGCTATTCGTCGGTGAAACTTTGCTTGTGCGATTCAGGATTGCGGTGACGTTATGATTTTTGAGACCACATCCCTACAAAATTTCAATCCCAGATATTAGATTGTTTGTGACCTTTGTTTGTTGCTTTGTTATGATTTTTGTTTCCAATTTGAAATAAAGCAAAATCAACTCAGAATTTAAGACGTGAGCTCAGTTTGTTTAAATCGGAACGCAACTTAAATAATAATGTTTGCAAGTAGTCAGTAATAATTGTGATTAATATTTTTGGACGTCAAATACCTCAGTCCGCCCGTGAACATGAAGTCTGAAAAGACTTTGAAACGTCGGAAAATAAAATAAACCGCGATAAAAACCGTTAAAAAGTAGTTTTATTTCAATGTGTGATATTCGCGTAAATCTAAAACAATACTATGTTTTCAATTTACCAGCTTAAATCTAGTATTGTCTTAGATTTTAATTTACTTGTACCAAAGTACAAGTAAATTAAGCACTGGGTCCCAAGCTGGTGGTATATTCCAACCATTTTCTCTGTTAAAATTAGGATGTTTTTTAATTTCAATAGCTTCACGGATCATTCTTGGTAGGAACAGGTTTTCTTTGACAAGGACCTGTGTTTTATCAAATCTCAGGTAATGGTTGGGGCCTTTTTGAGTATGTTCACACACTGCAGATTTCGTCGAGCGTTGATGTTTTACGTCAGCTATGTGTTCTTTTACGCGGGTCCCTATACTTCTTTTTGTTTGTCCTATATATGACAGGATCGGGATCTAAAATCTAAAATAAATCGCGATAAAATCCGTTAAAAAGTAGTTTTATATAGCTTAAATCTCTTGAGTTTGTGCCTTGTACCATTCATGTCGTTATTGTGTCGTGTTGTTATTATGACAGGCGGTGTCGACGGTCGGAATTATGCAATTTTGGTCGATAGTTGACTCCCAACAGTACCATGATTTCGTGTACTGTTTTGATCTAACTGTAATAAAGTGGTGAGGTGTTTTTCGGCGTCAACGATGATAGAAAAAGAGATAAATAGATCTCTCTGACATACAGACAAGGCTAATTAGTTACTAAAATGGGTTCATGAAATTGCATTGTAACAATTATTACTTCTAAACTACAGAATCGAAACAAATTCAATAGATCCCTTCGCAAATTGAATTTACATCAATGACCATTAAGCAATGATGTGGTCTACGTACAACGCGCTTACACAATAAACACTGATTCACTCGTGTCTTGGGCAGATTATAGCTATCGGGAATCAGAGATGCTGCCGGCGAATTCGTTAACTTCGACTACTACACTACTTACGTACTGTTTAACTTTGTCTAGGTAGGTATCTATCATGTCATCATGACATAGGTAGGTACTTATCTTGTCCATGATTCTCTCTTCGTCCCAAAACACTTGAATGCTAGAATACTTACTACCACCTGGCCAAGATTAGATATAAATAAAGTAATTGATTGTCACCTAATTAACTTTAAACTTGAAATAAAACTACTTTTTAACGGATTTTATCGCGGTTTATTTTAGATTTTAGATCCCGACGTTTCAAAGTCTTTTCAGACTTCATGTTCACGGGTGGACTGAGATATTTGACGTCCAAAAATATTAATCACAATTATTACTGACTACCTTCAAACATTAATATTTAAGTTGCGTTCCGATTTAAGCAAACTGAGCTCACAGTGTCTTGAATTCTGAGTTGATTTTGCTTGGGTTTTGGTACAAGTAAATTAAGCACTGGGTCCCAAGCTGGTGGTATATTCCAACCATTTTAACCATTTTGCGGGTGTTTATAAAATTGACTGTGAGTGTGGACTCTCATATATAGGACAAACAAAAAGAAGTATAGGGACCCGCGTAAAAGAACACATAGCTGATGTTAAACATCAACGCTCAACGAAATCTGCAGTGTGTGAACATACTCAAAAAGGCCCCAACCATTACTTGAGATTTGATAAAACACAGGTCCTTGTCAAAGAAAACCGGTTCCTACCAAGAATGATCCGCGAAGCTATTGAAATTAAAAAACATCCTAATTTTAACAGAGAAAATGGTTGGAATATACCACCAGCTTGGGACCCAGTGCTTAATTTACTTGTACCAAAACCCAAGCAAAATCAACTCAGAATTCAAGACACTGTGAGCTCAGTTTGCTTAAATCGGAACGCAACTTAAATATTAATGTTTGAAGGTAGTCAGTAATAATTGTGATTAATATTTTTGGACGTCAAATATCTCAGTCCACCCGTGAACATGAAGTCTGAAAAGACTTTGAAACGTCGGGATCTAAAATCTAAAATAAACCGCGATAAAATCCGTTAAAAAGTAGTTTTATTTCAATGTGTGATATTCGCGTAAATCTAAGACAATACTAACTTTAAACTTACTTTTAACTAGTTTTAACTCATCGAAATGATGCAGGCGTGCATTGACAAGTACGAACACGTTGATACAAAAACGGCTATAAACCACCGACAACAAAAAAATAAAGATTAGAGATGGGTCGAAAATAGGTAACCGTTACCACAGTGACTGTGACTTAAAAATAACAGTTCCAAATAATAGGAACCAAATACCAGCTAATATTATTTGTCATTCTAACTACAGGTGACATCAAAAAAGGTTAAATAGTGTTATTATAGATTTAGAATGTGTTACTTAATTATGTAAAAATGACAAATCTAAAATAAAAATCAGAACAAAAATAGTTTAGTCCATGTAAACAAAAGTAAGAGTAAAGTTAAAGATTGTGGGTCAAGTCGAATTTTTAGCGTATGATAAAAAAAATACTAAAATATTTCTCAATGTTCACAATAAATCAAAGTATTTTATACTATACTTTACACTTTTTTATACTTTGATTTATAGTTAAACGAAATTTTAAACGAAATCTGCGGAGAAAAAATTTCTTTGTCGTAGACAAAGATGTAGGCACAGTAGGCAACCAAATGTTTAAATATGTAACTACATGTACTTACATATTTAAACTTAAAGCACAGTTTATGTCTCTAGATATCTCGTTTTCTCACTATATATTTATATGCTAGGGCATATAATATAGCGTGAGACAACGGGACAGCAAAAGCAGTTATTTTAAACGAAAGAACGTTTACATGAACACTTTATTTGCGTAACAGTAACGATTAGTACCTTTAAGAACTGTTACATTGCCTGTCACTGTGACTGACTGTGACTATTTCATAAATATTAAATGTAACAGTGACGATAACGCCGCAGCTCTAAAAAGATTCTGTAGAAACCGGCTCTACAAAAGGTTCCTTTGTGGTATGGTGAAAAAACGGGCTATTATACCATTTGAAATGTTATCCGAGAAATTAGTGAACGGTTAAGTGGGTAACAATTTATTAGAAATTGGAGACACCATTGTGATTTATTTGTCGAATGACAGTTTCCGGAATAAGGCGTTGTTGATAAAACCTGAATACACCTGTGATGGTTGCATGTTTAGACATGCACGGCCGGGTATCAAGATAAAGAATTCTTCATCATCACTCTCTATCCTAGATCACTGCTGGACATAGGCCTCTCCTAAAGTACTTTCATCCAGCTCTTACCAGCCACCTTGCAGAGATCCTCACTTCACCTAGTCTGAGGGCGTCTTACACTACGTTTGCCAATGCGTGGTCTCCACTCAAGAACCCGTTTTACCCCAATAGTTGTCGGTTCTTCTCTCAGATATGACCGGCCCACTGCCACTTCAGCTGACTGATTCGGTGAGCTATGTCGACTACTCTGGTTCTCTGTCGGATCATTTCAATGCGTATGCGATCCTTCAAAGAAATCGAGCATACTCCTTTCAATACCTCGCTGAACGACTTCAATTTGTGGACAAGTCCTACCTTGTTTGTCCACGTTTCGGCTCCGTATGTCGTCACGGGTAGGACTCACTGATTAAAGACTTTCATCTTCAGAATTTGTGGTGTTGTTAAGTTTTTGTATAGGCTTACTAACAACCAGCTTTCAAATACAATCAGTAGTCTTGTTCCCTTATCCCTGTTCTTCACCGATGTATAGTGGATATTTCACAAAGTGCTATGCGTCCACATTTATTGTGCGAACTGTCAAGTTGTGGAAATCTCTGTTTCTAGGTTTACTCTGCCTATCTTCACGTTACGAGTGAATAAGGTTTTCATCGTAGACTGGATCATTGCTTAACATTAGGCAAGTTGTGATCAAGCGCAAGCAAAATTGAGATAAAAAAGTCCCTAGTTGAGATTAGCGCGTTCAAACTTAACACTTTTTTAACCTTTTTTAGTGTCCCACTGCTCGGCACGGGTCTTCCCTCAACTATTGGTGGATGTCACATGTCTCTGAATAATTAGTTCTTAGACACGATGGTTTCCTCACGATGTTTTCATGAATATTGAGCACCAAGATTGTGTGGTAACCGGGAATCGAACCCGCGACCTTATATTTCTAAGGCGAGGCCATACCGTTGCGCCACCGCTGCTCTAGCGCATTAGCGCATTCAATCAATTAACAAACCCTTCAGCTTTATAATATCTACTACGGAAGGCCCTAGTCTACTGTGCTTACATTGCTAAAAGATAATTAAGATCACTAAAACTAATTAACTTTTTATACTCGGGTTCAAAACTAAGTAAAAATTCATAGTCCTGATTAAAAAATTCTTTTGTACCTTTGTTATCTATGAAACTAGCCTAAAGCGCTACTTAGCTCGGAACGCTTGAAACGTCTCGAAACTAATGAAAATTACTGCTACTTTTTGCTATAAAATCTGCTATTTTTAGGGTTCCGTAACTCATAAGATAAAATCGGAACTTTCATAGAATCACTTCATCGTCTCTCTGTCCGTCTGTCACAGCTGGTTATAATGTCTGAAGCTCAATATATTGGTGGCTTCATAAATTGGTGAACTGAACCCGAAGTAATCCCATGTTTTTAATTCGGTTATTTACGAACCACGTCGGGTTTTGGGTCACCAATGTACACAAGTGCAATAAGTTTCAACGCAATCGGTTTGGTATTTACAAATTTCCAGCGTTCTTCAAAAACTCACTCATTTAAATTATACCAGAGCCTCTAACTAAACAAATTACAGGACGACAGATCGATGAGAACAAAATGTATAGGATGGACATAAGATTGTCGCGTGACATTTCGAAGGTGATTGTCAATCTCATACATTTTGTTTTCAATCTTTTGTTATAGCTTCTCTATTTAATTTTCCTAGGGGCCAGATCGTTTTTTTACTATTACACGGATCCCTTTCAAAGCGAGTTTCGCTCACACTTGACTAGTATTTTTCATCAAAGTTACCTACCCTTTGATGAAAGCAAACTTAGCTAGAGCCGAGTAAAAATCACGTGATAAGTTTTTCACTGGATTTTCTATGATAGGTACTTAATGGATTATTTAGCATTAACATAAATTATTTTTAGCATGTGTATAATTAACAAATTAAATGTAGTTGCGAAATTCTGCGAAGTATGAAGCGAATTCACTGTTCGCTTTATATGGCTTGTGCTTATGTCTTTGGCTATATTAATCCGAAAATACCCTGATAATTAAGTTTTTTGAATAATTTAGTGCCAGTGTCATCAGTTTCTGATAAGTTTTTATAAATTAGAAGCATCTGTGTGAAGCTGGGGCGGGTTCCTAGTTTATATAAACACAGAGAATGCTAAACTATATAATATTACTCAACTTGTCTAAGTTGCATGTTACTTTTAGCTTCCCGTTATCTTTGGAAGTTAGAGTTTGTTTCCATGATGCATATTCAAAGTAGTTGTGCAGTACAGTTTCAGGGGAATTGTGTTGTGAGCGTAGAATAATGCTCTACGACTCGTTTTAGTAACGAATAGGTAACAGTTTTTTTTTGTAATTATTTTATGATTTTATTCATGAATTCTAATGTAATATAATATAATAATGATAATATCTATAATATAAAAATGAATCGCAAAATGTGTTGGAAAGCGCATAACTCGAGATCGGCTGAACCGATTTCGCTAATTCTTTTTTTAGAATATTCCTTAAAGTACCTACGAGGATGGTTCTTACGTAGAGAAAAATAGTAAAAAGCTTCTTCGAAACGGCTTGACCGATTTTTATGCATTCTTATAACTATGTTCGGTACATTGTCGGTCGTAATCTATTTTCGGACCCGGTAGATGGCACTGTTTTACCGGACAGGACGACTTCGCTCCGCTAGTTATGTAATATAATTAAGTATTTCTAATTTTATTGTATGAAATGTATATAGTGTAACTAAATTACAATGTAGTATGTACTTAGTAATCTAAAATAACATTGGCATGCTATTATATGGCAGATTGTAGCTGGTTTTACAATGTGTTAAATATCTGTTTTGTACCTTTAGTGCAAATAAAATTTAAACAAAAAAACAACATTTCCTTCCTCCCGTACAATCTTAACATAACGACAAAGATTTGCTGCGGTGCGTGTCTGGTTGATTGAGGGACTACCCTCCGTGCCTCGGAGCGCATGTTAATCTGATGGTCTGGGTTGTCATTTAAAACTGTTTGTTTGTGTTTTTTGGAAATTATATTAAAGGGCTCCTAGTAATAGTTTTTCTCACAAAAAAGAAGAAGAAGAAGAAACTGTCATCTTTTAAAATAGTTGTGAGAAGACCCATCCCCAGCAGTGGTACACTAAACGGTTGTTACTACGTCCGGAAAAAAGGTACCATAAATTAAAACTTATTAATTAGATGACTTTGCTTACCTACTTTTAAACTAGTAACATTGGTTCTTAGAGTAATACAGCCATTACAACCTTTGCCCAAACTAAAATATGTATAACATCCAGTTACATAGTATTTTATCGAGCGCTATAAAACTCCTTTGATCCTAGGGTGACCATGATATTAGTTTATACGAAGGATTCCTCCATGTTTCGCATATGCAAAACATGCAAATAAAACTTGTTGCAAATACTGTCTAACTTATACCATTTAACACGGGAGGTGTTATACTCAACTTCTATAGGCCAACCGTTTAACTCGCGTATCGCCATCCGAGGTACAAAGTCATAAAGCATTAATTAAATCTCTTAAAGAACTATTCAACCACAGGTAAGAGTAATGTAAGACTATTCGTCACTAATATCCATATCGCTTGATGTGCAGCTCGAAGAGTCAGAATCTTGGCGATAGGCGATACGCGAGTTAAACGGTCGGCCTATAGTACTAAATTGTTTCTGCCAGTTTTTGGGAGACGCAAGGTAAACACGTACAGCACACATGTAAAAGTTGAAGCGTCCATACAAATGCATACCTAAATAAAAGCTACTCACAAACACAAGACATGAACTGTTTATGCATAGAAACTTTTCATATGTATCTAGAAAGCGTGTTAATTATCTCAGATCGCTCAGGATGAGTAGATAGAGATAAACAGTGTTTGCAATATGTTGTTTTATGCAGTGCAAAGTTGATTCATGCATTGTATAATGCATGAATCGTACTATTTTTTAATCACCTTACGATGATCTAAAACATTATCTGAACCAAAGCTCTATCTTCATATCTGCGTTTATTTCGTTTTTGGTACAGAGCTAGCCTTTTGTCTGCTACACCCGAGTGTATTTTGCTATGGCTCACAAATATTGCCGTTTATTGCGCATTAGGCTAAAATGTGAATGTAAATCATCGGATTAAGCATAAAAAGTAGACAGACAAAGTAACAGAGAAAATGGTTGGAACATACCACCAGCTTAGGACCCAGTGCTTAATTTGCTTATACCAAAACCCAAGCAAAATCAACTCAGAATTCAAGACACTGTGAGCTCAGTTTGCTTAAATCGGAACGCAACTTAAATATTAATGTTTGGAGGTAGTCAAAAATAATTGTGATTAATATTTTTGGACGTGAAATACCTCAGTCTACCCGTGAACATGAAGTCTGAAAAGACTTTGAAACGTCGGGATTTAGAATCTAAAATAAACCGCGATAAAATCCGTTAAAAAGTAGTTTTATTTAAATATTGTAATACTTTTCTATATATTCATTTATTTTGTAAATGCATAATTAAAATAGATAATTACACCCAGACTCAAGACACAGAAATGTGCATCACATAAATGTCTGACAACGCCACCAGCCCGTCAATTAGGGAATTACTATCTTACTACTGTGTATCGTCACGAAATATCGCGCCGCTGCGCTGGTGCCGCCACCGCTTTCTTGCATTGACGTTATGGCCACGGGACTTGGCGTCGGGCGGCGTGTTTTGCGATTTCATCGTTCATTGCGTATTTGCTTTAGAAGTATCTAAAGACAAGTGAACGCGACTGGGCAATGAACTACAAAGTCGCCAGTCGCGTCGTCCGGCGTCCGTCGCAGTGTCCCGTGGCCACGACGTGAGATAGATTGAACAGTGAACAACCTAGAAATAGTGTGGTCACTCTACTAAGGACGCACAAACTAAGTACTTCGGCAACATGGCCGCAGTTTTACGATCACTATAGGGAATTATAGTTTCAGAATACAATTTGTACCGGCTACCGTCGCTTTAAACTTGTACATGCGATATTAGCTTATGAATATGTGAAATAGAGTAGATAAAGTACAAGAATAATTATCTTATCTCTTAAAAGATATTTATTATTATTATTGCAAATAAAGATTATTATTTGCAAAAATATAAATACACAATTTATTATTAGCAAATTAAGATAATAAAGATTTATTTATTTGGTTTTAGAAGATTAACTTAACAAAGCGTCACGCCTGTATTTTCCAAAGGTACCCGGTTTCACCTGCTATGTTCAGGTCCCAAACGTAATAGAAGGCGAGTCTAATGCCGTTCAACGGATACAATACCAAACTTAGATCTGCAACTAAAATTTAATGGAATACCGAAAGGTTTAGTTGGAAAAACGTGCTCGGCTGCGCTGAAGTACAAAGGGTCTCGTTTGGTCGGGCCATGACGGTAATCATGGTATCGGCACCGTCTTTGAAATATAAGGTCGAGGGTTCTATCCCCGGTAGTGCCCACACATCTTTTAGTGAATTGTTTCATTTCAATTGTTTTAAAACATCGTGAGGAAACCTGCATGTCTAAGAATCAATCTTAGAGGACATCTACCAAACCGCACTTGACCAGCGTGTGTAGATTAAGCCCTAAACTCTCTCTACTTAAATAATAATATTTGTAGGTAGTCAGTAATAATTGTGATTAATATATATGGATATCAAATACCTCAGTCCACCCGTAAACATGAAGTCCGAAAAGACTTTGAAACGTCGGGATCTAAAATCTAAAATAAACCGCGATAAAATCCGTTAAAAAGTAGTTTTATTTCAATGTGTGATATTCGCGTAAATCTAAGACAATATTCTCTCAACTCGTAAGATAGTTGCGAGAAGACCCGCGCCCAGCTGTGGGACACTAGAAGTTTTGAAGTGTAATAAGATCATATTGTCTGATCATCTAAGGTCAGTCCTCAGCCTAGTGAAATGTAGGAAGACAGAGTAGTGTTCGTATTCCTTTTAAGTATAGCATTTTTGAGGAAGCAACTCTTTGTATTATACCTGATCGGGAATCGAACCACGTTGAGTTTTGGCTTTACGGGTTTATTGAACTTGGGTTATAGCTTCCGTTGTTTTAGTGATACCGTTATGATGGCTTATGGTTATCAATGAATTCAAAAATCAGTAGTTTGACGTGGTGATGACAATATGCTTTAATTTATAATAGGTTGTAAGTAAGGTTAAAAAATATGCTAAGGATAATGAAACATCGCGAGGAACAGGCCACTCTTTTTCGAAGTTAAGTGACATACACAATCTCGTACTATTTCTTCTTTCCACAATCTGTTGGAAAGCGTAGAGAGTATTTAAGTTCTTCGGGCACACAAGAGAGACACAGATACACTGGAAAGGTTAATTATAACAGGCTGTGCTGAAGGAAAAAGAGGCAGGGGTAGATTTTCAATATGGGAATAGCCTACGCAGGAGGCAACAAGGGCCACTTTGCAAATGTCAATCCAAATGGCGCAAGGTAGAATAAGCTGGAGAAGGTTGGTTGCACAGATTGCGCACCAGAATGTCGTCTCATAGACATGAGGTTACGATTGTTGAATAAGACTTTTTTATTTTTGGTCGTGTCCTCATCTCTGAGTGACGTGATTTTGATGATTAGTCTGTGCGAGCACCACCCTTTTTCATTTAAAGAAAGAAAGAAAAACATTTATTTGACAAAGACAGGACACACAAAATTAAATGATAGAAAAAACACATAGAAAGAGAAAAAAAACATAAATGGCAACTGTAAAAGAAGAAGAAAAAAACAAAGAGTAAGTGTGACCCATCAGTGTCAAACATGGACATTGCTCAGTAAACGCTGTGAGTGCAGATCACTCTATCTTGTACCATTTGTATTGATGTTTGCAAGGTCCTTGTTGCCGCTTTCGTGGTGTGTATCGTCCTCTCGTCGTAGATTGACCTTGCCTCTGTTTCCAGTGCCACAGCCAGTTACAACCTTTCTAGACTGTCGGGTCTCTCTAAAATGGCAGATAACAAAGATATTTTGGTAATCTTACGGGATGTTATAAGTCAAACGCGTGTGTCTGTGTACAAGTTTTGTCGCATACTAGCGCTTAAACGAATGGACCGGTAGTGCTGATTTCTTTGTTGGAAAACTAAAGTGATAAACACAGCTCTTAGTTATTTTTTTGTATTATGAGTCGGGGGCTATTATATTTCTATTTATTTCACGTTATACTCTAGCTCTTCTTCTTATTTGTCCTCGCCATTCTCCCGTTATCCAGGGTCGGTTTTTTTTATAATGCATCGCCATTCTGTGCGTTTGTTGGTATCTTCTTCTCTAAGACCTATGTCTTAGACCTAAACTCTATAGTTTTCACATCCTTTTGGACAGTCGTTAACCACGTTGCTAAGGGTCTTCCCCGTTGTCTTTTACATGTTGCGCCGGCTAGGCACTTCCTTACTACGTAATCCCCAGGACGGCACATCATGTGTCCGTACCTTCTCAGTCTGGTTTTTACCATTTTGTCTGTTTCGCTGATATATTTGTTTTGGTTTTCGTCTTTTACGTTTTACTCTAGTAAGCTTACAATATTCACAAATGATGATAATAAATAATATCACTTTGTGTATGTAGAGGATGTGAGCCCTACGTGTCGCGACTGTTACTACGTTTCTTGAATGATAATTAAACAAGAAGACGTTGATTTTTAAATAAGTTGTTTCTCAAATAAATATAGTACTTAAAATAACCTAATAAAATATGAATAAGCCCGACACATATTTCAAAAAAATAACAAAATCCATCTCTATCACTTCAGCTTACGAATAATGAAAGTCACATTGAAATAAAACTACTTTTTAACGGATTTTATCGCGGTTTATTTTAGATTTTAGATCCCGACGTTTCAAAGTCTTTTCCGACTTCATGTTCACGGGTGGACTGAGGCATTTGACGTCCACAAATATTAATCACAATTATTACTGACTACCTTCAAACATTAATATTTAAGTTGCGTTCCGATTTAAGCAAACTGAGCTCACAGTGTCTTGAATTCTGAGTTGATTTTGCTTGAGTTTTGGTACAAGTAAATTAAGCACTGGGTCCCAAGCTGGTGGTAAATCTAAAATCGCATAAATCTAAGACAATACTAAATGAAAGTCACATCAAAATCAGTCCGTCTGTTTAAACGATAAGAGGCAACAAACTTGTACTCAGATTCGTCAAACTTATACGTCACTGTAGAAGAGGTCTATGTCCAGCTGTAGACTAAACGACGCAGATAATAATGATGATGAGTGATGACGTTCATATTATAAATGTCAAAACTTTCAAAATAGAATTAGATTTTAAATGTTAGTAATATAATGTAGCTCTACTCCATTAAATTTCAGTTTCAGTGGTCGGAAATTGAATTATTTTGTGATACAGTGTCTGAACGAGGTAACGTATGCGGTTAGGTAGGTAACTACCTAGGTCAGACAGTATTTATGTACGAGTAAAAGCATGTGTGTAAAGATGTTTGTTTATCTTACTCTTCATAGAAAAACCTTTGAATGAATTGGGAAGAAAGCTTAAATAAAAAAAATAAAAAAAAATACTTTATTTTCAGACAACACAGTCCATAGGTATTGTTAGTAATATAAGACAAAAGAACTTAAAAACTTTACTTAACTTAAACTTAGCTTAAACTTATTTGTGGACTTATTTTAAGGATTATTATACGTTACTTAAATTTTGAAATTTGTTAATTTCATTATCTTTATATATATATAATTCTTCTGTGAGTGTGTATGTCACTGAACTTCTCTCAAACGACTGGACCGATTTTGATGAAATTTTTTGTGTGTGTTCAAGGGGATCTGGGAATGGTTTAGATTCACAATTTTGCGCGGTATGAAGTTCGCTGGGGCAGCTAGTATTAAGTATATAATATGTTGTGTAGTTTTATGATTTATTAGTTAATAGTTATTATCACCAAGTATAATATATAAGTACCTTGGTGTAAACTGTTAACTGTTTATGAATAAATGATTGATGATAGCTCCCGGTTTCGATTCCCGGGTCAAGTAAAAAGACTTTTCTAATCTAATATATAAAATTCTCGTGTCACGGGGTGCGTAATCGAACTCCTCCGAAACGGCTCGACCGAATCTTATGAAATTTTGACGTGACAACGTCTTATAAATTGGTTTGCCGGGTGACACTTCAAGAAACTGCGTTACGCTCCGCTCACGTTATGCGCTCACAATGAGAGCGAGTGAGAGGCACGCGTCCCTTCCACTCGGGCATGGTTAGCCCGCCTAAGAGCGAGAGAGACAGACATAAAAAGTGAAAGGTACGCGTCCCTTCCACTCGAGCACAGTTAGCCCGCCTAAGAGCGAGATTCTTTGTATAAATTAATGTTTTAAATATAATTCTTTGTATAAATAAATGTTTTAAATTGTTACTATTATTTCATCCTTCTTCCTACTATACGAATGAATATTCACATTAAAATTATTTTACCACTCAAAGTCGTTGTCACGTAAAACTTTCGCCCGTATACCGACTTTACAGGCAACAAATTTTTTATGAATAAATGATTGATGATAGCTCCCGGTTTCGATTCC
The DNA here is from genome assembly GCA_936450015.1 of Meganola albula. Classification (NCBI taxonomy): domain Eukaryota; kingdom Metazoa; phylum Arthropoda; class Insecta; order Lepidoptera; family Nolidae; genus Meganola; species Meganola albula. The sequence goes on from OW388156.1 coordinate 1,344,902, forward strand.
CGGGTCAAGTAAAAAGATTTTTCTAATCTAATATATAAAATTCTCGTGTCACGGGGTGCGTAATCGAACTCCTCCGAAACGGCTCGACTGATTCTTATGAAATTTTTTATGCATATTCAGTAGGTCTGAGAATAGGCTACTAACTATTTTTCATAACCCTAAGTGAAATTTTTTTATTAATAAATACGCGGCACGAAGTTCGCTGGCGCAGCTAGTAAACTTAGATAATCTTAGTTAAAGTTGAAGGTTAGAAATGTCCAATGTGTTTAAGCATTAGTCGCATAAGATATATCATTGTCACTTTGTGATGGAGAAATAAATATATTTATTATTATTAATCAAGAACACTGCCACGTCACTTTAAACCTTTTTAGTGTTCCAATGCTGCGCACTGGTATTCTCTCAACTGTCTTATAAGTCCAGAGAGTTTCTGGCCAAGTGTGGGTTGGTAGATGTCAGATGTTCTCGAATGGTTAGTTCTTACACATGCCGGATTCCTCACGATGTTTTCGTTCAACGATATTGAGCGTCGGCGATGAAACAATTCACACAAAGATGTGCGAATACGACCGGGGATCGAACCAGCGACCTTATATTTTCACCGTTGCTGTATGTTAACTCACATTTTTTATATCGACAATAATGTGGAAATTCCGGTATTTTACGCGGACGAAGTCGCGGGTGGGAAGTTAGTGTGTCATAAAATAATTCAATTTCCTACCACTGTGCTGGAATTTGCAAATGTCGCACGACCGGCCATATACTAAAACAGCTCTAAATTGTGAATAAAATATGTTAAGAGTACCTCCAAGCGGTTGCTATGGCTTCGTTTTGGATGTACCTATTCTATCTTTATAATTATCCCCATCATTATCAAATCAAATGAAATCATTTATTAATAATATATTGGGTAAAAACTTAATACAAATGGTCTTAGGTCAAGAAATAGCATCACCAAAATCTGACCAAAGAGGCGTATGAAAATGACATTAAAACTATAAATAATGATTTATTTTTATTATAATTAATTATGTAATATCAATATTATAAAGTCAATGTCAGTAATGCAAATAATTATATTATCTTATATCTTTAAATGAGCAATTCTTGTATATATATTTATATATATATATATATATATATATATATAATTGGAATCTCGGAATCGGCTCCAACGATTTTCATAAAATTTAGTATATAGGGGGTTTCGGGGGCGATAAATCGATCTAGCTAGGAATCATTTTTAGAAAATGTCATTTAAAAAAAAATACCGAGCAAAGCTCGGTCAACCAGATATTAGTCATTCATTAAGCAACATTAGATACTAAAATTCCTCATATAGCTATATACAGGTTTATTTTAAAAATACCAGCATCCTCTCAGGAGTAAGCAGAGACATATGCAAGAAATTTTGTTCTGTTTCAACTAATATTACAGTCCATCAAATCTAACAAGTACCGTTTGGCAGTTCTAAACGTAGTACATTTAGAATTTTATTTTTTGTATGAAAATTGTTCATGTTATGTTAAAATAAAAATAGCTTCATAATTCAATTATTTTACAGGAAAGCTAATAAAAATAGTGTGAATTACGCCTCTATAAAGCTAATTTAATAAAAAACAGTGAAACGTCAAACGGTACTCAACTATCGTACTAGTTGAGAGAGTTTAGGCCTTAACCCACACACGCTGGCCAAGTGCGGGTTGGTGGATGTCACATTTCCTCGAATGATTAGTTCTTAGACATGCCGGTTTCCTCACGATGTTTTCCTTCACCGATATTGAGCAGCGGCGTTGAAACAATTCACACAAAGATGTGTGGGCACGACCAGGATTCAAACCCGCGACCTTATATTTCTAAGGCGAGGCCCGTACCGCTGCGCCACCGCTGCTGCAGAAAGAACACAAGAAGAATAATTATAATTCTGAATTATTACTCACAGTTATACTGTATTGTCGTGGCGTACGCATCATTGAATATTTTACACACGAGAAGGCACTTATTTAAAGGATCAGAGGTGCCTGATTTATTCAAGGGACCGTTCGGGTGGTTCTTGACGTTGGCAAATGGGTAAGGCGTTTCGAACACAATGAAGTAATCTTTGAACCAGTACATTTAAATAGTAAACGACAGTAAACGATGTGTACCTACTGTATATTACTGTATACTGTGGCAGTGAATTCTCATAACGAAATTTGTTTAATACTAGCGGACCCGGCAGACGTCGTTCTGCGCGGTAAAGCAGTGCCATCTACCGGGTCTCAGACCTACCGAATATAACCAATAATAGGTATCTAACCCGGTTTTCGGCACTTCTTCGCTTTCTAAATTTTCATTTTTTTTTATTTTTCTCTGCGTAAAAACCATCCTCGTACTTAAAGGAATATTTAAAAAAAAGAATTAGCGAAATCGGTCCAGCCGTTCACGCGTGATGTCGTGATAACGGAAAACGGGTTTCATTTTTATATATATAGATGACAATATTTTGTATTGCTGCAACAGTGGCAGAATATAGCAGAACTTGATTAGATTGTTAACATCACATTGAACCTAATATTCACAAAATAAATTAATTGAATTGAAGGTCGTAAATACCCTTGAGTCGTGTATATGGGATACACGACTCTGCTCTAACACCGCTCCTACCCAACAACAGTCTAAACTGGGCGACTGCTCGCAGTCCACGCACTGACCGCTTGCGTTCTCACGATAGACACAGTTTCCATTAAAGTAAGGGGGCGGCCGACGACGCGGCGACGGGCCGGTGGCGTGGTCGGTAAGATACTTGCTTTTCACGCCGAAGGTCGTGGGTTCGATTCCGACCCGAGACAAACATTTGTTTAAATTTAACTGTTTGTTGTGATTGTGTCTGGGTGTATTATCTATATATAAGTATGTTTTTACAAAAGAAAAGTATTTTGAGTAGTATATTATCAGTTATCTGGTTTCCATAGTACAAGCTCTGCTTAGTTTGGGATCAGATGACCGTGTGTGTTAATGTCCCACTATATCATTAATAATATTATTATTATATTTAGCTATGTCTCGATCGTGCAGTCAGAGTGCAAACTCCGCGCAGACTGCTTGCTTGCAACACGCGGTAAAAAAGGGTGTCCATTCATGAACAATTTTTACATTATGTTTGAATGTCTACATAATCTAAAATGTGCACTCACTCAATATTCTAATTTTATGACATGACAAACGAGTTTAATATATAATAGAAGCAGCCATTCTGCAACACAGTCTGACGGTAGACTTGCTGACAGCAAGCTGTCCGCTAATGTAAATTATATCTAGATAGTGAAGTATTGCTATTTAGCCCTTATTTAAATTAAATTATTTTTGCCGGGTGTGAGCGGAGTTGTGTAAGTGGACTATAGGCCGACCGTTTAACTCGCGTATCGCCATCTGAGGTTCAAAGTTATAAAACATTAATTAAATCTCATATAGAACTATTTAACCACAGATAAAAGTAATGTAAGACTATTCGTCACTAATATCCATATCGCTTGAATCATCATCACTGTCTGTGCAGCTTGAGGAGTCAGAATCTTGGCGATAGGCGATACGCGAGTTAAATGGTCGGCCTATAAGTGTCTCACTGCGGGGCACGACATTGTTCGACGAATCTTTGGCCGGTGCCTCGCTATCGTGCACCCCCCAAATTTTTATCGTATGACCATATTAAGTAAGGGTTACAAGTTTGGAATACGTAAATATTATATCATTGTTTTGTGCAGCGTAGTGTGCGAAAGCCTTAACAGTATATTGACATCACGCTTAATGCCCGTTGGGTAATGGAGTGCGAATCACGTCGATACGGATTTGTGTTGTTTTGTAACAAATGCAAGGTTTATGGAAATATGGAATGATAAATAACATCACGAACATACATACTTTCACTATGGCGTTTTCATAAAAGTTTATTATTAAATTTATTTAATTAACAATTAAATTTTATCATAAATTAATTATTATAATGATTATATTATTCTTTTAATAATAAATGTCGCTTTTATGACTATTTCTAATTTTAATTAACTGATTTTGTTGTGTTTTTTTTTCTATTTAATTTATGTAATGACATTGTATTGTATTGTATTTTATGATCCAATTTCTTGGTTGAAATAAATAATTTATTATTTATTTATTACTATAAGTGAGTCTATATACCAATGTCCAACTACTGAATACTTGCTTTTATTGAAGTGAAAACTTCTTTAGCCGTGTTGTACACATTTTAGTTGGGGAAAACCTTATGGATTCGCGTCACTGACATGCTCATGACTGGTGCATACGTGCAGCGGCCGTGTTCGTCTCGTGAGTTACCAGTTTTCTACTTCTATAAGCAGTCCCTATAACAGCAAGTATTTTTTTTATTGCCTGTGTTGTTTTACTGTAAAGAAAAATGATTTCCCTACAGTTTAACTTTTCTTCCTCGCTCTATTTGTATACGATTTTTAATAATATACTTCTGCCTTCTCCTTGTAATAATACAAGTGTGAGTTGTACAACAATATTCAGTAGCACAAAGTAGCTACTAAAAGCAGGTTTTATTTCATTGCTATAGCATTACGTTTTATGTGCGCTGTAATAGCTCGGATGACGACTGCAGATTTCATTTTATTATAGGTTACAATGTTTATTTGCATTTTTATATGGATTTGTATTTTATAATCATTATTATTGTAATAACATAGTTTGCGTTGGTATAGTAACGTTGAGCTGATGCCACTGGTGAGCACAATCAAAGAATTTCGCACTAACTTGTACAAAAGATGAGATTCGATGGTGGGTGTGTACTACAACCGAACCAAAGTGGTGATGAAGAGTCGACGCTTGCGTGCGCGGTGTCGATTTGCGTGAACCCATAGGGCTGCAAGCATCAGATATACCCCTTTCTTTATGAATCTCGATGAGGCACAAAATAACATCTTTGTTAATAATTGTGATTCTAGCACCTCTCTAATAAAAATATTCACTATATTATATTCTAATAAAAATGTTTGGATGGAAATGGATGCCATTTTATGAGATCATGCACACACCACGTGTTCACCGAGCCGACCTCACAGGCATTTCCCCCGACGTAATGACGACAAACATCTAATCAGACAAGTAACCTTCAATGACAATCTTGTGAGGTTGACAGCTGACAGGCTGAATGCTATCACAAGTGACATCTAACCCCCAGTTTAGGGAACAGATTGTTACGCGCTGCGACATATTTCTAAACATATATATGGACAAAATTACTTTCTAGATTTTTAAAATAACTTTCAGATCCAATTTAGGATTTCTTATACTCGTCTCATATGAGTCAACTAAAAATAAGCTTAATGCTCCTGAGAAAGCGAACCTTTCAAGTTTCTAACAAAGCTTTCCTATTTCATGAATTTTTCCTACCTTATGTTATTTATGTTTATACAAAAGCACCCACGCATGTGTAGGCGTAGCCTTTGTCTACGTCAATTTTGAGGGTATATTAAATAAGGAAAAGTAGAATTGTTTCCAGAATAACAGTACCTACCTACCCGCAATAGATTTACCTACTCTTAAATTATATTTTAGCTTAAAGTTGCTGTGTCAGCTATGGGGTCTGCAGTTTTTCTATGGACAACATTATTTCCATGACAATACTTAAATCATTGACAGCACGCAGAATTAGCACGTCAAAGTGACAGTGGGTTGGCCATGTAGGTGTGTAGAAGAAATGTTAACCGCTGGGGTAACAGGTTCTTTGAGTGTACACCGGTAGGACGCGGTTCATCTAGGTTACGCGTTTTCCTTTTACCTATATCATCGCGACGTTTCAAAATCTTTTTAGACTTCATGTTCACGGGTGGACTGAGGTATTTGACGTCCAAAAATATTAATCACAATTATTACTGACTACCTACAAACATTAATATTTGAGTTGTTTTATTTTTATTTTTTATTTGAAACGTCGGGATCTAAAATCTAAAATAAACCGCCATAAAATCCGTTAAATAATAGTTTTATTTCAATGTGTGATATTCGCGTAAATCTAAGACAAACAAAGTTTGTTGTGTTATACTCTTGGTGGTCCAGTAGCAAGAATGCTAGCTTCAGGTCGATTCTCGGGTCGAACAAAAAGAGTTTTCTGATATTTTTTATTTTATTTATTTAATAAGGTTCACCAACAATTGTTTACATTTAGTTTTCATAAATATAACAACATGTTTAAGAGCTAGTAACAATGCAACAATTACTTATAGGTAAACACCGCATGCACTAATAATGTAAGTTCTCAATTTAACTTAAACTAGTAATTTAAAACTATTCACACACGTTCTCTGTGGATCATCGACATTATCTGAAGACTTATTTTGTTGGAGACAAAAATGTAAAAATTTTGGACTTTATTTGGGCAATGGAATCAAAATGAAGATCAACAACATCGCTGTAGTGATTTACCATTTTAGCCATTCTTGCATAGGGTGAGTTTGCGCCAAGGACTGTTCTTGTTATTGGTGGACAAAGTGGTGTAATTACGCTGCGCGGGGGTCTAGCAGGAACACGAAACCTAAAATGGGCCAGGAACAGGGGACTGTCAATTTTTTGGTCCAGAATTTTGTACGCAAAGATAGCATCGTTTAAACATCTACGCTCTGCTAAAGATTTTAGTTTAAAATGAGTCAATCTAGCATCATAGGAGCGTTTTTCTTTAGATATACCATTGGCAAAGGCAAGGTGCCACAAAAATCGTTTCTGTATCCGTTCTAGACGCAATGCGTGAGTAGCATAATGAGGTCTCCAGACCACACTACAATACTCTAATATACTACGAATCAGGCTGTTATATAGAAGTATTTTGGTTTTATTATTGCGAAAATTTTTGCATGTTCTTAAAACAAAGCCCAACATTTTTGACGCTTTTTTGCTAATATATTCAAGATGGGGTTCAAACGTCATTTTACCATCAAATAGAACACCCAGATCTCTCATTGTATTCACTTCTTTAATTTTTATCCCGTTTATGTGGTATTTAGATTCAATATGCTTATGTTTCCTCGAAAATCTAACATAGTAACATTTATTACAATTTAAATACATTTCATTATTTTTACACCAATCTGTGAGTCTATTTAAGTCTTCTTGCAGTCGCGAGGTATCATCATGTGATTCTATCTGTCTTACAAACTTAAGATCATCTGCGTACATAAAAACATTAGAAAACTTAAAACAATGTGGGACATCATTAATAAAAAAAATAAATAAAATTGGTCCCAAGTTAGAGCCCTGGGGCACACCGGACGTAATATGTTGCAAGGATGATTGATACCCGTTTAAAACTACATAAAATTGTCTATCTTGCAGGTAAGATATAAGCCAATCTAGCATAGCCCCTGTAATGCCATAAGCACGTAATTTAGAAGTCAACATTTTATGGGGTACCTTGTCGAAAGCTTTACTGAAGTCCGTGTAGATAACGTCAGCTTGATGCCCTGAGTCTATTATCTTAGCAAGAAATTCAGTAAAAGCCACTAAATTAGTGCTAGTAGATCTTAGAGCAACAAATCCGTGTTGAGACTCACTCAAATACAACTTTAAATGATTTTGGATACGTAAGCATATTGATGATTCAAGAATTTTGGCAAAGGAAGACAAGATAGAAATAGGTCTATAATTAGAAATATTTTCGACATTATCTGACTTAAATACTGGTACAACTTTGGCCATTTTCCATTTTATAGGAAATACACCAGTAGATAATGATTTGTTATATATTATCATAAGTGGCAGTGCCAACTCGTTTGCACATAATGAAATAAACAATGGTGGTATACCATCAGGGCCAGTTCCCTTTCTAGTATCTAAGTTTTTTAATTTTGTAAGCAAGGTTTTATGATCAATGAGATGCCTGTTTAAGCACATACTGTTATTGTCAATGGATTTTAAATATTCCGAGTTAGGGTCCGTATTTGTCACCTGATTATGGGTTGGAGTATATACCGAAACAAAATACTTTGCAAACAATTCACATATCTCTGTACCGTTAGTTAAAGTAACTAAACCATCCGTCATTGACCTCGGATAGGTGCTAGTTCCTCCTCTTTTTGCTTTCACGTAAGTCCAAAACAGCTTTGGGTTTTTCCTTATTTCATCTTCTAAATACTTAGTATAAGAGTTATAACACTCGACAGCCAGACGGTCACAGTGTTTTCCGATATACTTGAGTTCAATGGCGTCTATTGGGTTGTTATATTTTTTATGTCTCTGTCTAAGTTTATTTTTAGTATTCAACAATCTAATCAATCTACTATTAAACCAGTGGGGATATTTACTACTTCTTGGAGCTCGATATGGTATAAACTTTTTAATAGCAGTATTAATAATATCATAAAAAACTTCCAACATTTCGTTAACGCAGCTAAGTCCTTCTAATAATTGTTCCCAGTCTTGTTGTTTTAGGAACTTACAAATAGATACATAATCTCCCTTTCGAAAATTAGGTTTTGCCTGAGAAGTATTATACGGAAGATTGATTTCCTTGATTAGATCAATACAAAAATCTAAAGGAGGATGTTGTTGATCAACATTGCTTATTGGGTTCAAACATCTGCTTACATTACATGAAGACAAAGTACACAATATAAGATCCAATATTCGCCCAGCAGTATTAGGTACAAAATTATGTTGGTTGAGTCTGTTTACATATGTTAAGTCTAGTAACATGCTACTTGTGCTACTCAATTTATTTTTATTAGTTCTATTGTCTACTAAAATCCAGTCAATGTTACTCAAGTTAAAATCGCCTACAATACAAACTTCACTATCAGTAATATTTTCAAAAGCTGCATTACAATGATTGATAAATAGTTCTAAGGTTGAATTACGTACAGGTGGTGGTAAATAAATAGCACAAAATGTAATTTGGTGTACCTTGTGCCCTTCAGGTATATCTATAGCTACCCATATGTCCTCACAAATACTTTCCCATTCTTTGATACGTTTAGACTTTAATGTTTTCTTCACCGCTATTAAAACTCCACCCCCATCTTTAGAGCATTGCAAACTAGATGTATACCTATCCCTTCTGTAAACGATATATCTATCATCAAATAATTCTCCGCTTAATACTGAGCTATTTAGCCAAGTCTCGGTTAAAATGACTATATCATAGTTATTACACAAAATATTACGATAAACGGTGTGTGTTTTTGTTCTAAGACCACGACTGTTCTGGTAGTATATTTGTAAGCTATGGAATGGAACAAAACAATAATGATAATGATCATGTAAATATAGTAAGTAAGTAGTAATGTACCTAGGTAAGATACATTTGTTAAGAACAGTTACATAATTCTGTTCAAGGCGTCATGGTTTTTAATAAGTATATGATCAGCGTTATCTGTTTTTTTGACGAAGATCCTGCCGCTTCTTACCCAGACGTACTTGTAGCCTTTTTCTTTTGCTTTAAGTCTAGCAGCAGCATGAAGCGCTTTATTGGCTGGCGATAGATGTTCGACGACATATACAGGCAGTTTGTTGCCAGGGAATCCAAAATCAGCGCTATTAAGTTTGTTTTCTGCGTGTTTTTTATTATATTCCGTAACTGCGGCTAAGAGACGATCGCGGGACTTTTGTGATGCCAACTGGATGATGACGGACCTGGGACGGTCATTGCTATTGTTTAGTTTCGCAATACGAGTGGCATGCATTATATCGCTGTCATTAATTTCGCACCCAACGACAGAGCCAAGTTGCTTAGTGAAAGTGTACAGATTTTCCCTTGTATTTTCAGGCAAGCATTGTATTTCAAGATTATTCGACCGTGCATGTTGCTCCAAATAATTCAATCTTAGGCTCAATTCTGAAACTGTACTATTTAGCTGACGGTTTTCTTCACTTATATTAATCATAGTACTCATAGCTTTCGCATGCTCCGACTGAAGTTCATCAAACTGTTTAGTATGAAACGTAAGGGATGTTTTCAATTCTTCTATGTCGTTTTTAATTGGTTCTAGCTGCTTGTTAATTGTGTTAACTATTGTATTATTTAACTTTTGTATCAACTTTTCGAACTCCGTCTTAATGATGTCCTGAACAGCATTTTGAACAATCAAACTTACGTCCTCCGTAGTAACCGTAGTGGACTCGGGAGGTGAATTTAAAGCCAGCCTCTTATTGCCTCTTGTAGTAGTAACATTGCGAATAGGCGTAGACTCCTTTTTAGCTATTTTTGCGATTAATATCATACAGCTAGGGCATTTCCATTGGCGGTAGACATCAGCATCGTTTGGTATAACTGGTATTGCCAAGCAAAGAAAATGATATGAATTATTGCATCGAATACAGTTGATAAACTGTTCATTTTCGTCGGTTTCCTCATTGTTACAACAACCCCACGATAACGTTGATAAAGACATGTTGTTGTGTATTCGATCCGTTGATCCGCAATCTATTTCTTCGCTGCAGTTGTATGAACAAAGTTCGCGTCCAAAACGACGTAAGCGCCGTGCTAACCGCGTCGCTTACGCGTTTTAACAAGTTACGCAGAATATCACTTATTGACGGTATTTCGATTTTAGTTCTAGATTAATAATGTTAAATTAGTAATGATAGGCACTCCTAAATTAATCACCAACTACACAATTCAGTGCGAAACACTTTTGTATGTTATTGTTTCACTAAATCCAACGCGCACATAAACTTTAGACACAAATATTGGATAAACTTTGACGAGCAAAAAATACGTGTATGACGTTAGTGACGACGCGATACAAAATATCTTAGTAAATTTTAGTTTTAGCTCGAAGCTTGTAATTGTGCTTGATGGATGACAACATTTTCGCCCCATATGGCCAAGTGCGGGTTGGTGGATGGCACATGTCCTCGAATGGTTAGTTCTTAGACATGCCGGTTTCCTCAGGATGTTTTCCTTTACCAATATCGAGCAGCAGAGATGAAACAATTCACACAAAGATGTGTGAGCACGACTAGGATTCGAACCCGCGAACTTGACCTCCCAACCGGTATAAAATCTTGTATTTTTTGTAGAGATAAAAAGTATCGACAATAGTGATAAATGTTTTCAGTGTGCAATGGTTTTGAATAAATCTAGCTTCGGTTTAACCTGGTGTCCTACAGGTCATACTAGATGTAGGTCAGTGATTGAATATGTGATTCACTGGTGCGAACGAACTGGTAACGATTTAGTACACATTCGAATCCGATTCTGATTCGAATTTGTATGTTTGACGGGCCGGTGGCGTGGTCGGTAAGATACTTGCTTTTCACGCCGTACGTCGTGGGTTCGATTCCCACCCGAGACAATCATTAGTGATGAACATTTGTGTTTGTGTCGAGTCTGGGTGTAAATATCTATTATAAGTATTTATTTACAGAATAAAAGTATTATATGTATAGTATATACCAGTTATCTGGTTTCCATACCACAAGCTCTGCTTAGCTTGGGACCAGATGACCGTGTGTGTTAATGTCCCAGAATATTATTATTATTAATATTAAATTCAATAATAAGGAAATTTTCGTTTCGAAATTTTCTTTCGATAATGAAAAAATATTATTACCAGAGCAGCGGTGGCGGAGCGGTATTGGCCTTTGAAATTTGAAATATAAGGTCACAAGTTGTGCTTACACATTTTTGTGTGAAGTGTTTTAGCACCGCTGCTCAATATCAGCTGTGAACAAAAACACCGTTTTTTTTAATCTAAAATAGGCTTGCGCTTGACCACAACTTGTTTGATGTGAAGCAATGATGCAGTCTACGATGGAACGCGCTTACCCAGTAAATACTGATTCACTCGTGACTTGAAGACCACCAAATTATAGCTATCGGGAAACATAGATTCCGGCAGTGAATTCCACAATTTGGCAGTTCGCACAATGAAAGTCGAAGCAAAGCGCTTTGTGCGTACCCGTAGAATTTCCACCATATAACGGTGGCGCATAGCCGTACCTCTACTTGTCTGATGGAAGAAAGGGGATGGGGGAATAAGATTGTGTAATTCCAACGCACACTCTAGGAAGTGTATCAGGTAAAAGACCGAAAGACTAGCAACATGAGGACATGTGACATCCACCAACTCGCACTTGGCCAGCGTGTGTTGGCTAAGGTTTTAACTCTCTCAACTCGTAAGATAGTTAAGATAAGACCCGTGTCCAGCTGTGGAACAAAAGGGTTGACGATGAAAATTAAATAGTAATAGTTAAAAGTGATGATATTACCCATGTATCTCATATGACACTAAATAACACCACATAAAGCTAATCAATATCTCTGCCAATGTTCACACCACCTAATCACAAATATTCACAAAATGTTTGGATGGAAATATATTCCTTTTTAGGGTTCCGTACCTCAAAAGGAAAAAACGGAACCCTTATAGGATCACTTTGTTGTCCGTCTGTCCGTCCGTCTGTCAATACCCTTTTTCTCAGGAACGCGTGGAGGTATGAAGCTGAAATTTATATCAATTACTCAGGTCTACTGTCCCTTGAAGCTGTGAAAAAATCAAACTTCTAAGCCAACGCAATCAAAAGATACAGCCGTTTATGCCGCAAATTTTCGACACTTGCAAGGGAATCAAAACCTACAGGGTGCTTCCCGTGAACTCAGAATCTTGAAATTTGGTACGAAGCAACGTCTTATAGCATAGATATAGGAAAAATTACGAAAACCATAAATTTTTAGTTACATCACATAATATATATTTTTTTAATAATTTTAAACTTACTACCCATTTCCTCATAAACGCGTAGAGGTATTAAATTGAAATTCATACCAAATACTCAGGTCTATAATACCTTTAAGCTGTAACAAAATCAAACTTCTATGTCAACGCAATCAAAAGAAACAGCAATTTAAGCTGCATATTTTGAAACTCGCAAGTACTCGCAAGGGAATCAAAACCTAAAGGGTACTTCCAGTCGACCTAGAATCTTGAAATTTGGCATGAAGCAACGTTTTATAGCACACATAAAGGAAAAATTCCGAAAACCTAAAATTTTTAGTAACATTACAAAATATATATTTATAATATAATATACAAAATATAATAAAAATACCATAGTTATGACTCGATTGTCGTAATGAACGAACTTTGTAAACCTTGCAGGTTTGTACGGAACCCTCGGTGCGCGAGTCCGACTCGCACTTGACCGGTTTTTTTTTTGTGACGAATTCGGTTTGCACACACCACGTGCTCACCGAACCGACCTCATAGATATTGTCCCCTAATGTAACAATGACAATTACAGACAAGCCACCTGAGTGACGTTGACATCTTGTAAGTTTGACAACTGACAGTCCTTATGCTATCAAAAGTGACTGAAGTGACACCTAACCTCCCGTTTAGACAACAGTTTGCTACGTTAATAGGTTACACGCTGCGACAAGTACAAACAAGTAAACAAAACAACAAGATTAACAAGTATTAAGGTAACTACTTATGGGAATGTATGTCATTTTTCATTTTTGTAATGTGCCTATTATTTATTCAGTACAAATCATTTCTACTACCGTCACAACAACGTAAAGAGATATTTTTCTAATCAAAACCACAGTCCTGTATAATTTTGAATAATCATCAAAAGTAAAGAGTAATTCCACTGCTACATATTAGGGATAACGACAATATATAAAAAGTCTTATTTTAATTAGTCGGTCAGTAAGATTGCAAAAAAAAAGTGATGCAAGTATTTTTTTCTTTTTAAGATATAACGCTTTAATGTTATGGAATGGGAGTGCGAATCATATCTCAGTATTAATCCTAGATGTAACATCATTCGAGATTTCACATGGACGCGACGTATTCCGTACCCGTACCCGTATATTAGGCAGGCGGGTCCCATCGTACGTCTCCCTCACGAACATCGCGGATAAGATGTGATGACGAGGTGATGTCACAGAAGGAGGTGGCGGAACCAGCCAGAGAAGACGACGTCCTCGCTGCCCCGTGCCGCAGGAGACGGAAAAGTAGAAGGCGGCGGGCCCTCGCTCGCTAAAATCCACCTCAAAGATTACCAGCGGGGCGTGGAATTGAGGAATTCTGCGCCCTGCATTGCACAGGTCCGCCGTCGAAGAGTCCCGAAAACCTCCCGGGACATAACAGCATGAGTGAACTTTCTTCGGTGAGCTCCCACTAGCGGGGTCGCGGTTGTGTTTATGGATCCCGTGTCACTTGCTGGAGTCGGTGGAGTTTAGTGGGTATAGCCCCGCGCAGGTCGCCTTCGATCTGCGTAATAAGAGGGTGGCGTTACCTTAATCCAGTCCCACATATCCCCGCCTAGTCCTATGCAAAAAAACGGGAAATGCGTAATGCATTCTTCATAGTAAAAAAAGGCGCGTTCCATCTTAGACTACATCATTGTTTAACATCAGGCAAGTTGTATTTCTGAATAAAAAAGAAGAAATTTATGTTTTGGCGCAATAAATGAATTATCTATAAATCATATGACTGTCACTTGACACGGTATCATGCGACGTCTTAGCTGATTTAGTCTGTATCTAACCTGACCTAATTCAATTCAAATCAAAGTCCACTTTTGGTAAAAATATAACTTATTCATATTACATGATTAGTTCCGAAGTTATACTCGTATTTTGGTTCGTGATCAAAATTAATGTTTGTGAAACCCAGTCACAATTTTATAGAAAATTATGTAAAAAATATAGGGCATGTCTATACAGGATGGAAGGGTCAGTCCTTCACAAACTTAGAGAGTGCATTCAACTCCTCTTAAGAACTTACTTAATGTAATGCTCACGCCTTTATTACTCGAAGGTGTAGGCAGAGGTGAATGTCACCAACTATTCGCCAACTATGCTTTGGCCTCGTAATAGGGGGTGAACCTATTGCCCTTCATTGAGCACTATTCCATACTTCGAGGTGCAACTCAGATTTTGTAAGTAGGTACATTAGAAAGTCTTTTTGCTCGAACCGGGAATTGATACCGGAATCTTCTTACCGCTGGACCACCGATGCAGTTGAAGTAGATACATTAAAATTGTACAGACGGGCGAAATGTACGGGCTAACGTATGCATTCAACGAAACAGAAAGAGATAGCATATCTGATACCACTGTAATCTGTTTTTGTAATTAAGATACAATTGGTATTAGGCACCGATTAATTGATTTTTCTAACCACGGCTCCGCCCGTGAACTACATAATTATATCATAGTGGAATAAAAAGTATTATAGCCTTCATCAGTACTATGCGTTTTAAATAAGAATAGGACTGGAAATCCGCCATCTTGGATCGGAGTGCGCAACAACTTTGTTTTAGTACAGTGAGCCAAAATGTATGTTCGATATAATAATCTCTGTTAAATGAAAAAAAAAAAGAATGCGTATATATTTTATTGCCGTTCGAGTAAGATTGGACATTTGGAGTCAAATATTTAGACATCTTACTAACATTTGAAGAAAAGAAGCAGTGATATAAGCTAAAACGTATGTTTTAAGCCCACTTACATGTATTTGTGTACAAGTTTATGGCATCCTAGCACGTAAATTTACTTAGTAAGGTACCTATACAGCTGTATGTATACATACCTAAGTAATGTTTTCTACACAAATCACTTTTCTTTACATTTTAAAATAATATTATTGTGTGTGGTTTGATATTTTGTGCTGACGCTACTTCTCATGGTTTTGATATGAAGTTAGCCGCGAGTCCAGTCCTATTCTTATTTGTAACGCATAGTAAATGAGCTATCTAACAGTGCAAGATTTTTAAAACAGGACCAGTAGTTTTCATTAGGTAGATTAGGGCGTTCTATTAAACAAAACCTTTAGCATTATAATATTAAATATAGATTAATTTCAGTTTCATTATCATTCCACCTCAATAAATATCTTTAATTCATAATTCATATCAGATAGTTGCAAAGTTCCTTTTTGGCAGAACTCCAAACTAGATGAAGTCAGGAGTTGGGGACCAAAGTAAATCAATTATTCATTACGTTTCGGTTTCATTAACATGCTGAAGGGTCCCATCGACTTTACTTTGAGTTAATATTGACATTGGTTTTTAACCGACTTCAAATAGAGATAGTTTTCTGTTTAATTCACAACGTAGTCCCCGGGTGGTAAAAATCAGGTGGCAATCAATCAACTAGTAAATACGTTTACTGGCAATTTACTGGTAGGCTTCGGCTGTAAATAGTGACCACCCAACAGACAGAACCGCATCCCCAAGCGGCTTTGTCATGTTCCGGTGCGATGTCTGGTGACACCATTTAAGAGGGTGGGTATTGTTGCTCCTTTATGGTTTCTAACGATATGCAGTCTCATTCTACTGCCACCTTCCCACCGAAAATTATTCGTAATCACGAGTGAATCGGTATATTGAGGTTAGATAATTGAGAGAAGACCCGTGCCCAGCAGTGGGACACCTAAAAAGGGTTGAAGTGATCAAACTTATAACACCCCTGTTTTACATTATCCGTGGATAGGAAACCGCAACAAAATCTGTTATGTTGGAGATCAGCCCGTTTATTAGGATAGATTTAAAGTAAGATAAACGCTTAAGCGACAGCGATGATGATTCATAATTAAAGTATTAAAAATCTGATTCTGTGTGCCAAAAAACTACAAAAGATTTTTTACGGAAATACAATCTACTTAGGTGTCGAACCTACGATATCCAAATGAATCCAAGAGCCATTTTATTTTTGGAATATAGATTTAACCATTTGATTATGTAAAGGTACTTATACAATTTGTGTAATTCGACTAACCACAAACAATTCGGTTCTGTGTGCCAAAAAACTATAAAAGATTTTTTACGAAAATACAATCTACTTAAATGTCGAACCTACGATGTCCAAATGAATCCAAGTGTCATTTTATTTTTGGCATATAGATTTTGAACCCGTTGGTTATGTAAAGGTACTTATACAATTGGCGTAATTCGACTAACCACAAACAATTCGTATGTAATGCAATTAGATTCCGATACTAGAGTATGCAGGCATCCGCGGCTGTTTGGCATACTGGCATAGTCCGAGTTGAAGCATCCGGCATATTCGTAACGTATTTGATCTAATTAGCGAGGCAGGAATAGTTGATTAGGAACCTACCTATGCTAGGAATTTTAGGCGGTCCAATCGCTGTAATAATATATTATTATATAATACTAGCTTCCGCCTGAGGCTTCATCCACGTGTTATTAAGGGTCAATTTCCACGTACCACAACCACACCACGTCGCAGCGACATAATGTGGTCAAGCTGAGGTTACGTGTGAATAGTGCCTCAGCAGCTTTTTGCAGTTGCGTTGTGGTACCGACAAAATGTCGATGTGATTGCGTTGTCGCTGTTGTTGCGACGTGGTATCCACACAGTACAACGCAGAATGAAAGAGGGGAGCGCAGGCGCGAGCTAGGCGCGCGCTGTTGATGACGTCATGTCGTGGCGATGTGGCCGCGGTGCCGCCGCCGCGTGGCGGCGTTACCGTCGCGATGTGATTGCAATGTGTTTGTATTACACAGGTGGTCGATAACAACGTCAAAATGTGGTACGTGTAAATTGTAATTTTCATTTTCAATACAAAATATACGCTCAACCACATGGCGTCGTTGTGGTGTGGTTGTGGCTGTGGTGTGGTTGTGGTACATGTGAATTGACGCTAATATTCATTTTCAATACAAAATATACGCCCGACCACATGGCGTCGTTGTGGTGTGGTTGTGGTACGTGTGAATTGACGCTAATATTCATTTTCAATACAAAATATACGCCCGACCACATGGCGCCGTTGTGGTGTGGTTGTGGCTGTGGTGTGGTTGTGTTACGTGTGAATTGACGCTAAGATAAAGAGTAACCCATGTGCTACTCTAGACCATAATCTGTCTCTGTGCCAAATTTAATCCAAATTCGTGGAGCAGTTTTTGCGTTATAGAGCAACAAATATCCATCCACAGATACACACCTCAACACATACATACAAATTTTGCCATTAATAATAAGTAAAATACTTATGTAAGAAAATTAGTTACTATGAGACTCTTTCGCTCCTTTTCAGGTGCAAATCAATTCTACTAAATGTATTTTGTTCAACCCAAGATCTGTATTGAAAACCGCACGTTTCGTCGTAAATACTGCAACTAACAATGCAGTATCAAAAATCTTAATTATTATTTAATGAACGAATGAATGAATAAAGAACACCTAATCTAAATTGTAAACAATTCGAAGAATGTGTACCCGGCTTTAAGCTTAAAATTCACCGTAAAGGCGTAAATCCGTCAAAATAAATCAAACACTGAAACCAAATTAGATTAACCGAATCTACCAAAACATTTAAGCCCCAAAATGAAATAACAGTATATCCTACTAAATCATTACGGTCTCACAAACCAATTTATTTATAAGCTAGTAAACAAACACTAATATAAATTTCTTTCGACCCAGCCGCGGTGACCTATTTAACCTGCGGTCGCGAATGATCGACGATTATTCGCCAATCGAATAAAAACGGACCAGTGTTTTAAATTATAGCTTTATCATCAAGATAATAATATGTATTATAGAACTGCTTTGGTGACGTAATAAGAGCTGTCACCATATTTGACTGTTTGAAAGACAGCGATAAAATAACACGACTGATTGCATCGTTATTTTGATCAATGTCAAGCTATTAACATTTTCTGTTTCACTATTATCATAATACACTTTGAGACATGAGGCCCTGGGTTCAAATCTTTAAGAAAAATATTTTCATATTTTTATTCTCATTACCTAAGAGATGTATTTTTAATGTAACTGAAGGAAAACAGTAGACTCTCTTCTCATAATCTGACCATTGCTGTGGTACATGACTTACATCTACCTGTGAAGACACCTTTGAGTAGCGCAGGAGTGAGGTAAGTTCTTTGTGTCTCTAAATAAACACAGAACTTAAAAATGTCTTCAAACCTGAATCTTAAAATCAGCCCCAAAGTATAAACAAATAATCTGTTTTCGAATAAATATCACAACACTGTATAAACAACGGCGACAAAAGTGCATTTGCGTCGGTAGCACGTCGCCACCGATGCTTGAACCAATACTGCTGAATACTGCGTCGGGTCGCCGCGCCACAATCGAATTTTCGAATCGAATATATTCGGTTTGACGCGCACGTGGGTATGTAGCTTTAGAATGTTTTATTGAGTTAGGGCTTGTTTGTGTTTTGTTTTAGTTGTAGTATTATTTTGTTGCCATCTACGATATTACCTAGTAAATGTTCGGTGAATTAGCTTGCCACACAGATATAAGGGAAAATCGGCTTCATGTCTGATGAATCGATGTTTGGACACACATTCGGTACAATGCATTAAATTGTTATATTACCTACTTCTGTTAATTGGTATGACGGCGAAGAATACATTGTAAAATCGCAGATATTACGGCATGTCTTATAATAATCCAACCAACAGGCCTATGTATGTATTGAATCTATACCCTAAACAGCCTACACATCTTTTTATCAATTGTTTCCTCGCCGCTGCTCTATATCGGAGCAAGAAACAGTCGTGACGAAACCAGCATGAACTAACCATTCGAGGACATGTAGCATCCAACAACCCGCACTTGATCAGCGTGTTTGAATAAAGCCTAAATTCTCTTAACTTCTAAGATAGTTGAGAGAACACTCGTGCCTAGCAGTGGGAGTCCAAAGGGTTTTTTTGTTACTTTACCCTAAACTTGCCATACTTAGCTCTACATGGGTAACTATACTATAATTATATTATTTTATGTCGGAAACATTTCTAGAAATTATTTGCTTTTATAAGAAAAATTTTTTTTTTCTTAATGGCACCTGTTTGCCAATGAGCAGTTACATCCGAAGAAAATAAATCCTTAAATAATAAAAGGAAGACATATCTATCTATCTTAAATAAAAATCAATTGATGTTCGTTAGTCTCGCTGAAACTCGAGAACGGCTGAACGGATTTATCTTATCTTGGTTTTGAAATGTTCGTGGAGGTCTAGGGATGGTTTAGAAGGTGAGTCGAATAATTGCCGGGAAAACCCTAACAGCCCTTTTCTTTTTCCCATACACATGGAAAGCAAGCCAAGAGTGTGATAAAATGTATGATGATTAGAAATTTTCTCTAATACCGATATCTACCCGTGCGAAGCCGGAGCGGGCCACTAGTTTTTAATACAAATGGCATGAGTACATCCATAATCATATCAACTTGTCACCAAACAACTACACAGTGACATTTCAGCGCCGCCATTACAACGGCCTTTTGTATGCGTAATTAATTTCTATACAGTTCCTCTTTTGACCACTAATATAAAATACACTCACGCTAAAATACACCAAAACATCTTTAGAATAAAGTGTATTTTCGGTTGTGTTACAATGATTACCGAATGGCGAAGGGCCTATTATTTACCAGGCTCAACTTACACATGAGTTATGACCTTTAGTGAGCCCTTCGGGTTGTCGTTTTGACAAATTTATATGTGACACTTCACACGGAGCCTTTAAATAAACCTGAGTTAAAATATTGGAAGGATTATGAGGTACAAAGCCATTTTGTAGGTCTTAGAATGAATTGGAGTTATAAGTAAAATATGGCTATACCTACAGCTTTTTTTAAACACGGTGTCCTAGTCTTATTATTATGAGCCAGAGATAAAAAATGTCTCAAACAGAAAATGTCCTAATTAATGAATTTTGAGAAAAAAAGCCCTTTTTAGGTTCCAAATATTTACCTATTTAACGATTTATCTCTTTGCTCATACATCACAAAATACATACAGTGAAGTACAATATTTTTTGGAAATGTTTCTGGGTGTAAGTAACTTAAGTTCCAAGCCCTGTGACATATTATTATACTCATGAATAATGGTTGCAAAGTTCTAGTGATGTCTCTGTTGCAAGTTTCCAAAGGATATAGCGTCCGTTCACCATCAGCTAAGCCACATTCCTGTTCGGCGAATTCTGAGAAGTCATATGCCATGTATAAGTCACAGCTCATTTGCGATTACAAAATTTTACAACCCAAATAATTAACAGAATGACATTAAGTTTTCTTTGACAAAACGTTGTACGCCCAATCATTAACGCTATCAATCTAAATCACCCAATATCTATTTAACTGGCAAGAAATTTGGATCGATTTACTTCGGAAGTGGTTTGATTGATATATTAGTATGGCATCAGGGTTCAAGGCTAGAGGATTCCTTTGATAAAAACATGAATTTCATTCTTTTCCTTTTATTTTATTACTTGAATAAAAAATTGTATAAAACATCTTTGTTGTTTATTACTCGACTGTCTAGTGATGTTTCGACTTTAAAGACATCTTGCTAATCATGCTCTGTATAAACGCTTGACAAGTATTTGCTTACCACCTTTGATTCCTGAGATCTAGTCGAACCTATGACTTGAACATGAATGAAAAATTCTGCATAAACTTCTATTACCATTTCGTTAAATAGTAACTTTAGATTTTATTATGTAAAGAAATAGTTGTTGACAGGCCGGTTGCGTAGTCGGTAAGATACTTGCTTTTCACGCCACAGGTCGTGTGTTTGATTCCCACCCTAGACAGATATGTGTATGATGAACGAGTCTGTTTGTCTCGAATCTGATTGTAATAGTGTATTTACAAAATAAAAATAGTTTAAGTAAAGTATATACTAGTTATCTGGTTTCCATAACACAAGCTCTGCTTAGCTTGGGACCAGATGACCGTGTGTGTTAATTAATGTCCTTATTAGTATTATTCAATTAGTGAAACAAGTTCTGTTAGATTTTTTCTATACGTTGTCATCTTACTCCGTCTGAGAATTTTGGCGAATTATGTCAATAACTAGCTTTCTTTCGCGTGTAATACATATCATGCCCAGCAGAAAAAAATCATAGATACTCGTATATGCAATCTTCTGTCATTGTAAATGTACAATTTTTTTGTTGGTTTCTAGAGTAAAAATATATTTAGTACTAGCTACTCCGGCGAACTTCGTAGGTAACCAGGTATTTCTCACATTCTAAATCTTCCTTGCGAACATTTCCACCAAAATTAACCAAACTATTTAGTCGTTCTCGCGTGTTAGCAATACAAACATTTTTCAATTCATTTTATAGAGATTTTTAGAAGATATATGTACCTATAAGATTTATGGAGGTCGAAAGTGCTTCAAGATGGCTTGTTTATGGTAGTCTATGGCCTTTATCTCATCCTTTTGTTTGCAAGCTTTACCTATTTCACCATTTTCTTGATAGTAGCCAGAAAATAGGTAAATTTTGTTGGAAATCAAATCACAAACACTACTAATTGCATACACGAAAACGTAATTAGTCTCCAGGGACCCCGATTTCGTCCGAAAATCAAACAGATACGATTTGATACGAGTATATCCTAATTTAGGTGGACTTCAATCACACTTGTAGTGATGTCATTGGCTGTTATACGCTTTTAGGCTTCATGCCTTTGGGACATTGATATACGCCTTGATGCCGCTGACAGAGCCAGAATAATCTTGTTTGTGGCCGGTTTTAGCGTCGGCTTGCTTTATGACATAGTCATTTCCATGCCTAAAATAGATTGCCAATAATACCTACCATGGTTTACCCGCGACCTAAAAAGAGGGATGATAAAAGTTTCATTTAATTTTGATTTCTGTGCAAGTTTGTTTGTTTGTTATAGCGGTTAAACGAATACCAATTTTCTTGGAGTTTTAGATCATTTTGTAGGTTACCACAAAAAATAACATTGTGACTATGAGTATCTTTATAGAGTCCTTATTGTTTGGTATTTATAAGAGATTCTTTTATTCTATAACATACTAACTTCCGTCCACGGCTTTGCTTGCGTGGTACCTATTGGGATAAAAAAACCTATGTGTTAATCCAGATTATAATCTATCTCTGTGCCAAATTTCATATAATTCCGTCTAGTAGTTTTTGCGTGAAAGAGTAACAAACATCCATACATTCTTACTAACTTTCGCGTTTATAATATTAGTAGAACTAGCTGCCTTGTTCTCACCTTTTAAACCTTCCTCGTGCCTCTGCAAATCAGTTCAGCATTTCTAGAGTTTTAGCGAGATAAACATAAGTCAATTTTTTTTTATAATTAACTAATATAGTAAGCCGCCCCAACGACTTTTGTACCGTGTCTTTCTCATCTTTTAAACCTTTCTTAGATCTGAACGAGTACCTATATCAAAATCGAAAACAGCCTATTCGGTTCATCTGCTTTCGAGTTTTAGCGCGACAAACAATCGCCAATTCATGTTTATAAAAGACTAGCGGACCCCGCAGACGTCATCCTGCACGGTAAAGCAGTGCCACCTGCCGGGTCCGAAAATAGATTACGACCGATTCTCAGACCTACTGAATGTACATATAAGTTTTCATAACAATCGGTGAAGGCGTTTCGGTGAAGTTTGTTTTTTTTTTAATTTTTCTCTGCGTAAGAACCATTCTCGTACTTCAAGGAGTATTCTAAAAAAAGAATTAGCGAAATTGGTTCAGCCGTTCTGGAGATTTACGTTTACCAACACTATTAGTGATTCATGTTTATTATATAGAATAATATAATACTATAACTGAATTCGATATTGAAGATTTTTCGCATCCATCGCTATTATTAGGTAGTATCATCCCGGAAAATCAAGGCAACTTAACAAGCGTGCCTCTAAAAAGATTTCTGTGTCGACAAACGAATACGATTTGAATAAATACATAATCGATTCCCTGGGAATCGGTTCTGGCGTTGAGTGTTTCAAAGCTACCGTACCTATTATACTGCTAGCTTTTTCGCCTATTTTGTTTATCACGCATACTCATTACTTTCATTTTTCGTACTCAAGGAAAAATTTTGAGTAAGACCGTGTGCTTACAAAGTAAAAAATCGGCATGCGAAAATTTAGCTTTCGGTTTCGCTTGAAATTTTAATACATTCAGACATAATTATTTTCTCCATTGTACTGTTTAATATTACCAGCGCGAATTCTATCATTCGCGCCAACTATCAAAAAGTCTATAATATTGTCAACACCTCGGGTTTTATTAGAAGAGTTCTAAATATATAAGAAAGCCACGATCGATAAAATCTTGGGACCAGTAGTGGAAGACTCTGTTAACCAATGGGCACACAGTTAGAGACCCAGACAGTCTAGAGAGGCTATTTATAGGCTGTGCTGAAGGACAAAGAGGCAGGGGTAGATCTTCGACATGGACACAGACTACGCAGGAGGCAACGAGGGCCTCTTTGCTAAGGTCAATCCAAGAAGAAGAAAATAAAGTTGCCTATTGTTCCTAATCTATACACCTTAATACGTCATCAGTCTCTTATGACGTCACAACAGATTATACTATAGTAATCACGTGCATTTAATTAGATTTCCATTGGATTTCCAGCTTAGTAGGATCCAATTAAATTGTAATAGGGGGCAACGGTGGCGCAGCGGTATCTGTCTCGCCTTTGTAATTTGAAATTATGAGGTCGCAAGTTCGAACCGGTGGAGCGGTGAAAGAAAAAATCGTGAGATTCAAGTCGTGATATCTAAGACCTAATCATTCGAGGACATGTGACATCCACCGACCCGCATTTAGCCAGCGTGTGATTTAAGGCCTAACCTCTCTCAACTCGTAAGATAGTTGAGAGAAGACGCGTGCTCAGCAGCGGGACACTAAAAAGGGTTCAAGTGAAAATTCGAACCCCGGTCGTGAATTGTTTCATCCCTGCTACTTAATACCAGTGAAAGAAAACGTCGCGAAAATTTTCGCCGGCAACGTTAACGTCCCGTACTTCGAGCAACAATTAAATTTTTTAAGGACATTAAAAAAACTTTTTGCTCGACTCGGGAATTGGATCTTGAGGTTATTAAGCAAACATACTCACTGCTGTACCACCGATGCAGTGAATACATTAATAATAGATGAATAGATTAGTCTTAATAGATTAATAATTCTAATATTAATTGGTAATAGAGTTTCGTGCGAAACAATCGTCAAGTAAATAGGGCAACGTCCGATCCGCACAATTAACCAATTGTTAACCAGGATACATTCATTACCGGACCACCTACAGACACAGAACTGCTTATAAGGATGTGAACTGACCAGCACTGTAGATAGGTACCTACACAGGTGGGTGTTATAAACAGCTATAATCCGCACCAATAAAAAACTAATCATTCCCTCTTACTTGCACTTTATTGCTGTCTTTATCACACACGTCAATACAGCGCACCAAATATAGGTAACTTCTATTCTATTGGTAGGAATATCTGATTGAATATTTACCGCCTAACTGTACTTTAGTTGAATAATTAAATTATATACTATTAGTCACTTCATTTCAACCCTTTTTAGTGTCCCACTGCTGGGCACGGGTCTTCTCTCAACTGTCTTATGAGTTGAGAGAGTTTAGGCCTTAATCCACACGCTGGCCAAGTGCGCGTTGGTGGATGTCACAATATGTCCTCGAATGATTAGTTCTTAGACAAGCCGGTTTCCTAACGATGTTTTCCTTCACCGATGTTGAGCAGCGGAGATGAAACAATTCACACAAACATGTGTGGGCACGACCGGGATTCGAACCAGCGACCTTATTTTTCTAAGGCGAGGCCCGTACCGCTGCGCCGCCGCTGCTCTATACTATTTGTACAAAGAACTAAATAGTGACGTATAATCACAGGAGCGATTAAACATACAGAGTATAGGTTAGGTGTCAGCCGGATGACACTGACGTATTATGTTAACGTTTGCGGTCCAACTTCAACACTATTGTAACTATGACTGTGTACCCTTAGTACGAGTTGATCAATACGAAAAAAGTTTTCGAATACTATATTGATCTTGTCAAAATACGTTTTCCAATTGATTTCTTTCGTTCAAAACATTTATTAGATAGAAAATGTAGTGTTAAAAATAGAATTAAATGGATTGGAAACGAAAGAGGTGATGTAATTTTTAGATATAAAAACATTTGTGTGATAAACATGGCTGTTTGTTTCGAGTCTGGGTGTATAGGCCGAGCGTTCAACTCGCGTATCGCCATCTGGGGTACAAAGTCATAAAACATTAATTAAATCTCTTAAAGAACTATTTAACCACATATAAAAGTAATGTAAGACTATTCGTCACTAATATCTATATCGCTTGAATCGTCATCACTGTCTGTGCAGCTTGAGAAGTCAGAATCTTGGCGATAGGCGATACGCGAGTTAAACGGTCGGCCTATAATTCTCTAGTTTAAGATTAAATTTACAAAAGAAAATTATGTATAGCAGTGGAGTAGGGTGAAAATTTAAAAAGGGAAGAAGGATCAAGTAAGTATTTCACGACAAATATTTCACGCCGACTTTAAAACTTATTATGAAGTATGTACTACATTTCTGATGTTATTTCAAATTTTTAGGCGTTACATTATATTTAATTGAGTACGTTATATTGACCAATCTTAAAGGAAAGCCGGTGGAATTAGTAACATTGTTATAATACCTTTAATATTGCAAACACCTCTTGTAATATTTTTATTATGTTACACAGACAAAATCTCGAGTAGAAGCTATTCATACACAGTATCTACAATATTTAAGGTACTCTATCGATAAATGTACTCTTACTAACAAGTAAACAAACAAGTGTAATTCTATATCCGTATAATATTTCCTATTGAATACAGAATCTCGTGCATTATTAGTGCTTGACCACGAAATCAGCGTTGAGCCGCGCGTATAATTCTTTTCCTCAACCAAAGCCACCCGAGCGTTCCTCTCGCTACGAGTAAATTATTTTCTTTAACAATCTAATATGAAACTTGTGTTTTGTGCCGTGTTTTTGTGTGTTGCCACGTATTTTACTGCACGCTTCTAAAAGAAATTAGATGTTTTTATCTAAACTCAAAAAAAAAAAGATTTTATTCTACTGCACTGCTCAGGTTCCTGACGCAGTTTACTGCTGAAAAAAACTGACCGCCACGCCATTAAAAACTACCCCGTAGGCACAAAAGTAAGGACGAACCGCATTGCACCGCATAGCTATCACTTTTAACTAAACCCTAAACTTACCTAAATTCCCACTGAGCATTTAAATCAAGAAAATCGCATCAAATTCTGTCGATTACTTTCGATTACGCTCAAACCTGTACCCTGTTATACAGATGCAGACGTAAAATTTATAACATCTCTTTTATCAGGGCTTAAAATACCTACGTTAAAAGATATCGCCGGCTTGTAGTCCGAATATAAAATTTTAATGTACTTTCATGGCAGAGAAAATCGCGACCGCACGTAAGTTAGTCGCGTCGCTTCGCTTGACGCTTATTTTGTGGCCCTGGCAGTTATACGGAGGAGGTCGTGACCGCCCGTATACTGTAATCTGATTAAGAGAGGGCACTTCCCTCTGGTGGCTATTGAGCCATATTGTGGCGCAAGGATTCATTAACAAACCGTTGCGCTGGCTTAGATTTAGTCACTGTATATTATACATTATGTCGGCGGACATATTGACTTCCAATCATCAGCTACACCCACTTCTTCATGTATCTCGATGGGACACAAAATAACATTCGAGGTTCGTCCCCACATGGGGAGCCCTCATGGCAGTTGCCACAGTACTTGATCGGTTCAACCGTCCTCGGACGGCTCACCGAAAAAGTCCGGTGAACCAATAAAGGCCCTTCCGGCCCATTGGGTTAGGTCATCCTCAAAAAAAAAACAAGATAACACCACAGACAGCTAATCAATATCTTTGTGGATTCTAGCGTCTAGCGCCACGCGCGCGATGAAAACGGATGCCTTTTTGTGAGATTACATTTGATTTTACACCACGTTCCTACTCACCTTACCAATTGCGTATATAGAAAAAAGCTACTTCAGTATGTCTCGCGTAAATGCTGATATGGCTTAGGTATAGCCTCGCTGTTTTCTGACCTTTTTATGATGATTTTTCCCTTCTACAAACAGAATAGATTGTAATGACATTGAATACAGTAACACACCTAATAAAATATCAATACACATGTTTTATATTACGACAGTTTCAGACTAGCGGTTTTGTGCACTGTAACAGCTCAAAATATTTTATTCACGTTCACGGGCTTGTTCCAGCGCAGCGTCGATGGAAGAACTTTTTTCACTATAAATGTATGCATTAAGGTGCTCCCACACCGGGAGCATTCGCCTGTAATGCAACATTTCAGATTTAATTTTAAGCATTTAGTTTAATTTATTTTACAATGTCAGATGAAACGGTCGGTCGTTACAAGTTATATGAAAATGCTACAGATTGTTTAGTTATAGATTGCTCGGTTTTCCTCCCTCATTTATTTATGAATAGATCTGTAACGTTACATTACAGACGAATGCTCATGGTGAAAGAACACCTTAATCTTGATTTCGAATGATAACGAACATTTGGGGGCTGAGTCGCCTTCGCCCGTGGGTAAACACCTTTAATTGAATCCCCACACGGGACCGGGTAGAGCAAATCAGGTGACAATCAACTGATGGTAGGCTTCGGCCGTGGTTAGTGACCACCCACCTGACAAAGCCGCACCGCCAAGCGGTCTTGCCGTGTTCCGATGCGATGTCTGGTGAATCCATGCAGAGAGGGTGGGTCGGAATTGTTGCTCCTTTAAGGTTTCTAGCCAGGAGGCTCATTTCACTGCCACCTTCTCACCGATAATCATTCGTAATCATGAGTGAATCGGTATACTAGCTCTCGCGTTCTATAGTAGTCTACATCATTATCAGGCAAGTTGTAGTCAAGCGCCAGCTTATCACAGAAAAAAAAACATACTCTTGTATCAGGCAGTGCTGTGCAGAGGTATCAAGTTCCGGCTTTGATATACACTAATGCTACAGACGCTTAAACTGTATCAAAAATCGGTACATCAATTTTTTGTGTAAAATAATTCATCTGTCAAATGCTTTACGTTCTTATACATAAAACGCCAGTCTGTGTAAACTTCTAAGCTCAAGGCGTGGGCAGAATATAAGTAGGGTATTTTCGTAACGCCTACATGCGAAGTACATACACCTACTGCTTACGTCAATAGACCTTTATGTTAAATAAATTGTACCTGATGTCGAATGAAGGAATATCTATTAATAATTTGTAAAAGTATTTATGATACGCAAGCTATGTAAGTTTTATATCAATGAGAATGATTTAGTTTAGATAATGTAGGTAGATTATTCTTTAGTGCCTCAGAGCTGGGTACAGGTCTTCTCCTACTTTAGTTTCACAGTACTTCAGAGTCGATTACTCTAGTCTTCTGTCGGATCACTTCATTACGTATTCGATCCTTGAGACACGAGCATAGCCCTTTACATAACTTACTATACACCTTCGAATTTATGGATCAGACCTACAGTGAGTGTACGCGGTTTAGCTCCGTATGTGCTGGTAGGACGAATTAATAGAACTGCTTTGGTGGTCCAGTAGTAAGGTTGTTCGATTCCCAGGTCGATTAAAAATATTTTTAAACAGTAGAAAGTCAATCTTGTGACTTGAGAATTTGGTGTTTTTCATTTTTTGACGTGACAACGTCTTATAAATTGGTTTGCCGGGTGACACTTCAAGAAACTGCGTTACGCTCCGCTCACGTTATGCGCTCACAATGAGAGCGAGTGAGAGGCACGCGTCCCTTCCACTCGGGCATGGTTAGCCCGCCTAAGAGCGAGAGAGACAGACATAAAAAGTGAAAGGCACGCGTCCCTTCCACTCGAGCACAGTTAGCCCGCCTAAGAGCGAGATTCTTTGTATAAATTAATGTTTTAAATATAATTCTTTGTATAAATAAATGTTTTAAATTGTTACTATTATTTCATCCTTCTTCCTACTATACGAATGAATATTCACATTAAAATTATTTTACCACTCAAAGTCGTTGTCACGTAAAACTTTCGCCCGTATACCAACTTTACAGGCAACCAATTTTTTTTTTGTTACTATTACAGGAACACAAAAAATGCTTGTCATAAATACTTTTCTATATCAACAAAATCAAGTAGACAGTTGTTGACTGTCAGTATTTTCACACTCTTTCGCGTTTATACCAGTAGCATGTAAATTAGCATCATTATGCATTACGTACGACACTTTGCAATTATTGTTTTTACGACGTGCTCAAGATCTACAGCTGATAGTAGCTACATTCTGTACTAGTCACAAATTATTCTTATCACACGTACTTATTGTATGTAGTTCTCTATATGGTTGGCTTCTATTGCTAATACTTACTAAATATACTTTGGTCTAATTGCCTGGCAGCAAACAATTCACACAGAGATGTGTGGACACGACTATAGGCCGACCGTTTAACTCGCGTATCGCCTATCGCCAAGATTCTGACTCCTCAAGCTGCACAGACAGTGATGATGATTCAAGCGATATGGGTATTAGTTACGAATAGTCTTACATTACTTTTATCTGTGGTGAAATAGTTCTTTAAGAGATTTAATTAATGTTTTATGACTTTGTACCTCAGATGGCGATACGCGAGTTAAACGGTCGGCCTATAGGAATCAAATCTAAGTCCTTATATTTCAAAGGCGAGGCTTGTAACGCTGCGCCACCACTGCTCTGTATATGCGTAGTTTCTTGACGGGCTGGTGGCGTGGTCGGTAAGATACTCGCTTTTCACGCTGCAGGCCGTGGGTTGGATTCCCACCAGAGATAAACATTTGTTTAAATATGTCTGTTTGTCTTGTGTCTGAGTGTATATATCAATATTTAAGTATATATTTCCAAAATAAAAGTATTATAAGTAGTATATTACCAGTTATCTGGTTTCCATAGTACAAGCTCTGCTTAGTTTGGGATCAGATGAACGTGTATGTTAATGTATATATATTATTATGAATGAACATAGAGTTTAGAAGCTTAAAAAAAGCGATAAAAATACACTGATCACCGATCATGATTTTGTTGTAAGAAAGGGATGCAGTTATTGGTACAATGGATATAACGTAGATTTACTCACTCTCGATGTGGTTACACAATCAAATCGTAATACAAAAATCAAGATTGCAATAATTTGAATAAAACTATCAAACATTTATTCTTATTAAATTGTATACACAATTAAATATTAAGTACCTAGATACATAAACATAATGTTACATCTCATTATACTTAATTAAATAAATAGGTAATGTATTTGTGTATGTGTGTAAGGGTTAATGTGTCAGTCGTTCATTACATACAATAGACAAATTAACTTGTTGTTTATGTAATTAGTTAATTAATTGGGGTTATTACCTTTGCACGGTGGTTTGGTCAGTTTGTACAGACTCATATTATACAACGCTGTAGTTAAGCACTGCTTCATCAAAGATGCTACAGTTCATGAAGCCAAACGTTGCCCCCCGATCCCCTAAAAAACTAGAGTGTCCGGCAACGTCCTGAGCTGAGGTTCGTCCCCACATAAGGAGCCCTCATGGTAGTTGCCACAGTCCTTGATCGGTTCAACCGTCCTCAGACGGCTCACCGAAAGTCCGGTGAACCAATAGCCCTTCCGGCTAATTAAGTTAGGTCATCAGCAAAAAAAAGAAGCCAAATGAATGATCACTAAATGGTTGTTTATGCTTAATTACGATGAGACGGATTTTTTTTATCCTGTAATAGGTTTGCGCTTGATCACAACTTGCCTGATGTCTACGATGGAACGCGCTTACCTAATAAATACCGATTCACGCGTGACTTGAAGACAGGTAGATTATAGCTATCGGGAAACCGGCATATGATATGATGCCGGCAACGAATTCCATAACTTGGCAGTTCGCACAATAAAAGTCGAGGCAAAGCGCTTTGTGAAATCTAGTTATGATCATGTTATACGGTTGTGGTTGTGTTCTAATGATGTCATTCATAAATGAAGGAATAAGTCATAAATATTTATTTTATTGCTCTAACCATGACTGTCGATTTAAAATTTTTACCACTGGCATATTATTTTAAGGTTGGCTCCTCACGATACAGGCGTGCCTAGTGTGAGGACCATTATAAATCTAATTATTGTAAGTAATGTTGACAATTAACGTTCTTCCATTTTTCATTTTCACTTAATTCAGGTGTCTTGTTAATTATTTTGGTGGTTTGGTTGTTATTGGTGTTTCATATTTACATAGATCATATAGTATAGATAGACCGTTTAACTCGCGTATCGCCTATCGCCAAGATTCTGACTCCTCAAGCTGCACAGACAGTGATGATGATTCAGCGGTATGGATATTAGTGACGAATAGTCGTACATTACTTTTATCTGTGGTTAAATAGTTCTTTAAGAGATTTAATTAATGTTTTATGACTTTGTACCTCAGATGGCGATACGCGAGTTAAACGGTCTATCTATAGTTTTAGATCGGTAGAAACGTTTCTAGAGGATAAATATAAATAAGTACATATTTATAATCTAATATTGTAATTAGCCGATGTTTATGATTCCTTTACGTTCAATAAACTTACTTTTTCTTTTATTTTATTTTTTTTGAAATGATTTGTATTTTAACCTTTCCATGGCAACAAAGAAGAGAGATAGAGGAAGGCCACCATTAATGTAGGCGACGAAGGTCTGAAAACATCTGAGTAACTTAAACGATACTCTGCTATAATATTATTGACTTCGAATATTTCTAATTGTCTTTAATAATCCCTACTAATATTATAAATGCGAAAGTAACTGTGTCTGTCTGATACGCTTTCCCGCTTAAACCTCTCAACCGATTTTGATGAAACTTGGCACAGACAATCTTTAGACCCTGAAAAAGAACATAGGCTACCTTTTATTGCGAACCGAAATCCACGCGGACGAAGTCGCGGGCGGCCGCTAGTAATTCATAATTTGTAATAATACCTACATATTTTGACTTGTAATCAAATTACCTCTATTTTTGTGTTGAATTCATAATATATTTCTATACTAATATTATAAAGTTGAAAAATTTGATTGTTTGTTTGTTACAAATAGGCTCAAAAACTAATGGACCGATTTCAAAAATTCTTTCACCATTTGAAAGCTACATCTTTACTGAGTAACATAACTATATTATATGTTAAAAAATATTAGGGATCCGTATGAAAACTTCGATAATGTAACCCAAAGTGTGAAAATATAACGAAAAAGATCATTTCGCGTACGCTGCGGAAACTATTGACATTAGAGCAAGTGATATGCTGCAGTTTTATAGAGGCCATAAATTTCTACAAAAAAGTCCGCGGAACCATATATCTAAATATTTTAGTTAGGTCACAACTACAACTTTTTCATCTTAAAATATGCAATTGTAACGCCGCCGGTACAAATTAAACTCTACAGAAGTGAGAGAACCTTAAAAAGGCCCTAAAGGTGTTTTGTATTGGAATTTTGCTGTCCTATCGCGCCTAAACGGATGCACTAATTTTAATACGTTTTTATTTCAATAGCTAATGTCAAAATGGTTCTTACTTAGGTTTAAAAAATAGGAGTCAAAAGAATTTTGATTGTTGTTTTTTCTTTTAATAACCTTCAAATAACCTTGACTTCCTGACATTCCATTGTCGCGAAAATCTTTATCCGTATTTTTAACAATGTTTCAAGGAAACGAATAAATATACCTACCTACTTAACAGTAGATTTCACAAAAGATTCACTCTTGTGATGTAAAGAATAAGGTTAAAAGTCGCTTGATATAATTTTTATTTGAAATAAGCTTCGAAGTTACATAAAGATGTAACGAAATGGGAAAGTTTGATAGGATATCGTTATCTTAGGACGGTTTTGTGTTTTCCGTTTGTGTAAAAAGTATAAAGTTTCCGTTTGTAGTCCTGATAAAGATAATTTAAAGAAAGGGATTCGAACAGAAATGTTAAAGATTTTTTAGAAGGTACCTAAGTAAACTTATAAGACTACCTACCGGATAAGGCTTGATGTGCTTGTCTTTAGTTAACAGCAGTGATGACGACTTTAACATGTAATTATTCTTGGATATGTGACGTCCACTTCAACCCTTTTTAGTGTCCCACTGCTGGGCACGGGTCTTCTCTCAACTATCTTACTAGTTGAAAGAGTTTAGGCCTTAATCCACACACGCTGGCCAAGTGCGCGTTGGTAGATGTCACATGTCCTCAAATGATTAGTTCTTAGACATACCGGTTTCCTCACGATGTTTTCCCTTCACCGATATTGAGCAGCGGCGATGAAACAATTGTCACAAAGATGTGTGCGCAGAACTGGGAATCGAACCCGCGACCTTATATTTCTAAGGCGAGGCCCATAAATTACTTTATTTAGTAAAAAGTTATACACAGAATATTGTGAACTGTAATATTCTCTCAAATTAAAACATAACAGAAAAGTATACAGAATATCAATTTACGTTATTCTGTATTGTAAATGTACCTTTCCAACGGTTAATAAATTGCCTCCTGTATTACAATAGAATAGATAAAAGGGAAATTTCAGGAGTAAATCTCTATTGCAACCTTCAATTACTTAGGTAAACGCGCCTTTGATGCTTAATTACAGATGTTTATATTCCTCTCTCAGTATTACATAGATTATGTGGCAGATGTACCAAACGATAGCTAAAAAACTTGAGAGGTGTCAAGGGACCCGGATGGAATGAACTTCCTTTCGTTTAATTAGTGAAGGAATTGTAATATTTTTTTTTAAGTAATAATAATATTTTTTTATTATTAACAAATATAATGTAATATAAACTTAATCAGTAAGAGAGTGAGACAGAGAAAGAGAGAGAGAGACAGACAGACAGAGAAACATGCGCACGCCGCACAGCTAGAATAGAATAGATAAAAGGGAAATTTCAGGAGTAAATCTCTATTGCAACCTTCAATTACTTAGGTTAACGCGCCTTTGATGCTTAATTACAGATGTTTATATTCCTCTCTCAGTATTACATAGATTATGAGGCAGATGTACCAAACGATAGCTAAATAGACGTAGGTGATTATAATTTCATTGAAAATCCGTTTTGAATCTAGTTTCATTTATAAAATGAATCGGTATTTATTAGGTGAGCGCGTTCCATCGCAGACTGCAACATTGCTTCACATCAGGCAAGTTGTGGTCAAGCGCAAACCTATTGTAGGATAAAAAATAAAATACCTAGCTTCCGCCGACGGCTTCGCCTGCGTGGTACTTATTGAGATAAAAAGCCCTAAGTACATAAGTAGTTTCAAACTTAATAGACATGGTGCTACATCCTACTATATATACGCAAAAGTTTATAAGAATGTATGGATGTTTGTTACTCTTTCACGCAAAAAGCACTGGACAGAATTGGATGAAATTTTGCCCAGAGATAGATTATGGTTCGAATTAACACCTAAGCTACTTTTATCCCAATAAGTACGCGGGTGAAGCTAGGGGCGAAAGCTGGTATTACATACACAAATTTAGAGTAGGCCCTCAAACAATAAAAACAAAGTCAATTGCCGTAAAACAAAACGAAACATCAAACGTTTCAAGAACTTTTCAACCTTCATACCCACGCAGCACCCAACTTTGTGGTGTTTTACTTTAAAAATACTGTAATAAATAAATAAAATAAAATATTGTTGTTAATGGTCACCTGATTGGCACCACCCGGGGACCACGTGTGGTGCAAGTATTAGGATAATAATGTATTTTTATTTAAATACAGGTCTCACTTTTTTATTCTCTCACGTATTACAAGGTATTGGAAACTACAAAATCTGCTTTAGGTAAGTAAAAAGATACTTTTAACTCTGGAAACGGATATAATGCTGGATGCTTATCAAAAGTAATAATGTATAATGGATAATGTATTTTCGCTGAAACTAGTTATAACTATTTATAAATTAAAACTGATACGCTTAATAAGTTAAAATTTATGTAACGCCATCTCTAGAGATAGCAGTTGCAATTTTTATGCTCTGTGTTAATATCATATTTTGCGAAAAAAAAATCACGCATTCTACCTACTTAAAATAAATAATGGCTTTAGTATTACGATTCAAATTACAGCGTATCTACTTATCCCCGACCTCCCTAATAAAAACCACCCCTCAGTTTGAGAGGGAAAAAATTCTTCCCCGTAAAAATGATTAACATTTTCATGAATTCGTAATTCTGTTTGCCAACGCCGCTGTGATCTACTGAACGTTTTCTTGAGGTTGCCAGCATTAAAAATGTATTAGAATTTCCACGGTTTTTGTTGAAATGTTATTTTATGGCTAGTGTACTTTTGTGTTTGGTAATAATTTTAACCGACTTAAAAAGATACAGATTCTCAATTCGACTGTATGTCTTTGTATGTAAGTTACACGGTAACTCGGCCAGTTATAAAACTTTGATGGTTCTTTTTTCGTGTTTTATTCTGGGTGGACCGCATTAATTTTTATTAAAATCGGTGTTGCTGGTTCGAAGTTCCTGTACTTAGAGGAGAAGAAGGTTTCATAGCGAAGTGATGTCGAAAAATCGAAAAGAACAAAATGTTTGTGTATTGAAATGTATGACATTTCAAAGGTGAATGTCAATCTCATAATTTTTGTTCTTTTCTATATTTCGTTATCGTTTCGCTACTGCGCATATCTACTAAAAGTATAGATATATTTTTTATATATAAAAATCAATTGCTGTTCGTTAATCTCGCTATAACTCGAGAACGGCTGAACGGATGTATCTTATCTTGGTCTTGAAATGTTCGTGGAGGTCTAGGGAAGGTTTAAAAGGTGAGAAAAATACTAATATTATAAAGCTGAAGAGTATGTTGGTTTGAACGCACTAATCTCAGAAACTACAGGTCCGATTTGAAAAATTCTTGCACTGTTAGGTAGCCCATTTATTGAGGAAGGGTAAAGGCTACTTTTTATCACACATTTAGTTCACGCCGGCTTAGTCGCAGCGGAAAGCTAGTAACTTGAATAAAACGCCACAGTTTTGTGTACGGAACTAAAATGTCTCTATCTACCAAAGTATCAGCTTTTGAAATTCTGTAAAACGACTATCTCGTATAACGAGATATTCTACAGTGCACTAAAATATACTTTAACCTGACTCTCTAGAGTTCATTTTGCGTTAAACTATGTTTCTAAAGTCCAGTACTCTTTAGCTTGCAGCGGGATACATTATTAATATGGTCCTCTTCTATTGCAACGAACGACCACTGGTCGACGAGGTCACAGAACGAAAAAGTTAGTGGGGCAAGTAGCATACTATGTAGTTTCAAATAAGAATAGGACTGGAAATCCGCCATCTTGGACTGGAATGATCAACAACTTCAATTGTTTTAGTACAGTGGGCAAAAATGTTGTTTGACATAATAATTTTTTTAAACTATTAGATCGTGGGTTCGATTCCGACCAAGGACAAATCTTTGTGTGATAAGCACGATTATTTGTTCTGTGTCTGCGTGTAATTTGTCTATAATATGTATTTATTTACAAAAAAAAAAATTAAGTATTTTAACTGTACCTAGTTCCCATAACACAAGCTAATTTAATTGCTTAATTTGGTACTAGATGGCGCTGTATGTATATGTGAAAACATTATTATTATTATTATTGTGAAATGGGTAGAAGTGCACAACAAATAACTTTAAATATATACATATATCTACATCCTAACGTATCTACTTCCTCTTACTTCAAAAATAAAAATACCTAATGTAGCTAATAACTAAAGTATGTACAAATTAAGTAATTGCACCGGTAGAAATAGCAACCGCTTTCCTTTCAATTGAAGTAAAAGAGATTCAAAGAAAATCTCTGTACCTATTCGCAATAGTTTCCTCAAACACTCTCAGGAAAATGCACCTTATTTCCCTAACCACATAAGAGACTTAAATTTTTAGTGTACACACGCATTGTTCGGGAAATCGCGATGCGGTTTTGGCATATCAAGGAAGTGCAGTTGTTTTAATTCACCTTAATCGCCCAGAAGAATCGTTTGCCTTTTGATTATAACGTACGGTTGATAGCTTCGCCCGTCGCGTCGTGGCGTCCTGAACACCCCAGCCAGCCGTAGGATTGGCCATCTATATTTTTTTACACGAGTAATCTGTGTGGGCTCGTAATTAGCTAAATTGCTACCTAAATTTGTTTACTCTAAATAATAATATGTGTCTGTTTGCTCTCTTAATAGAAATACGCAAATAAAATAAAAAAATCAGGCGCACGTTCCGTTAGTACTGTCCGCGCGGCCGCCAGACCGTTTTTTTATTCATCGTTGCTGGCGCATGACTACAACTTGCCTGATGTTAAACAATGATGAAGTCTTCAGTGGATCGCGCCAGCCCAGTATACCGATTCACTCGTGATCACGAATGAATATCGGTGAAAAGGTGGCAGTGAAATGAGCATATGGTTAGAAACCTTAAAGGAGCAACAAGTCCGACCCACCATCTCTGCATGGTGTCACCGGACATCGCACCGGAACACGGCAAGGCCACTAGCGGTCACTAACCACGGCCGAAGCCTGCTACCAGTTGAGTGTCACTATATATGCACCACCTGGGGACCACGTGTGGGGATCCAATTAAAGGTGTACAACTACGGCGAAGGTGACTCAGCCCCCAAGATATCACAACTCACTCATCTTTACCGTTTACTCACTTATAAAGGCGTAATTAGTCTGTAGAAGTAATTTATTATTATGTTAACTGTTATCTTTTAATTGTAAAGTAGATACCACAGTTTGTAATATTATTTGATATAATAAAACATTTTTAAAAACAAACAAACCGTTTACTCAAACATCACGCCCGTTTGGCTAACTACTTGAACAGTCTAGTTGAACGCTGATAGACTAACTAGATAGTGCGTACAATCGTTTTCAAGTCTTCAGCAGATATCCATCTTCTTTGCGTCACGTTCGGCAAACAGAAGGCACATCTAAATGGTCTCCGCGCAAATAAATATTTCATAGTAGTTTGTTTGCGCAACATTTTGTATGAACAACATGTCTCGAGACTTGAGTCCATATTGTAATAGTTTTAGGAGTGGAAAATTTTTATGCAGTGGGATTTGATATGTTATTTACTACAACGTTTGTAGACTAACACCGTCTAAAGTAAGAAGAGCAGGCTCCCAAGAAAGCATTTACCAGGAAAAGTTTTGTATAGGTACAGTTGTTGTGTCCAACACCTTTTCTGGTATGATAATGATGTTTAGATAATAAACTGATAAATGATACACGATATAATTTATTTTTTTAGGTTTTTAACCATTTTGCACATTTAAGGTGAATTAGCGACTAGGCTTGTAGACAGAAATCAATCAGTCATCCGTGCTTCGGAGAGCAGGTTAAGCCGTTGGTCTCGGTTGACATTTAAAAATAACAATCTGTGACAATCGTTACAGGTCATCAGTAGCCTAATATATTCTGACGCCTGGTCTAACTATTTCCGACTACTGGTTCACTACGGGTTTCAAGGTCTGAGGGCAGTCTCTCCTTTGTTTTTGTAGCTAGCTCATCAGATTAGACTAGGAGCCGATCCAAACAGTAATGAGAGCTAGGCAAGGGAAATGATGATGCCTGCTTACATACTATAGGCATAAGCATTTCCTTTAATAAAAAAGCCTACTGAGTTTTTTGGCGAGGCTTTTCAGCAGTTGCCTGTCATTCACTGCACGGTAGGAAAAGAAATTGAACTATTTTTATGTACATTCGCGTCTCAAAAAAAAGTACTTATTTTCATTTAATTTCATACAAAAAACCTTTGCCTACGTAAGACAAATAATAATCTAAACTTGGTCTACCTGTTCTAATGGTATCTCTTCTTTTCAGTCGTGGAGTCTGGAGACGAGCCAGCAGCCTGCAATGGTCGGAGGACGTTGGTGCTCGCGAACCACCAGAGCACAGCGGACGTGCCAATGCTCATGGCTGCCTGGAACCCTCGGCCGTCAGTACTCCCGAACCTCATGTGGATCATGGATAGAGTGTTCAAATTTACCAACTTCGGAATCGTCAGCGTGTTACATGAAGACTTCTTTATTCAAGCGGTGAGTCTTTTATAACTCTTTTTAGAATAAAATTTTACCAGTCAAATTTGGTGTCTCTGTATTTTGGTTCTTGAATCAGCGAAATAAAAAACTTAAAACTTTGGTGCATTAAGATGTTGATTATACATAAAATTAACAACAGAACTAGTAAAATACTAAATAGTAAAGTCTACGTTTGTTTGAAGTCAAAGAACTCCTTCAAAATTATAATATGCGTTCGGTTTTAGTCACCGTTTTAACACCGCTTTGAACTTTTTCCCTTCTATTTATCTAATTCCAGCAGGCCAATGATTATATATGTATTGCTGTAATGTATGTACTCGGCGTGGTCAGTAAGATACTTGCTTTTCACGTCGCAGGTCGTGGGTTCGATTACCATCCGAGACAAACATTAGTGATGAACATTTGTGTTTGTGTCGAGTCTGGGTGTAAATATCTATTATATGTATATATTTACAAAAGAAAAGTATTATATGTATAGTATACACCAGTTATCTGGTTTCCATAACACAAGCTCTTCTTAGCTTGGGACCAGATGTTGATGTTGTTGATGTTCCAGAATATTTATTATTATTATTATTTTTAATGTTATTTATTTGTGTTTTGAGGCAGTGAAAAACTGCTTTAATATCATTTGAGTACGAAGGCAAATTACGCCACAATGCATAGTGTAAAGATAGCTCAGTTGGAAGATTGGGTGGTCATTAAACTATATGATTCCGGTTCGAATCACAGACAAATGTTTTAATTTTTTAGTTTTTGTAAGAAAATTATTATTGTGAGTCCTATATTATTATTTCCACAAAAAACCGAGCAATGCTGGGTCATGGTACTAGTTAATTAATCTGAAACCATTGTAAGTCCCGCGCTTTTCAAATACCATCGTACAAATAGTTCGAGCAATTTAGAAAGTTATTCGTTCAAACCCATCGATAATTAGCCCATCCGGAATAAAATTCCCATGACCGACCCATGTTAGCATATGGTCTTAATTAATTGTTGCGGGTTGATGGTGTCTCATAACCCTTTTCATTTTAAAATCCCAGATTTATGGGGTGATTACATACCTATATACATTAGTTTTGATCTAAATAACTTAAATTCACAGGATTAGAATTTCACATGTTTGCAATGTGGCAACTCGACCAATCGTGTCGTGATGGTGACGTGACTACCCCGGTGGTCTAGTGGTAAGCGTGTTCGTTTAATAATCACGAAGCCCCGAGTTCGATTCCCGAGTCGAGAAAAAATACTTTTTTAATAGGTAAACTTTGAGAATCTCAGTTGCGTGCTCGAAGCATTGTACCCGTTGAAGGACAATAGGCCTGCCTCCTATTACGGAGATTTAAAATATATCCGGCGAAAAGTGGGTGATATTTACCTCTGCCAACACCTGCAGGTAATATAGCTGTGATGCTGAGTATATAACTGCTATTATTAATATTATAAAGCTAAAGAGTTTGTTTCGTTGAACCCGCTAATCTCATCAACTACCAATTCGAATTTATTTATTTACTAGCGGCCGCCCGCGACTTTATCCGCGTGGATTTCCGGGTTTTTCGCAATAAAAGGTAGCCTATGTTCTTTCTCAGGGTCTAAAGTTTGTCTGTGCCAAGTTTCATCAAAATCGGTTGAGAGGTTTAAGCGAGAAAGCGTAACAGACAGCCAGACAGAGTTACTTTCGCATTTATAATATTAGTAGGGATTAGTAGGGATTTAATTGGCACACAAAGCAGAGTACAATTTTTAAATTGTATTCTTTAATTAATTCCTTTTGTATATGTCATATAAGACTTATACATAAGAGCGTGTTACGAAGGCTTAGTTCAAAACGGTATTCCAAAGCATATGTACACAGCATGACAAAAGATAAAGTACAAAAAAGTACCTTACCTGTTGGATAACCCATTTATCAAGGAAAGCTATCCTTACTTCTTTACGAACGTAACTCTGTCTGTTTGTCTGTCGCGCTTTCACGCCAAAACTACCTAACCGATTTGGATGTAATTTGGCATGGAGGTAGTTTGAGACCCGGGTAAGGGATAGTTTTTATCCGACTTCGTAAAAGAGGTTAATGGTTTAGCGCGATAACCGACATAACCGCGGGCGTAGCAGCGGTGCGAAAGCTAGTAGGTTTTTGACTCATGCAGACGAAGTTGCGAGAGGCAGCTAGTTACGTTATTAGTTCAATGAGCAGATTTTGATGAGGTTTTCTTTATTTATTAGTTGAAATGAATGTCGTTTTTAATTAGTACGGTTTTTTTAATAACTCTTTTTAAAGCTAAGTTCTTGAGATTAGCGCGTTCAATCAAACAAAGTCTAGCGCCCGTATACATAAACGTCTTTTAAACTCATTATAGCTAAAATAGGTTTACAAATCGTGTGTCTTTGTTTGTCATATTGACAATACTAGTAAGGAAGAGACAAAGTCCATTTTAACTAAAGAGTCTTATATGATTTTTATGAATAAGACCGTAGAGCTTTTTAATACTGTATAGATTTTATTTGAATGTACAATTGTTCATAGTCTTGTTGTGACATTCTTTGATTGTTCTAAGTGTTAAAATTGCAGTTTCGACGCGTTTGATACGATCGTCCTAACGACTGGTTGAATCATTTTTAATCGTTTATATTTTGTGTTGAATTTGACGCGTGTTATTGTGTACAAGTTTGTTGCCTTGTAGCGCCTTACGATCTGTCTGTAGTCGCTTTTCAATTAATAGCATGCTGAGCTGACCTTATTGACTTTACCTTAGCAATTTTGGTGTAAATCGCAACGCTTTTACACACGATGTTCCACAAATAAGGCAACTTTTATACCCAACGGAGTAAACAGCATCAGTCAGCGTATATTTATGTGTCGGGCACAATTTGCCCGCAATAGCCCGTTACAGTGACGTGATTCACTAACGAACGTCAACAGAGGGGTTAATGTAGTTTACAACCCACGATACGGCGACTGTGCGACTTATATTTCAGTTACATAATCTTATTCATAAGCAGCACGTCTTCTACTAACCGCGAAATTTCTTTTGCAAGGTTACTTTAATTAAAAAAAATTGTATGCATGTTAGCAGTTCGAAGTAAAAGTTTCAAGTCACAGTAAGCGTATTCATTGTGTGTGAAGCCGAAGACACTACGTGGAGTGGCGTTTATTAATAGAGGCCTACGTTCAGCAGTGGACTGCAATAGGCGGATGATGATGGAGGTGCTTAACCGTGATAAACTAGGGTCGCGCTTTGCCAATATGTTATTGTACTGACTGTGCTGCTGTTAACTGAAGAGTTCAGGTTAGGGCCTGAGTCACCTTGATACGGTGGGTGTGCACCTTTTGTCTGAATCCCGTCACGTGGTCCCCGGGTGATGCAAATCAGGTGACAATCAACTGGTAATTTGGTTACCTGATAATTAACTGGTGGTAGGCTTCGGCCGTGGTTAGGGACTACCCAAAGGCGCACCGCTTAGTGGCGTTGCCGTGTCCCGGTGCGATATCTGGTGACACTTTTTAAAACAGTAGGTCGAAATTGTTGCTCCTATATGGTTTCTAATTATATGAAGCCACATTTCACTGCCACCTTCTCACCAGAAATCATTCGTAATCACGAGTGAATCGGTATATTGGACAGGCGCGTCCCATCGTAGACTACATCATTGCTTAACATCAGGCAAGTTGAAGTCAAGTGTAAGCCTATTTCAGGACAAAAAAAGACTACTTAGACCTTTTAAAATCGTTCTGACTCCTGATACGATGCTGCAACTGAATGTAGCATACTTAATTTGACTATTACATTTAGACAGGGCTAGACAATGTTTAGTACAAACGGCTACATATCATGCTTACCAGTATAAACTGCCCTCTCGTTTTACGGAAATCCTATACAATGCGAGATCAGCCTATACTGGGAAAGTATAGCTTGAGGTGTAGCCGTGTGTACGGTATAGTTGAATACTGGTCTAAGACTCTTTGTCGCCTCTAACGAAGTCTTCAAGATGACTGCTTTTTAGTGTAACCAAACATCTCTGGCTAAACGTGGGTTACATTCCAATCAACCACCATCATCTGTAAGCTTATGTTTGTGTACGAACCTCCTTTGAACGTTTAATTTATTAACGAAAGTTATAATTTAATGCGACAGTACAGTCGAGTACATATTTATGCACTGGACATTTCGTTTCAGTGAAATGATTCACTAGCCGCAAACGCAAGTATGCAGAATGCAATTTATACCTCACGACACGGAGTACTATGTTTATTCAGCAGTTGTAAAAAATATCAGGATATTATTTTCTTCAGTACATTAGTAAAGAAGAATATTCCTGATTAATTTTATCCTGTAATAGACATGCGCTTATAGTTGAGAGAAGACCAGTGGCCAGAATTGGGACACTAAAAAGGGAAGTAAAGTGAAAACAGTGCTTTATACTATAATTTGCCTGATGTTGTGTTGTGTACAGACCTCCACACGTGATTAAAATGATTTTTTAATTTTTAATATACGTTGATCTATTAAACTAACATAAATATGAAACTTTTAGAAGATAAGTATTTACTCATCCTCTAAAAGTTTCATCCATCCATCTGGATGTTAGGTTTATGACTGTTATTGATAAGTTTTACTCGGATTTATACATAGAGTTAATTAACTTTGGGATGATTATTTCACGTAGAGGGAGTCGCAAACAGGGGATGGGTATTGTAGAATTATGAACATAGTTTCAATGTTGAAAAAAAAAATTGGTATTATTATCACTGGTGTTTATTATAATGATCTGGACAGACTGAGGAGATTATTCAACTAAAAGAGTGTGTTGATTTTATTCGATACGATTAATCGTCAACTC
This sequence comes from Meganola albula, assembly GCA_936450015.1. Taxonomy (NCBI): domain Eukaryota; kingdom Metazoa; phylum Arthropoda; class Insecta; order Lepidoptera; family Nolidae; genus Meganola; species Meganola albula. The sequence goes on from OW388156.1 coordinate 1,389,671, forward strand.
TAAAAGTAACCGCAATCACTCATTGTCTTATACACGTCTTTGTTGTCTCGTTTCCACATTTGTAACAACTGTTTTAATGGTTTCAACTAACACACATGTATAAGAATACTTCAACCTTTTTTAGTGCTCCACTGCTGGGCACAGGTCTTCACCCGATATCTCACCGATATTGACCGCAATTAACCGTGGACGCGTAATTGCCTGATATGATAAATATTAATGAAAATATACAAGTTTGGATTTGATGGATATAAAAGGCCTCATAGCCTCCTCTGGGTTCTAACCGCACGCCAGACCAAGATTAGTATTGTGACTTTTCTGATTTCTCAGTTCACTAGTTCGGAGTGAAGGCTCTTCTAGTATTCTTAATGGAGCTGGACTGGCAGTTGCTTCGCGCAACTTCAAAGTGGTGGAGAAGAGGAAGAGTGAGAAGCCTCCTAGATGGAACCAGTGTGGTACTGCGCTATCAGGACTGATCATGTTACTACATCCAGCGTTACCCACGACGCGGGTTCGATTCTCGGTCGTGCCCACACATCTTTGGCCAAAACCCTCTTAACTCGTAAGATAGTTGAAAGAAGACCAGTGCCCAGCCGTGGGACGCTGAAAAGAGTTTAAGTGAAGTGAATATTGTTAGGGACCCTACACACTAAACTCACATAGTCCGGATTTTCGGCCTTCAAATAGCGAAGCCGAGTTAACGCCAATACTGGATTTCACGCCGAGGATAGTTTGTAGCCACTTTCCCGATTGAAATTTGCATATTTCTTGATTTTAATCGCTTCACGTACTCGCTTCACGTACTACTCTTGAATAAAAGTGGCGATCTGTGAAGAGGACTGGTGGTAGATGAAATTCAGTCCAGTGATACTTACCAGATTGGAGGAGGTATTTAATGACGTAGATTTGTTAAGACAGGATCCAAAGTTGAAAATAAGTATTTTAAAAAGAAGACTGAAAACTGCACTATTAAATACCTGATCTCCGTATTTTGTTTTAATGTTTTTTGTTTTTTTTATGTTTTAAAATTGTTATTTGTTTAGAATTTAGAGGATTAAGCAGGTTATGTCAAGAGCTCGTCTCGCCGTTAAACATTAAGTTTGGCAAGTCTAAAATTGTAATATTATTAAGTTACCTATTAAGTAAAAATTTTAATAAATAAAAATAAGGTTTCCCACAATAGCTGACTTGTAAATCTGTCGATTCTTTACAGCTGTAATATGCTCCATAATCCTTTCAGCTATAGTCCGCTTTGTCTGGCCTATGTAGGAGCTACCACAGTCGCAGTCGATATATATTTTCATTAACGAACATAAATAATCGTAAAACCCTACTTGTTTAAAACATTCACGTGTACTCAAATCCGGACACGCGGCTTAATCTCAGCAGGATTATATGAATAAGCGCAGGGTTGTCTTTTTGAATAATTAACTGTGAAATGTGGATCTTAATGTTTGAGGTTAGAATGTGTGGTTCTGGTAATGCCAAATGAAGACATTTTTCTGTCGATTATCCTGTTGGCGATTGGCGTACCATTATCCCCACACGTGGTCCCCGGGTGGTGAAAATTAGGTGACCATCAACTGGTGGTAGGCTTCGGCCGTGGTTAGTGACCACCCACTAGATAAAGCCGCGCCGCCAAGTGGTCTTGCCGTGTTCCGGTGCCATGTCGGGTGACACCATGCAGAGAAGGTGGGTCGGAGTTGTTGCTCCTTTAAGGTTTCTAACCTTAAGGAGGCTCATTCCACTGCCACCTTCTAACCGATAATATAATCATTCGTAATCACGACTGAATCGGTATACTGGGCTGGCGCGTTCCATCGTAGACTGCATCATTGCTTAACATCAGGCAAGTTGTAGTCAAGCGCCAACCTATCGCAGAATAAACAAAAAAAATTTTTTTTGTTATTACCTATAGAAAAAGCTAATACCTAGCAGCTTATAGCTAATCAAAGACAGTCAGTCTTGTTTTTTTTAATTTAATAGTCGCTTTTTACTTGTCATAATATATTGAGAAAGCTTTCATTTACAACTCGAAACCAAATCAATGACAAATATTAAAAAATCATACATCGGATGTGACACGTTAAATTGTATAGGTTCAATATTCTACAGAATATTAGCTCCTATTGCGATGCAACAAAGTTGATATTTAATTAATGCAGATAACGTGTTCAAGTTTAAATTAGTGTGGTACAAGTTATATGAGAAAGCACGCGATAATGTCAAAAGCCTTTTTTATCTACAACTTGCCTGATGTTAAGCAATGATGTTGTCTACGATGAAACGCGCCAACCCAGTATACCGATTCACTCGTGATTACAAATGATTATCGGTGAGAAGGTGGCAGTGGAATGAGCCTCAATATGGATAGAAACCTTATACACAACATTTCGGAACCACCCTCTCTGCAATAATAAACCTCTCACTGGCTTATAATTTGGATCTAAACTTGGCTAAGAATTGAAAGAAAAATAGGAATGCCTTGTTTTTGATTGATAAATTTATGTCCAAGATATTGGGTAAAAAAGTGACGTGTGTGTGACGTGACATTGGTTCCGAGACAACAACTTGGTGTAAAATATAATATGTGCGATCTATAAAAGAACGTAACACAGTTCCACGCCTTAAATTCATAATTCATAATTCACTAGCGGACCCGGCAGACGTCGTTCTGCCCGGTAAAGCAGTGCCATCTACCGGGTCTCAGACCTACCGAATATAACCAATAATAAATAATAGGTATCTAACCCGGTTTTTTTTCTTTTTGTAAGAACCATCCTCGTACTTAAAGGAATATTTTAAAAAAAGAATTAGCGAAATCGGTCCAGCCGTTCACGCGTGATGTCGTGACAACGGAAAACGGGTTTCATTTTTATATGTATATATAGATTTACTGTTCATAAACATGGGATTTAACAAGATGGTGACATATAAAATGGATTAGTACGCCATGTTTTGCCATATGGCGTATGAACATTGTAATTAAAATAAAGATTTTATAACAATTAATTCCGTCATGCATTAAAATTAAATAACTCAAAATAACAATTAAAATAAATAATTCAATGTCAAAATATGATATAGTCAAAATTTTAATTATTACACATTACTGTCAATAAATTAGTACGATTTTTCTGCAAGAAAACCATTGAGCGCAGATCTAAATACAGGCGTTTCTACATTTATCAATAGGTACAGTTGCAGAACACAGATCAATTAGTGCTTAAAAAAAACTTTTTACCTAGAAACATTTCTAAATCTGTACTCCAATTACAACTGTACAAACAGTACCTATCACCCGAATAATAATAAATAAATAAATATTTTGGGACATCAACACACACGGTCACCTGGTCCCAAGCTAAGCAGAACTTGTGTTATGGAAACCAGATAACTGGTATATACTATACATATAATACTTTTCTTTTGTAAATATATACTTATAATAGATATTTACACCCAGACTCGACACAAACATAAATGTTCATCACTAATGTTTGTCTCGGGTGGGAATCGAACCCACGACCTGCGGCGTGAAAAGCAAGTATCTTACCGACCACGCCACCGGCCCGTCACTAATAATAATAATAATATAGTGGGACATTAACACACACGGTCATCTGATCCCAAACTAAACAAAGCATGGATGTGTAGGTAGAGGTGATAGTAACCCTTTTTTTGTTAAATACAATCGACAGAATCACTGATTTTGATACTAGAGTAAAGAATATCCTACGTAAAGGCTTTAACACCCATACCCCATGGATCGGGGACCTGCTACTTGAATAGTTAATTCTTCAATTCTAAGTACATAGTCGATTGGCGTATAACTTGTAAAAAGTTGTATGTCAATTTATGCCAAACATTTATCTCTAACAGACATTAGTTGAACAAAAATGGCAAATTCTTTTTAATAACATCCGCCATTTTTTCGCAACATTTGTCTATTAGAGATAAATGTCTAGAGAGCGAGAATTAAAGGCCTTGTTCGCATCGATCGACAATGATTTCTCGGTTTTACGTCCATACCGTTTGGCCCTTTTCTTCTGTGGCATGTTAGCATCGACTTCAAATAACAGATATAAATGTTACATGTAGAAGGCGGTTCTTTTTTTGAAATTTTTTTTTTTGTAACTCTTTAGCAGAGAATGAATTTCAATTAAAATTAATTTGTAGTTCGTTACTCAAATGAACATAAATGCTATTTCAAACTTTTTTACTTGCACCACAACCAAAAGTTTTGAATGTAGTGAGCCCCTTCTAAGAACGAGTGGCGACCCCTGCCCCTTATAGACACAACTAATGAAGTTAAATCGTGGGCTACCGGCTATGAACATTACCGAAACATCGTGAGTTCAACTAAAAGCTTGTTTAATGATTGTCGGTTCACGCCTGTGCCATTCAATTTATTAGACAAGTAGCTATTCCATAATATACAGCAACTAGCGGGCCCGGCAGACGTCGTCCTGCCCGGTAAAATAATGCCATCTACCGGGTCTCACTATAATATAACCACCCAAATATAACCACGGCAGTTAAAGTCATGAATACTAACGGCCTTATTCATAAAAATCTTATAAGACTCTTTAGTTGAAATGGACTTTGTCTCTTTCTTACTAGTGTAAATGTCAAGATGACCGACAAAGACAAACGAATTATAAACCTATTTTAGCTATAATGACGTTTATGAATACGGGTGTAAGTGTTTTTCCTTCGGCTTTCCTTTTATAATATCTCGCCTGGTTTTTGGCCTTGACTTTTTCTCTCGTACAACTTCTTTCTTTCTAATTTTTCTGTCTAAATTTATATTTATTAAATATTTCTCTGCGTAAGAACTATCCTCGTACTTCAAAGAATATTCTAAAAAAAAGAATTAGCGAAATTAGCCGTTAATGCGTGATGGCGTAACCAAGGGAAATAGGGATTCAGTGTTATATCTATAGGTATATAGATAAAAATAATAAACAAATCAGACGGCTTTCACGTATTTCTCATAAAAGGGGAAAAAGTGGCAAAAAAATAAGGTAAGGTCTCACGCGCTCTTCGTTAGCTTTTACTAAACTTCCATAGACGGTAACTTATTAAAGGTCTTAATTGATAGATTTTTATTATACCTAACGACTTTGTATTAAGTGAGTATGTATTTAAAAGAGAAAATTAAAATATATTGTATTTTCTTAAATTTACGCGAATATCACACATTGGAAATAAAACTATTATATAATGGATTTTATCACGGTCTATTTTAGATTTTATATCCCGACATTTCAAAGTCTAAAAAAACCGCGATAAAATCCGTTATAAAATTATTTTATTGTGTAGTTTATTATCAGATATCTAGTTTACCATACCCACTACAAACTGTGATTAGTTTGGGAACAGATGACCTTGTGTAATAGTAATGAATGTCCTAGAATTATTATTATAATTACTTAAAACACCCCTTTTTTGTTCCGAGGCTAAATTACCATAATCTGAAACAGCTACACAATACATCTTCAATACAAAAACAGATTATTATCTACAGCCAAACAGACTCGTAAACAATTTATAACCATTTACAATCACAAAATATTTGTTCATCTGTATTTGGAGCGAGATTATTTATCAAGCTGCCAAACTTAAGCTATTAATTGGAGGTTACCATTCGTATCGGACATCCATCATGTCCTGACAGCGACAAATCTGAGGGTTCACAGAGTTTCACTTACAAATATTTATTTTAATAAAACAAAGGGATTTTTTTTCGGGCCGGTTAATTCTAACATGATTTCCAAAACCTTTATATAAACACTGTAATGTGTCCAGCGCCAACAACATTGTAAAAATATCTCAGACCACATGAGTGTAGATCGTTAAGCTTACAGGCACGTCTGACGCGTACTGTGAGTCTTAGAAATGTAGCTTTATAGTCTAGAATAAAATGTATTAAGCAACTATGTAGCCTAAAACAAGGCTAGATCCAATATGACGAGGATTAGGGCGTGGACGCTGACGACCGCGCGGTTCGACACGAATAACTACCCTGCGAGATTAGAATGTTCTAGCAGACAATTACACGACACGACACGACTGTGCCTCTACTAAAATTATGGGAAGGTACGACGTCACTTAAACAACAAGGTAACGAATAACATAGCGTCCATCTCCATTAAACGGACAGCATCGCATCGGATAGGAACAAATGAGGACGCATGTGACCACATGCGTTCGCGTCCGGCTGGATGTCGACGCATGAGTACGACCGGCTCCGTACGGCTGGTATGCAAGCGGTCAGCAGCGCGTACACTTTCGATAATAAATATTGACCACATCTTCGAGGGCACGAGGCGATATCTGGGACGTATTCGATAAATTGCGGACTTTGCAGCTGACTTGCAACTGCGTTTGCCCGTCGATGCATACGCTCGTAGTCAATCTGTTGTATTCGTGACTTGATAATAGACTTTAAATACAGTATACAAGACTTAATTTCGTTAAAAGATTGTAAAATGGACCCATAGACGTCACGACTGATCGTGTGATTTTGTAACTTCTATAAAGTTTCGGAATCTTCGCACGCTGGCAAGAATTTGTTTTTGAAAATTGTTAGAAGAGTAAAATTTGTGACGCTACTGTTTATCTCAAAATAAGAAATGCCTATGTAGGTATCTATATTATTACTAAGTCAACATATAGCATTAAGTAAGTAATTTAATTAAATAAACAAGCAGATAATTCGGAGTTTATTATTGTTAGGACTTGAGATGCCTAAGTTTTCGCAATTCCAAGAATTTTCCAATTATTGGACGGAGGTACCTTTATCGCAAACTGCCGAGTTATTACAGGCAACAATCTAGAAAATCCTCAGCTTCCAAAGTTGAATTTATCGGTATAAATTTCTGTATTTTTTATTGGGGATCGGGGAAATTAAATTATGAACTCTTACATTGTGTTGGTAAAGTTTGTTTATGTATCATCGGTATTCAGATTTTATATACTTTAGGCCCAAAATATGTAAGGTTGAAGTCGCTTAAAGTTTGTCAAACGAATATAGGTCTTCTTCTTGACAGGCTCATCATGGTGCGATCATCAGATACAACCCTTTCTTCATGCACCTCGATGGGACATGAAATAACAATCAGACAGCTAATCAAAATCTTTGTTAAAAATTTTAACACCTCCCTAATTACAAATATTCACAGAATTGTTGGATGCCTTTTTGTGAGATCAAAATTGGTTTGCACACAACATATGCTCACCCAACCGACCTCGTAGATATTTTCCCCCGACCTAACAAAAGCAATCGCAGACTAGCACCCTACAGTGACTTTGACGTCTTGTGAGTTTGACAACTGACAGACCGAATGCTATCACAAGTGACATCTAAACGTCAGTTTAGGTAACAGCTTGTTACCTTAAGCTACACGTTGCGACGTTTATGTAATCTTTTTATTAAAATCCGGTCTACTCCAACCTCTAAGGTCGTATGGATTTCAATTCAGTGATGATTCATGAGGAACGTCCATTCATCGATCTACTTTCCTAATCTCTCGTTTTATAGCAAGTATTAAAATAATATCCAAGCTTAGCAATCTTTAGAATTGAAACTTTTTGGGATAACTATATTTTCTAATTTTTATTCAAAAATTTTCATCGTATCTTTTCTTTACGAACATATTATTATTAATGACTTTATAATATCATTTACGAAACCATTAACGCTAAGTAGCCTAAATCTGTTTTTATTCAAATATTAACAAAGCTAATCCTTTACGAATATTAATCATTCAAGTCTTCAGAGAGCTGAAACTCATAATTGATTTGGCTATATTAAGGCTAAGCTCAGAATATAATCCCGCGGTACCGTGCGGTAGCAAGTACCGCCGTATAACATCTAGTTAGGCTGTATGTGTTATTTAAATATTTATTCTAATGGCCTTATTCATAAAAAAGTTATAAGACTTTAGTTAAAATTTACTTTGTCCCTTTTTTACTAGTATAAATGCCAAGATGACAGACAAAGACAAACGAATTATAAACCTATTTTAGCCATAATGAGCTTATATGACATTTATGAATACGGGGTTTATTCTATAACGTACACAAAACACTCACATAGACAAAGAATAAATACGAAATAACACATGTACATAGGCTAGGTTAATTCAAATTTGAATTTTCTACCAGCAAACCCTAAGTAGAGAAACATTATGGAGTGGGTAGAAGTGCACAAGTGTATTTAGCGGGCTTGTGCGTAAAAAAGCCATTTCTACTTAGCGTTTTTGATTTTTATTACACACATATTTAACTTATGCTGAATCGGTTAACAAATACTAATTTCCGAATATAATATGTAATAAGAATGATCTGCGAAGCTATTGAAATTAAAAATCATCCTAATATTAACAGTGAAAATGGTTGAAATATACCACCTGCTTTAGGACCCAGTCAGTAATAATTGCGATTAATAATTTTGGAGGTCAAATACCTCAGTCGTTCTGTGATCATGTAGAGACTTTGAAACGTCGCGTCGGGATCTAAAGCCTAAAATAAACCGCCATAAAATCCATTATATAATTGTTTTATTTTGAGTGAGATATTCGCGTACCTAAATCTAAGAAAATACTGACATTTAGTGTCATCAAGTGGTGATTGTCTCCGACTAATTCTCTGCTGCATTATTTCTGCATTATTACGTGCTCATTTCAAAACGCAGCAGTTTTTAAATGGTTGTAGAAGAACGTTCGGCTGGCTCACAAAGACTTTATCGTTATGTTTTTTTGCTCATGTGGCCGACTTTTTCGCAATTATACAAAAAAAGGTCGCGTCACTAATGCGTCGTTTTCAAGTGGGAATAGTATGCTAAGAACGCTAAGCGATAGATGGGATTCTGCTCTGCTCAGTAGGTAAGTACATCGAACTTCATGTTATTCGGTGTCGGTGTGGCTACTGAGCGGTGCTATCTCCCTCTCAATCTCTTGTTTTTTTTTTAATAAAAAAAATTAATTTAATTATCATAGTTCTGTGAGGCATTGTTACTAACAAATATGGACTAAGCTGTTAGAAATAAACTTTTATTTTTAATTATTTTTATTTATGAACGATAAAATCTGTTTATTTTCATTTTTCATCGCACTGTTAATACTTTCGTGCGGTACCGTGTTTATAGGAGAAAAATGCTAAATGCTTTTAGGAGATGTCATACCTACCTAAAATAGATTAAGCAAATAAATTAAGTACCTAATTTGCCTCTTTCTGTACGAGGTCTTAGGGCTAAGAAGTTATTATAGTAAGCAATCTCAGCGATCCCAAGACTTCCATTAAAGTGGATTTATAGGCGAAATGTTTAGGTCAACTTTCTACGGATCGGTATGTATTGTAAATCCCACTTTGATTGGTTGCTAAAGTATTGGTAATCTTGTCTGAAAAGGGCTCCATTTATTTTCTTTGTTCTTTAGTGCCTTATATATAGGCCGACAGTTTAACTCGCGTATCGCCATCGGAGGTACAAAGTCATAAAACATTAATTAAATCTCCTAAAGAATTATTTGACCACAGATAAAAGTAAGGTAAGACTATTCGTCACTAATATCCATATCGCTTGAATCGTCATCACTGTCTGTGCAGCTTGAGGATTCAGAATCTTGGCGATAGGCGATACGCGAGTTAAACGGTTGGCCTATAGTTTGGGTGTCTCGGGATTTGGTTGAGATTCTATAGCTGGAGCCTATTAACTCGTGCTGCTCCTGAAGACTAGGAAGTGCAGTGTGTAATCCTCATTTTTTATGAATGTGAAAGTAGCTCTGTCTGACGCGCTTTCACGCCAAAATTACTAAAAATTTGAGACCCAGAGGAGGGCTAGGCTAGTTTTTATCCAAATGCGCATGAAGGGGTTAATGTATTAGTGCGATAAATGACATACGCGCGGGCAGAGCTGCGGGCGACAAGCTGGTTTTATATAAATCTTAAATCTTCTAAATATATAAGAGAAGAAACTGACTGTTACTGGTTCTAAAGACTACAAATTTGGCACATAGATCCTGTAACTAGGTCTAGGGTACTAAGAAAGGGTTTTTCAAAACTCACTCTCTAGGGATGTGTGAAACGGAGACCGCGTAGGCGCAGCTGCAGGCGAAAGCTAGTTTTTTTATTCTGCTAGTTATTTTATCAACTTGCCTGATGTTAAGCAATGATGCAGTCTACGATGGAACAAAGGTTTCAAATTTAATAAGTTTTTAAAATTAAGCTTTTATTTATATGTGCTAAAAACTCATATTATTCTCCGCAAAACCTTTTATCTAATACCCATATTGTTGAAGAACATTCTAAATAACTATTCCGCCATCTTGGGTGTTTCGCCATGTTGGATTTAGAATGAGGTCTCACAGCTAACCATGCATTGTCATCTAAACTAAACACATCACGTCGACCCTTTTAGTGTCCCACTGCTTAACACGCGTCTTCTGTCAACTATCTTACGAGTAGAGGAAGTTTAGGACTTAACACACGCTGGCCAAGTGCGGGTTGGTGGATGTCGCATGTCTTTGAATGATTAGTTTTTAGATTCTTTCTTGTTTCCTTCGCCGGTAATGCGCAGCGGTGAGGAAACAATTCACACAAAGATATGTGGGCACGACTGGAAATCGAACCCGCGACCTTATATTCCTAAGGTGAGGTCCGTACCGCTGCGCCACCGCTGCTCTTCCAACAACTAAACGTGTACATAAAATTTTAGCTAAATCTATTGAAGATATCTTCTTCAAAATTGAGTACCAAGATTCTACGCGAACTAACTCTTGCAAGTTGATTACAAGTTTGTATAAAGTAACAACTGCCTGAGTGGTAAGCGCGTTCGCTTAATAACCGCGAACCGGTTCGATTCCCGGGTCGAGCAAAAAGACTTTTCTAATATAAGTACTTAGAGAATCTTAGTTGAAGTTTGAAGATTTTTTCCCCATGAACAGCAATAGGCTCGCCCCCTATTGCCGTTATCTATACCTTCTGGTAATACACTATACAGGCGTGAAGCTATAGTATGTTATCATAAAAGTACTTCAGGTCGCTCACCCAATAATTTTATTGTTGAATAATAAAATTTCGACTTTCTCATAAAAATGCAACAATCATCGTAAAAATATTTACTGTGCAAGTATTACGAATATTATGATTTCGTGTTTATATCACAGGGTTGTTTTACTCATGGAGAATCCTATCCTACTAATCCTACTAATATTATATTATTATTATTATTATTATTATTATTATTATTATTATTATTATTATAATATTATAAATGCGAAAGTAAGTGTGTGTGTGTGAAGGTTTGTTACCGCGTATCTCCATAACCGCTCAACCGATTTTATTGAAATTTGAAATGTAGGTAGTGTATACCCTAGAATCGGACATAGGCTAACAATATTTTCAAAAATCATCCCCTAAGAGGGTTAAATAGAGGGGTAAAGTTTGTATGCAACTTTTTATTCCCTGGTCCTATTCATTTAAAATTCGGTACACATAAACCTTAAGAAAAATAATGAGATACGGGTTTTTTATTTTTCCATAATTACCCCTATGAGGTGTGGATAATGAGTTTTAATGGTAAAAATTAAAGTTTCTCTGTATCTATATAGTCTGAAGTCCGATCCACTCCAAATTCGGCACACATATACCTTAAAAGAAATCATGAAACACGTGTTTTTTATTTTTCCAAAACTACCCCCGGTGGGGGTGTTAAATGAGTTTTTTTGGAAATACTAAATATTCCATAACTGTTTAGTCCTTGGTCCGATTCACTTCAAATTCGGTATAAATAAAGCTTAAAACAAATAATGAAACACGTGTTTTTTATTTTTCCAATTTTTTTTATTTTTATCCTAATATTACGCGGGAGAAGCCTGCGAAATTATTCTGAGTTTGATTTTCTTCAAAGTTGATATCAATACTCCTTCGTGTTTTTTAACTAAATTACTTTTTATTTTGACACAATGACGTTTGATAACTCAGACCGATTATTAGAATTCGAAATTTAAATTTTATTTCTTCTTAAATATTGAATGAAAAACTTACAATGATCATGGTCTAAGAGACGTAGTATTTTTTAAGAAACCCCTATAGATTTATGGATATACCTATGGGTGCTTGCCGATTTCAAAATGTTGCTTACACGCCTACACTACTGAACTAATTTTGTATGGAGATAGTTCGAGACTCGGGAAAGGATAGTTTTATCCGACTGCGAAAAAAGAGATTAATGGTTTAGCGCGATAACCGACATCCGCGGGCGAAGCCGCGGGCGGAAAACTAGTAAATATATAAAAGAAGAAACTGACTGCCTGACTGACATATCAACGCAGAATCCAAACCGCTGAGTCTGGAGACTCCAAATTTTGCACCTAGGTTCCTTATGGAGTCTAGGGGTGCACTAAGAAAGGATTTTTCAAAACTCACCCTTTAAGGGGGGTGAAACCGGGTTTCACCAATAACAAATAAAAAAAATATGAAAAAGGGTTCATAAAGATCTGTCACTTGGCTAATTTTTATCCTAACACCACGCGGGCGTAGCCGCGGGCGGAAGCTAGTAAAAAATAATATTAGTGTTCGTATTTTGTTGCAAGTATGTTTGTTATGTGCAGAGGTCGGAGTAGAGTAGATTGATTTCTCGTCGTTGACGTCAAACGTAGAGAATAATATGGATATGACTCCAAAATACCACAATTTAGACACAATTCAAAAGACGTCAAAAGGAATACTTTAAAATTAGAAAACATTGAAAAAAATATGATTATTTATTTTAATTGTATTAACGTTGAAAGCCAAAATATGGAAATTGTATCCGATGAGGATTAAAAATAATTTATTTATCTTTTTGTTTAATTAAATATAGTTGTTCATTGGTTTCAATCAATCATTTAAATAATAAACGATTTTGTTTGCCGATTTTGTTGTATGCTTTTTATTTTATTTTATTACATAATTCCAATCCCGGAACTTTTTCCGGTACTTTTCGCACATTATGGATAAAATGACATGTCTATATTATAATATCTTGACGCAAGTATATAAAATGAATGTACCTACTCCGACCTCTGGTTATGTGGCAGTGGCTAAGGGAGGAAGCCGGCGCAAAAAAGTTGTAACATGAAAATAATATCTCTTCACTACCGCCACCGATAGTTCTTACTCTTGATGTTATACTTTTTTGTTGCTATATAAAACTTAGCGTTACATAATATATTACTTAGTATGTACGTGATATGGTCAATTGTCTAAAGGGAAGCCGATGGGAATGGGTTTGTATAGACTCTTCGCCACTGGTACTCAGACTTACTCACTTCAACGTTAAGGTTTACTCTCAAATATCTTACTTGTTATAAAAAGAAACCCTATCTAAAACTAGTGTAAGGATGGATAAGGATAACTACCTAAGACCATATTGTATTTATTTCGTATTTCTATGTGTTCTTGTATTTGTTGTCACATTAGGTCGGTTACCTTTCTGTGTTGTGAATGAAAGAATGATAGATTGATGTAAATGTCGGAGTGACAGCGTCAACGTCAAACTGACTTAACATGTCACTTCGACATTAGGCGGAGGCATAGAGTGATCGGATTTGATTGTATAACGGCTAACGAGAAAGACGTGTATTTTGCAACGGAGACAATAAACCCGTTAAACGCGAAACAAACTTTAAAATAAATAAATAAAATAAATATTCTAGGACATTAACACACACGGTCATCTGGTCCCAAGCTAAGCAGAGCTTGTGTTATGGAAACCTGATAACTGGTATATATTATACTTAAAATACTTTTCTTTTGTAAATATATACTAATACTTATAATAGATATTCACACCCAGACTCGATACAGACACAAATATTCATCACTAATGTTTGTCTCGGGTGGGAATCGAACCGACGACCTGTGGCGTGAAAAGCAAGTATCTTACCGACCACGCCATCGGCCCGTCAAACATCTACTTTCAACATTTATTTTGTTGCTGAGTTGATATTTCACTAGGCATTTAAGAACTCCTCTTTATCAATGTTTATTGGTAGCATAACTAGCGTATCAAGAAGGTAAGTGGAGTTCTAAAGTTTTGTTATTTTTCTATAAACAACTCCGTTTTTTTCGTATATACTGTAGGACGCTGTAGACTCTACAGCATCCTAACTGTTTGCACTGTACAACAAAACATGATACAATAGTAGTCTACTGTAACCAGTAGATTTGATGGCCCTTTTCTCAGGCACTGGTCAGTTATGCGTAAGTTGAAGAGTGCCTGAGAAAGGCAGTATACATTTATATGTTATTATGTACCTACTAACACTAGTTTTCAAGAAAAATGTTACCTAGTAACAAGTTTATGGAAGAAATTCCTAAATAAACGAATTATTATTATCTCTTTTTGCTCATCTCTAAACGATAGACATAGATAGTGCTTGCAACATGTTTTCTTGTCTTGGAAACTAGGGGTAAAAAAGCAGTGCCTCTCATACCCCGTTATATTAACGTCTTATTGATTTATTACGCAGCCTCAGGTAAACCTCGCACCTTGCTACCTTATAATTAAAGACGCGAATCCGAGCCGGGCTATTTGTTTGCGGTCCCGAACAAGTTTGGATCACACCGCTTATTAAGTGGCTCGGAAGGGTGTACCTGTTTCAACTTGTTAGGTAGTTAGTTATTGGTAAGATGTATACACCGACAAGATACTTACTAGACATCGGTATATTCAAATATTCGATGTAATTGTAATTGTTAAAAGTTGACGGAATATCGATAAAGATAATAGCTAATTTTGATTGGTTTGTTCATGCTATAATGGTTCTTGAGCAAACCTGTGGTCGGATGATTTGCAGTGGTACAAACGGCTACAAACCAAGCTATACAAATCCAAGATCCGAAGTTGAAAACAAGTAATTTTAAAATAAGATTGAAAACTGCGCTGTTAAATACACGATCACCGTATTGTGCTTAGATTTTTTTTTATTTTTTTTTTTATTTGTATTTAGAATTTAGAGGCATCAGTAGGTTAGGTTAAGAGCGCGTCTCGCCGTTAAACCTTAAGTTTGGCTAGTCTAAAACTGTAATAGTCTAGTCTAGTTATAAGTTACCTATTCTGTAAAAATTTAAATAAAAATAAAGTATAAAAAAATGGAAAATGATGTTGCCTACAGTACAATACGGGAGCTTGAGGGGAAGTTACAGGGGTAGCGGGCGGAGGATTGCATTCCAAGCGAGTCTCAACTTATCGGGTGGTATGTATAGTCAACGCCACAAGTGGACGATAAAAATAGGAAGCTCTATTTAGCAATACGATTGATCATGGATATCGAGCGGCAATGTCTTTAGCTAATATTTGGTACACTTAATAAACATTATGTTCGACAGTGTACAAACATTATTTGGGACGGTATATTATACCGATCTCGTTGCAACCGGTTCTAATTTCCGTGCGTTCAATCATTACTGAAACTAGGTCAGATTACCTATGACGCTTACCTACTCCATTTTGAAGAGGCAATATAAACCTCTCTTTTTCTTTTCTATCTCTCCCTTTGCTTAAAGGGAAGTGGACAATCTAAGTTTCCAACTCCTCCCATTATCTTTTTTAATTGAATTCGTGTGGAATCCAAAATAGTTTAGGTATCCGGGAATTTGGCGAGTTAAAATCCCGAGTCTCTTCACGGTGTTGCTCTTGATCCTGTCATTGCGTTGATGGGATAAATTCTACACGTAGTAACCTACCGGGGAAGCAAGCTACTTGGTATATTTTCTAAGATACTTAAATGTATATATCACATATGTACCTCATACATATACATATAGAAACAATTCTCTGCCGCACAATTTTGACTCAAATTACGACCTACGTCGTATTGAATATTCGATTTTAATCATCTACTTTTGGCGTTGATAGTACGTTCATATCAATAGCAATGAAATAAGTACATGATAGAACAGCGATAATTGTCCCGATGGGCAGTCTGCCAGCTCGCATGTCGTACAAGTTTTGATTCCGGGGCCGTACATTGTCGATTGTGGCTGACATAACATGGCCGTAACATTGACACACCGATTTAGTGGTAATAGGTATTGGTTAATTCAATTGTATGATAATGTATGTATGTTAGTTTAAACATTAATTAATTTAGGTATGATTCTGCTTACAGTTAGAATGTTTGTGAAAAAAATTCAATGTGTGATATTCGCGTAAATCTAAGAAAATAATACACAATATTTAGTAACAAAATTCAGAATACATACCATATCTACGATTTTACCTTTTATATAATCGAACAGAGTTCTCACAAAGGAAATAATTTGCTGGCAATATTCTGTTTCCATTTAGCTAAACGGATGTTGCTCCTGGCAGCTACTCTTGACATTTCCAATACTATTTTAAATAACTCTTTTATTCAAAGTCGATAAAGCTAAAAACTATCGCGACATAGAATTCAAACAGCTCTAAAACATAGAAAGTAAAATATACAGAGAGTGTATTACACGTAAAAAAACATGTCAACATAATGATAATTAATCTGTCCTAGCTGTTTTCCGGCTACGGCGGCCAGTCTTAGCTAGAGAGTAGACAGGAACGCAGGAGTATAGTAACACAAGTGCATTCTCTATTCCCTGCACCATGGGTCATCAAATTTAATGGAGGTTTGCTTTTTAAAAAATAATAGGAAAAACAGACCTTTATTGAGAATAATTAATGGGTCCGGATGATAATATTATAATGATAATAATAAAAAAAATATTGATTAAAATTAAACAGATATGACATATGTAATTAGATATATGCGAAGAAATGATAAACTGTATTGTTTTAATAATGAACTGTATTATTTAAATAATGTGTAGATACGATATTAATGGTTAAATAAAACAAATGGGTTCAAGTACATTATTTTCTTAATAATAAACAAATGTTATGAAGTTAGTTATGCCAAGGATTTTTACTATATTAATTAAAAAAAAAAAATTTTTTTATCTGATTTTGGATTAAAATTTGTGCAGGCTACTGTTATTAAATCTTGGAGATTTTTATCGACGAGTCAAGTTCATCTTAGACAAACATCAAAGCAATTATAATTATCAAACTATGTACCTACTCGAGCTACATAATGTAATTTTTTTTATTATTTTAACACAAGGTCCGCACAAAATAGATAGGCGGTCCGTATTCGGACCGCGGCCCGACATTTGGTGACTCGTGCTGTACCCTTTCAACTTCACTTTCAAGAGTTCGGTGGAACGGATTGACTTACACGGCCGGTGATAGATCGACCGACAGTTTTACTCAGAGAAGAAATACTTTTCATCTATTTCTCTTCTCGTGTCTCCTCTGTATTTTCTATACTCTGTATAAGTTTTGTAGTAAGCATTCCTGGAAATGTGCCAACATTAAAAAAGCTCAAAGCAGTTTAAGTTACTCTATTGTATATCAGTTGTGAATTTTCACTCAGCTGTTTTGTTTTTGCTTTGTGGAATAGTGCCGATGTGAGTACTATGAAATTTCACATACTGTCCATACCGGAATGAATGAACATGGAAGAAAGGAGCTACATCTTTATTAGTTTTTTGGTGAGCTATTCCAACAAAATTTAGGGGTCTCATCATTTTCACTATGAGTTATCACCTACTAAGACATAGAACAATTTAGTTCATAGCTATTCAAAATATTAAGCGACTAAGAATACCTTTCATAGTTTATCTTGCCTCACTTTTGCTAGCGTTACATTACTTAGAACTTCGGAATAATCCACAGAGCACAAAATTTTTACTGGTAATTAGAGATGACAATCTAATAATAAAATAATAACAATTATAGAGATGACAATTATAATAAAATAATTTTAACACAAAGCGCGCTTACATCTGCAGTACAATATTGTAAAACAAAAAACTGTTTGCTAGTGAAAAATATTTAAAAAAACAAATTTTTAGCCACAGATTCGCTTGCATTTCTTCTCTAAAGTGAATTCTATTTGACTCTATATCAAAATTCGTTCAACTCGCTACATTTCCCAAACTTTTCCGTTTTGCTATCGCAGTTGTATAACAGTTGTTCTTCTCAGATTAGCAAATTATTTAAATCAGTCTAAATTTAATCTAAATTGGTTCAAAGATTCAAGTGTACCTTGATACCTTCTTACGCTGCCTTTTCTAAATAATATTAGGAAGAAATTGCAAATATTACTTTAATCACATTTTTAATTAGTAGTAGGAAAATAAATCGGAGTACATAAAAATAGTCCAATATATTTTTCTACTCTCTCTAAAAAAAAAAAAAATATGTTTTCATTTTATTTCAGAGTATCGTCTAGTAACTCGTGTCTTTATAGCTCTATAGAATATTCGAAACAACTTGTTCTAGGTCAGTATTAAAGTTTGAGGCATTCCTTGCCACTGAAATTTTCAGGAGTCTTGGCATTGAGCCAGGGGAGGTTCGTTGGTGGTTCGTTTTATATTGCGAAGCAGTTTCTTACGTCTTTGATAACGTGTTTATGGATTTAGGTCAAATGTTTATGGTTAGTGTAAGACTCGATTTTGTCTTGAATAACTTAAAATAAGAAATTTTGTGTAGTATTATCTTAGATTTACGCGAATATCACACATTGAAATAAAACTACTTTTTAACGGATTTTATCGCGGTTTATTTTAGTTTCAAAGTCTGAAAAGACTTTGAAACGTCGGGATCTAAAATCTAAAATAAACCGCGATAAAATCCGTTAAAAAGTAGTTTTATTTCAATTTTGTGTACTTTATATCAATATATAGTAAATTTTATTTCAAATACAAATAACTGAAAGTTTAGCAAAGGCCTTTAAACACAAAATTTGGTTAGATTACACCACACTTTTACTAAATGATCAATAAATTGTATGATTCTTTATACTTCTTGAGTTTTTTTTGAAATGTTTACCAAAATTTCTTTTACGACTTTTTTGAAAGTGCTGTTAAAAGTACTAAATCAGAAAATTACAAAGTGCATATTGCATATAACTAAGTAACTTAGTAGATTGTAGGTACCGAAAAAAAATGTCTAAGCATGTTGAATTAAACATGTCAAGTTTAGAGTTTTTCTTTGTAAACAATCAAATTTAAGGTGTAGGTACTTTAGTTCTAATACTATAAGACTGGCAGTTAAAATTTGGAAATAGACTTGCATTATGTTCAGAAATGATGTAGTCTACAATGGAACGCGCCGCGACGACCTAATATACGGATTCACTCGTGATGACGAATGATTTTGGTCAGAAAGTGGCAGTAGGTTGCGGTTTGAAACCACAGCAACAATGCCGACCCACCCTCTCCACGTATGTAGGAAAGTAGTTTTTATCTATTTTTTATCTAGCCTATACTGTCCTACTGCTGGGCAAAGGCCTCTCCCAACGTCTTCCATCTTGTCCTGTCTCTCGCAACCTATGGCTACTCTATGTCGAAAGCATCCAGATCATCCCGCCATTTTCCTCAGTCTACCATCTTGTGGCACCCAGTGAGTGGCTATTCCTGCTCATCTCTAGCTGTATTCGACACAAATGGCCAAATGAAGTAGTTATAAGTCTTACGAATGTCTTACAATTAAAACTAAATCTCTTCAAAACTGTGATCCCTATTTTAAACTGTATTAAACGGTTCTTAAATCGTAAAACAGTAGAACTCCATTACTACCAACCTCAGCATTAGGTATGAATCAAGAGAATAGGTACCAAGGTAATGTCGTTGTTATGTGGTTTGAATGGTGTCTTATTTTGAAAGCTCACGAAATTTCTCGAGTAGTACGTATGGAAGATCGAATGCAAAAAGAATGTCGTGATATTTACCTCAGTATCAGGTATGTGCCAAGGGAATAGATACAGGATAATGTTGTTAGTATGTGGTATCAATAGAGCCCTATTTTGTTAGCACACGTTACTTTTTAATATTGGATGCCAGAAAAATTATTGTGATATTATCGTGTATGTGTACAACTTTTTTAGTTGTATTTTAAACGAAGCGACTTGTATTTATCGTAGAAAATAAGTTCGTGCGGTGTTTTGAATTGTTAATTTCGAAGTTTACGAGTCGTTGTGGGCGACAAGATACTTTTTTCACGCCGCAAGTCTGGGTTCTATTCTGGGTTCTGTTATTTCAGACATTTGTGTGTTGGAGCTTGTCTATTTGTCTTGAGTCTAGGTGTAATATCTATTACAAGTTTGTATTAAAAAATTGGGATGTAAGGGAGCACAATTAAGACCCTGTATAGTGCTCTAAGTCAACCTCACCTGCTCGTGGTACATCCTGCTGATCAACGGACGAGGCTCTGGCGTCCGAAAAATGGCGGTATAACCATTCGTAATCAGCGTAGCTAAATACCATAGGCTGGTGATGGGCAGCAGCATCACCGGTGTGAGGAGTTACGTTCTGCGATCGCCAACCCGCCTGCCCAGCGTGGCGATTATGGGCAAACCCTCCAAAATATGATAAGCCAGAACGGACCATGGCCCCCAGTTCCCGGTCGCTCTGCTATTCCTGATCACGGCGGCGGTCATGGTAACGGCAGAGCAGGGGGAGCTAAGAATCCCCGGGTTACGGCAGGCCGCCAAAACAAACTGACCTTAGCGACGTATAATGGACGCACGTTACGGCTGGATGAGCACCTGGCGCAACTTGAGTCGGAACTCGAAAGGATAAAGTGGCACATCCTAGGGTTATGTGAAGTCCGAAGACAGGGGGAGGACACCATAACCCTTGAATCAGGCCACCTGATGTACTTTCGAGAGGGAGACCAGCTATCCCAAGGTGGCGTAGGGTTCCTGGTACACAAAACCCTCCGTGACAATGTTGTAGAAGTTTCGAGTGTGTCGAACAGGGTGGCGTATCTTATTATTAAGCTCACCAAGAGGTATAGCCTCAAGGTGGTGCAAGTATACGCACCGACCTCGTCACACTCGGACGAAGTCGTGGATGATATGTATGATGACATATCTAAGGCCTTGCATTCCACTACAAAGGCCTACTACAACGTTGTCATGGGAGACTTCAACGCTAAAGTGGGAGTACAGAGTCGCAGCGAGTCGGTAGTAGGATCCCATGGATTCGGCAATAGAAACCATAGGGGGCAAATGCTTGTCAATTTCCTTGAAAAAGAGGGGCTGTTCTTGATGAACTCCTTCTACAAGAAACAGCCCCAGCGAAAGTGGACATGGCGCAGCCCCGACAATATGGTACAAAACGAGATCGACTTCATCATGACGGATAAGAAGCATATATTCAGAGATGTCTCAGTGATCAACAGATTTAACACCGGAAGTGATCACCGACTTGTCCGAGGCTCTCTGAATATCAATTTTAGGCTTGAACGGGCCCGTCTGATGAAGGCCAGGCTCCGACCTAATACGTTCGAAACCATAATGGGATCTGCAACGTTTCAGTCAAATCTAGAAAACCGATTTGCTGCCGTGGAAACCACAAGCGCTGTTGATGTAGACCAGGCCCTCGAAAGCGTAACTGGAATCCTAAGGGAGGAAGGTGTGAAACTTTGTAGCATGCAGCGTAAGGGCAGGAAGTCAAAACTTTCGAAGGCTACTCTGGATCTCATGGAAGAGCGACGCAAAAGCCCACTAGTTTCTCCGTCAGAGCGGCGAGATCTCAACAAGAAGATTGGCAAACTAATAAGATACGACCTCCGACGCGCAAATACTCGCTCCATTGAGCAGGCGATAGAGCGAAACAGGGGGTCCAAGGTGTTTGTCCAATCTCTTGGGAGAAGTCATCTGACTAAGTTAACAAAATCTAGTGGAGCTGTAGCGTCTTCTATAACAGAGGTGCTTTCGGAAGTAGAAGACTTCTACAGCCGGTTATACGCTTCGCATGCATCTCCACCTGATCCCGGAAATGAGGATCCCAGGGCAAAACTAACTCGCCACTTTACCGAAGATCTGCCAGAAATAAGCCAAGACGAGATCGTGATAGCTCTTGGACAGCTTAAAAACGGAAAGGCCCCCGGGGAGGACGGCATTACCACTGAGCTCTTGAAAGCTGGTGGTAAACCCGTACTGAAGGAGCTTCAAAAACTTTTTAATGCTGTCCTCTTCGATGGGAGAACTCCAGAGGCATGGAGCAAGAGTATCGTCATCTTGTTCTTCAAAAAGGGAGATAAGACCCTTTTGAAGAACTACCGACCTATCTCACTCTTAAGCCACGTCTATAAGCTTTTCTCTAGAGTTATCACGAACCGCCTTGCACGAAGACTCGATGAATTCCAACCACCGGAACAGGCCGGATTTCGAGGAGGATACGGCACCATAGACCACATTCACACAGTGCGGCAGGTAATACAAAAAACCGAAGAATATAACCAGCCCCTGTGCCTAGCGTTTGTGGACTATGAGAAGGCATTTGACTCAATCGAAGTCTGGTCTGTTTTGGAATCCTTGCAGCGATGCCAAGTCGACTGGCGATACATCCAAGTGCTGAGATGCTTGTACAACATCGCAACTATGTCCGTCCAAGTACAGAACCAGCAAACTAGGCCTATCCCCTTGTATCGGGGTGTGAGACAAGGGGATGTGATCTCCCCCAAACTATTTACAAACACACTGGAGGATATGTTTAAGACGCTGGACTGGAAAGGACGCGGCATCAACATCAATGGCGAGTACCTCTCACATTTGCGATTTGCAGACGACATCGTAATTATGGCTGAAACGCTGCAGGATCTACAAAACATGCTGAACGACCTAGCTGATTCTTCACAATGCATCGGTCTCCGGATGAACCTAGATAAAACAAAAGTCATGATAAATGGTCATGTTTCTCCGGGGCCGATTGCTGTAAAGGGGTCTGTTCTCGAAGTTGTTTCAGAATATATATACCTCGGGCAAATATTGCAAATGGGTAAAAACAACTTTGAGAAAGAGGCCAATAGAAGAATACAGCTAGGTTGGGCAGCATATGGAAAATTACGTCGAGTCTTCACGTCGCCAATCCCACAAAGTCTGAAGACGAAAGTCTATAATCAGTGCGTCCTACCCGTTATGACATACGGAGCCGAAACGTGGACACTCACAGTAGGACTGGTCCATAAATTTAAAGTCGCTCAGCGAGCTATGGAAAGGGCTATGCTCGGAGTTTCTCTGAAGGATCGAATACGAAATGAGGTGATCCGACAGAGAACCAGAGTAATCGACGTAGCTCACCGGATTAGTAAGCTGAAGTGGCAGTGGGCCGGTCATATCTGCCGCAAAACTGACAGCCGTTGGGGTAAACGAGTTCTAGAGTGGAGACCACGTATTGGCAAACGTAGCGTAGGACGCCCTCAGACTAGGTGGATTGACGATCTTTGCAAGGTGGCTGGTAAGAGCTGGATGAGAGTGGCCGCGGATCGTGCTCAGTGGCGTGCTTTAGGAGAGGCCTATGTCCAGCAGTGGACTAGGATAGGCTGATGATGATGATGATGATGATTAAAAAAGAAAAGTAGTGTAATATGTAAACAGTATATACAATAACACAAGCTGCTTAGTTTGGGATCAGATG
Organism: Meganola albula; assembly: GCA_936450015.1. Lineage (NCBI taxonomy): Eukaryota > Metazoa > Arthropoda > Insecta > Lepidoptera > Nolidae > Meganola > Meganola albula. Next base: position 1,413,185 of record OW388156.1, read on the forward strand.
ACCGTGTTTGTTAATGTCCCAGAATATTATTATAATTATTTTGTGCCATTTTAACTTCCAACGAAAAAAGGGGGTTAGTTTAACGTGTGTATCGGTGTATAAGTTGTTACAATAGTAGTGTTAAGCGAATGAACTGATATAGATGCGGATCGAGATGGTTCTTACCTAAGTTATGGATGACATTATTTTTTTAATTTATGGTAATTCTCACTCGTGCTAGCCAATGTAAGATCGTTAATTCAGAAATTGTCATCATAAAGCACGATTACAGAATAATAGCTGGTTTTCGTACAATAAATTATATGTTAAGCGGGTTGGTATTTCGATTGCCAACAGAATAGGCACTCACTAACGTATGCAAGAGGGCATTAAGAAATACCTCCTATTTGTAGGCGCGTTTTATCGTCATATATTATTCACGCGCACATTTTGCTTGTCAGGTACTTGAGGCGTCAAACTTAGACGTGAAACTCAAGTTTGTAATTGAAATTCTGGAATCGAAAACGATTTTGTAATGTTGGAGAATATTCTATTTATGAAGTATTTGCGTGACATTGTAGAGTTTTGAAAGTAGGTACTTACAAAATAGTTCACTTCAACCCTTTTTAGTGTCCCACTGCTGGGCACGGGTCTTCTCTCAACTATCTTATGAGTTGAGAGAGTTTAGGACTTAATCCACACACGCTAGACAAGTGCGGGTTGGTGGACGTCACAAATCTTAGAATGATTAGTTCTTAGACATTCCGGTTTCCTCACGATGTCTTCCTTCGCCGATGTTGAGCAGCGGAGATGAAACAATTCACACAAAGATGTGGACGTTCACAAATTTTTAGTGTTACACTGCTGGAGTGTGACACTAAAAATGAGTGAAGGGATTTCACTATAATTATAATACCAAAAATCCTATTGGAAACCATCTATTACTAACCTTTTTCATAAATCATGAGGTGAGGAATATTTTTGAAGGGGGCTTTAATCACCACCAAGTATTTACCTAATTCTTCCTCAAACAAAGAATAATTTATCCCAACCCCGGCTTTTCACGTAATGGAATATTGAAAACGCAGGGTGCCCAAGACAATGGAAAAAAGGAATTCTGCTCATCCTGGTTTCTTTTATTCTTAAAATGTTTGTGACAAGTCTTTGATTAATCTTTTGGAAGGATGTGAATATTAGTCAAGTGACAGTTTTATTCTCACGTGAAAGGTTCTGCCTTTTAAAATCTTTTATTTAACTTCATGTGTATGTATGTATGTCCAGGAATCTTGCAATCAATATTTCATCCACTTCCACTAAAGCAATCGAGCTGATATTTTGCATACACGTTTAGTTATGATAACAACTTTTAATAAGATTTTATAAATGCCGCCATTTTGAAAACAATATGGCGGACAGTACAAAATGGCGACTTATCGTTTTCATAACAAACCCTACAACATGGGTATCAAATGAAAGAGCTTGAAACGAGAATTACAATTAATACAGGATTTTTAAAGTTAAAACTTTTTTGTTATATTTGATATTATTCACAAGATAACACCTTTTGTTTAGCGAAGTACAAGGTATAAACTACTCAGTGTATAATTACGACTCTTAACCTACGCATGGCTCCCATTTTGAAATTAGCAATATTATTTTTTTTATGAAGTTTAGCATTTTTTTTATCACAATGCAAATATAATTTTTTAATTATTTTAATAATATAATTGGGGAAATCATTGCCCCCACAGTTTGTTTACCTTGATGATTCGGAAGAGTATCATCGTTCTGTAACCAATTCGCTTGCGGTGAAAACTGTTCGAAAAGTTAGTTAGTGTGTATAAATTGATCTATTTACACTACCTAAATTTTTTTTACTGTCTGGATAGAAATTTTAAAAAATACTTCCTCAGACAAGCGGACAAAAGAGGCTTCATAGTTAGGTCCCGTACATAGCGTTACGCCTGTATTAGCCGAAGGTAGAGGCAGAGGTGAATATCACCCACTTTTTGCCGGCTTTGTTTAGATCCCATACGTAATTGGAGGCGAGCGGTTGCCAAACACACTTCGAACTCCAACAAGCTTAGTTGCTATTAGTACTCATATTAGACAAGTACTTTTTGCTTGATCCGTATAGTTGACTACTTGGGTCCCATTTGCGGGTTTTTGGGAAAGAACCCTAACAATGAATTTATTCTCTTATCCGCAGTGACAGAATGATGTATGCATAAGATGTATTATGATTAGATGTGTCAAGATTTGTTTTCCGTGTATAATGAATATTCGCGCCTTTTTTGTGTTACATCCTATTTTAAAAGGTATTAAGGTTCAACTGTCTCTGTTAGTATTGTCTTAGATTTACGCGAATATCACACATTGAAATAAAACTACTTTTTAACGGATTTTATCGCGGTTTATTTTAGATTTTTGATTGTTTTTTTTATTATTTTTAAATGTAGTTTTATTTCAATATGCCTCTGTTGTAGAGCAGTGGTTCTAAAGGTTATTCGAAGTATTACGTGAAGTTAAGGTTAGGCTCGCCTCAACTTCACGTAATACTTCAAAAGTCATAGTCATACTCCAAGTCATTGTGAGTTTTCTGTCAAATAACATCAATTATATTTTGCTCAATTCGGGATTCGAATATCGCAAACTCACAGCTTTTAAATGTTTTGTATGGCGAAAGGATGTAGAAGGACTTTTAACGTAGTATTTTCTTAAATTTACATGAATTATCTTAATTTATTGATTTTTATTTTCAATAGCTTCGCGGATCGTCCTTGAAATCCGAATTAAAATAAAAAAAAAACATCCTAATTTGAATAAAGGAATTGGTTGGTATATACCACCTGCTTGGGATCCAGTGTTTAATTTATAACCTTACGGATCATCCTTGATAGAAATTCGCGAGGCTAGTAACCACTAGGAAGTAACCACGTTTAATAGTAAGTTATAAGTAAAACTGTAGGAGATTTCTTTCTCTAATGTTACTCGCGTCATTGCACACTTAATCAATAAACTTATAAAACCAAGTAAAACGACGCGTGCCTGGCGCAGGCAGTAGCGTCAGCAAAACATGTTCAAGTTTAAGTGTAGGTACAATGAGTTTAAAATAAAGAAAAAGAAACAAAAAAAATTCAAGCAAAGTTGGTATGGAAAATTTTACCTTAAAAATACCAAAACATCTGTAACCCAAATATATAAACAGGTATTTACATCTTGTACTTCACTGAATTGGTTAACACCGTTTAATACTCAAAATTGCATCTGCTGGAGAAACAAGTGTAAAGTGTGATAAATTAAATAGTTAAATATGTAGTATGGAATGTAAAAAACTTGATTTTAATCATTCACAGCAGCTGATGGTGTTTCATATTTACGGAAATGATTATGTATTTGGGTTTTATTAACAATTTTGTCAGCTGTGCGTTGGAATGTTTTGTTGTAGGAACTTATCGCGGTAAACCATTAACCTCTTTTTGCAGATTCAGATATTTTTTTTGTTAATACAAAAAACTTAGTTGAAATATATTTTTTTTAAATGTAGGTAGTACAAAGTATTGCGTTCAGTTTAGCTTAGCTTATCTTACGTAAGGTGGATTTTATAATAATTTAAATTAATTATTTGTCGTTCCAAATTGTTACTATGGAAACATTAAACAAAACAGTCGTGTTTTAAGTAACTGTTTTCATAGTAAACGGAGCAAAGTGAAAACACTCTCACTTTATGTTAAAAAACCTTAAAAATGATTATTAGAAGTACCTACGTAAATATCTACCTTAATAACAAAAAATCTAATATTAAGCCATCCCGATCTCCTAAGAAGTATTTATTATCCAATACATTACAAATTTATTCGTTTCACGTGGTGACCCTACTTTACCTGAAGCCGTGATGCCTTTAATAAGAAAGTTGGCCGCCACCTTACCCCAAAAACCTGTGACATAAAAGTTAAATAGCAATTCTGTGTTAAGGATGAAGAAAATTGTGATTTTCATTAAATTTCTTGAGATTCGACTTCAATTTTCGTTAGCGGTACGTTCCATTACTTAATAATATAAGTTATACATACACATTGAAATAAAACTACTTTTTAACGGATTTTATCGCGGTTTATTTTAGATTTTAGATCCCGACGTTTCAAAGTCTTTTCAGACTTCATGTTCACTTTGAAACGTCGGGATCTAAAATCTAAAATAAACCGCGATAAAATCCGTTAAAAAGTAGTTTTATTTCAATGTGTGATATTCGCGTAAATCTAAGACAATACTATATACATACACATTCTAAAAAAGAGCAGCGATGGCGCAGCGGTATTAGCCTCGTGTGGGCGCGACTGGGAATCGAACCCGCGACCTTATTTCTAAGGCGAGGCTTGTACCGCTGCGCCACCGCTGGTAAATTGACCTAGCACTACAAGTACCAAGTAAATATTCAAGTGTTCCCCTTAACAGAACTTGAAGTTCCTTCTTAGCGTCCCAATCTTCAATTAGGTACGTCCCTAACTGATTGAAATTCCATTATCATCCTTCCTTAGTAATAGTAAATCTTTATAACGCGGGATTTTTCCTATCATCCTTTGAGCCGTCTTCCTTTGTGGCTTTTCGATAGTCTTGGAAAAATGGATACGATTAATCGATGTATAAAATAATAATAATAACATAATATGTAATATAGTGGGACATTAACACACACGGTCATCTGATTCCAAACTAAGCAGAGCTTGTACTATGGAAGCTAGATAACTGGTAATATACTACATACGATACTTTTCTTTTGTAATTATAGATAATTGCACCCAGTATGAAGACAAACAGACATGTTCATCTCACAAATGTTTAACTTGTGTGGGAATCGAACCTACGACCTGCGGCGTGAAAAGCAAGCATCTTACCCACCACGCCACCTGCCTGTCCCACCCCCAAATGTGGGTTAAAATGTTAAAAACTATATAAAGCTTAACACCCGTATTCATAAACGTCTTATATGCTCGAATAGCTAAAATAGGTTTATAATACGTTTGTCTTTGTCTGTAATCTCGACTTTTAGTCTAGCAAGAAAGAGACAAAGTCCAAGGACTAAAGATTTTTATAAGATTTTAATGAATAGACCGTCAATGTTTTTATTGTGTTTATCTTAGTTTCAGAATTACATGTTTCACAACAGTTTTTCCCCCGATAGTAGATGTAGTAGATGTTCTTATTTGAATCAAACTTATAGCACCTCTCTTTTGGTCGGGAGTTAATAATAGTTTAAATGAGACGGGTTTCCACCGTAAAAGAGTAAGGCGTCGCGTCGTCCTAATTGGCAGCGATTGTGCGATGGCGCGATGCGTTTTGAGTCGCACGATTAAAGTGGTCGTGCGATGACTCAATAGGTGTCAATGTTAAAAGAAACATTTGACGACACCAGCAATGGTATTCAAATGGTCCATTGCAGTTGAAGTCAAAGTAGCAGTTGTAGACACAGCTACCATCTTTGAAGAAAGATAGGTATTTCCACTCGGGCAAGATTTTTATTGTTATTAAAAGTACAGGGCGTCCTAAGACATCAAGGAAAATTAGGACGTTCTGCTTGCAGTGGCAACCTAGCTTTAACATGTGCTTATTCCTATCTACATACAATATTGATGTGCTGTCTGACTGAATACATTGCGGTAACTCTCTAAGTTCTGTTTCGTGTAATTAGCATTTCGCACTGACAATGACAGGCTATTATGCCAATTAGTCCCGACGGCATTTCTCTAATTAGCCCTTAATCTATAGTTGTTATCTGTCTATTGTTACTAAAGATTGTAGCTATGTATGTATGGTTGTAAGCGACAACCCTTTATCCCTCGGGCCTCGGGTCTTTTCACAACTATAATAATAATATCGTGGGATATTAGATGACAGTGTGTGTTAATGTCCCAGAATATTATTATTATTCATCATTACTTTAACCATTTTGTTTTAATTCTGAAATAGGCCTCGCTTGACTACAACTTGCCTGATATTAAGCGATGATGTAGACAACGATGGGACGCGCCTGACCACGAATGAATTTCGGTGAGAAAGTGGCAGTAGAATGATGCTCCTTACGGTTAGAAAACATAAAGTAGCAAGAATTTCGACCCACCCTCTTCATATACCTCTTAATCATCTTTTGTCACCCCTTGATCTAATACAGAATCTTTGCTGAATTTGGAGTTTGGAGGGACTCCAAATTTGGCACATCGATCCGATCCAGCTGTTGATGATGACTGGGCGTTGATGATGTCAGTCAGCTTCATCTTTTATATATTTAGAAGAAGAAGTTAAACTTATTTTTTCCGGGTTCTTATCCATTCTATTTAATTCTTAGATAGCCGTATGTAATGTATAACTCTGGAACGCGTGTAAAACATGTCTGGCTCGTGCGCTATAAAATTGTTCTACAAGCTCAAAGTGGTGTTCCAGCTGAAAAGCGGCTTTATTGGAAAATACCGACATTTGAGTCTTGCCGAAAAACGCTTTGTTTATATATCAGTACATTCTTGTTGACCTTTGAAGTTTTTTTGATGCGGTTCTAAAGGTTAAGAAAGGTAAAAAAGCACAAATATTTCTTTAAACCTTGTCAAGTGTGAGTCGGAGACACGCAAGGGGGAATTTATTATTTTGTTGTTCACAAATACTTGTTTTAGAGAACATTGAAAAAAAAAAGAAAAGTAATCATCAAAAGTAGGTAAGTCTGTGGAATCTATACTAATATTATAGAGTTTAAGAGTTTGGTTAAACTCGTTAATCTCAAGAGCTACTGGTCCGATTTGAAAATTTTTTTTATTCTATTTAAATAAAAGTAGGTAAGTAGCGATCTTCCTCCTCTCTTCTACTTTTTGCTGTGCTCTATAGGGTCCATAGTTGACGTGAAATTAATTTGTAACACCTTTTATTGTACATTATAGTCTGCAATAAACAATTGAGTAATGACTCTAGTAGAAAAAAATTGAGCAGAGTGGATGTAATAATTGACACAAACAGGTGTGGGGGATGACCCAGATTTTGAAGCCCATAATCTGTAATTAATCAAATTTAATTAATAAGCTTATCCAAACACGTGTTGAAGTTGAAGTTACCGGATATTTTAATATATACCATTATTAAACCACTTATTACCGTATCTACTAACAAAGGGTGAAAGGGGTGATTCCGATCGATAGCAGTCGGGTTCGGGATCGCTAACTTATTATTAAGCTAGATATATTATTATGCAATACTTTTTCAAATGAATGTTTGCTTATAATTATTAGAAAGATAATAAGTTGTTAGGCCTGCAATACTGTAATAACTATTTCATGTTTTAATCGTGTACTTTAATTTTATAATTTAATTTTTATGTTTTAATTTATGAATCTTAATTTTTGATTTGCTGTTTCCGACATTTCTGTAATGATCTCATTTTTTTTTTAAAAGAATAGACTGTAACGTCGTGATTTAAAATCTAAAATAAATTGCGATAAAATCCGTTAAAAAGTAGTTTTATATCAATATTTTTTTATTAATTTTAAAGAAAGTTAGAGTTGTATATGAAAATAAATTGAAAAATAATATTTTTATTGTGTACGGGTTATTCTTTTCTCTTAATTAGTTTATTTAACGTCATAGTACTATTGCATATAACTCAAATAACATAGAGTTGAAGGTAGGTATAATATACCCTTTCCGGTTCACCTTGTATAAGCAAGTTAATCATTCCTGCTGGTCGATAAATTTTGCAAAAATACTCAAACAAGAACTACTGAAAAAAGGTAAAAAGGTTTATGCTTCAGTAATGAAAAAAGGCAAAAAGTCCACTTGTTGTTGCGTCTATCGCTCGGAAATGTTGAAGAAACGAGGCAAGCTATGTCCTCTAGGCAAAAAGAAAAACACGCTTCAGTGCCTTTGATAATGCCTTTTAGAACTATAAAAAATACCGTGCAAAAAGTTATGGTGCTAGTGTGAGCGATTCCTCAATATTAGTCACCATTAGGTCACCAAATTGTACCAAATTAAACTCAATATTGTGACAGTCGGACATATTGTCACAAAAGAGACTACCAGTCTACCAATTGCTCAAAACTATCACTTTTTTACGTGGTGGAAACTCTTTACGGATCCCTGCTACTAGGTAGGCAGCGGGGTATGCACGAGTCCCTGCCTACCTAATGAGAGGTAGGCTCGGGTTACCCACACTCTGCTAATAAAGGAAACCCTCTCCTTGCGAGTTTCAGCGCACTTAGTACCTACACCCAGTTTCTGAAACGCTGATTAATGCAAAAATAACAGTTGATAACCTTTTGTTCGCTTTGAAACCAGGCATATTGGCCTTTATTGACGGATAAGATTGAACTATTGAACAATATAGAGCAATTTTGCCACAATTTTCAAATCAAGCTAATCACAGATTAATTAATTTTGCTATGATAGGCAAAGAATATGGGTTTCTGAAACATTATTTCCGAAACCCCTATTCTTTTCACAGCCATATTAAAGTAACAGTAGTGTTAGTTGAACAATAATTTGACAAGCCTTTCGTAAACTGGGTGTTAACAGGTTAAATTTAAACATGTTTGTTGTATGTTAATGATTTATCATATCCTGATTCAAATTCAAATGTCTAGGGGTACGTATACATAAAATCATAAACTAAATTAATTATTTTAAATTTCATTCTTTAATATTGCAAATCGCTTTCAATAGAACCTTATCCGAATATGAATACAGTTCCCGTAAAATTACTACCGAGTGAGTCGTTCCAACTATTTACCGTACAAAATCTGTGTCCATCCAAAATAAAATGAGGCTGAATTTAAATTTGAAAGCACCCACCGACTTAAGTTACGGCCGTCGTTTTGATGAAAAATTCAAAGTCATTCGAATGTACAATAGTAGGGACCTTACCTTTGCTAAATTGAAAAAAAAAACTTTCTTGTATTTCTTCCGTATTTTGGTCGGATACTTATTTCTTGTTACTTTTAAATGAAACGTTAAAATATTGTTTAAAAAAAAACTATACACATATATTGGTATAATTTGAAGATGAAGCTTCTCATTAAACATTATTTTTTTACAAATTCAACGTACATTAATATATTATTTTGATCGTTATTTAGATGTTAATCAAACAACCAAAGTATTTAATAACTTACTAGATTGAAATAAAACTACTTTTTAACGGATTTTATCGCGGTTTATTTTAGATTTTAGATCCCGACGTTACAAAGTCTTTTCAGACTTCATGTTCACGGGTGGACTGAGATATTTGACGTCCAAAAATATTAATCACAATTATTACTGACTACCTTCAAACATTAATATTTAAGTTGCGTTCCGATTTAAGCAAACTGAGCTCACAGTGTCTTGAATTCTGAGTTGATTTTGCTTGGGTTTTGGTACAAGTAAATTAAGCACTGGGTCCCAAGCTGGTGGTATATTCCAACCATTTTCTCTGTTAAAATTAGGATGTTTTTTAATTTCAATAGCTTCGCGGATCATTCTTGGTAGGAACCGGTTTTCTTTGACAAGGACCTGTGTTTTATCAAATCTCAAGTAATGGTTGGGGCCTTTTTGAGTATGTTCACACACTGCAGATTTCGTTGAGCGTTGATGTTTAACATCAGCTATGTGTTCTTTTACGCGGGTCCCTATACTTCTTTTTGTTTGTCCTATATATGAGAGTCCACACTCACAGTCAATTTTATAAACACCCGCATCTTGTAGAGGGACTTGACACTTGACAGATGGTAAAAATTGACTTATCTTGGTTTTTGGCTTGAAGTAAGTATTTATAGAAGCCCGCTTAAGGATATAGCCAATCTTGTCGGTCACTCCTCTTATATAAGGAAGAATTGCAGGTTGCCTTTCAACTGTAGCTGGTTTTACACGTGATCTGCGGCGACGCGGTGCTCGGAGCTTGTTGTCATGCAATACTTGCTTGACGTAGTTAAGCTCTGCGTCAAGATGTTCCTCATCACAGATCCCGTGTGCTCTCTGAAACAAAGTTTTGCCCACGGTAGCTAACTGTTTAGGATGGTGGTGCGAATCACCGTTTAGATACCTACTCAGAATTCAAGACACTGTGAGCTCAGTTTGCTTAAATGGAACGCAACTTAAATATTAATGTTTGAAGGTAGTCAGTAATAATTGTGATTAATATTTTTGGACGTCAAATATCTCAGTCCACCCGTGAACATGAAGTCTGAAAAGACTTTGAAACGTCGGGATCTAAAATCTAAAATAAACCGCGATAAAATCCGTTAAAAAGTAGTTTTATTTCAATGTGTGATATTCGCGTAAATCTAAGACAATACTAACTTACTAGATTTAAAAGTTCGCCCGAACGAAAGAAGATTAAAACATTAAATCGTTTTAAATAGTATCTCTTTCATCAAAAAAATCATTATGGGAATATAAATTTAAAATTTTCAACCTCATTAACTCTTATCGCCGGTTTAAAGGGGCCTCTTTATCCCCCAGGCCGATTCCCCCTTTGTGCAAAAATTGGAATAAAAGTAATTCGCAGTGGTTTGAAATACAGAAATATTAAAAATTTCGGTAAGGTTATTCAGTCAGTTCATACCGACGGAGTTATTGCGTCTACGCAGCATATGATCTCCTGAAATCCCCAACGACGCATAAAACCTTATTTTTGAAGAAAAAGTGACCTTATTTGCCTTTCCTGTCACTCAGCAACAGGAAACTTGAATTTTAAATTAATGTAGAAGTACCAATTATTTTCATAAATAGAATTGGGTGATGAACGATGACTTCCAAGCAGTACATTTTCTTGACACCAACAACAGCTAAATATGAATTCGATTACCGTAGCTAAGAAAAACCACGTCGAAACCCACACGGTAAACTTATAAAACAATCTTTTTCGTCGTAGTTTAAAAAGTGACCGCGTCGGTGGTCCAGTAGCTAATGAGCGTGTTCTCTTAATAACCGTGAGGTTCCGTGTCGAGCAAAACAAAACTTATTTATTTACTAACTTTTGCCGCCATGCGCCCGCGTGAATTACATATCATGCCCAGCTGTGGGATAAAAAGTAGCTTATAGCCTTCTTCAACAATTTGGCTATCTAACAACAATTTTTCAAATGGGACCAGTAGTTTCTGAGATTAGCGCGTTACAATCAAACAAACTCTTCAGCTTTATAATATTATTATAGATTTAATAATGGATCCCTAACAAAGGTCAAGCAACACAGATGTACAATTTACATCCAATACAAGACCAAAGACCTGTGCTCCCTCAATTATAGGGAACTAGCTTTCGGATAGCGGCTTCACCCGCGTGTATGTCGGTTATCGCGCCAAAACATTACCTTCTTTTGGGCAGTCGGATAAAAACTATCCTATGTCCTTTCTCGGGTCTACCTCCATACCCAATTTCATCCAAATCGGTTCAGAAGTTTAAGCGGGAAAGCGTAACAGACAGACAGACAGAGTTACTTTCGCATTTATAATATTAGTTAGGATTAGTAAGGATTACAGCATGCACAATTTTAAGTTAGGTGAAGGTTGGGTCGGAATTGTTGCTCCTTTAAGGTTAACCTTAAGGAGGATCATTCCACTGCCACCTTCTCACCGATAATCATTCCTAATTTTGAGTGAATCTGTATACTGGCCTGGCGCGTTCCATCGTAGACTTCATTATTGCTTAACATCCGGCAAGTTGTAGTCAAGCGCCAGCCTATCGAAGAATAAAAAAAACATGATTTTTTATTGTTTTATTATTATTTATTTTTTAACATACAGAGAGATATTGTGATATTTACCTCTGCCTACGCGTTGGGGTAATACGCTGTGTTGGTTTTGTTTAAATTAATAAATAAATTAATGTCCAAATAGCAGAAAAGTGCGATCCAGATTTAAGTGTAAATTTTTTAATAAAGTTTTTTTTTGCTCGGATTCCAATCCATCGGTGTGTACTGAACCTTAAGTAACATTTTCATAGAAAGTCGTGTACCTAAGAAATTGGGATGTAGGTGATTTTTAACATTGCGGTTTTAATATTGAAATCAGTTTTTTTTATGGGGTGAATACATTATTGAGGGTATTGAGTTAAGTGAAATGGAAAGGGCCGCTTTTTCAGACGCGTTATTTATGCAAAATATCTAAGAATTAGCATTGCTATCAAGCGTGGAAATGCTTGCAGCTGTTCTGTGCTATTCTTTATTTCTCATAATTACTTTTGTGTGGGTGCGTTCTGCTTACTCTTGAAAACATTTAAAATGTGTATTTTCATTAAATTTGATGTTGGATCTTAATTAACCCGCTGATGACGCAGCGGTATCAGCCTCACCTTTGAAATATAAGGTCGGGGGTTCGATCCCCGGTCCTTTCACAATTAGTGAAAGAAAAAATTGGTATTTCTAAGATCTAATCTATCGAGACCATGTGACATCCACCCACCTGTACTTGGCCAGTGTGTATAGATTAAGGTTTAAACTCTCTCAACTCGTAAGATAGTTGACAGAAGACCCGTGCTCAGCAGTGGGACACTAAAAAGGGTCTAAGTGCACTCACCTCTGCTTCCCCATTTTGCGAAGTCGGATAACTCACTAGTTATCCGACTTCGCAAAAGGGGGTTAATGGTTTATAGCGCTATAACCGACATACGCCCGATCAAATCAGAAAGCTCGTAATGTAATAAAATTCATCACAAGCCGGTAGGTACCTACAGTAGGTTCATTTTAAAATCGAAGTTCCACAGTACTGTCGGGCACCGAATCGATCGTCAATCAGAGCACCCTCCCTAATACATCAAAACTGACAAGCTATCTCAAAATATTCCACCGCAAAATAAACTCTTACACCCACCTAATAAGGTTCAAAGTTACAACAGCTATTACAAAGTTGAGGTTGCCTAAATATGCCTTAGAAAAGTGGTTTTTCGTGGGCAGGTGTAAAAAAAATGTCCTCCGAAAACAGCGCTGTTCAACGTTAGTGAAATGAGATTGTTGAAAGAATGATTTTTCAGTATTAAGAGATCTTGAGATTTATAAAAGTCACACCGACTTTTATAGATCTCAAGAGTATTGATTGCCAGGCACATATTAGTGTGCTTTAGATTTCTATCATAAAATTGAACACATGTTTCAGACGTATAAGTAACCATCTTTAGTCGTAATTCGCAAAAGACTTACCCTGTATCCATTAAACGTCTTTAGAATAGAATAGGATAGGATAGAATAGAATAGAATAGAATAGAATAGAATAGAATAGAATAGAATAGAATAGAATAGAATAGAATAAAATATCTTTATTTGTTCAACATAGGTACATAGATACTCGTAACATATTGTGGTCATAAAAATAATAAAACTATTAACACTATGTTTTGTCATTTAGACGTACATAAATATTAATAAGTATAATGAAAATAAAAGAAGGCTAAATAAATTTAAACATTATAGATGTCAACATTAAAATTAAAATTATAAAATTAAATAAAATCATCATTAAAAAAATCTTGCAGTGAATAATAACATTTGTCTATGAGTATTTTAAAACTCATTTTAGCTAAAATTGGTTTATAATTCGATTGTCTTTGTCTGTCATCTTGACATTTGTACTAGTAAGAAAGAGACGAAGTCAATTTTCACTAAAGAGTCTTTTATGATTTTAATGAATAAGACCGATGTGCGAGGGGGGACTTTTAATGTCATAATATCAAAATTTGAGGACATGTGACATCCACCTACCTTGTCGCAGCATAGCGCGCTCTGACGCTGCGTGACCCAGTATTTTCACTCGTATATTATGCTATAATAAGGCTTATTTTAGATTATTTTTATTCTGCTACTATGCCCTACGAGTTGAGAGAGTTAAGACCTCAATCCACACACGCTCGCCAAGTGCGGGTTGGTGGATGTTACATGTCCTCGAGTGATTAGTTCTTAGACATGCCGGTTTCCTCACGATGTTTTCCTTCACCGATATTGGGCAGTAGTGATGAAACAATTCACACAGAGATGATACGTGAGCACGACCAGGGATGGAACCCGCTGCCTTCAAAAGGCGAGGTTGATACCACTGCACCACCGCTGCTCTAATTTATCTCTGATATGGTAAATACTAATTATATTTTAATAATTTCCTCACGATATTTTCTTAATCCCCATCGAACATAATTGTAGCTTGTTAGATGACATTAAAATCACTTAAACATGTACACACATTTCTTTGAAACAGAAACTTTTATTGTCTACCCTCACATAATACTCCAAATCTAATGGGAAAAGGTTCCCATTGCGTTCGCGGTAAATTAATCCTTCCACCCTCTACGGGTATTAACCATTCATTCCCCGGCAATAGCGTTATTCCCCCAAATGTACCGTCTATTTTTATTTTTCCCCTTTTACGGACTTTTTACTATTTACGTGAATTACTTTTCCTGAATAGTTGCAATTTTCTTTTCAATAATTTTATTTATATTTGACGTTTCGAGGTTGGGCTGCGTTTCCACCAGAGATGTAGGTACTTACTAAACTGTTTATAATTATAAATTCTTTTGACAGGCCTGGTGGTGTACTGGTTATAGCCTGTCAAATCTAAGACGTACCGTTTGACAGTTCTAAACGTAGTACATTTAGAATTTTATTTTTTGTATGAAAATTGTTTATGTTATGTTAAAATAAAAATAGCTTCATAATTCAATTATTTTACAGGAAAGCTAATAAAAATAGTGTGAATTACGTCTCTATAAAGCTAATTTAATACAAAACAGTGAAACGTCAAAAGGTACTTTTTAGATTTGTTCAATTGTAGTCACCCTGACTGCTAAGCCGAAGGTTGTGGTTTCGATTCCCACCCGAGACAAATCTTAGTGTGATGAGCACGAGTGTTTGTTCTGTCTGGGTGTAATTTATCTATTATATGTATGTATTTATAAAAAAATGTATTTAAGTATTATATCCGTTCCTAGTACCCATAACACAAGCAAACATAATTGCTTCATTTGGGACTAGATGGCGCTGTGTGTATGTGTGAATAATTTCGCTTTTTTTAAGTAGTTTCGCTTACAAAATGTCTGTTTAAGAACTAATAAGGCACTAAATGCTGAAATATATCATAGTTTTGACAAACTCGTATTTTGTTGAGTAAGATAATAGGCAAAAATGGCGATAAATTATATTTGTCATGGTTATAATTGTTTGGAATAGTCTTTCAGATTGATTAAAAATCTGGTGTAGAGAATGCTTTATTTCATACTTTTGCTCCAACACATAAAAATTGGTGACGTACGTATTGTTGTTGCATTAAAAACTATAAAATTAGTTCTTTATGTGAACATTTCAATGGATCCTACCTAAATAAAGTTCATTTAAAATCGAAATTTTTTGTTGTATTTTTTATTATTCTGTATTATGCTTGCGCTTGACCACAAGTTGCCTATTGTTAAGCGACGATGCAATCTACGATGAAATGCGCTTGCCCAGTAAATACTTATTCACTCGTGACAGAGATGCCGGTAGCGAATTCCACAACTTGGCCGTTCGCATAATAAAAGTCAGAACAAATCATTTTGTGCGTAACCGTAAAATTTCCACCATGATCGATGGCGCACAACCGTACTTTTACCTGTCCGATGATAGAACGGAGATGGGGGAATGAGAATATTATGTACTAGCTTTCCGACAGCGGCTTTGCCCGCGTGTATGTCGGTTATCGCGCCAAATCATCACCTTCTTTTTGCGCAGTCGGATAAAAACTATCCTATGTCCTTTCTCGGGTCTCAAACTACCTCCATACCCGATTTCATCCAAATCGGTTCTGTAGTTTAGGCGTGAAAGCAACACAGACAGACAGACAGAGTTACTTTCGTATTTATAATATTAGTAAGGATACATTAAAACTAACATCTCTAGTGGAACAGGAGCCTTAAAAGCATGGGATCTTGAAAATCAGCAAATTAAAATCCTGCTTCTGAAGTAAATGCAATGCTCTTAATTGGTTTGCTGAGTTTTAAAAGAAAAGTAATTGCGATTTCAGATTTGCTGAAATAAATTCTTTTAAAAGCTTTTAAATGCGATTGAAAACCTCAAAGCGATGTGTTTGTCACAAAATTTTAACTAATTACAGAATGTCAGACTAGGTTATTGTACAAAGGTATGTTAATCTTTAAAATAAAAATTTATCACTAAAGGTGTTCATTATCAGCCTATTTTAGTCTCCTGCTGGGCATAGGCCTCTCCTTTACTTTCACTTTAGGCTTTTCTCATCTCATCGGCGCAGTGGGCCGGTCATATCTGCCGCAGAACTGACAACCGCTGCGCTGGGGTAAACGAGTTCTTGAGTGGAGACTACGGATTGGCGAACGTATCGTAGGACATCCTCAGACTAGGTGGAGTGACGATCTCAGGAGGACGGCCGACAAAAACTGGATAAGAAATGTGTTACTAGTTACTACGCACAAAACTCGAGAACGGCTGAACCGCTTTCGCTAATTCTTTTTTTAGAATATTCCTTGAAGTACAAGGATGGTTCTTACGCAGCGAAAAAATAAAAAATAAAGCAAATTTCTCTGAAACGCAAGGCAACGCTCAGTCAAGCGGTGGTCAAGCGCAAGCCTATTTTTAAATAAATAAAATAGAAGAAACTCAGCATATAGAACCATAATCTAGTTGGTACAGCTAACTAGATTTGGAAATATCCTTTCTTAGCGCACCCCTAGACCTATAAGGAACCTACGTGCCAAATTAGGAGTCTCCAGACCCAGCGGTTTGACATGTGCGTTGATATATCAGTCGGTCATTTTTTTCTTTTATATTTTTAGACGAAGAAGATAACGTTTACTTTTAAACTTCCGCGTTGCATAATTAATATTTATATTGGTCATAACGTAAGTTAGTGAAAATGTTGTTCTGCGGCCGCCGTTATCGACGGAGCCGTTTTGCTGGATCAATCTGCTTGCGACCACGACCGGTGCAACCCGTGTCGAAACGTTAAGCCAAATTAAAGGTGAGCACGTTAATTGCCCGTTATGATAAATACGTTTTATTTGGATGTGTCTACGATGTATAGATGCAAATATTCAGTGAATTTGTTTGCAAACAAATAATAGGGAAACCTTCTATTACCGTTTTGTAATATAAGTATTTTTACGTTAGACGAGATTCGATCATCGAAATATATCGGAATGTGATTAAATATTTCCTCGTCCTTTAATTTTGGTTTGATCCGATTTATATTAAGCCTTTTTCCACTTTCCTTTTTGTAATTCAAGTTATATATTTTTATTTATATTACTCATCATTCCCCTTGCCTTTTTCCCATTTCTATTGGGGTCGGCTCCCAGTCTAACCTGATGAATTAGCTACCAGAATTATACGAGTGACTGCCATCTGACCTGGAAACCCGTAGTGAACCAGTAGTCGAGATGGTTAGACCAGGTGTCAGTTACATTGGCTTCTGACTACATGTAACGATTGTCTATAGATGTATTAAATAACAACCGGGACCGACGGCTTAACGTGCTCTCCAAGGCACGGAGGGTAGTCCCTCAACCAACCAGACACCGAAACAAAGTTTTGTTGTTACACAAATATTGTGGGCGGGAATCGAACCCGCGACCGCCCGGGCACAGTATAGCCCAATCGGACGGCTTTTACACCGCTCGACTACCGAGGTCGTCTATTTTATTTATATTACTGAATGGTAAAATTGACTTAGCTAGTAACCACAAAAACTAAGATAATAATAATAATAATATTTTCAGACATTATACACACATCTAGTCCCAAATGAAGCAACTATATTTGCTTGTGTTATGGGTACTAGGAACGGATATAATACTTAAATACATTTTTTGTTGTAAATGCTTAAAAGAGTGTGAGTCGAAATTGTTGCTCCTTTATGGTTTCAAACATATGGAGCCTCATTTCACTGCCACCTCGCGGAAAGTCGTTAGTAATCACAAGTGTATCGTTACATTGGGCTGGCGTGACCCGTCGTAGACTACATCATTGCTTAACATCAGGTAATTTATAGTCAAGCGCTAGCCTATTTAAAAATGAAAAAACATGATAGATAAATTACACCCAGACACAGAAATAACAAAGATTTGTCCTGGGTGGGAATCGAACCCACGACCTCCGGCTTAACAGTCAGGGTCACTCATCACTAGGCCAATAGGCTAGTCGCCATAAAATGAAGATTAAAACTGAACTATGTTGGAGTCCATGAATGGGTGCTGGTTAATGCCAAAATGCAAGTCCCTTAACCCGTTCACATTCATTCATTCAATCTTTCAATTATTTACATTCAATCATATATTCATTCTGTTCATTTATTTTGAATTAAAATTTGTTACAAAGAATCTTAATACATTTAGCACAGCAATTACTGTTATGCGTATGCGTTCCCCTCTGCCAAGTGCGGGTTGGTGGATGTCACATATGCTCGAATGATTAATTCTTAGACATGCCGGTTTCCTCACGACATTCCCTTCATCGATATTGAGCAGCGGTGATGAAACAATTCACAGAAAAATGTTTGGACACGACTGGGAGTCGAACGCCGCGACCTTATAATTCAAAGGCGAGGTCGATAGCGCTGTTAGTAGGTATTCAATAAACTAAGGGCTGTTACTAACTCATAAAATATTCGAATACTAACACATTTTCCCCTTATAAACCGCAATTCGGACTTACCCTAAACAAACACCCTCTCCTATTATCAATGTTATTCTTTATTTCGATACGGAATTAGGATTATTTCCATACATATGTCCGTTTGTGCAATAATATCTGTTGGTCATGGTGTATTATTGAAATGGAACTAAATGGTTTTATTTACCATAAAGTAATACGTAACCGTACTATAACAATATATCCTTTTTTGTCTTGCAAAATTAGAGTGGAAGCGGGTGGGGTACTATGTTTCACTATCTTTCTCAATCTAAAAAAGAACAAGTTCTGTATTCGGCTGTATCTATATTTTTTTGTATGTCCGATTTTAGAAATTCTGGCTTCGCAAATTCGAAAAAAGGTTAAGTTAAGTTAGGTTAAGTTGATTAGTTTTCTGGAAAAATCCGAAAATATATCATACCGAGTTTTTCGTTATCTGTGGACTGATGTTGATTTGTTTTAGTTTAAATTCCCTTAAATTAGTCACGTAAGAAATATTGTCATGAACTTATAATTCCAATCTATGATTTCGCCAGATTCAAATCCCGAGTCTCTTCACGGCGTCGCTTTCGATCCTGGCTTACAGGAGTATCAGTAGCGGGTATCCGGTAGTGGGTACCTTTAAAACGCCCGTGTCGCATATATGCGACAAATGCGTCTGGTCCCCAGCGCCTGTGTCTTTTTGTTCCATTTTCATTTGTTTTAGACACCTACTTATTCATTATACGTATATTTTATCAATTCGATTTTTTTTGACGGAGCGGCTAAAGGTTAATTTCAGAAATATGGTACAGAACTCCTTATAAAATCATAGTTTAACAACACAAGTCAGTTTGCTGTCTATTGCACTGTTTATATGTGTACCTAGTCGATGTCTGACTGACACTGACAACAAAGAGGAGTTAACCCTTCGTTGATCACAATGTAATAATTTGCTTTTAACAGTCCCCTATATGTGTCCTGTAACTCAAATTACATTTTGCTTGAGCGGGAATTTCAACTCTGATCTTCGCTTATAATGAATGAGCCTGCTAAGAAGCATATTATGACAATATTTTATTGTAACAATACTAGCTTGCGTTCGCGCCTTACCGCGTGATATACAGATAAAAAGTAGCTTAAGTGCTATTCCAGACTATAATCTATATCTGTGCTGAAAAAAACTTCTAGAAGTTTTTCCGTGAAAGGGTAACAAACATATATAGTTTGTTAAAATTTCACGCACTGTTATAATTATTGTTAACTAGAGTGTGTGTACCCACAGACAAACTGTGGAAACAGTTTTGTGGGGCAATGGAATATTGTAATGTTGTGAAATTTGATAATAAAGATACATACATACATACCTACATAAATTCGCAGGTCCAAAACATATACATTTAGATATTAGAAGATAAGATAAAGCCTAATAATTTAGTATACTTTGCTAACGTTGCAAATGATTAAGAAAACAAAAAACCAATCTCTCAAATAATAAAACACTTTTTGAAATGAACAAATAAATTAAAGGAAAAGTGTAATTCCAAATTGGCGAAGTTGTTTGCTCAATAATCGGTTTACTGAAGCCCTACCTTTGATATTATCTTTGTAGGTTGCTTTGACCAGTGTTGCCACTATGTAAAGTCAAATTACCATTAAGCACTAAAATTGCCACTAAGATAAAATAATATGATATGCTTTGGATTACCACAAGATATTTTGTATTAAGAAGAAATTTTTGTTGAATGTTTTCGCAAGTATTTCATTTTTATCCACTTAAAAATCTAAAAATGAAAATGAAAAAAAATTGATTTATTTTTTGTAGACGCGAATCTACATAAAAATGGTCCAATTTCTTTGTAGCGGTGGCGGTGCGTTATTCAACTTGCCTTTGAAATTTGATCGCAGGTTCGATCCCCTGTCGTGCCGACACATCGTCGTGTGATTTTTTTCATGTTCAATATCGCTGAATAATAACATTGGCTTGGCCACACACAGTGGCCAAGTGCGGGTTGGTGGATGTCACATGTCCTTGAATGATTAATTCTTTGACATGCCGGTTTGCTTCACGGATATCAAGCTAATAACCAATTTAATCAGAGATTTGCACGACCGGGGATCGAACCCGCGACCTTATATTTTAAAGGCGAGGCCATTACCGTTGCGTCACCGCTGCTCTTATATACGATGATATGTATATGACGGGTATATTTCCTTAAATTTGGGTATTTTTTTTGTAATGGCAACACTGAAATCGCCCCTTACTATTACGAAGCTGATAATCAAACAAAATCGATTTCCGTTAATTAAATTATGAGAACCTGTTAATGAGTTTCTGATTTAAACTGTTACTATAGAAGAGGAAATGCTTTGTTTGGTATAATTGGCTATTTTAGTAAGAATAACCGGCTTAAATGATTAAATTGTTCTATTTACCGATCTGTGAAGTATTTCTACTTGGAGCAGCGGTGGCAGGTGGTTCGGTTTCCAGTCGTACCCATACAACTCGCTGAGCGACTTTCAATTTTTGAACCAATCCTATCGTGAGTGTCCACGTTTCGTCTCCGTATATCGTAACGGGTAGGACGCACCGTAATAGGTCCCCAGTCGATTACGGATACGGTCTGGACCGGACCGCGCGAACGCGAAATGCCCTCCGATCCCCTAAAAAACTAGTGTCCGGCAACGTCCTAAGCCGAGGTTCGTCCCCACATGGGGAGCCCTCATGCCAGTTGCCACAGTACTTGATCGGTTCGACCATCCTCGGACGGCTCACCGAAAAAGTCCGGTGAACCAATAGAGGCTCTTCCAGCTAATTGGGTTACGTCATCAGCAAAAAAAGACGCACCGATGAAAGACTTTCGTCTAATAATAATAATAATAAATATTCTGGGACATTAACACACCCGGTCATCTGGTCCCAAGCTAAGCAGAGCTTGTGTTATGGAAACCAGATAACTGGTATATACTATACATATAATACTTTTCATTTGTAAATATATACTTATAACAGATATTTACACCCAGACTTGACACAAATACAAATGTTCATCACTAATGTTTGTCTCGGGTGGGAATCGAACCCACGACCTGCGGCGTGAAAAGCAAGTATCTTACCGATCACGCCACCCTCTCGTCAAAGATGACTTTGTAGATTTACATGAAGGATAATATTTAGGTACATGAAGTACTTATATTTTTATTTCATTTTATTTACGACTACTTCGGTTGTCCAGTGCAAGCGTGTTCGTATAATAACCGCATATGGGTTGTAGGTA
The DNA here is from genome assembly GCA_936450015.1 of Meganola albula. NCBI lineage: Eukaryota > Metazoa > Arthropoda > Insecta > Lepidoptera > Nolidae > Meganola > Meganola albula. The sequence continues at coordinate 1,435,052 of OW388156.1, forward strand.
TTTAGCGTATCCTTGTGTACAAGGGGTGAACCCGACCCTGCAGCAGGTGTAGCTGGCACTTCATCTATTCACGCCTACGTGATTGTAAGGTTATGAAATACTAGCTAACACCCTCTTTACTTCTTGAGGAACGACGTGACTATGTCTGATTATCTCCTCGCGCCCTTATAGTGTAATACTGACAAATTATGACTTTCATTTTTCATTCATTTGAAGCAGCGTTGGCGCTGTGGTATTCAACTTGCCTTTAAAATTCCATCGCAGGTTCGATCCCCTGTCGTGCCCACACATTGTTGTGTGAATTTTTTCATGTTCAATATCGCTGAATAATAACATTATGAGGAAACCGGCTTGTCTACAGTCTAAGAATTTAATCATTCGAGGACATGTGGTATCCACCAACACGTACTTAGCTAGCCTGTATGGATTTAGGCCTATCTTTCAACTATCGTACGAGTTAGACACTAAAAAAGATTGAAGTGAAGTGAGGTGATTTGAATGGCTTGTTTCACTTATATCTCACGGCTCCCTGGATACGGTATAAACAATTTATTTAAAATAAAAATAATAATAAAAAAAATATTAATTATTTAATGTATTGCAACGGTATAAGTAGTTAATTTGTGCAATGTTATCACTGCTGAATTGGTGTAGGCAGAGTATGAAACATGTATTACATACGGGATTAATCTCAGCCAGACACCTCACCCTTTATTTTTCTATTTGTGTAGTGTTGTCTAACACAATTATTTGCTCAACAAACTTGTTTAATTAGTATTTATTCAAAGGGATCTAGAATTAATGTTTTTGTTATTTTAATTGTTTAGGATTGATTAATGTTTGAGTGTTTCATTAAACAGTGTTGTTTATTTAGGGGTGTTAATATTTTATTATTATTTGTCAGTAGACTTCTGAAGTAGGTACTTATTTAGATTATCTGGCAATGTATTGAAATCTGGCGAAATTACAAATGAAAGTTACAAATGAAGTGACAAAAAAACATACGAGGCACTTGTATATTTTGTCAACATACTTGTGGTGTAGGTAAATATTTTATGATCTGGCAAAAGTACCTACGGAAATCTGGCGCAATCTGGCGAAGTTTAACAAAATCTAACGATCACGCAAAACTGATAAAGTATTTGTATATGCTTTTTGTTAAGAAACTTGTGGAAAAGGTAGGCTTTGATGACTTGGGAAACCACTGGTAAAATCTGGCAAACTTTTTCGGAAAAATTTTAGAAAGATGCCTGGCACTCATGAAATCCTAGCAAAAATGTTAAGATACGTAACAGGACCTGCTATTTTCTAATAATTCAAATGACTAATATTCTGACTCTGATTCATAATCATATTGAAAAATTCGACTACAATTTTTCGTTAGAAAACCTATCGACGCGACGTCTGATTATTATCTTGGCTTTTGCAAAAATTTCGGCACTATTGTCTGGGGAATTTAAGAGCCAGGTAAAAATATCCTTACGTAATACTACCTACATAAATTATATCAAAATATACAGTGATGTGCGACAACCCTCCTCATATTATGAGATATTCCGAGCATAGGGCTGGCACGTGAGCAGAATAATAAGGGTCTTATTAGCCCTGTACTGTACCTAATATAGAAGTCAAATGAGATGAAGTTTGAAAGATCATGAGATACGGTTATTACGGTACTTACTAACCAGAGATGTTTACCTATACATATGTAGGTAGGTACTAACATTCTTTGAGCAGTGCCCTTAGTACGAGTTGTCAGTACGAAAAAAGTTTTCGAATTCATGAACCTGTCAAGACAATAAGGTAAAATGCACGTAAATCTACAAATTATTTTACCTATTCTGTTTCTTATCCGTTTTAGTCTATTTTTAACACTACAATTTCTTTTTTATAAATGCTTTGTACGAAAGAAATTAATTTGAAAACGCATTTTGACAAGTTCGAGATGGTATTCGAAAACTTTTTTCGTATCTATCAATTCGTACCAAGGGCAGTAGGTACCCTTCATAGTTACAATACAATAGATTAAGTATTATTTACTACTATTTGCTACGATCTAAACATACTTCCTTAGTCTCTCTAATTTTCAGATATCTAGTCTAAATGCACGGTGGTGATGAGTGCTGCGCACCTGTCCCTTTTGAAGGACATCACCGATGAGATCAGCGAATGTCCTCTTAGGGCGTCCTCTTACAGCGTTTCTACTCACCTCCGCCGTGTATATTGACGTGCACCTTTCGTCAATCGTCATCATCCGTCCTCTCCATGACCAAACCACTTTTTAAAACAAAAATAATAGGTAATACTTTGACGAAATTTAAAAATCTATTTAACATTTTGTTTTTAGATAAGTCCAACCCTTTCTTGACATTTGGGTTAAAACAGGGTCAAATAGACTCCAGTTTGTAAGAATAGGTCGAGCTGCACCGCACGGATAAGAACAAAGCGACTAAAATAAATGACTGTCATCTGTCAACTGGTCACTTTCTGTAGAGGTATTGGTCAAAATCACCCCATAGGTTAGTTTAGCGCTTAAATTGTTGATGTAATTTAAAAGTACTTAAAGTTTATTTCAGGTTTTTTAGAGTTCTGTTACTCAAAAGGTAAAAAGAGAACCTTATAGGATCATTATGTGTGTCAGTCCGTCTGTCTCATCAGATTTTCTTCTATATAGGAAGAATTTTGATAAAAATCCATTTGGTACCACAGACGGACGTGGTATGTAAATAAATGAATGTTAAATATGGAAGTTTTTCCGGATCAAATAAAAAGTCAAAAATACGAATAATGTGTAACTAAATGCACTAACCCCACTAACTATTATGCCAGCAAGTGTAGATTAAGGCTTATACAATCTCAATATCAGTCAAAGAAAGTCAAGAAAAACTTGGTACCGAATAAATAAATACAATATAAAAAAAATTGTGATAATGATTTCAAAAATAATTTGTAAAATATCTACCGCGTATATTATTATTGCTTAACGTAGCGTAGGCACGAAGCGATTGCGCGCGCGCCGTCTACGGTGCGCTGTACGGATTTTACGCTAAATGCAAATTATTAAATACCTATCATTAAACAATTGACGGGCCGGTGGCGTGGTCGGTAAGATACTTGCTTTTCACGCCGCAGGTCGTGGGTTCGATTCCCACCCGACACAAACATTAATGATGAACATTTGTGTTTGTGTCGAGTCTGGGTGTAAATATCTATTATACGTATACAGTCATATATTTACAAAAGAAAAATATTATATGTATAGTATATACCAGTTATCTAGTTTCTATAACACAAGCTCTGCTTAGCTTGTGACCAGATGACCGTGTGTGTTAATGTCCCAGAATATTTATTTATTACCTTACATTTTTATCCACATGCTTCACAAAACCACATTTCTCGCTATTCACATATATATTTTACTCTCAACAGCTCTCTAGAAAATACGAAATCAAAATGTTGCTCTAGAAATCCTGGACATTGTAACAAATTGTTGTAATTGGTCACCTCGACGCTGTATCGAGGCACCGCGCAACGTCTTACGTTACGTTACGTTGCCCTGATCGATGGTGCAGTTGTGATTGTGTTGGATAAATTGTGGGTTATATGTCAGTGTGAATGGGTTTTAATAGCTTCTTCGAGGAGTTACGTAGAATGTTTCTAGTAGGAAATTCTTGGCAGGTTAAAAATGGTTTACTTATTAAGGAAATGTTTTTACTTATTTAGGAATTGTGTTTCTCCATCGTATAACGTCGAATCGTATAACACAGCATCACGCTTTATTACCCGAATTTGTAGGTAGAGGTAATCATCACCTACTTTTCGTCGGCTTTGTTTAAGTCCTATACCTAATATAGGCATAATTTCAAGCTTCGAGCTACAATACAACTAAGATTCTCTAAGTTTATTGGAAAAGTCTTATTGCTCGACGCAGGAATCAAACCCGGGACCTCGCGAACACGCTTACTACTGGACCACAGTGGCAGACAATATAACTCAGGCTCTAAAAAAATGCTAACGACCGAAAAGACCATTTCACTATTAATTCCGTCCTAGTACAAATCATAAAATCAAACGCGATTTCTAAAGCTTTTGCGAAAACGCTAAAAAATCTTTACAACGCTATTAACCGACTAAATTAAAATATCAACAATTTCTAATTAATTCCCGTAGTCACAACAAATTTTTATCTTACACCATAATACAAGGCGACTCTCGTTCTTCAAGTAATTATACGTTTAATTTTACTTGTTGCTTGCCGCGAAATTACAGGAATGCCATTAACTTTTTACGACGAACAAAATGGCGAACGCTGGGGAAAAGCTGTAAAAGAATCCTTAAACAGCTATGCTAGAGCAAATTCGAACTTATGGGGATCAAATTAAGAGTGTCAGATCTGTAAAGTAAATTGTAGGGCGACTTTATGGGATTCTAGGATAGACTTTAATAGGTAGTCTGCGAGTTTCCACGCTACTCAGATCGTAACTGAGAGTCGTAAAAGAGTGTAGGCTTCAATTGGTAGTTCTTAGACTAGGTACTGCTTAGAGGGTTTTCCTTGTGGTTTATTGCCTGCCGTGTCAATAATGGTTGCTTTGATCTGAAAAAAAAAAACCACTGGGTGTTTTTGGGGGCTGGGTTACCTTCAGTATTAGGAGTGCGCCTTTAATTCGAATTCCCACACGAGGTCCACGGGTGGTGCAAATCAGGTGACAGTAAACTGGTAGTGACAGTATTTAACACGAGAGATGTTATACGCAAGTACTAAATTCTTTCTGTCAGTTTTTGGGGGAGGCGAGGTAACCATGTACAGCACACATGTAAAGGTTGAAGGCTCTATGCACACGTTAATAAAAGCTACAAACAAACAAAACATGAATAGTTTATGCGTACAAACTGTTCATGTACCTCGGCAGAGGGGAATGCACGTAATACTAGTTCCGTGTTATATTATCTAAGGGTAGTAAGACTGAAAAATTCCGTGCCTCGGAGAGCACGTTAAGCCGTCGGTCCCGGTTGTCATTTAACAAATCTATGATAATCGTTACATGTAGTCAGAAGCCAATATAATCTGACACCTGGTCTAACCATCTCGGCTGCTGGTTCCCTACGGGTTTCGAGGTCTGATGGCAGTCGCTCGTATGATTCTAGTAGCTAGCCGCATCAGGTTAGACTTGGAGCCTACCCCAATAGAAATGGCATAAGGCAAGGGGAATGATGAGTAAGACTGAAAAATGATCAGTAAAATACATAAAATTATCATTAAAAAGTTAAGCGAAGTTAAAGTAAGGTAAAGTTGATTAAGTATGTATGTACGTGCATTAATAAAACTTATTTTTGTTACAGGTAAGTGGAATGCTGTTTTCATAATAGAAAAGTATGTATGTAAGTATAATATATCTTATTTATTTTATATTTTAACAGTCTTATTCATAAAAATCTTATAAGACTCTTTAGTTATAATGGACTTAGTCTCTTTTCTATTTTACTATTTTACTAAATTATATTATTGTAATTTAATGACAGTTTTTGGTGAAAATAAAGAAATTTATTATTATATTATTATTATTATTACTATAAATTTCAAGATGACAGACAAAGACAAACAAATTATAAGCATATTTTAGTTATAATGAGTTTATAAGACGTTTATGAATAATGGGTAATTGTATTTATATACACAAAATCGATCGACACTCGGCATACTATAATTTAATATTAAAATTGTTATTTATAATGACGTCATTAAGATTATCGAAATGCAAGTCTTATGTTACTACGAAAGATGAACCTCATATGCGTAATAGAAGGTATTTACTTGTTATTTCAATAACTAATCTACTGTTACATACTTAAGCACTTTACTCAAATAGAATAAAAATTTATTCATGTTTTAATCACGTTTATAGAATGATTAATGTGCGGTGGGTATGTATAATGTTTGAATATATAAATTTACTTGATAAGTACGTAGTCACAGAAGGTATGTTGATGTGGAAGGCCTATTATCACTTCAACCATTTTTTAGTGTCCCACTCCTGGGCATGGGTCTTTTCTCAACTATCTTACGAGTTGAGAGAGTTTAGGCCTTAATTCACATGCGCTAGGCAAGTGTGGTTGGTGATGTCACATGTCCTCGAACGATTAGTTCTTAGACATAGGTTTGCTCATGATGTTTTCCTTCACCGATATGGGTGCAACTGGGAATCGAACCCGCGACCTTATATTTCTAGGGCGAGGCCCGTGCCGCTGCACCACCGTTGCTTCTATTATGTTGTTTAATAATTGATTGTCAAAATTTATTGTGTGTAGTTATGGGAATTGTCGGGAATATCACACATGGAAATGAAATTACATTCTTTCGCTCATCCAACAATCTGCGGTAAAGGTCATTGTATGGTATCGTCATTGTAGTCACCTCAGCGGTAAAGGGAGAAATACGAAAATCTTTGGAAAATCGCTTACAACATTTAACAAAGGAACTCTTATGCACACGCGTTCTAACTGACGTTTTGTTTTTTTTTTGAATGACCTAATCCAATCGATCGGAAGGGCCTTTATTGGTTCACCGGACTTTTTCGGTGAGCCGTCCGAGGACGGTCGAACCGATTCTAACGTTTTGTGTTTGTGTGTAGCTTTTGTTAACATGTGCATTTCTAAATACGCTTCAAATTTTTGCAAGTGTGCGTGAGCATGTCAAAGTGTGCTGTACGTGGTAACCTCGCCTCCTCCAAAAACTGGCAGAAAGGATTTATTACTAGAAGTCGTCTATAACACTTCCGTATTAAATGTTGTAAAGGCAATTAGTGGGACACTACAATGATGAATTAACATACAGGGTACTTTTATGGTGGCAATATTTATCAAAGTAGTCTACTGTTGAAATAAAACTACTTTTTAACGGATTTTATCGCAGTTTGTTTTAAATTTTAGATCTCGACGTTTTAAAGTCTTTTCAGACTTCATGTTCATGGGTGGACTGAGGAGGTACCTCTAAACATTAATATTTGAGTTGCTTTCCGATTAAAGCAAACTGATCTCCAGTGTCTTGAATTCTGAGTTGATTTTGCTTGGGTTTTGGTAGGTACAGGTAACTAGTAGTAACTCAGAATTCAAGACACTGTGAGCTCAGTTTGCTTAAATCGGAACGCAACTTAAATATTAATGTTTGCAGGTAGTCAGTAATAATTGTGATTAATATTTTTGGACGTCAAATACCTCAGTCCACCCGTCAACGTGAAGTCTGAAAAGACTTTGAAACGTCGGGATCTAAAATCTAAAATAAACCGCGATAAAATCCGTTGAAAAGTAGTTTTATTTCAATGTGTGAAATTTGCGTAAATCTAAGACTACTAGTCTACTGTTTCTAGTTACAATGTAATTTTAATAAGTAACTTGAGCTAAGTAATATTAATTGCCGTAATAAAACAATACGCTCGCGATAAACAATACATATTATTTAGAGTTGGACCGTCTCACCTAAAAACGATAAATTTCCCACCTAAACCACCTGAGCGTTCGACATCCCTGTGATTATGACGGGGACACCCTACTCCCCCTCATACTACCAAACTAATTTCAGCTTTATCACTCAAGACTTATGCTTTAACATTGAACGACTCACATTCCTAGCGATAACCGAATTAGCGTTCGAAAAGCAGACCCTATTCCGTGTTGCATAGCATACAAATCGGTAATTCTGTTTTTGCATTTTGTGTAGAGTAATTTGAACCTTGTACTGTAGGTATTAGGTTGGTTTTTGAATAGAGGTAATGGGGGGGGGGTGTTAGCACCCTGTTTCCCGGGTCGAGCTCGTATCCCAGGCGACCGAATGCACTTGCACAAAGTGGGCGCAAGTGGGCGCTGTACCTAAGGGTCGTATATTGCCTTTGAGTTTTCTAATTTCAAATGTTCTTTACGGATAAATTATTGTTTTTTTATTTTCATTTTCTTATTTTGTACTTTTGTTTTTTTTAATATAACATTGGATAATATAGCAACACGTCTGAATTAACCGAAGGTGTAGGCAGAGATCGAAATCACCCACTTTTCGCAGGCTATTTTTAGGCGCCATACGTAATAGGGGGCGAGCATATTGCCATTCATCGGGCACGATTTCAAACTTCGAGCTGCAACTAAGATTCTTTAAGTATATTAGAAAGTGAACATGCCTACCACTAAAACACAGGGTAAATTTAGTTTTTAGTGTTTTTTTATTGCATTTTTTACGATACTCAAGAAGGGGATATGTTTTTCAAGCGAAGTTTGTTGTTTGTAATTTTTTTGTTAGACTTAAGTGTTTAAGATAATTTTAAAATACCTATTGTAGATAAATAGCAGCTAATTTTTTTTAAATTATTTGGAATCCTTGTTTTTTTTCACACAAACGCTCATAATACTGAAGAAAAGAAATACAGGGGAGAAAAGGAAACATTGACTACATATTAAATATAAATAAATGAATTAGTTTGAGATAAATCTATATATATAAAAATGAAACCCGTTTTCCGTTGTCACGACATCACGCTTGAACGGCTGGACCGATTTCGCTAATTCTTTTTTTTCAATATTCCTTTATGTACGAGGATGGTTCTTACGCAGAGAAAAATTAAAAAAAAAAAAAGAAAATTTTGAAAGCGAAGTAGTGCCGAAAACCGGGTTAGATACTTATTATTTATTATTGGTTATATTCGGTAGGTCTGAGACCCAGTAGATGGCACTGCTTTACCGGGCAGAACGACGTCTGCCGGGTCCGCTAGTTAAAAATATTTTTGGACACTAAGTTCTGTAGGTAATGAAATTATTATAAATGTAGTTTGTTAGAAATAAAATTAATATCTAAATAAAATTTTGACTGTCTTATTTTTTGCATTTCATTTCGTTGCAAATACAGAAACGAAATGAAAATAAATTGTATACAGTGCTCCTACAAAACGGTGAGTCAAGCAATAGGTAGGAAATAAAAGCGGCCATTCGAGCCGGTATCGCAAGCTGGGGGTTGATTTAACTAGATGGTTACCGTGCACCGCGTATTTCCCCTACATAAAGACCAAGAGTTGTAACTTATTAGATAGTCAAGAGATTACTATTTTTACCTAAAAGCAACAAACCTCAGAGAAGATCAGTATATAAAATGTAAAATTACTAAATTGATTTTGGTCCAGCAATAATTGTTTTTGCTTAATAACAGTAAAACGAGCTAAACAACATTTTTACCTAGTAGCTCGAAGTTAAACTGATTTCCGATAAACATCAATAGGCTCGGATCTTATAAGTTTTTGACACTGGTCACTCAGGACCTGTAATCTTGGCACGAAGCCTAAACGGACATAGCCACAATACCACTTCCAACTGAAAGGCACGAATCGGCACTCGGGCCGTGCATTACCGCTTTAAGCGCAAATTTCCAAATAAATTCAACACAGGAATGAGTTCAGTACAGTCTCACTATAATATCCGGTAAAATGAAAAACATGTATTTAAATCATAGAATTTATATACATATTTTGCTATGGTAATATATGAGCGTTATGTATGTTATTTCAATAAAATTAATTTTCATGTTTATTTAAATACCTACGTGACATACCTTTATTTCAGGCTAGCAAACTTTTTAGGGTAATTGAATCTTGAATGTATTAATTATATTATCTTTTAAGTTAGTTGACCGTGTTCTACCATGCGACGTTTCACTCATATTCATGATTTGCAACAAGAATCAAATTCAATATTCAGATAAATGTTTTAATCAATTAACACATCTTCACATAACTGTGCTATCTTAATTTTTTTTTCGTTTTAATCTTTGACCTGGAACTAGTAATGGGCGTCTTGAAGAAAGCGCCTCGGATATTGCCAGTAAACGTATGTCGATATGACCCCGACCGACTCCCCCCCGTACTTACAGAGTACCGTCGGCAACATAAATTAATGTTAAATAATTTATTATTTACGAGTACTTTAGTAGTAAAATCTAAAACTACATTCACTTGGTTGCTTACATAATATTTATGTAAGCTATGGTATTCTAACTGAGTTGATAATTTAGTATTTTTGATTCAAAGATAGACTTGCGTTTGAACGCAAAATGCCTGATGTTAAGTGATGTGATGATGTGTTCCACTAGGGAATGCATTTACCCAGAAAACACCAGTTTACCAGAAATTTTCTGTAGGTAAGATAAAAGTGGAATGAGATTCCATATCGTGGCAATTCATGAAGGGGCCACTTTTGTCAGCCACCAGACAAAATAACACCGCGGCCTTGCCGTCTAGTGACACCATGCAGAGAGGGTGGGTCGGCATTGTAGCTTTATGGTTTCTATGGGAGCTCATTCCACTGCCACCTTCTCACCGATAATCATTCGTAATCACGAGTGAATCGGTATACTGGGCTGGCGCGTTCCATCGTAGACTACATCATTGCTTAACATCAGGCAATTTGTAGTCAAGTGTATATCGCAGAATAAAAAACAAAGTGCCGCAATTCTCACAAAATCCACATTACGTCGTTTGTCATACCTTTAAAATAAAAGTTTGTAAACTAGGGACAAGATAATAGGTCACTTTTGACAGATGTCAGTTTTATATTCATAGTGAGGTGACCTGCTTAAAAACATCGATTAAATGAATGAATCGAATGAATCGATACAGACTTGAAACATATGTGAAATTTAAAAATGACCATGCGAATCCCTGTCCCATTATTATTTTTTCTTTCATAAATTAAAGGAGCAAAATATTATAGCAGTACTGAAGGGTGGTTCAGTATTGTTCCGCGCTGCATGACCCTTTATTTGTGCCCAAATAAGCTCGATGGCGTTATACTGGCAATGGTAGGGAGGCAATCGAATAACTTCGTGTCCATGTTCTAGGGCTAGTTCATCGATTACATAGCGGAGCTTGGACGGCTTAGTTGCTTTTACCAGATTTAACAACTCAACTTTTAATAAAGTTGGACTTGCCTCCACACCATTTCTTACCAGCCACGAGACAATTTCTTGCTTTTTATTTGCTTGAGTTGGTGGTTTATCAACTTGTACAGAATGATACGGAGCATTGTCCATTATAATTTTCGAAGGGTTTTCTAAGCTGACTAGCAGCTTCTCAAACCACTCTTTAAAAACATCAAAGTTCATTTCCTCATGGTAATCTGTTGTAGTTTCAGAGGCGAATGCGAGGAGGCAGTCTGGAATAAAACCTTGAGAAGCTGATCCCGCGTGACATATAATAAGTCGGGCTCCTTTTCCCGATGGAACTTTTGAGGTGGAGGCCGCTGTATCATCGGTCCATGTCCGCGCAACCGTATGGTTCGCATTCAACCATGTTTCGTCAATAAACACGACATTGTCCCAATCCGTAATTTTATTTACCTGACGTAAGAATGATATTCTCTTCAAAATAATATCGTAGCGTTCTAGCAGGATTTTCCGCTTGTCGGATTTTTTAAATCTAAAGCCAATCGATTTCAAAACCTTTGATAGAGACGATTTGCCTCCAAAAAATAAGCCTGCGCCTTTTAACGAACTCAATAGCTTTTCCCGTGTAGGATATTCTTTTCTCGAGTAATATCTATAAATGTGGTTGCGAATTGCAGCAGCATCAAAATTATCAACGTCAACAATTTTCTTGTCCCTCTTTCGTTTTTTCGGTGTACGTAAAGTATTATCTTCTGAGCCTGATGGTCCGTATTTCTCTTTCAGAATTTGAGTTACTGTCTTCTTCCCTATTCCCAATGCTTCGGCAACGCGTTCGCTCGGTGGTTTCAATGGTAAAAGAGGCCCATCGTTAACTGATTCACGTCCAAAATAATTGTACAATTTCAGCACTAGTTCGCGAGATTGACTGTTTAGAGTTTTCCCCCGTTTCGACATAGTAAGACTGTAATGTTTTTCTTGTTTAATAATCGTTAAGCAATCGGAGTCCAATTTATAGCCAGGTAAACGTAGTCAGTAAGATCAGGTTAAATGAAAAAGCCGGATCAGAAGAAAATAACAGAGAGCACACCAAAAATGCACAGTCACTTCGCACAACAACAAAAGACTGCGTCATCATCATGTAATGGCGACATGACATGCGTCATCGACAGGCACTGGTGTTGCCAGCAACATCCACCTAAATTGCACCCAACATCAATGACCTTTCTATTTAGTTATTTTTTTGTATTTTTATAGTTAGTTAAAAGAATAATAAATATGTATAATTAGGTTTTATTATAATCACAACGTGGTTATAAATTTATGGTGATTTTTCTTCACAAGTAATCATTGCATTCGATTCAACTTACAATCCTATCAGCTTTCGATTTTTAGAGTAACATCCCTAGTGTTTAAAAAGAAATAGGGTTGACTGACGCAACATTGTAACGACGTTCAGTTCTTTAGATCAGAAATTGTTTATTATGTTTAGAATGGTTTATTAGTGAAAGCAAATCGTAAAATTACTCGTATCGGTCATTATTACAATAAATATGTAAACGTAATTGAAAAAAGTTAAGCAATTGTGCAGTTCTTATTTTATGCCCGCCGTTACAAGGTTACGTTGTTGAATTATGATGAAATGTCAAAAGTGACCTATTATCTTGTCCCTATTATAGTCTGTGGCTTTTTCTTGAAGTTTTAATTTGTTCAAGTGCTGTCAGGATTTGTTTTAAACAGACGAGCCTCTTCGTACTTTGTGTAAGACTCATTGAAAATAAAATTTATTCACACTTCAGCTTTGTACAATTACTTACGCAGTTATAAAGAGAAATTGTAATTGTTACGAAATGTTTAATTAGTAAGCTCTTGTGGCAGTGGGTTGTCATATCTGCCGCAGAACCAACAACAATTAAGGTAAACGAGTTCTTGAGACCACGGATTGGTCAACGTAGCGTAGGACACCCTCAGGTGGAGTGACGATCTGTGAAAGATAGCCGGCAGTGGCTGGATGCGACAAGCTGAAAACTGGGTGAAATGGCGCTTATTGGGTGAGGCCTATGTCTAGCATTGCTACATGCCGATGATGATGACAAAGCGCTTTGCTTATTGTGCGATCTGCCAAGCAGTGGAACTCGCTGCCGGCATCTCTGTTTTCCGATCAATATAATCTATGTCTGCAAGTCACTGGTATATCGGTATTCACCGGGTATACTCGTTTTCCCCAGCGGTTATCAGTTCTTCGACAGATATGGCCAGCTCACTGCCACTTCAGTTTGCTAATCCTTTGATATGTCGATAACTTTAGTTCTTTGTCGGATAACCTTATTGCGGATTTTCTTCAAAGCGCTATGTGCGTACCCTGAATTTGCTTTTTCAAATAGCAAAGCACGAACCGTAAACTAACATCTGCCAGTTTATCCAATTATTCTTAGAAGTATACCCTCTTTTCTGTCGGGAAAAATTGCCGCAACGTTGAGGGGGAAAGTCTCCCGAGACAGCTGATGGGTGCACCGATACAATTTCGAAGCAACGAAGTGATTTATTTAAATCCCGCGCCATTGAGTTTTAAGATAAAAGTTTGTTATTGAACAATTTTGATTAAGGATCTCAGATAAAAAGGAATTAGGTAAGTACTTAAATTATTTTGGGAAGTTTTGTGGTTTACGATGAAAGAGTATTAAGGGCTAGTATCACGAGTTCAGGAAAAGTTTCAGTTTAGTCAGGCTATAGAACATCAAGCTATAAATTTTCAGTATATGCTGACCTCTCGTTGTACGGAAATCCTATACAATGCGAGATCAGCTTAAACTGGAAATGTACCTATAGTTTGATGTGTACTTGTGTATACCTATACCGCCACAGCAGTATTTTTCAACCCACTTCAAAAAGGGGGAGGTTCAACCCTTTTTTAGTTCCACTGCTGACTCGGGAAAGGACATAGGATAGTTTTTAACCGACTGCGCTAAGCAAGATAATGGTTTAGCGCGAAAATAGATTTACGTGCGGGTGAAGCCGCGGTCGGAAAGCTGGTTTTACTATAGATTAAAGCTGCTAGATGAATGTTAGCAAGTTCAAATTAAAACCCAGCACTGTAGTTTTTTTCTTCGCAGCGTTAAATTAAAACAGCACTTTTGCGCAATTTTTCTTCGTAAGGCAAACGCGTACCTATTACTTATCTGCAGTGTTACAGAAAATCTGTAGGAAAGCCTCGACTGCGAGCTTTTGTCAACATTAAAAGCTCAGTGAAAGCGCATAAAGCATCGGTTCTATGGCTCCTAGACGAGGATTTTTGCGAAATAGTTTCACTACGCTGTGATTTTCGGTATGTTGTCCAGTGCAGCATGATAAACGCAAATATACAACAAAACATATTATCTAAAGACATTTTACAGGTGCCTGAGACATCTGAGGTACGAAGTCATAAAACATTAATTAAATCTCCTATAGAACTATTTAACCACAGATACAAGTAATGTAAGACTATTCGTCACTAATATCCTTACCTATCACTTGAATCATCATCACTGTCTGTGCAGCTTGAGGAGTCAGAATCTTGGCGATAGGCGATACGCGAGTAAAACGGTCGGCCTTTAAGTACTACAAAAATATCGCGCATTGATTAAAAAGTTTTTCTGCATTTTAACGACAGTGGAGTACAATCTCAATCTCGTATGTTCATAGTTTTGTGTAAATTTGATTTTCATTACAAGCAGTGCAGGCGTGCTCGCTCACGCGTGTCGGTTCCAACTTCTGGATTATGAAGGAGATTTTATTAAAGGAATGATGTATGGAGGTTCTCTGTAAAATGTGTTTGAACAAGTTTTTTTATATAAAAAGCTTATATAAATCTTTACAATATCTAATACTAGATTAACAAACGCGGCTCCGCTCGCGCGTATGTCGGTTATCGCGCTAAACCATTTACTTATTTTTACTCAGTCGGATGAAAACTATTCTATGTCTTTCCCCGGGTCTCAAACTATCTCCATACAAAATTTCATCCAAATCAGTGCATTGTATAGGATTTTTGTACAATGAGAGGTCAGCTTATACTAGAAATTCATAGCTTGATCTGTAGAAAAGGCATGTATATCATAATATTTTCAATTACGTAGATTTTAAGTAGTATCTATCATAAGGAGCATAACTTTATTAATTATTAATAATAATATAATAAAATAAATAAACTTATTCTAAAATTCAAATCTTAAAAAACTAGATAAGGCGTCATAAAAGTTCTCCGAATCGAGGCCTTGGCAAAATGTGCCCAGAAGGCTGGCAGCATTGCCACGTTGTATGGCAATGCTAATTCGTTGACCAAGATGAAGATGATTAATTTCTCTCATACTTATATTAATTATTATTTATTTTAAAAAGCGCAACTTCCAGGTATGTAGAAAAATGGTCGGGTATCTTTAATTTAGCACCCTAAATGCATTTTTCTGGCGTCTGATCATAGGGCGCGTACACAATACATCTTAATGAGTGCATTCCAAAGTCACGCGTCCCATGGGCGTTTAGGGGATATTACGTGTGTTTGACAGGTTGGGGTAGTTCGAATTTTAGCTATTGTTGCTGGTAATATGGGGCAGAAAAGTTTTATTCTTTTTTATTACGTTTTCAACCGACTTCAGAAAGGAGGAGGTTCTCAATTTGATTGTATGTTTCAAGCGATTTTTATGATTTTATGTTCAATACATGGCGCTTTACATATGGTCCTATTTTTTTATCAAGATTTGAGTAGTAGTTTTTGAGCTATGTCGAAGAACCGTCATTGTTTACGTTAAGCGCCCGCGGCCTAAAAACTTATAAGAGCAATTGTAAATTCTAAGTAAGTACTTACTTGAATAGTATTCATTAATACTATTCATTGAAATAAAATTATTTTATAACGAATAAAAGAAACCGCTATACAATCCATTATGAAATAGTTTTATTTCTATGTGTGATATTCGCGTAAATTTAAGAAAACATTAGGTATCTATTTAACAAGGTGCTCGAATACACTTTGTATCAGGAAAAAAGTAGCCTATATCCTTTTAAAGGCTTTAAACTATCTCTGTACCAAATTTAATTTCAATCGGTTGAGTAGTTAATAAAAAGAGTAACATACAGAGGAAGTAACTTTCACAGTTACAATATTAGCAGGAATTATGATTATGTGAATGTTTGTTTATATCAGTGGCGTAGCGTGCCTTGTCGGGGCCCCATATAAAAAAAATTTTGGAGGCCCTTGTATGGAGGTAAAGATTTTTCACAAAAGAAAAAAAATATTGTGAGAAGAAATATTTATTTATCACATAATTTACCCATTTTACAAATAAAAAAGGAATTGTTTTATAGAATTTTGTCATTTGTAAAATAAAATAAATTAGAAAGTTTTTATTCTTTTTCCTTACACACTTTGGGGGCCCCCGTGGCCCGGGGCCCCGTATAATTGATACGGCAAATACGGCGGTAGCTACGCCCCTGGTTTATATGTATAATGTATGGAAAGAAAATATATTATGCATAAACTTTCTAATTACTATGATCTACCGAAAGAAGAAAGGATTATGTTTTCAATAATAATTTTCAGAAATGATTTAAGTTAATTAACAGATTAATTGAACGCCTTGTAATAAACGTTGCGTCCCTCATCAATAACAAATAAGTTATCACTGTTTTTCAGCTCAAAATTTTCAGTTTTAATAGTAGTGGTTTTCATTCAAGGACATGTGACATCCACCAACCCGCACTTGGCACTTGACTTCCAGTTTAAGGCTTAAACTCTCTCAACTCGTAAGATAGTGATCATAAAATAGAAGAAGTGTGCCCAGCTGTGGGACACTAAAAAGAATTAAGGAAGGAACTCCGCCCTTAAGATGACCCACTGACCAAGGTTTGATAGTAAATTGTAGTACTTACCTAAGCTAAGTTTCTCTTTAGTGAACGTTCTTTCAGAAATAAATGATCTTTAAATCGAACTTGGTACTTATTGGTGAACGGAAACCTTTGGACTCTACGAGGCACACTCGCGTATTGCCGACCTTTTATATGTAATTATTTGTAGGTAGAATGAGGTAGGTATAAAAGTACTGGTCATTACAAATATTTATTTTCCTCACCCTCATCCACGGGAAGCAATAACGCCTAACCTCGAGACAGAAATATCAACCAAATGAATATTCTATGTCAATATGTTTATCTCCAAACAATAATAAATTGAGGTGTACACAGACTAAAAGTGTCAGTAACATTCAACGACCACATTTACCTAAAATTTAATAAAACACTGGTACTCGTTAAGGAATCCTACTAATCTATTCCTGCTAAGGATGATCCGCAAGGTTATTGAAATTAAATAACATCCTAAATTCAACAGACGAAAGGGTTGGAATATACCACCTGCTTCGGAGTCAGTGCTTAATTTACATGTTACCAAAACCCAAACAAAATCCACTCAGAATTCAAGTCACAGTGAGCTCAGTTAGCTTAAATCGGAACGCAACTTAAATAACATAATGTTTGTAGTAATAAGTTAAAACGTCGGGATATGAAATAAAAAAATAACCGCAATAAAATCCGTTAAAATCTAGTATAACTCAAACATAAACGTTATAGAGTTTATTAAAGACAAAACCACACAATTTTTCACATTGTTTCATACGATTGGTACGAAGGCGTCTCGTATAAGTCCCAAATTTTAGATTTGTGGAATTTACGCTTTTATATTTATTACCTTTGTATTAATTTGTGTTATACAAAAACAGATATATATATATAAGATATATATATATATATTTATATTATTAATTCACTGAAAAAAGTGAATTAATTTGTGTTACCATCTAACTGTTCCTTCTGAACTGTGACAATGGTGACCGCCGACCGGTCCAGTAATCCGTAAATATGTCAATTTGTCACACACGACAAATTATCTATTTATTGTGTTGGGTGCGTGCGTGGTTTATCTTATTGAACGTGGGCAGATAATCGTAGCTTAAGATGGACCCTTCAACCTAAATCCTGACTTAAATCTATCAGTTGGTAAAAGTAACTATGTTAGAACAAATGCTTAAACAAATGGTATTTAACCAACCACCGCAATCCCGCCACTTCTTCTCCTGTTAGCCAGGATCAACCCCGGAGCCGTGAAGAGACTCGGGCGAATCCGGCCAAGCCCTGGGACACCTAAACTGTATTGGATCCCGCATCCATTAAATCAAAAAGATAACAGTTAAAAAGTTAGATAGTCCACCTTCCAGCTGTTTGTCAACCTAATGTTTTGAACAATTTGTTAAAGTAGGTATGATGTAGTACATGCTGTGGCTTCCTTTAATTGGAGGAGCACACCGAATGTAGACCTGAATGCAGGTACCACGAAGTCAAAGTTGTGTGTATCCTCTGTTGGAAGTCCTAAATAAATAAAATAAACAATGTTTCACAAGCTCAGACAGTTGTAAAATCATTTATAAAATGTAGATACATACGTAGTTACATTTTATGTATTTATTTATGTCTTCATCTTGTAATAACATTGCGGATTATGTATATACAACACAATTTTGTTAGCGAATACCCCATCGCCTGCGGTGCTGCTTAGACGGCGCTTATTAAACATACGCTCTGCCATGCTCTGCACACATAATCATTGCGTATCACGAATAGAAATAAACAGAAGGGTCAGTCTACTTATATGCCTATTTAACTGCCTGTAGGAGACAGCTTGTTGGCTGCCAGATACTGAAGTCGCGGTTCTGAATTCCGTTTTGACCAAAGTTGCATAAGGTCGGGACTTTTCCGATCCGAAATAATTTTCAGTGAAACAATAGTTGATTTTCTAACGATTGAAACTAGTTAAAAAATAAAATCTAAAGAAACCAGAAAAAAAAGAAAAATGTAATTTTAGTAATTGTAACTATAGTAAGTACCTATAAAATAAAGCCGCCAAGAACTGGAT
Organism: Meganola albula; assembly: GCA_936450015.1. Taxonomy (NCBI): domain Eukaryota; kingdom Metazoa; phylum Arthropoda; class Insecta; order Lepidoptera; family Nolidae; genus Meganola; species Meganola albula. Next base: position 1,453,906 of record OW388156.1, read on the forward strand.
GAGAAAAGCCGCGGATCGTGCTCAGTGGCGCACTTTAGGAGAAGCCTATGTCCAGCTGTGGACTAGAATAGACTGATGATGATCATGATGATGACAGATAAAATTATAACAGAATATTTAGAATTAAGAAAGAGAATTGCTTAACAGTTTCGCGGGATATATTAGTGTATCTATATAAATATTGTTTCTTTTTTCTGGAAATAAGTAAATTACGAAAAAAAAATGTTTTTACTTTTAGTCCTTCAACAAAAGTACCTTTCTATCCAATCGAAATCTTTGGTCGTCCTATTTTAATTTAGTCCGCAGTGTGCCGGGGTGGACGTAATATTCGCCTGTGTTCATACGCGTGGAATGTACATGCCGTTTGTGTCTTTGATAAGTATTTATATTAGCCTGCAGAAGGTTCTGGAATAAGTGATAATAAAAAGGATTTGCTGTTTATCTATACTAATATTACTAGAATAAAGATGAAGAGTTTACTTGTTTGGTCAAACGCGGTAATCTCAGTTACTACCGGTCCGATTAGAAAATTTCTTGCACTGTTAGATAGCTCATTTATTAAGGAAGGCTATTGGCTACTATTTATCCCACTGCTGGGCATGATGTGAAATGTAAGCTAAAGAAAGCTAGTATTATTATACTTTAGGACCTTAGCAACCGACTCCACTAACGAGATAAACGCGGCGATATTATCGGAGTGCCACATATCTCTAAACACTTTGGGTCTTAGACTTAATTTCTTTCTTTTACATTCATTGATATTGAGCAGCAGAGATGAAACAATTCACACAAAGATGTGTGGGTCGAACCCGCGACTTTATATTTCTAAGGCGAGGCCCGTACTGCTACGCCACCAATGCTCAGAGAATGTATGGCAAGCTCCCTTAGATTATTATTATTTATTATTCGACGGGCCGGTGGTGTGGTCGGTAAGATACAGTTTGCTTTTCACGCCGCAGGTCGTGGGTTCGATTCCCATCCGAGACAAACAATAGTGATGAACATTTGTGTTTGTGTCGAGTCTGGGTGTAAATATCTATTATAAGTATATATTTACAAAAGAAAAGTATTATATGTATAGTATATACCAGTTATCTAGTTTCCATAACCCAAGCTCCGCTTAGCTTGGGACCAGATGACCGTGTGTGTTAATGTCCCAGAATATTTAATATTTATTACCTACTTATTACGGTATTTACTGGGTCAGCGCGTTCCATCGTAGACTGCACATTGCTTCACATCAGGCAAGTTGTGGTCAAGCGCAAGCCTATTATAGGATCTACAACCACTAGATCATTCCAGCGATATCTCGGTCAACCCACTGGGCGCCTTTTCCGCTGTATACTCCTACTAGCGGCCCGTCCCAGCTTCGCCCGGGTAGCTTCAGCCCACTCAACAATTTCCATAAAATGTGATAACCATAGCAACGCCATCTATTGATTACTTACTCAACCCAGTCGAAAGGTATCGACATCTGTTAGAATCATTTGGAGTTAACAGATAATTGTGACTGTCAAATAATAACAGACAAATAATTAGCAATAAATTAAAATTGCGACTATAATTTGAGATTTAAACTATCCTATCTCTCAAGTTGGATCGAACTGCACATGGTGTGCGAATTTTATTATAATCGGTTAAGTGGTTTAGGAGTCCATTGAGGACAAACATTGTGACACGAGATTTATATATATTAAGATAATAAGATAATATTCCATATTCCATAACTATATATAAAGGTAAAACCTTCGTTGTACCCATGTCCAGGCCTATTTTCTTTGCCCGACAAAACACCATCAATCCTTGTTCACCCAAAGAGACTGCCTGAGGCCCTACTCCGGTTCTTTTACTTTTAAATATTACACATTGTAATTTGTATTTCACATTTAACTTATTAGATTTTTGAAGTGAAAACTTCTTTAGCGGCGTTGAGCACTTTTTCTGTAATGGGTATAAAATCTTAAACTCGCGTCAGGACACGTGACCTGATCGAAAAAGCGTAAGACGGATGACGTAATATAAATTGTCATGTTTGTGTACGATAGCGCAATAAATGAATATTGTATTCTACCACATAAATGATAGTACTTTTATACTGATAAAGCAATTGGTGCAAAATTATTCCCTAACCATTCCAAAATATCAAACATGCTCAACGTTAATAATCAAGTTTTCCCTTCTGCCGGCACTCCCGGAGTGCAACCCGTCTTTTTTTTCTTGCTTTATTTTTGTTATTTGTCGCGGTATCATGGCAACTTTGTTCGCAGAAGTTTTACACAAAAAATTATTTGATAGGATCGATTTAATCAAATTAGCTATAAGTTTATTTAGTATTTACTAGCTATCCGCCCGCGTGGATGTTAGTTGTCGGGCTAAACCAGTAACCTCTTTTTACGCAGTCGGATTAAAACTATTGTATGTCCTATCCCGGGTCTCGAACAATCTCCATACCAAGTTTCGTGAAAGTACATCAGAAATACGAAGTTGATTTCGCATTTTTAATATAAGAATTTGATGTTCATTTGTCAAGATGTTGGTGTCTACAATGTATCAACCGAGTTCAAAAAGGAGGAGGTTCTCAATTTGACTGTGTTTGTTTAAAAAAATGTACGTTCTTTTTTGTTTGAAAGGTGGTTTTATAGTTTCCGGGTCCCATTTAAAAAACTTCGTCCATGGGAGTGCACCTTTGATCTGAATCCCCACACGTACCTAGTCCCCGGGTGGTGCAAATCAGGTATTAATAAACGGCTTTAGCCGTAGTTAGTGACCACTCCCAGACAAGGTCCGTCTCGCCGTGTTCCGGTGCGATGTCTGGTTACACCATTTAAGGGTGTGGGTCGGAATTGTTGCTCTTTTATGGTTTGTAACCATATGGAGCCTCATTCCACTGCCACCTTCTCACCGAAAATCGTTCGTATTCACAAGTGACTAGACATCGTAGACTACATCATTGCTTAACATCAGATAAGTTGTAGCCTATGCAGAATAAAAAAAAACTTCGTATTTTTTGTAAAAAGCTATCATTAGTAACATATCCGAACGAACAAAAAACGTTTGTAAGTAGCGTCTTTGTATCTTGTTATACATTTTTGATATATTTCGCCCCCCTGAAAAATATCTCTGCTTATATTAATCATCTGACAGTCGGATTCCGTTTCGCGCGAAGTACTCGGGGCATTCCTCGCGAGTCGGCCTTAATGCAGTGACTTAATTAACACGCGGTATCCGCGACTATTTGTCACGAGTGTTTAGGGTTACGTATATATATATTGTTTGTCTATGACTGGCCTGGTGGCGTAGTGGTCAGTGACTTACTGCTAAGCCGAAGGTTGTGGGTTCGATCCCCACCCAGGACAAATCTTTATGTATGTTGAGCACGAGTGTTTGTTTTGGGTCTGAGTGTAATTTATCGATTATGTATGTACAAAACAAAATGTATTTAAGTATTATATCCGTCCCTAGTACCCATAGCACAAGCAAATATAATTGCTTAATTTGGTACTAGATGGCGCTGTGTGTATGTGTGAAAAATATTATTATTATTATTAAATAATATTGCTATCCTGTTTAGACTTTCCTTGCTTTTACAGAATATACATAGGTAACTAATACATCTATGACAATCGTTACATGTAGTCAAAAGCCAATATAATCTGATACCTGGTCTAACCATCTCGGCTACTGGTTCCCTACGGGTTTCGAGGTCTGATGGTAGTCGCTCGTATAATTCCGGTAGTTAGCCGCATCAGGTTAGACTGGGAGCCGACCCCAATAAAAATGGGAAAAAGGCAAGGGGGATGATGACATAGGTAACTAGCTTTCCAAACATGGCTCCGCCTAACCTCTTTTGGCGCAGTTAGATATAAATTATCCTATGTCTTTCCCCGGGTCTCCAACTATCTCCATACCAAATTTCATCTACATCGGTTTAGCAGTTTTAGCGTGATAGCGCGACAGACAGACAGAGTTACTTTCGTATTTATAATATTAGGAAGGATATTAATAAGGTGTATTTATTAGGTAGGTACTGAATCTCCAAAAAGCTAAATTAACGAATCCTTCGTCAAGACTAAATGGCAAAGCCTCGAGCATCACTGATACTGACATACTGACTGATAATTAATTATTTAGTACCTTACTGGTAATTAACTGGTGGTAGGCTTCGGCCATGGTTACCACCCACCAGACAAGGCCTTCCCGTGTTCCGGTGTGATGTCTGGTGACACCATTGAAATAAAACTACTTTAACGGATTTTTTTCCTGGTTTTTATTCCAATGTGCGATTGTTAGAGAGCCCTTACAATAATGTTAATGTTCAAAAATGTTAATGTTCAATAATAAAAAATGTTAAAGTAACTGTTATACTAAAGAATGTTAAAAAATGTTAAAATGTTGACCGAGTTCAATGTTAGCTTATTACGAACTGACGTACTTAGGTACGTGATGTATTAAGATTATTTACAAATTACCAAATTAGCAATGAAATAACTAGGTCAAAGTACAATGTGCGGTTGCTAACCGTACAGTGATATTTGAATAAATCTAAGAAAATACATTATAACTGTTATTATTGATATATTCTACAACTAACAACCAGTTCCCTTCATTACACGCGTAATTAACAAACCGGAAGTCACGTGGTAGTGACGGGCCATTCATTTGTTAGGAAACGTATCAATTGACGATCCGTTTTCCTATTCGCTTATTGTTATGTAGAAAATAATAATAATTCGTTATTTATAGGAACGTAATTATAGTTATTTATACCTACGAGAAACTTTTGTATTAATATTATTGGGAAATGTGTTTGTTGACAATTTATCCTTACTAATATTATAAATGCGGAAGTGATTGCCCCTTTATGGTTTCTATCCTTAGGGAGCCTTATTCCACTGCCACCTTCCCACCAAAAATCATTCGTAATCACGAGTGAATCGGTATATTGGGCGGGCGTATCGTAGACCTTGCCTGATGTTAAGCAATGATGTAGTGCTTAACATCGGGCAAGTTGTAGTTAAGCGCAAGCCTATTGCAGGCGAAAAAATAGTAACAGTCTGTCTGTGTCTGTTTTGAGCTTTCACTCTGAAACAAGTGAACCGATTTGAATAAAATTTGGCAGGTATAAAGATAGTTTGAGAGGATTGTTTTTATGTCACTGCGCAAAAAGTTTGTAAACCGACATAAGCGGGGACGGAGCCGTGGTTGGAAAGCTTGTTTTTAATTTAAAAAAATTGTTAATAGTTTTTTTTTAAATAATTGAAAAGGACGGGACTGTACCTATAAATCGTAGAATGTCGTACATGTTGGAAAATATACATATATAAATATACATATATAAAATATATTGGAGACAAGGAAATTTGGTCGTGTTTGAGTAGGTACGTTAAGGGCCTTAAACTATATTTGACTGAAATTTTATTATAATTCCTGCAAAACAAAAGATAGTCTAAATTAAATTTGGCCACTTGAAAAATCATTTCTGATTTCGTCTATTAACATTGGACTAAAATAGGGTTGGTTATCGATGGCTTAATTTCCAAGAGTTATTTGCATCGAGTCCAACGCGCACCGACTTAATTCCTCAGCATCTGCATATAAATGGATGTAATTTAATATCGTGACAGCCCTGAGGCGCGCTGAACTAATGTTTGCATTGTGAAGCCCTACTGTCATAAGATAGACTTTTATTCGGACGTTTAACGGGTTAAGAACATGTCACACAGTTGGAAATTCGCAATGTCCCAACTAAGGTTACCTTGTTTGTTCTTACAGTTAGGATGTTTTTTTTTTTTTATAATGGGACCTAATTTATCACCGCAATCCCGCTACTGCTAAAAAAATCTCGAGAGATCAACACGTCTAAGTCCCGGGACACGTAAACGGTTTTGGATGCCGCACGAATTGAGATGCTTGCCAAACTTTTAAAGAATGGTTACACTCCATTAATTTTTCTTTATTCTTCGATAGGCTGGCGCTTGACTACAACTTGCATGGTGTTAATCTACGATGAAACGCGTTTGCCCAGTAAATAGCGATTCACACGTGACTTGAAGACAGGCAGATTATAGCTATCAGGAAACAGAGATGCCTGCAGCGAATTCCACAACTTGGCAGTTCGCACAATAAAAGTGGAAAAAAACTTTATGTTCATTGGAGTCGGTGTAGCTACTGAGCGGTGTTATCTCAATCCCAATTCTTGTTTATAAGTTTAAATAAATAAACATTACTTACATATAGTATTGTCTTAGATTTACGCGAATATCACACCCAATAAAACCCCAACCAAAATCAACTCAGAATTCAAGACACTGTGAGCTCAGTTTGCTTAAATCGGAACGCAACTTAAATAACAATGTTTGTAGGTAGTCAGTAATAATTGTGATTAATATTTTTGGGCGTCAAATACCTCAGTCCACCCGTGAACACGAAGTCTGAAAAGACTTTGAAACGTCGGGATCTAAATTCTAAAATAAGCCGCGATAAAATCCGTTAAAAAGAAAGAAAGAAAGAAAACATTTTTTTGACAAAGACAGGACACACAAAATCAAATGATAAAAAAACACATAGAAAGAGAGAAAAAACAAATGGAAAAATAAATAAAAAAACAAAGAGTAAGTGTGACCCATCAGTGTCAAACATGGACATTGCTCAGTAAACGCTGTGAGTGCCTATTAGAAGCGACCCACAACACTGATTTTCAGCAATGTCCAAAAGTAGTTTTATTTCAATTACTTACATAATTCTGTAAAGTATTGTTACTAACAAATATAAGCTGTAAGTTGTCTAAAATAAACTTTTTTTTTATAATCACGTTCGTATGACGTGAGTAGTCCTTCAGGGTTGCGAAATTCTTGCTGATTATTGCGGACTAATATTGTCTTCTCTGATTGTTATTCAGTTGTTTTATGTGCTAATGAGGGCCAACCCTATGCTTTTTGACGAAATCTAAAGTTAATTTTGGATAGGGGTTGAATATATGAATGTTTTATTAAGTTTTCCCTGCTTTGTTTCATTGATTGTCTTTTGATGCGTAGTTCGGTAAATTATACCTGTTCGGTTTCAATCAAAGTAAGTGGGGAATTTGATTTTTGTGTTTGTTTTCATTGATGAAATGAAAATGATATGAAAATATGCTTTATTTTTTGTGAGACACGAGTACTACATAGAAATAGTCCAATTTCTTTTCCTACCGTGCAGTGAATGACTGGCAACTACTGAGAAACACTGCCAAAAAAACTCAAAAGGCTTTTTTCTTTTTAAAACGAAGTACTTATATAAATCTATTACATTTTGTATGTGTAGTGTGTGGAATTAGAGCGACTTAATTCCAAGCGTTTTTATCCGTTAGATAGTATGAAATTTTATAATACGCTTTCTTACATAACGTAGATTTTATAATTATTTTAAATTTGCTAATAGTTACTTCAGCCCTTTTTAGTGACTCATTGCTGGGCACGGGTCTTCTCTCAACTATCTGAGGTGAGAGAGTATCCACACGCACTTGGCCAGCGTGTGTGGATTTAGGCCTAAGCCATAATCCACACACGCTGGCCAAGTGCGGGTTGGTGGATGTCACGTGTCCTCGAATGATTAGTTCTTAGACATGCCTCACTATGTTTTCCTTCACACATATTGAGCAGCGGAGATGAAAGAATTCACACAAAGATGTATGATGCACGGCTGGGAATCGAACCCGCGACCTTATTTTTCTAAAGCGTGGCCCGTACTGCTGCGCCACAGCTGCTCTAATTGATTGATTATGAACAAATTTCCCAAATAAACTATTCAGAGCAACGTATTTTTTATTAAATTAATTACTCAATTTTGAGCGGCAGAGTAGTAAATACTATTGTTACCAAGGTACCGCCGGAGCGCAAGACCCACTGCGCAACCCGCCAATGCACGTCACATCATTCCTCCGTACTCAACATTCCATAATCGTCATCCCTAATGGGTGGCTCAATATAAATTAACCAATTTAATTTAAAAAGTAGCTTCTAAACAGTTTCTTTGGATAAGTTGTTTACAAGGATCCATCTAAATATGACACTATAATACCAATGCATTATTAAATGATATGAAATCTTAATACTATAATACAATTTAAAATATTTTATTTCGTTCACGCTGCATTGTGAGTGTATTTTTCGGTGTCAAATAATAATATGTAATAATTTATTAATAGTAATAATTAATCTTCAGACGATCTCGGTAGTCAAGCGGTGTAAGCCGTCCGATTGGGCTATACTGTGCCCGGGAGGTCGCGGGTTCGATTCCCGCCCCGGACAATATTTGTGTAACAACAAAAATTTGTTTCGGCGTCTGGTCGGATGAGGGACTACCCTCCGTGCCTCGGAGAGCACGTTAAGCCGTCGGTCCCGGTTGTCATTTAACACATCTATGACAATCGTTACATGTAGTCAGAAGGCAATATAATCTGACGCCTGGTCTAACCATCTCGGCTACTGGTTAGACGGATCTCCCTATGGATTTCGAGATCTCATGGCAGTCGCTCGTATAATTCTGGTAGCGAGCCGCATCAGGTTAGATGGGCTGGGAACCGATCCCAATAGAAATGGGAAAAAGGCAAGGGGAATGATGATGAGTAATAATTTATTAATCTTTAATAATTATTTAATAATTGTACACTAACTAATTAATTACCAGTCGCCCTATATAGCTTTATAGTATTTAAGTAAGTTTACCAATCTACTTTATTCAAAGGTTTCAAAGTAATCTCTGTAAGGAAATGGCGCTGGTCTCGTCGCCTTTGAGTCGCTTTACTACATAGTTTGAGTAATTGGATGAGTTTCTTAACTATGATGTGAGTACGAATGAGTAAAACTTCACTTTGATGAGTAACTAAATAAGTGAAGATAGTGATGTGATACGATTTTTTTTTACCGGGGGACATTAATTTAATTTATAGTCTACCTAATATTTCGTAAATGGAACCCTTAGTTGGAAAACGTTCGTGACTTACCCAAAATGCTTTTTAATTGATCTAACGATATGTTCCACGGCTGGGCTAGCGAAAAATATTTTATTACCGTTTTACGTGTTTTGTAATTACACGAAAAATACATGTTTTTATTTTACAACTGTCGGCTCCGCTGCTATGTAGGTACTGCCATGCCAAATTACAGCTCTGTGGTACCACCGAGCGTCTCTAGAAGTTGGATAAACAAACAGATAGATGGACTTGTCGAAACTATAAGTTCCTAGTTTACTACAGAATCCTGAAAACTGTATTACTTTCCATAGTTTTTAATACCCAACGAAAAAGTGGAGTATTAGACATTAATTTAGTATGCGTATCCGCGCATTAGTTAGATGTCTAAGGCCTTGAAGGACATTATTTTTTTTTTGTGAAATGAAGAGAATAAAATGTACCTAAGTTGTAAAAAATCTACTTAGACTTTTAGAGTACCTAGAACGTCTTGTCTGTCGCATGAAAAACGTGATGTGGGCAAAAGTAACCACAGATTGGCGCCCAGACTCAGCTGGAAGACGCCGAGGTAGACCCAGATGGATAACCAGATGCCTGGACGTGTAGTGTGTATAGGTTGGTAGGGTTATGGATATCAAAATGATAAGACGTTAGACCACTACAATGGTACCATTTATTGTGACTCAAAATACACATTATAAAATAGGTACACAGTTTTGCTGTTGTCAGCGCTCTACTAAGGCCGGATGCATACCTGCTTAATTAGTTACACACTATAGACGCACTAGGTGAGTTCTTAAACAGTTGTTTTTTTTATATATTTAAAAAAAAAGAGTAGTATTTAAGCATACCAGTTATATGGTTTCCATAACACAAGCTCGGCTTAGCTTGGGACCAGATGACCGTGTGTGTTAATGTTTTACAATATATATTTTTTTATTTAAAGTTTGAAATCTTATGTCACGTCACACGAGTTTAAATGAGGTTACGTTAAAGAAGTTTTATTCGTCAGTTGCCTTGTAAATTTTTTAATTAAAATTTATAGTTAATGTTCACAACTTTTAGACGCTCATCTTAGTTGCAGTCACGAAACTTTCAACTAGATGTAATATGATTACATTTGTATACATAGAGTGAATACGTGAATACGAGTAGTGTTAATGAGATCCTCTAGCAATGAATGCGCTGCGTAGTAATGATGTAGTATTAAGCTGCTGATCCACTGCTGCTAAGCTGCTGTATATCTGGTCTGATCTAGGTTTGAAATAAAATGGGGTGGGTGATAACGCCCATAGCAATATACGAACACGCTAGGAATGAATACAAGATTATTATTTTTGTGTTCTTCATGCGTAGTGTGCTCGAATGTGATGACTACGCAGCTCAAATCTATACTAATACGTACTAATACTAATGCGAACTTCGTACCGCGTATTACTAATTTCCCTATTAAAAAATAGGGGTTGGTGATAGAAGGGCGAAAATTTAGGGTTGTATGTATTTTTTAATGCTACATTACACAAAAATAAAAACAAAAAATTGGTCCAAAAATTAAAAAAAATTAAGGGTGAACAACCCTTATCACTTAGGGGTATGAAAAATAGATAGTAGCCAATTCTCAGACCTACCATATAAATTTGGCAAAAATCGGTAAAGCCGTTTCGGAGGTGTACGGTAACAAACATTGTGACATGGAAATTTTATATATTATGAAGATTACAGCTGAAAATCTTGTGGTATGTGATCTTGAATTTGAACGCACTAATCTCAAGAACTACTTGTTCGATTTGGGAAATTTTTGCATTGTTAGATAACCTAAATATTTTTAGGCTACTTTTTTAAACACATTGTGGAATGCAATAAATGATTTGATTTGATTTGATTTATGCCACTGCTGAGCACAGTATAAAATTTAGTTCACGCAGACGGAGTTGCGGTGGAAATCTAGCATCAATTAAAATGTTACAACGCCGACTACAGTTAACGAATATGCTACCGATGTATACGAGATTATTGACTTTTCAAGCGTGGTCTGCTCGAATGTAAAATGAATCGGCAATTAATTTTTGACGGGGCGTTTAAAAGGTTTTTATATGCTGTACCCTTACACAACGTGCGACGTGGTGGGCTAGCAGCTTTATTGCGTATTACGTATGCATGGGTAGAGTTAACATTCTATATAGTTCTAGAAATACAATAAAACAATATTATCTTTCTGTTATAAAAGAGCGTTTGTGTATGTCAAAGGTACTCTATTTTTTGGTTCTAACACATGGCTCCTCAAGATGTTTTCCTTCACCAATATTTACACAAAAATATGTGAGCATAAAGTGTACAGTGGTATCGGTCTCTGCTTTGACACAATTATTTGACAAAATAATTATGTAGACACAATGTGATATCCATTTCCATCCATTAACTAAAGAGTTGGAGTAACAATATATATTTAGTGTAACAGATAAACTGTTTGTGTTATTATATACTCATGTTACTTGCAGTTAAGTAGAGGTATTAAGTAATATCGGAAAATGAAAACATCGTGAGGGAATCGGCATATTCGAAGATGTGTAACATCAACCAATCCGCACTTGGCCAGCGTGTGTTATTGATGCTTAAATTCTCTTAACTTTTTTAAAACAGCTGTGGGTATATATTTTAAAGTCGTATTAACTAAGTGCACACGAATACACATCAAACTGTACAAGTCCGGTATAAGCTGACCTCTCACTTCAACCCTTTTTCAGTGCCCCACTACTGGGCACGGGTCTTCTCTCAACTGTTATACGAGTTGAGAGAGTTTGGGTCTTAAATCACAACGCTGTCCAAGTGCAGGTTGGTGGGTGAATCCTTGAATGATTAGTTCTCAAACATGCCGGTTATCAAAAGTCTAACCTAACCTAACCCACAGCACTTTGGAGTGGGTGGGTTTGTTTTCGGGACTTACAAGTGACAAAAAACTACAAGTCTTCGAACAGCACACTCCGAAAGCTATACATAATCTAGTAATATAAGTATATCACTAAACTTGGACCGTTTTATAACTATATTCCGGTATATAATTATATCCCTAGGGATATAACTATAATACGGCTAGATCTATCTTACTACGACATATACATACTCACTTTTATATTTTGTCAGCTCGCACAACTATTAATACTTGCGCGATAAGAATCTCTCTAGGGTTGTCACACTTCGCAATTACAAATTGGCATGCGTTCGCAATTTTATTTGCGATTCGTGCTTTTTAATTTGTCAAAGTGACTGTGACAAGGGTTACGTCGGTGTACAACGGGCCCTAATTTGAAGCCTTTATCTATCTAAGGGTGAGTTCACACACCTTGTAATTTGTGGCAATTCAGCTTAATTGTAATTTAGAAAGCTTGGTGCGTTTTTATTTTTAAATTATGCTTAGTTAAGACAACGTTTGCATGGCTTTTGTTGATTTGCATAATTCTTTTTTGCAATCAAGTTTGATCTTTTGATTGTAAAAATATTTTAATATTTTGTAACAAACAGTAGAAAGTGCGTTCGCTAAACATAAAAATCTACTGGACAGAGTTGGATGACATTTCGCATAGAGATAAATATGGTCTGGAATTGGCTACTTTGTATCCAAATACGAGAGCGAAACCTTGTCCTAACTGTTATTAGAAATTCAGAGTGTATAAAGGTTAAAACCTCTTTATATAGCTTTACGCTCGCGACTCCGCCGGCGCGTCAGTCGGTTACCACACTAACTATTAACCTCTCTTTAGGTAAAACTATTCTATGTCCTTCCCCGGGTTTAAAACTATTTCCACACCAAAGGACATCATTCAAGTCTCGAACATTTTGTACCCAAAAATGAAAGTGCCGGCCAGAAAAAAAAAATACTAGATTCTTAGGCGAAATAATGTCCTGAAGATTTTTTACTATTACAAGAATCGTCTACAATTAACCCCCAGGCTGCTATTTGACTTTGAAAATACAAAAAATAATTCTTTTCCTACAATGTTTGGAGCATCACATCACGCTTAAAAGTTGACAAACAACCTAGCTGAGTAGCTACCCGCTATTGTGTTATCTCGCACGGCCGCACCCCGGCCCCTTCACCACGTACCCCCTCCTCCCCGTGTCCGTACGGCGAACGCAAGCAAGGACAATGCACAAGTTACAAGTTAGTTATCCATGCGCATACGCATCCATGGTAGGTAGTAAAAAATAACAACAAAAAGATTGGGGGAATCTTTTATAATTATTTAATATACATGTTTTTACATTTCAGTAGACCTTATTATAACACTTTCTAACCCTATTGCGGGTGGACTTAAATGAGGTTCGTGTCTTGCGAAGCTCATATACCATACCAAACACATTGTGTGAGAGCAGCAACCGACGGTTCGCTTGCCTACATTGCAAGTACAATAATAATGTCCTATGGCTTCCCGACCACTTAATCTTGTATTCCAGCCAATGTATACATAATATGTTCTGGCTCTCACATGGCGAGACTGAATTCTTCCCCTTATTATTATTACATTTTCACCCAACTCTCTGGCATGATCAGTGAGAAGTCCGCTTCCGATTTCAATAATAAACTCTCCATTTGGGTTTAAATGTTCGCCGTAGTAGCTCCTCGCTTGTTTTATCTGGTATATGCCAAGACTAAATAGCACCAAGTCTTCTTCCGTTAGCCTCGGGAAGTCATTTAATTCTGGCACATCTGCTGATAGTGAACGAAATTGTACTCGCCTTCTATTATAATTATGTCTTATGACTATATCTGCCAATATGTTTGTAAGAGTCAATCTTTCGTTAATTATATTTAAAAATGTCTGTGCATGAATATTATCATCTATTAACCTGTGATAGGCATTTATTAAAGCGGCAGCTATTTTGAAGAACTCAAACATATAGTATAACGTTCGGTTTATATATATGTTTCTCAGAAGCCGAAAGTCTCGTTTAAAACGTCCGTTCACCACCTCAACAACCCATCGGCAAATAGTGATTAAACGGGATTTGTTTGCCTGGTCTGTAGTGAGTTGTGTTTCATTTGGATGTTTGCTTTCTGGCATATGTACTGAGTAACCATGTTGTTGCATGGGTACAACCGAGTCTCTGAAACCGCGGTCCAAAATAAAAACATCACCATTTCTGTAGAACCAATGAAAAACGCCATCGCCACTGTCTTCTTCATTGTCTATAACACTATTCATTACTTGAGCATCTGATGTAGTGGCAGCATGAGGCCCAGACACTTCTATTATATGTCCGTCACAACACACAAATAAGAATGGTTTTAAGAGGTTTCTGTATTTGCGATTACTGTATGATTTTCTTTGGAAGAAGTAATTGGAACTCTTCTGAATGTATATGTATGTGCCATCACAAATCGTTATCGCCTTTCTTTCATTAGATGGACTATCTGGATTGCCAAAGAGATTATCTGGCACTGTGAGGTTTCTGCGAGCTACGTCTTCCCTGCTTAAGTGATCAAAGCCCAAGTGCAGCGGGACAAAATCTTGCATCAGTGCAATGCGACCAGTTTTAAGCATGCGGGCAAAAGAAGATTCACTCGTTCTAAAAATTGTAGCTAATCTCGCATTTGAATCTCCTGTCCGCAGTTTCACAAGTACAGCTGCCAATATTACGTTTTTATTACGTCTATCGTTGAGACTAGGAGTGTTTGACAATAAATCTGTATATTGATCGTGAGTAAGGCCAGTCCAGGTATGAAACTCGTTTGGACTTATTGTCTGGTATTGGGCGAAGTTCAAAACATCAGTAGTTACATGCCTGGTTAATATCGACAAGGCTCGTGCTATATGGGCAGCTGTAAATTCCGAAATGTTGTTTTGTTGTACGGCCAGCACATGCCATAAGTCTTCCTGCAGATGTTCATTACAAACACGACTGTTTTCGTATATAAGAAGATTATAACGGCCTAGCATCCTAAGTACAATATTATTCGGTATTTGGTACCTTGTACTGTTTTCGCAATGTTGGAAAACACACGTGCGCCTAGTGTCCGGAGTCCGCACATAACCAGGCAAAGTCATCTGAACTGGTTCTCCGCTTGCAACTGGCTCCGCAGAATGAACATCAGCGGCGTCGTCTTCTTGACGTGCTTCTCGTATGTTTCGATGGTACGTTCTTTCTGCCCTTTGCCAACAAGGTCGACAAATGTATTCCGTAGGCTGAGCCTGAAAGGTAAAATAAACGTGTGAGACGAATTACATTCAGAATTCGTTCTAAAAACTTGAACAGAGACGAATATGGACTACTTCTACACAATAAACTGAGACTACTGTACATAATTATTATAAGAGAGCGACATACTCTTGTGAAACAGAAACAATAACCCTACAACAAAACGTATGGTACATCATAAATAGGTACATACCTGCTGCTCCAATATTTCTTGAATAACAATCTGCGCTATTTCAATGTGCTGCTCCTCTCGGGAAGCCCAAGTGTATCTCCTTCTATTCACAACAGATTCATGACACCATGTACACAGTAATTCCGCCATAATAATAACAGCAAAATAAAAGCACAAGTAAACTGAATAGTAGCCGTCCGATGTAACATAAGTCGCATGGATAACTAACTTGTCCTTACTTGCGTTCGCCGTGCGGACACGGGGAGGAGGGGATACGCGGTGAAGGGGCCGGGGTGCGGCCGTGCGAGATAACACAATAGCAGGTAGCTATTTAGCTAGGTTGTTTGTCAACTTTTAAGCGTAATGTGATGCTCCAAACATTGTAAGAAAAGAATTATTTTTTGTGTTTTCAAAGTGAAATAGCAGCCTGGGGGTTAATTGTAGACGATTCTTGTAATAATAAAAAATCTTCAGGACATTATTTCGCTTAAGAATCTAGTATTTTTTTTTCTGGCCGGCACTTTCATTTTTGGGTACGAAATGAATGATGTCCTTTCATCTAAATAGGTTGTAGTTTTGGCGTAAAAGCGCGATAAACAGATAGACAGAGCTATTTTCGCATTTTCAATATTAGGAACGATTCTAAATTCACCTCTCCATAGTTATGAAAACCAAACCATATCAAAATCCATCAACATAATTGTACTTGTACTAAGCTTTGATTTATAAAATAAAACCATTAGACAACATCCCACAATTCCCACACAATAAACCCATATGACGTCACAATACCGTAACCGCTGTTCGGTCGCCGTAAAATTCATACAGTAAAACAATAAAACTGAGTTCCGAAAAGCATGATTAAAGGGGATTTCAAATGTTGGGACGGATTATGCTAATCGTATGAAAATTTTGGTTGAGCGCAAGTGTGGCGGAACAAGGATGGTGACAACCCTACGACGTCTTGCTGAATAATTAATTGGTACTGTTGTATTATACGTCAGAAATTTGACAGCTGTGTTATTTAGTTATTTGAAGTTTATATTCTTTTCACAACAAGCTGTTGAGCTAATCAGTGTTGCCAAACTCAAAAAACTAAAAAACAACAACTCGCCTGTAGAAAACAGTAGGTAAAGAAAAAAAGTCAGATTTAATCATCTTGCTCATTTATTTATATAATAAACATTTTTTTTAGTTACTAGAACTCACAAATATTGATATATTTATAATCACAACAACAAAAAATAAAGATCAAAGTAATATTATTTTTAAGTTTCATTTTCCATTGCCTCATCTTCAATATTTTCTCGAATCCCGACTAAAAAAGATACTGCCATCTAGGGTGATTGTGTTTTATTACGTAGTGGTTATCAAAAAATCTTTGCATAGTAGTGTAATAGGTGGCGCTGAACGCTAGTTGAAAAACAGTAGAAAATAGGAATGAAACAGAAAACAGGGACATCAATGTGAAAACAGTGAATCTACTGTTAAAACAGTAGGGTGGGTAACAGTGGTGCTAATCTTCTTGTTTAATAACTAAATTAAAATTATAGAATAGCTAAGAACTTATTAACGGACAGCGTACCTAATAAAAACACTGCTATTACATATATCCTGTTATTATCCTCTTGAATACAGTATGTTAGTTTTACGCAAATATCACACATTGAAATATAACTACTTTATAACGGATTTTATCGCGGTACATTTTAGATTTTAGATCCCGACGTTTCAGTCTTTTCAGACTTCATGGTCACGGGTGGACTGAGGTATTTGACGTACAAAAATATTAATCACAATTATCACAGACTACCTACAAACATTATTATTTAAGTTGCGTTCCGATATAATATCAATATACCACCAGCTTGGGACCCAGTACTTAATTTACTTGTACCAAAACCCAAGCGATATTCAGAAATCAAGACACTGTGAGCTCAGTTTGCTAAGATCGGATCGTATATCTAAAGATATGATTCCATAAGAGGTCTAGGGGTGCACCAAAAAAGAATATTTCAAACTTCACCCCCCAAGGAAGTGAAACGGGGACCACGCGGGGGAAGCAGCAGGCGACAGCTAGTTAAGTTAGTACCATAAGGACCACGAAGACGCGCTCCCCTTTTTTCTCTTAATAGACTTTATTTTCATCATCATTATTCCCCTTGCCTTTTTCCCATTTCTATTGGTGTCGGCTCCCAGTCTAACCTGATGCGGCTAGCTACCAGAATTATACGAGCGACTGCTATCAGACCTTGAAACCCGTAGGGAACCAGTAGCCGAGATGGTTAGACCAGGTGTCAGATTATATTGACTTCTGACTACATGTAACGATTGACTTTATTTAATTTTTATATTCATAATTTTCTTCATTCATCTCGTGATGTAAAAAATTGTGGTATGCATTTTTGTGAATGGCGCTCTCTTTAATATTGGTAACATGAAAAAGTCAAAAGATTTCCATTGACTTTAATATTTCACCTATAATCCGACTTCGCGTATGACGTTATACAAAGCGCACGCACAGACAAGAGATCACGAGTATAATCCGCAAATAATGATGTACGAACACTTGTAACAATGCAAATTATTTAAAAATGGAACAAACAAAGTTGGCTTCATATATGTCAATTCTTTTGTTTTTATATAAAGAGGTAACGAAATAAACAATGAAATTGAAAATAATTGGCTTTATTAAAATTGTAGACTCAAAAGGCTCGTCTGCACGCAGTTCAAGTATCTACATGTACCTATAACATTGCATTCGTACTTAAACAGCGGTGGCGTAGCGGTACGGACCTCGCCTTAGAAAAATAAGGTCGCCGGTTCGAATCATGGTCGTACCCACACATCTTTGTGTGAATTGTTTCATCTCCGCTGCTCAATATCGGTGAAGGAAAACATCGTGAGGAAACCGGCATGTCTAAGAACTAATCATTCGAGGACATGTGACATCAACCAACCCGCAGTTGGCCAGCGTGTGTGGATTAAGGTCTAAACTCTCTCAACTCATAACATAGTTGAGAGGATACACGTGCCCAGCAGTAGGACACTAAAAAGGGTTGAAGTGAAGTGATTTAGACCAAACCCAAGTACGGGTTTGGTCTCAACACCCACTAGATACGCATAGGCACCACACACAGACGTATTTGGGCTGCCACGCTCGCCTAATTTATGTTGTACCACAATATACATCACTATATCTGACCACAAGTTAATTTTGACTGGTTCGTTCAAAGACAGGAACTTGAAGGAACCAATCAACATTAGCTATCTTCTCCAATACCGCGCCAAGTTGTGACGGTAACAATTTCATACAATATTTGAATAAAGCGATGTGCGGTTTAATTCCTACTCCAGACCACAAGTGTTGAGTCTCTTCTAATTTGCTGGTGTAATCTCTTGCCTCGTAAAACTCGTAAAGCGGTCGGTCCTGCGCCTAAACATTCACCGGTCGTGTCGGCGAATTTGTCTCAGCCGACTCTGAGAGTGAAGGGAATAGAGTGTGATCTTGTGTTTGCTCAATGCTCACACACTTGTGCAAAATAATATCTTTTGCGTATCTGCTAGTCAGCTAAGACTGACCGCCGTATCCAGAATACAGCTAGGTGGGTATTAATATTATAACACCCTTTCTTTTTCTTGTACACAACACAATGTATGTAATTATTGATAAATATTAATTAAACTTTGAAACTAAACATAACCAAAATGTAATTTTCACCTCTGCCTACACTTTAGTTAACAGGTATGAATTATGATTATGGTGGCAAAAACGATACACCAAAATTCGGTTCATTGGATTGCAAACTGTACCCACTTTAAAGCACCCCCTAATAACAGGGGCAGGAGAATCTAGCGTTCGTACGCACTAGCTGACTAGCCGCATATTTAAATAAATTTATTTCTGCACGCATTAATAGTGGAATTTTTTTATTAATATCCTGGCCCTAATTAGGCTCCATGCCAAAATCGACTTTTCTTTAATACGAACAACCAACCTAACTATACTAGGTACCTATCTGTGATAAATCGTTGTATGACCATGGTGCTGACTGCGGAATTCGCTTCTTTAATTACTGAACTGAACATCTCTGTGGCTCTGGCTTTTATTAGCAGCTCAAGATTTTTACCATTATTGGGAGGCCTTAATATTTCCTTCCTTGCAATTGTGCAACATGAACTGTATTTGCACAGTCGTATAGTTCGAACCGTCCGGTTGATCACATTGAAATGTTTAGTCAACCGCAGTGCGTTTGACTGATCAATGCGTTGATGTACTTAGTAAACTGGGAGAAATAATTACGGTGGCGGTTGAACGATAAATAATACTTATACCGCGATTCAGGACATTAATGCTCTACCAAGTTACTGAGTCAGCCGTGAGTTGAAAACTCTCATTTTCTTTATGTACAAGTATATTATGTGTTTTATTACTTCGTAAGAAGTACATAGGTAGGGAGGTACTTACGAGAACATGCATGTATTTTTATAAACCATGTGTCGAAACTACAATACAATTTGTTCATATACAGATATATTTCATGACGACTTCAGTGCATTTAAAAGTTTATATTTCGTCACATCGCTAATGAACAGGTTCATCAATAATGATATGTCTTCACTAGCTTCCGCCCGCAGCTTCGCCCGCAAAATTGATCTCACTAATCTTGTTACTCCATACAAATTTTGGAACCCCGTTTCACCCCCTTAAAGGGTGAGTTTTGAAAAATTCTTTCTTAGTACATCCCTAGACTCCATAAAGAACCTATGTGCCAAATTTGGAGTCTCCAGACCCAGCGGTTTGGGCTCTGCGTTGATATGTAAGTCAGTCAGTCAGTCAGTCAGTCAGTCAGTTTATACTTTTATAAACCTATTTAAAGAAGAAGAAGAAGATATGAAACCTTTTTAATCTTTTTTGCATTTAACCAACAATTCAAATTAAATTAAAACTTTGTTTATATTGTGAATGTTGTGTACAGCTGTAATTGGATCTCAGGTTTACGAACTATGTTCTGATACGACTATCCATTGTACTATGTTAATCTGTTATCTGTATCTGGTCCTATTTAATTAAATAAAATAAATAAACAACAGACGCCACATTTGCCCTCTATTTCACCTGATTTTAATAAATACTAGCTTCATCCCGCATTGCCCCCGTTTCACTCTCTTATGAGATGTATTCTGAAAAATCCTTCTTTAGTGCTTTCCTAGACTTCATAAGGTACCTATGTGCCAAATTTGAAGTCTCTAGATCCAGCGGTTTAGACTGTGCGTTGATAGTGTCACTCAGTTACTCAGTCAGTTTTTTTTTTATTTAATTAGAAAAGAAAGCTTAGGGTGCGATCCTAGAAGCGAGACGCTATGCGCAGCAAATTCTGACCCACCGTTCGTTAGTGTGATTAGATCATATACAAAATAAATTGTATTCATTCAATATTGAATAGTAATGTTACTAATTGTATTCAAAAGCCCACTACTGAAAAGTCAATATGCATCGGTTCCTATTAACAAATGCACGTATGGACGTTATCGCTACCGACCAGCCGGCGGGCTTGACTCATTGCGACCATAGTAAAAATGATGCAGTAAGACAAATTATTTTTTAATTTAAAATAAGCATGCGCTTGACGCCACGCTTTTTAACTAACTATGTCTTCCAGGGTGAAACGCGCTTATCCAGCCTACAGATTTACTCGTGATTACAAGTGATTTTTTATGGGAAAGTCTAAGTAGAATATTCCATATTATGATTGGACAACTATTTCGATTCACACTCTCATTATGGTGTCACCACACAAAGATCTCTTGGCGGCGCGGCTAAGTCTTGGGTGGTTAGTGACCACCATAGCCAATGTCCACCAGTTTATAGTCACCTGATTTGTACTACCCGGAGACCACGTGTGGGGATTCAGATTCAAGGTACACTCTCGCGAGCGAAGATTCCTTAGCCCCTCAATATCATTTCATTGCTTGTATTAACAGTTATGTTTATGGTTTATTAATAGTATACAAATATTTAAAATTAATAACGTAAAACTCATTGACTTACTTACAGATTACTCAAAAACAAAGATTGTTGAAAGAAAGTTACCCTCAGATTATCATGCGGCAACTTTTTGATTTGAGATCTTGAATAATACTGTATTATTCTAGCAATGTTTTTAGCTATTTCACGAAATTATAAAAAGACCTTGTATTAACTAATAATATCAATCACAACAAAAAATTCGCTGCACTAGACAGAAATGTGTACAAAGTTGTCATACTATTTAGATCTCTGCTGTGGTACGTTAGGCGGGCGCCAAGTCCAATATCCGTTGTTTTCCGCTAATTGATTCGTATTTGATTCACTGCTAAATAATATACTAGACAACTATGCGACAATACTATGCGACAATTTTAACATTGACAATATGGAAATATGATGAAGCGGGCTCCACGACTATAAATTTTACTATTCTTTGCTAATGTTTTGTAATCATCCTTATCGGTATACATTAGTGTATAACTAAAAAGGGTTGAAGTGAATACACTTCAACCCTTTTTAGTCTCCCACTGCTGGGCACGGGTCTTCTCTCAACAATCTTACGAGTTGAGAGGGTGTAGGCCTAATAAACACACGCTCGCCAAGTGCGGATTGGTAGATGTCACATGTCCTCGAATGAGTAGTTCTTAGACCTGCCGGTGTCCTTACGATGCCACTTCTACAGAAAATGTGTCCAGTAAGACAACAGAAAAACTCCAACACATTTTTAGATGCGCATTTAAATTACTTACACGAACTGTCGAGCGAAAATTTTTATAAAAACAAAGAAAATATATTTTTTCTTGCTTACACGTGGCTGTCTGTTCATATTTTCTCACCTATTTTACCTTATATTTGAGCCTATTTTTTCCTCACATGTGGGCAAAGCTTGTTGGATTCCATTAGATTTAAGCTGCCCAAAATGTAATACATTTTCTGATTGACACGGGTTCTTTTATTTTATTTATCGGTAAAATTCTATATTTGGTAGTATGAAAGCCGAAGATTTTCACATTCTTTAGTACGGTAGGCAAAAATGTTAGTTACCTAATTACATCTAGATGAAAAAAATAAACAAAAAATGCACAAGTATATCTTATTTCCGTCCGAGTAAGAATGGACATTTGGAGTCGAAGTTTTAGGTACATAGGAACATGTTTTATGAACTCTCGACGAAAAAATCGGAGTTACAAATTAAAACGTGTATTTATATGTTATTTTGTACAAGTTTGTGGCATCCTAGCACGTAAATTTACTTGGGTAGGAAGCTGAATGTAACTACATACCAAATAAAGTTTTCTTCATAAATCACTTTTCCATACATTTTAAAATAATAATATTATCTTTGGTTTGATATTTTGTGCTGACGCTACTTTTGCTTGGTTTTTGGTATGAAGTTAGCCGCGAGTCCAGCCCTATTCTTATTTGAAACGCATAGTATATTGTTAAGTTTATTCACTTTTATTTGACAACTAGCTTTCCGCCCGCGGCTTCACCCGCGTGTATGTCGGTTATCGCGCCAAAACATTACCTTCTTTTTGCGCAGTCGGATAAAAACTATCCTATGTCCTTTCTCGGATCTCAAACTACCTCCATACCCAATTTCATCCAAATCGGTTCAGTAGTTTTTGCGTGAAAGCGTAACAAACAAACTTACATTCGCATTTATAATATTAGTATGGAGTATAGATGGGCGCAGTGTCTAATTGCGCGCTTTGCGACGCGTAGATTTTACAAAGACAGCCAAGTGACAAGTCTGACAAGTGACATCTAGTTAGAGTTGTTACATCAGAACTAGTGATGTCATAAACAGATTAGCAATCGATGATTGATAGTCGATTTTAAGTGAACACACTGAATAGGTTGTTGGTAATCAAGTGAATTGCATCCGTGCGGGCAGGAGGGTTACTTGTTGATTATATTTATTAACATGAATTAACGCCATTGCATATTGCTGTTATTAGATTTATTTCAAAGCAATCAGAATAAAACTCAATGAAATGCAGTAGTGCTTCCTCTGAATTAAATGCTAGAAAAATTTATCGGCGTGAGTGCGTCATTTTAGTCCGAGAGCGGTTTTATAATGTTAGCATTCTATATTGCACTAAAAAAACACGGTTCGACCGTCCTCGGACGGCTCACCGAAAAAGTCCGGTGAACCAATAGAAACCCTTCCCGCCGATTGGGTCAGGTCATCTGCAAAAATAAAAAGAACATATTAAACAGTGAAATGTTAGTGAGTAAGCGCCAAACGTTTAGATCTCCAAAATTGGGTGCTTCGAGTATTATAAAAATAATGTTTCGGTTTTAATCCAGTGTGTGGTGTTCGTGGATGTCACATATCACCTTTACCTACCCTGTCACCACACACACACAAGTTTACTCAGACATACCAGTCTCGTTTTTTATTCCTTCGCTGATATTGAATATTGAAACTGACCCAATTTCAAATCTTTTACGAGGGTTTTGTAGTTTATTACGTAGCTTCAAAATTTTCAAGCAAAATATTCTTATCTAAAAACCAATAATTCAAATACAGCTGTTATTGTACCTACTTATTATATTTTCTTGTAAAAGTAAAAAGAGCAGCTTCCTTTAAAAATCCATCAAATATTCGCATCAAACTTTTTATTTTCCGTCCATTGCGCGTTTGTTCCGAAACAGTAAACAAAAGAATATCGCCTAGGGGGATTTTTCGGCCCGCCGCCGATTGTTTTATATTTATTGCAGCCGACTCCCGGACTAGATGTTCCAACCGTTAAAATTAATTTGCCTTTGAACGTTATTACTGTACTAAGTTCTGATTTTTTTTTTCAATAATTTCGATTTTTTGTTTAATTTACTTGTGCCAAAAGCCAAGCTAAATCAACTCAGAATTCAAGACACGGTAAGCTCAGTTTGCTTAAATCGCAACTTATTTATTAATGTTTGAAGGTAGTCAGTAATAATTGTGATTAATATTTTTGGACGTCAAATACCTCAGTCCACCCGTGAACATGAAGTCTGAAAAGACTTTGAAACGTCGGGATCTAAAATCTAAAATAAACCGCGATAAAATCCGTTAAAAAGTATTTTATTTCAACGTATTATATTCGCGTAAATCTAAGACAATACTATACAAACAGACATGTTTATCATACAAATGTCTGTCTCGGGTGGGAATCGAACCCATGACCAGCGGCGTAAAAAGCAAGTATCTTACCGACCTGCTGCTGACCTGTCATAATCCGTGTTATGTTATAAGTGCATTCTCTTTGTCTGTCATATTATGTAGTTCGTATAGATAGTCGGTGCAACCAAGCATATTAGCAATCCTTTCAATCGTGCTATGCTTTAATCAATAAAGCTTTTAATTCACTCTATAAACAATATCGACCGTTCGTCTAGAACCTTTGACCGAAGCGACCTGACATCGCTGATTGCGTCAACAAACCGTACTGTATCTAGTCGCATTCAATAACAAAATTAAAATAAAACCTTATTGCATATGAAATAAAGTCCAAAATAGAACTTGACCATCGTCCAGCTAGATTACTCTTGAAACTCGATCCCAATATCACCATTTTTTTATTCTGTACCACAACTTTCTAATGTTAAGAAACGCGCTACCCAGAAAATACTAATTCACTCGTTACTTGAAGACAAACAAAATATAGCTATCGGGAACAGAGATTCTGCCAGCGAATTCCACAACTTGTGTGTACAATAAAAGTGGTAGCAAAGAGCTTTGTGCGTACCAGTTGAATATCTAGCATATATAGATGACGCAAAGCCGTGCCTCTGCTTGTCCGATGAAAGAACAGAGATGTGGAATAAGATTATGTGATTCCAACACATACTCTCCAAAATCTAATGAACACGAATTCAATTTGAAGTACATATTAGGTATACTTCAAATTGAATTCGTGTCTGAATATAGTAGTAGTAATATAGTATCCGTATTTAATCAAAATATGTATCCAATAAAAAAATCTAAATTTATAAAAGAAGAAACTGAGTGACTGACTGACGGACATATCAACGCAGAGCCCAAACCGCTGGGTCTGGAGACTAAATTTGGCATATAGGTTCCTTATGGGGTCTAGGGGTGCACTAAGAAAGGATTTTTCAAAACTCACCTTTTAAGGGGGGAAACGGTGTTCCAAAGTTTGTTTGGAGAAACAAGATTAGTGAGATCAATTTCGCTGGCGAAGCCGCAGGCGGAAGCTAGTTTATTATAATATAATACCGAAGGATTAGCCTTCGTATAACTGTGTTTTCACGTGCTAGTGTAGCGCTAAAAAGTACCAATTGTCTGGATCTCGATCGCAATCCTGAATTTCAAATAGAAATCGAGAGTCAAGAGTAAGTCAGCAGTCCTGATGTGCCATTGATACTGGTGAACTATTGAAAGTCAGCTTTATAGATGTTGTTATAAAGTTGATTTTGGTTTGTTATTGAATTTGTTGAATATGTGATTGCCGAAGGCAATGGATATTGCTGGTCCGTTTTTATACGGTCTGGTATTGGAAAGTTCATGATGAATTTCTATTGGGTAGACGTTTTTTAAAGTTCTGATGGCCAATATATTTGCTCATACATATTTATTTGGTATGAAGTTACAGTATTATGGAAATAATACGCAAAAACTATTTCAATTTAGTTACTAGAACTTTGTGAATTCATTTTGCTATATAGACATCTAAGCTTGTTTTTTTAATAGCCTGTAATGTCCCATTGCTGGGCAAAAACCTTCCAACTGTCCCTATAGCTAGCTTCTTCCATCCAAGTGATGACAAATGAGCTTAGTTCATCGCACCATCGTTTCCGTGGTAGCTATAGATAGACCGTTTAACTCGCGTTTCGCCATCTGAAGTACAAAGTCATAAAACATTAATTAATCTCATAAAGAACTATTTAACCACAGATAAAAGTAATATAAGACTATTCGTCACTAATATCCATATCGCTTGAATCATCATCACTGTCTGTGCAGCTTGAGGAGACAGAATCTTGGCGATAGGCGATACGTGAGTTAAACGGTCTATCTATAGTATCATTTATATTTCATTCAATTAATCAAATTAAACATGCATATTAACATACTTACATATAATCCCGCCTTTTTCACATGGGGGTATGCAGAGACTAGAGTAACACTTGCTACGATCTAAACATACTTCTTACCTTCACTAAAGTTCATACATCTAGTCATACATGCACGGCGTTTGTAAGTGTTACGCACCTGTTGGGACAGGAAGAAGAGGTAAGAAAGATATCGCCGATGAGATCAGCGAATGTCCTCCTAAGGCGACCTCTGTGGAGTATATATACCTTTCCTCAATAATCTATCATCCATCCTTTTCACATGACCAAATCACCTAAGCATGCATTTTGCGATATTTTATCCAAATATTTTGTACTGGCAACACTTTAGTTTGTCAGTTGGTCGTTGGACGCTTCTGATTGGCTAACCAATCACAGAACTCGATTTTACCGCGCAAATTATCGTAGGTAAAGGTAATGGGAAAAGGTGAATGAAACATTCGGCCCTTAGAGCCTGGTGGGATAATCTGACGGACAAGATCGGGACAACATCGGTTAGATATCTGACCCAGAACTGACAGCTTAACTTGCTCTCTAAGCCACAGTGTTACGCCACCGCTTCTAGACTACAGACTAATATTGATGAATATATTATTATTAAAAAAACCTTCAACACTCTTATTAGTCTGGCGCGGGATTCGAATCTATTAACAGATGGCTTGAGTCGTACACACTATTCTATACGCCAACTCAGCCTAACCTTTAACCCCCTATTGCTGTCTAAAACAATATATTTTGATGTAAAATACAAAATTAAATTTCATTGGTTAAAGAAGAGAAGGTATGTGGGCTATGATTATCTCTTACTAATTACGCTGACGTCAAAAACAATGTTACTAATATCATGAGACGCCATGCTATAATGTGACGTCATAACGTCATACTCGATTTTAATTAAAATTATTCCGTTTGCGTTGAGTTTTAATTCCGTAGCGATTTTCGTAGCACTCGTAGCTCGTAGCTTGCTACGCCGTAGATAGGTACTACGACGTAGCACAATACGATATTATTGTAAAATCAACTTAAAATTCAATGTATTACTGCTCAAATTTGCTCGAATTCAAAGGAGGCTTAGAAAATAAAGATTTTATTGAGGTTTTCTATTTGAAGGCATTTATTTTTTCAATACATTTAAGCCTCACATAAGCCGCAACATTGAATTATTCCCAATGTTATTACATTACAATAATAGAAAATGTAAGTAAGGTTTTATTTAAGCCTTTCAAACGATTCCAAATAAATTGATATCAAAATATCGATGCAGTTACATTTGTAGACGTTCGATTATTTTTTCAATTGTTATTTGTTTCCAATCCTTCTAGAAATTGAATCTTAAACAATGTTTTATTAAAATATTTTTTATTCTTTGTTGGTTTTATATAAGTACGAAAAAGGTCAAACTGTCAAGAGTTTTTTTTTTCTTTTAATAGGCTTGCACTTAACCACAACTTGCCTGGTGTTAGCAATAATGCAGTCTACGATGACACGCGCTTACCTAGTAAATACCGATACAATCGTGACTTGAAGACAGGCAGATCATAGTTACCGGGAAACACAGACGCCGGCAGCGAATTCCACAACTTGGCAGGTCGGACATTGGAAGCAAAGCGCTTTGTGTGTAGAATTTCCACTATATGTCGGTGGTACATAGCTGTATCTATACTTGTTCGATGAAAGAACGGGGAGACAGTAACGTAGATTCATTTGTGTAAGGCTGGACCTAGTGTAAGAAAATATATATTTTTTTAATTGCGTTCAAGCTTATATCACCCGAATTTGTAGACAGAGGTGAATATCACCCATATTTCGAGCCGGGGTGGCGTGCTCGGTAAGAAACTTGCTTTTCACGCCACAGGTCGTGGGTTCGATTCCCATCCGTCATACATGTGTGCGATGAACATGTCTGTTTGTCTTGAGTCTGGGTGTATTATCTATATTTAAGTATTTATTTACTGACGACCTCGGTAGTCGAGCGGTGTAAGACTGGACTGTGCCCGGGAGGTCACGGGATCCCAGGATTCCCGCCTCGGACAATATTTGTGTTTCGGTGTCTGGGGGGTTGAGGGACTACCCTCCGTGCTTTGGAGAGCGCGTTAAGCCCTCGGTCCCGGTTGTATTTTTAACACATCTATAACAATTGTTACATGTAGCCAATATAATCTGACACCTGGTCTAACCATCTCACCAACGGGTTTCAAGGTCTGATGGCAGTCGCTTGTATAATTCTGGTAGCTAGCCGCATCAGGTTAGACAGGGAGCTGACCCCAATATAAATGGGAAAAAGGCAAGGGGAGTGATGATGATGAATAAGTATGTATTTACAAAAGAAAATTATATATTCCAAATTAAGCTCTGCTTAGTTTGGGATCAGATGGCCGTGTGTGTTAATGTTCCATGATATTATAATTATTTCGCGAGATATGTGCAGTGCCATACGTATTCTGTCTACCAGACACTAAAGTGCAGTAATAGGTAGGTGAGGTGGTGCAGTAATTCGCGCCAAAATAGTAAATGGCCAATAATAAATTCATTTTTAAGAATATATTCTTTTTTATTGTTAAGACATGTGAACCTACGCCTATAGAACATTTCCGCATTCATTTGTTTTGTTTCTACATCTACTTATTTTTTTAATCAAATTCTTAACTTTAAATGGCGCTTGCTCGCAATCGTTATTTTGCGGTTACTGCACTTTAGTGTCTGGTGGGCAGTATTGTGGGTTTTCTATTAGCATTATTGTAACCGTCAATATAATTGCTATGCTGCTTACCTTGGTACTCGGGTTTTCCATCGATGACGTCATTCGTAGTAAAGGTATTTGGGGAGTAAATATTTCCCTATTTTTATGGCGACTTTGCGCTATGACTCACTGGTTTATTTTTATCACAGCATTCCTTAATCTGAGCAGTAGTGGCGCAGTGGTATCGCCTCGCATTTGAAAAATAGGATCGTGGGTTCGATCCCCGTACGTGTGAATTATTTCATCGCTTCTGCGATATTATGGTGATGAAAGTTATATTTTGAAACTGGTATTACAAATATTTATTTTGCTGTTGGCATCTATTTTTCCCGATAGCTATATTCTGCCGGTCTTCAAGTCACGAGTGAATCGGTATTCACTGGGTAAGTGCGTTCCATCGTAGACTGCATCATTGCTTCACATCAGGCAAGTTGTGGTCAAGCGCAAGCCTATTTTAGAATAAAAAATATATATGTACGTACAAACGCATAAGCTTGTTTCGTGTTTGTGTGTAGCTTTTATTTATGTGTGCGTTTGTAAAAACGCTTCAATTTTAACATGTGTGCTGTTCGTGGTTACCTCACCTTTTGACGGGCCGGGGTGGCGTGGTCGGTAAGATACTTGCTTTTCACGCCGCAGGTCGTGGGTTGGATTCCCACCCGAGACAAACATTAGTGATGAACATTTGTGTTTGTGTCGAGTCTGGGTGTAAATATCTATTATAAGTATATATTTACAAAAGAAAAGTATTAAATGTATAATAGATACTAGTTATCTGGTTTTCATAACACAAGCTCTGCTTAGCTTGGGACTAGATGACCGTGTGTGTTGATGTCCAAGAATATTTATTTATTTATTTTTACCTCTCCCAAAAACTGGCAAAAACAATTCAGTACAAGAAGTTGCGTATTGAAGAAGTTGCTCTCGTGTCAAATGCTCTAAGGTAATAACACTAAAACGTCCATAAAGAATATTGATCGATTGATCCCAGGCTGGTGCCTGATTCCACATTATTGATGACATCAGGATTACTCGGTGCTAAAGTCGCCGGTGATTGATATAACCGGTCGTTAGGATCGTTTTATGTATTTTTCTCGTAGCCAACCTTAACCTACCTGACAGTAAGTGCTTCTGAAGCGGTATTAAAAGAACGTGATTTAATAAATTTGGTGTAATTACCTATTTTGGTTTATGAGTTGCGTTTTTCAGAATAAGTGGTTATGTACGTAATGATTATTAATTGGACGTCATCAAGAAAACTGGCGTCTAAGGGTGTATACAGAAAGAAAGCAGGTCGCCTGCGCCGACTGCTAGCGTAGGTTTTTTTTTTATTCTGCGATAGGCTGGCGCTTGACTATACCTTGGCTGATGTTAAGCAATGTCTACGATGGAACGCGTCAGTCTCGTATACCGATTCACTTGTAATTACGAATAATTATCGGTGAGAAGGTGGCAGTGAAATGAGCCTCCATATAGTTAAAAACCTTAAAGGAGCAACAATTCCAACCCACTCTCTATGCTTGGTGTCACCGTACATCGCACCAGAACACGGCAAGGCCGCTTGGCGGTGCGGCTTTGTCTGGTGGGTGATCACTAACCACGGCCAAAGCCTACCACCAGTTGATTGTCACCTGATTTGCACCACCCGGGGACCACGTGTGGGGATTCAATTAAAGGTGTACACACTCACGGACGAAGGTGACTCAGCCCCCAGTATTTCTTTTCTATCAGTAGCAGTGGCGAGGTGTCCATACAAGCCGATTCCAATCGGCTTCTCTTTTGGAATTGATTAATATAGTTTGCTTCATTATAAATAAATTAAAATTCTGGAACATTAACACACATGGTCATTTGGTCCCAAGTTAAGCAGAGCTTGTGTCATGGAAACCAGATAACTGGTATATACTGTACATATAATACTTTTCTTTTGTAAATATATATTTATAATAGATATTTACACCCAGACTCGACACAAACACAAATGTTCATCACAAATGTTTGTCTCGCGTGGGAATCGAACCCACAACTTGCGGCGTGAAAAGCAAGTATCTTACCGACCACGCCACCAGCCTGTCATAAAATCATTGAAATTATGTAACGCGTAAGAGTTTTAAATAGCACCAAAAATAAGTAGGTACCTATAATTTAAAGGTTCTTTTAGACGGGTGCTTAAAATAAGAATCGTATACACAAATATTTTGAACTTTGTCATGCAAAATTTTCGCGGAAATTTCACAAAAGAATGCATAGAAACGAGTAATACGGCTCTTTGTTAATTCTGTAAAATTAAAATTCTTTGAGATATGCAGACCGTATTAAAATACTCAGATTTGCATGTAAAATATGTTTGAAATGCTTTTACAGGATTAGGTTTGGTCTGTATAAAATGTGGAAAAATTATTTTATCATTATTCATGTTTTTAATGAAGCTGCAGTTTTGTATTTTTTATATACATACTAGTGGCCCGCCCCGGCTTCGCACGGTATCTACCGGTATTTGACAAAATTTCTAATTATCGTGCATTTTATTACACTCTTGGCTTACTTTCCATGCGTAGGACACTCAATCAAAACTTTTGTATGGGAAAAAGAAAAGGGCTGGTTTTAGGGTTTTCTCGGCAGTTATTCGAATTTTTCTCACCTTTTAAACCGTCCCTAGACCTCCACGAACTTTCAAGACCAAGATAAGATAAATCTATTCAGTCGTTCTCGAGTTTTAGCGAGACTAACGAACAGCAATTGATTTTTGAAAGACAGAAGAATACATTTTTGGGTTTAGAATTGTAATATTGTTGATAAGGTTTTTGACAATCCCCAGTCAGAGTTCACGTCAACGCTTTTAGTGTCCTACTTGCTGGGCACGAGTCTTCTCTCAACTATCTTACGAGTAAAGAGTGTTAAGGCTTCAGTAGTGCGGGTTGTAGGATGTCACTTATCTTCGAGTGATTAGTTCCTAGACATGCCGGTTTCTTCATGATGTTTTCCTTCACTGATATTGAGCAGCGACCGCTGCTGATTACTTTTGTCTATTTTTACTAGTATTTACCTATATTATTCTGTGTTTTTTTACTATGGTTTTGGAATTAAATGAAAACAATTTATAATCAAGACGAAAAACACTTTATCGTTTTTAATTAAAAGAAATTAGTAACTTTTAGCAATAAACTCATCAAAGACTTCATAATTAAATCACAAAATTTAAACTATGTCGACCGTTAGCGCAAATTATTTTATTACAAGGTTGGCCCTTTGAGTAAGTACCTACCAAATATTTTTTATTAGATTTCTCATTTTCCAGCACTTTTGGTTGCTTCTAATTAATTTGGCGTTTAACGTAATTTATTGTGGACCCTTTTAGACTTGGTTCAGGGTAGATTGAGCCTGAACAAACTAGCGTCCGACCGGATGCGGCCAACCGCATCTTATAACTAGGTTGGATCCTTAATACTGGTATTAAAAAAATATTATGCTAAGAGATGTCTTTTGTTTTTTTATATATTTTATTCGAGTATTTATAATTTAGAAGTATAGGTAGGTTAAGTTAAGAGCGTGTCTGGCCGTTAAATCTTAAGTTTGGCGAATCTAAAACTGTAATAGTCTTAAGTTACCTATTCTGTAAAAAAATAAATAAAAATTAATAAATAAATCATTGCTTTGAAAT
The DNA here is from genome assembly GCA_936450015.1 of Meganola albula. NCBI lineage: Eukaryota > Metazoa > Arthropoda > Insecta > Lepidoptera > Nolidae > Meganola > Meganola albula. The sequence continues at coordinate 1,486,737 of OW388156.1, forward strand.
CATGCTGTTTTATAAGAATATCAAAGTGCGGTCGGCCGCATGCGGTAAAACGCATTTCTGTCAATAGTAGCGATTTCAGGTTTTAAGTAGAGGACTCAAAAGTATATACTTTCTATTATTATAATTTAATTTAAAAGTAACTCTGTTGTCTTTCACAGTTAAACCGATTTAACAAAATTTGCTAAGTAGATAGTTGAAATTTGCATGGCCTAAACAGGCCATGCAAATTTCAAACTACTTAGTCTTTAACAATCTACTTTTTACCTGACTTTGCTAATGTGGGTATTTATTTTGTGTAATAAATATCATTATAAGGGTGAATTCACACGAAAAAGGTGGTATTTTTATGTTTTCATAGGTATCTTTTTTAAATTCACTGCGCAAGTTATATTTTAGGTAAAAACATATCGCATATACGTTTAAAAGCAAAATTTCTTTCAAACAAAAAAGAAAAGTTAATGCTCTGAGCTTCCAGATCTACGTACTTTACATACCATACTTACCTATAGTGATGGGGTGTTTTTAGTTCATTTTTATCGATCAGATATATCTTATATCTTTAAATGAGCAATTCTTGTATATATATATATAATTGGAATTTCGGATTCGGCTCCAACGATTTTCATAAAATTTAGTATATAGGGTAAATCGATCTAGCTAGGAATATTTTTTTATAAATGTCATTTAAAAAAAAAATACCGAGCAAAGCTCGGTCATCCAGATATTATAAATAAATTGCTACGAATTTAATATGTATTGGAACATTCTGAGAAAAAAAATAAGTATATTGACTATGCAATTTAGCGACAAAAATTACTACAAAAACATAGAAATAGAAGCTACCAAAAATGTGTTTGAAACAGGACTCACATTCAAAGGACAAATAAAACCACATGTAAACTACTAAATAAGTAAATAAAATAAAAGCAAATGTTAACAATGTGACCTGTCAGTGTCAAACGTGGATATTGGTCAGTAAATGCTGTAAGTACCTACCAAAGGCGATCCACAACTCTAATTTGTAACAATACAGTGCCTAGTATGTAATTTGTGAATTTCAGTTTTATTAACTTGCGATATTGTATCTATGGACTTGAATAATAGCAGCTGGCAGCACAAATTATATTATAATCGGTTTAACTAGATTATCAAGGCAATCTTCTAATACGTAAAACTAAATCGAACCTTACGAATGCGAAAAGATATTAACACAATTTTATAGTACTGCGAAACTGTCAATATCCTTTGCTAACGTCTACACGAGTCGTTACAATAAAATTTTATTCGTCACCTTATCGCCGATAAATTTCGATTCTACAACTTTCAGTCGGTACCTACAGCCTACAGATTTATCGATAACCATATTATCGATATTTTTAAAACACTACACATCGTTAAGGTCGAATTTCAAACAACTCCGAATTGTCGGCAAATATGAACTGTAGGGCCGAAATTAGATTTATGAGTTGGAGAATTTTTGGAACTTCTCGGATCAGTTTGAGGCTTAGAGGTGGGATATTATCATATAAATGCTGAGGTGACGGAAAAATATTGCTGAGTTATTCCACCTGCACAGTTAAGTAAAACCTACGTAAGTAAAATCTACGTGAGTCAAATAATACGGTGTTTAGATGAAGTGGGGTGATTCTGTTAGATCCTAATAATATTATTAACTCTCAAGTAAAAAGACGGGTGTTATAAGTTAGACATGTGTAAATATTCCGTGAGATATTTATTTTTTATTTAAAGAATTATGTGATCGATGGTTCTTAGCTTAGTTTAAGAAAAAAAAATACGCGTTGGGGTTTATTCACTTTCTAATTTAGATTTGCTAACGAAACGAAATGAAATGAAAATATGTTTTTTTTTGTGGAAAAAAATAAAGCATTTTCATTTTCATTTCATTTCGTTAACGTGCAGTGAATGATTCGCAACTACTGAGAAACACTGTTAAAAACTCAGCAGGCCTTTATTTTTCTTTTTTAAATGTAGTACTTATATCTATTACATTTAATTGGTGTGTTGTAGAGCGACTTTTTGAAAAAAAAAATTGACGTAAAAAAATTGGGGTGGACCACCCTCATTACTTATGCATATGAAAAATAGGTTCTGACAAATACTCAGACCTACCAAATATACATATAAAAATTCATAAAAATCAGTCAATCTGTTTCGGAGGAGTTTGGTTACAAGCACAGCAACACGTGAATTTCATATTAGACTACAAATGCTGTAGTTAGTATGTATGTATGTTAACTAGCTTTCTGCCCGTGCGTATGTCGGTTATCGCGCTTAGTCAATAACCTCTTTTCGCAAAGTCGGATAAAAACTATCCTAATTCTTTCCCGGGTCTAAAACTATCACCACACCCAATTTCATCCAAATCGGTACAGTAGTTTTAGCGTGAAAGTGCGACACAGACAGTTACTTTCGCATTTATAATATTAGTAAGGAAATAAGGATTATACATCCTGAAGTTTGTACGGATATTTAGGATAATAATAATATAGTGGGACATTAACACACACGGTCATCTGATCCCAAACTAAGCAGAGGTTGTACTATGGAAATCAGATAACTGGTCATATACTACATATAATACTTTTCTTTTGTAAATATGTACCTACTTAAATATAGATAATTACACCCAGACACAAGACAAACAGACATATTTTAACAAATGTTTGTCTCGGGTGGGAATCGAACCCACGGTCTGCGGCGTGCAAGGATGGAATTCGATAAAATTTAACTCATAGGTACATAGATTAGATTAGTCCTATTCCTGCAATAGTACCTACATAGACTACTTTTTACAAAATACTTCATGATATTTATTCTTAATTTTATCTTTCTTTTATGGTTGCTTGAGTTGTTTTAAGCGAAATAATGTTTTTGATGTTACAAAAATGCATTTTACATACATTTACATGTTTTATTAATAAATAACATGCTTGGTATGTAAGCCCCCTCTGTTGATTTACCAAAGAAAATATATCAATGGATTAAGAGAGGGAAATGTATACATGAAAAGTTTTTATTTAGGGGAAAAGAAAGTACATGAATTATGGATGTTTGATGTGTAAGTACTTTCGAAAAACAATAATAAATATCATGGTGTACAATTTTTGTATATCTGGCTAACAGGAGGTCGTTAGTTTACTGCTGGACATAGGCTTCTCCTAAAGCACCATTTTTTCATCCAGTGCTTGCCAGTTACCCTGCTGATATCGTCTCTCTACCTAGTTTGAGGTCGTCCTGCCAATTCGTGGTCTCCACTCAAGAACTCGTTTACCCCAGCGATTGTCGGTTCTGCGGCAGATATCACTGCCACTTCAGGGCTATGTCGATTAGATTAGTTCTCTTTCGGATCACTTCATTGCGTATTCGATCCTTCAGAGAAACTCCAAGCATAGCCCTTTTCATAGCTCGCTGAGCGACTTTAAATTTATGGACCAGTCCTATCGTGAGTGTTCACGTTTCGGCTCCGTATGTCATAACGGGTAGGACGCACTGATTGAAGACATTCGTCATTCTATTCCCACCCAGGATAAATATTTGTGTGATGAGCAGAGGTCGGTATTTATAAGAGTTATTGATGTACTGGAATTTGGCAATTTTGGACATCCGATGTCGTTGATGTAAGTTTGGCAACGTAACAGGTAAAGTACGTAAATATTTTTTTTTATTTAATAAGTCACGGGAGTTCTCTGCTCTTTGAAACTAACCTCGGGATTTGAGGCATATCTTTCTTTATCTTCTTCGCTTCTTTCGCTGTATGAAATTAGTGTAAGTACAGAAATAACAGAACGTTATTCTTACCTCTCGTTATGAACGCGATTGTTTCTTCTGTGTCTCAGTGTCATTTATCCAAAATTTGTATCTTTAAAAAAAAGGTATTTATTTAGTAGATCAGTTTCTAGTAGCCGATGGATGGCGATGTGTGTATGTTAAAAAAAATACTTATAAACATTTTTGCTAAAACTAAAAGTTATATTCAAAAGAAAGCATAATAATTATAATAATATAGTGGGACATTAACACACACGGTCATCTGATCCCAAACTAAGCAGAGCTTGTACTATGGAAACCAGATAACTGGTAATATACTACATATAATACTTTTTTTTTGTAAATATGTACTTAAATATAGATAATTACACTCAGACACAAGACAAACAGACATATATAAACAAATGTTTGTCTCGGGTGGGAATCGAACCCAGGACCTGCGGCGTGAAAAGCAAGCATCTGACCGACCACGCCACCGGCCCATTAAAAAAGAAAAAGAATATTTATTTTTAACATCTTATTGCTTATGTCCCTTAAACAGTTCAGTATCTACTCATATTTCCCATTATTTCTACTATAAAAATAAACTGTTTCACACAAAACTTTATCACACCTTTCATTCCCCATTTTAGGCACAATGGCGGTTCATATCAATTGTTTTGTCATACCTAGTAATAAAACCTTTACACGACTGGCGGGGGGATTATTGTGGGTTAGTTTCGGGGAAATTGCGAGGGAACAATCCCTTGAGAAGGTACCTAATAGTATTTATAATGCTAGTGAGTGGGATTAAAACGCTGGTTCTCAAAGTGAGTTGTGACCTCTTTGTGGGACAATACACGCGTGTTGAAAATTATTAATCCCGGAGAAATTTAGAGTTTTTGGAGAAATTAAAATTATGAGGATTTTTACGATCACTACAACAGTTTTATCAAAGCTTAGAAACATCTTAAGATTTTATTTATTGGTACATTTATATTTATGCAAAGTAAATAATTGTGACCATTTTTTTGTAAATTTTTGTAATGTTATTAGTATTATGTTATACATTCGCAAATATAATTCTGTAAACCAAAACCATATGGAGGCTCATTCCACTGCTACCTTCTCACCGATAATCATTCGTAATCACGAGTGAATCGGTGTACTAGGCTGGCGGGTTCCATCGTAGGCTACTTCATTGCTTAACATCAGGCAAGTTGTAGTCAAGCGCCAGCCTACCGCAGAAAAAAAAAACCTTTTCTCATATCTACCGCTGAGCGCCGCCGCCCTGGGATAAAAGCGTATATAATTAAAAAATTACTTTCATTAATATCATTTGTTTTTTGTTAAAAGACACGTTAAGTTTGGACTAGTCCAGTCTGGACTACAGCAGCCTTCGGGTAGGATAAACAATTGTAACACCTGTCCAGTGTCCGGCATTTATTTAAAATCGGGGACCCCATAATGTTTGAGCATCACTGGATCAAGTAGTACGTGACCCCAAAGACTTGTTAGGAGTAAATGTTTATTGTGCTCAGGAATTGTAAAAGCTTTCTGTAGTGTTTACGATGTTTATTTTGTAATGTATATAATATTGTTGAAATATAAGGTCGTGGGTTCGAACCCCGGTCGTGCCCGCACATCTTTGTGTGAATTGTTTCATCGCCGCTACTCAATATCGCTGAAGGGAAACATGATGGAACTCGAAACCGGCTTGTCATAGAACCAATGGTTTGAGGACATGTAAGATCCACCAACCTGCACTTGGCCAGCGTGTATGGATTAAGGCCTTAACTGTCTCAACTAGTAAGATAGTTGAGAGAAGACCATTGCCCAGCTGTACGACACTATAAAATGTATTGTTGATTACACTTATACTCATACTGAAATAAAAAAAATATTATCAATTAAAGTGGAACCATGCCTTGGAAAATTTTTGCATTGCCCATTGGTGACCATGTGTTCACCGACCATGAACGTAGTTCCAATCTTATGACCATGATCGGTGCAACTCGGCCGAAACGTCAACTCAAACTAAAGATGAGCCCTGGTATATCACGTAAAAGAAGTCACGGGAGGAAGCTAGCACTAAATAATGCACTTAACTGAACAAAGTTCGTCTAACGTGCAAATGAATTTCAGAGTTACGATTTAAATTGGCTGCCCGTAGTTCCGGAACTTTAAGCTCGAAAGCTATCATATTTAACAAGGTGCTTTTGGTTTAGTTACAAACTTTTAGCGGAAATACCGAATGTAGTTATTTGGTATTTCCCTAATGAAAATATATTTTTTTAACATTTTCGCTTTGTAGGTAGCCCGACTGGGTTGGTCCTTACCTTAAGGCGAAACTAGAGAGTAAATTAGAGAGTTTAGGCCTTAATTCACACACGCTCACTCATCTTACTAATTGAGAGAAGACCCGTGCCCAGTTGGGCCACTAAAAAGGGTTAAAGTGATACGGAGCCTCATTCCACTGCTACCTTCTCACCATATACCGGTATATTAGGCAGGCGTGGTCTATCGTAGAAGAAATCATTGTTTACCATCATGCAAGTCATGGTCAACCACAAGCCCATCTAAATATATAAAAGAAGAAACTGACTGATATATCAACGCAGAGCCCAAACCGCTGGGTCTGGAGACTCCAAATTTGGCACATAGGTTCCTTACGGGGTCTAGGGGTGCACTAAGAAAGGATTTTTCAAAACTCACTCTTTAAGGAGTTAAGGGTTCCAAAATTTGTATGGAGAAACAAGATTAGTGAGATCAATTTCGCGGGCAAAGCCGCGGGCGGAAGCTAAAATAAAAAAAAAGTTTATTTATAAAACTAAAATAAATGTCGGGTTTTTAAAAGACGTCGGCTTATTTTTTCGTCTTTATTAGTCTTGTTTTATCTCTTGGGTCTAGACTGTAAAATTAGATTCTAAAAACAGCAATTCATTTCAGCAAATCGTTCTAACAAAGTTCCCATCAAAAACATTGTGACGTCGGCGCGTCAAGCGATCTCATTACTTCCCCGGAAATTAATGTTTCCTACAGATAGCTCGCGAAATATTCACATAAATTATATCTGTTGACACAGGTATGAGCGTATCGTTTGAATAATGATATGTAAAGCATGTATTATAGGGTGACTGGTAATTATTGTAAAATATTTTACCACGTCAGTTCATAGTTACAAACAACTTTCCCAGAGAAAGTTTTGCTGGAGCAACTTTTTTCAATTAAATCCGTTAGGTATTTAATATCGACCCACGCAGTGGAAACGACGATCATTACCTAGCTTTCTACGTCCTCATACACTCGTTATCATCGTATTTACTGCGCGACTTTTTTATTCAGAAATAGGCTTGCGCTTGATTACAACTAGTATTATATTATCTATGATTACAACTTACCTGATGTTAAACAATGATGTAGTCTACGATGGGCCGCGCCTGCCCAAAGTGCTGAAAGTGGCAGTGGAATGAGACTCCATATAGTTAGAAACCAAAAAGGGGCCACAATCCCGACCCACCCCCTTAAAGGGTGTTACTAGACATCGTACCGGAACACGACAAGGCCGCCTAGCACTGCTGCTTTGTCTGGTGGGTGGTCACTAACCACGACCGAATCCTAGCACCAGTTAATTACCAGTAAACAAATAATTAATTAATTACCAGTTAATCGTCACCTGATTTCCACTACCCAGGGACCACGTATGGAGATTCAGATAGAAGGTGCAATCCCGCGGACGAAGGTGACTCAGCCCCCCAAAGTAAAGAGGCTTAATATAAAATTGAGAATTTAATTTGACAAAAGTCTAGCTCAAATATATTTTTTCTTAAATCAAATCAAATCAAATCAATTATTTATTTGCCAAGAATACATTACAATTTTTTACAGGGTCAGATCTTATGTCCTTAAAAGTCATTGTATTCTGCATGCGAGCAAGCGTGCAAATTATTATTAATATTATTAAAACAAATTTATATTTAAATTATTAAAACATATTATTAAAATTCTTAAAACATATTATTAAAATTATTAAAATGAATTATTATTATTGACTACTACACAACATAATTAAAATTAATAATACTATTAACACCTTAATAATACTTTTAACCCGCTCAACCGCCTTTATAACCCTTTTATAACTCAATTCTAAGAATGTAATTAAGTAAGTACTACATCTTTCTATAGAGAGCCTTCAAAGACACACCTGAATAAACAGATATGGCCTATAAAGGGAACCATAATCCCTTCTCAAAGAAAACCTTTCAGACTTTATCGCGCCGAATTTACATGTCAATGTGGCTTATGAACCTCTATATAATAGACTGAGGCAGCCTCAGCGGTGAAGAGGATAGTACGTTCACCTCTCGCCGCGTCTGTATCGCGGGTTCGAATCCTGCGATGATCCGAGAGCAGCGGTAGTGCAGAATAACCGCCTCGCATTTGAAATATGAGGTCGCGGTTTCGATTTCCAAACGTACTCACACATTTTTATGTAAATTGTTTCATCGGTGCTGCTCTGTATCGGTGGTGGAAACTGACTCTAAGAAATTATCATTGGAGGACTTGTAACATCCACTATTACGCACTTGGCCAGCCTCAGGCCTCCAGGCCTTAACTCTCACAACTCGTAAGATAGTTGAGAGAAGACCCATGCTCAGCTGTGGGACACTAAAAAAGGATTCGACTGTACAGTAAACTGTAAAAAAATACCAATATTCACCCTTATACCTATGGGTATAGAGTTGAATTCATGAAATGAAATTAAATGAAAAATTATGCTTTATCTTTTTTGAGACTCAAGTCAAAATAGTCCAATTTCTCTTCCTACCGTGCAGTGAATGACTGGTAACTACTGAGAAACCCTGCCAAAAAACTAGTAGGCCTTATAGTATTGTCTTAGATTTACGCGAATATCACACATTGAAAAAAACTACTTTTTAACGGATTTTATCGCGGTTTATTTTGTTTTTAGTAGGCCTTTTTTTCTTTTTTAAATGAAGTACTTACTTATATCTATTACATTTTGTTTAATGTGTTGTTTTACTAACTATACGACTAATTTGCTGAAATAAGAGATCACTACGAGATTCAAATTACCACCTTTTGCTAATCACAACTCATTTTAACTAACAAACCACTAAAGCAGTTAACAAAAACGTCCAAAATAAAACACAATAATACTAATTTCGCAAATAAAAGTGCTTATCATCGCGCCAGTCATGAAAAACAATGAACAAAGGCCTCTGTCAGAAACAGTAACGAGAATGCTTACTTGTTACGGTCTGACGTAAATAAGGTAACGTTTTACACTTGTAACTGTTTCTTTGATCAAAAATAACTAGTTAAACCATTTTTGGATTTTACTTATGAATTTTTTTATAACATCGCCTCGCCGGGTGTACCGGGTTTCTTTTATAATAATAACTAGCTGCCCCAGCGAACTTCGTACCGCGTATTTATTAAAAAAAAAATCACTTTGGGGTATGAAAAATAGATATTAGCCGATTCTCAGACCTACTGAATATGCATAAAAAAATTTCATAAGAATCGGTCAAGCCGTTTCGCAGGAGTATGGCAACGAAAACTGTGACACGAGAATTTTATAGATAAAATTTATTGCGAAAATATTACAAACAAAAGCATAAACAACGGACCTCAAACTAGGAACATGTTCTGTATCTTGATGGTCCAGACAATTTATACAAAGAGGTTTATAAAGTGAGACCGTGAAGTAATAAACGAGTCTTCAATTCGAAGCCAGGGAGACGACGAGTTAAAGCTGAATGTAAGTACCCTGTTTGTTCTCACACTTTAATATTAATATTAATAATGGTTTGGTCATGTGGAGAAGATCATCTATCATCCTACCATTGACGGAAGGTATATACTCTGCAGAGGAGAGTGGTAACGCTGGTAGAGGATGTTCTAGGAAGACATTCGCTGATCTCATCAGTGATCCCCTTCAAAAGGGACAGGTGCGTAGCACTCACAACCGCCGTGCTTGTATGACGAGATGTATGAATATAAGTAAGGATGTTTAGATCGTAGCAAGTGGCGCTCTTTAGTCCCTGCCTACGTTCGTGGGGAAAAAGGCGTGATTGTATGTATGTTTGTAATAATAATATTATTTTCCAACTTAAGCAATCATATTTGCTTGTGTTATGGGTATCAGAAACAGATATAATATATTACTACTACTACTACTTAAATACATTTTTTTTGTAAATTTATTCATACATATCTATAATAGATAAATTACACCCAGATAAAGAACAAACAATCGTGCTAATCACACAAAGATTTGTCCTGCTTTTTGACTGCTAAGTCGAAGGTCGTGGGAATCGAACCCACGACCTTCGTTTTAACTTGTCAGGATCACTAACCACTACACCGCCAGGCCAGTCAAATTGTAATTATTATTAAATTATGAATAATTCTTATATAATAACACAAAGCATAAATGAATTTTTAATAATTCTAAAATTTAAATTAATCGTTTTGTTATTATTTTTAGTTGAGAGAGTATTAACAAATAGTGTTCGATTCCCACCCAAGTCAGATATTTGTGTGATGAACACGTCTATTTGTCTTGTGTAATTATTTACACTTATATGTATTTGCAAAAGAAAAGTATAATACGTAGTATATTACCAACTATCTGGTTTCCATCCATAGTACCTACAAGCTCTGCTTAGTTTGGGATCAGATGACCGTGTGTAGTAATATCCCACTATATTATCATTATTATTACTGTCAAAATGTCATCAAGCTGTAAAATATTTTGTAAAGATCGTCACTCCTTGAATATGAAAACGTTCTACACCACATTCGCCATTCACGAACATAATTATGTAGCAAGAATAACGGTAGGTACGAATAACAGAAACGAAATATTCTTCAAAAGAAAAGTTGTAGACGAATAAGTCTTTCACAGATATCGGAAAGAAGAGAATAAAACATCGACAAATAACCAAAGACTGTATAAAAGTATAAAATGAATAATCGGGTATTACGAGAGGCTTCGTACATTTATTTGTCTGTTTATACCGTTCGCTGGGGCTGCCAAGTTGCCAATAAAAACATTTTCATAGCCAGCATTAAAACACTGGCGAAAGTGAACGCCCTCAAATAATCAATACAGGGACCCTCCACGCCGGCAGCCGGGCGCAGGTACAACCCCTCCACCCCGCTCCCCTCTCCCCGGCTATAGAATAGACAGACAGCCCGTGTAGCAGTTGAACGTCAATATTTTATACCGGGGACGGCATTACCGCAGGTGCTAAAACGGTTGCTTCGTCAAAGTGACGTTCTTCCCAAATTGGAGATATTAAACACCTTGAAATAAGATCCGCTTTGTTATTTGCTTCTTCAACGTTACATTGTAATAAATTAAACGTAACTCATGCTTGTAGATCATAACTTGCATTGAGAAGAATGTCACCTAAACTGTAATTAATTATTTAAGTTAGTTAAGTATGAATATAAGGCCTCCTCACATTATAAGTAACAGGCACGCTGTGTATAAACAACAGCTCAACTTTGCTGTTGTTGCGCGACGTGCACACTTTGTTCACGACATTACTACGCTTGAGAAACACGTATGTCCAATGTGGGGGGAGTAACAGCCAGCGGCGATCATGATGTCGCAATGTGGCTGGCAAGATGTGTGTATAGAACTCACAGCGAAAATAATGTTACCTAAATTGTAATTAATTTTAGGTTAGTTCATTTCTTTAAACCTTTTCAGTACCCCTGGGCACGGGTCATCTCTCAATCTTACGAGTTGATTTAGGCCTTAATCTAAACACGCTGGCTAATTTCGGTTTATTGAATGTTAGTTGTCCTCGAATGATTATTTCTTAGACATGTCGGTTTCCTCACGATGTTTCCCTTCACCAATATTGAGGAGCGATGAGGTGAATGAGTTAAGGTTAGTCAAGTATTATTAATCGCTTTTCGAATGTAATTAAATGAATTTATGCCTCCCCATATTGAACGTACGTGTGTCTCAAACGCTTAGGTAAACGTACTCGTATGAACTATATGAAGTCCAGATTGCTGTTGTCGCGCGAAGTGCTCACATTGTTCATTATGTTCGTACGCTTGAGGAAAGCGTATGCCTAATGGGAAGCTAAAATTCACCGGAAATCATGAGCTCGCAATGTGATTGGCTAGATCAGGATGAGGGTAAATGAGCCGTTTTAGGAAGTCTCTGTCTGCATATTATGATGGTTATATATTTAGCACAAGGGCAAAATTAATAGAAAATATACTACAAAGTGATGAATTAGTACCATCTAGAACGAAATACAAATTAAAAATAATAAAACATTAAACGATTTACCATTAAAATTGTATCAAATAATAGCCCGTTAAACGTTTAATCTGAGAGAACTATATTAAAATCAATGTCGCTGTTACAATGCAACATTACGATTGGTACCTACGTGTTAAGCAACATTGATAAAAACTGTTACAATGTTTCATAATTTAATACAAACATGCTTGATGGATAGAGGTAAAACTCTTGTTAATCTTTGTTCAGCAGTTTATGAGTTCGATTCCCACCAAAGACAGACATTTGTGTGATGAACATGTCTGTTTGTCTTGAGTCTGAATGTAATAATTATCTATATTGTTAGGGTTGGTGCCAAAATAATGCCTTTGAATGTTGATAAGCTGCCTTTATTGATATTTAACAATGATTTAGAACAGTAGAAATATCGAATGGTACGGAGAAAAAATTGGTGTGTTAACCAAATGGCCACGTTGGTCGGTCTTGAAGGAAGGAGCGAACGAATGATGGAGTGAGTCAAAGGTAGTTTCCACGGCGGCCCAAGGGCTTTTTGCTTATCCTTAACATACTCCGCCCCCTTGAAAGCTATGCTTTTAAGAATTTTCATGATTCAACAGGTAGAACGCAGACTCTATTTAAGGCTCTTCGGATCGTGCCTTTTGACGTAGTTATGTCCACAACTCTGCATTGGCCATCACTTCCGATGAAGAGTTTTTGCACGCGTCCCAAAATCCACTTCAATGGTGGTAGATTGTCATCTCGTACAACTACCATTGCTCCAATTTGAATGGGACCAGCGTTGGAGGTTTTCCACTTGACCCGTTGCTGAAGTTCAGTTAAAAACTCCTTGGACCATCTTTGCCAAAAATGTTGTCGCATCCTCTCAATCTGTTGGTATCGGTTTATGGCTATTCTTTCGGTAGTCGGAGAGGCTATCGACGATAACGGTCGCCCGACAAGGAAGTGTCCGGGTGTCAAAGGGTTAAAATCTGACGGATCTGATGACATAGGCGTCAACGGACGCGAATTCAATATTGCCTCGATTTGCGAAAATAAAGTGGAAAGTTCCTCAAATGTAAGATTGGCATTGCCTGCAATGCGCTTTAGGTGGAATTTGGCCGCTTTAACTCCAGCTTCCCAGATTCCACCAAAATTAGGCGCGTACGCTAGGCTAAATTTAAATTCGATTCCTTCGTGCACCCCGAATTCGCTGACGGACTCGTTTACCGATTTTAACATTCTTCCTAATTCGTTATTTGCCCCTACAAAATTCTTACCATTATCACAGTAAATTGTTCGAGGTTTGCCTCGCCTTGATATGAATCTACGTAAGCACAATATAAAAGCGTTAGTACTCAGCTCACTCACAACTTCAAGGTGCAAGGCCCTAGTGCAAAGACACACAAAGAGACACATATAGCATTTGCTAGTCTTAGCGCCACGTCCCTTACGACTAGAAATATAAAAAGGCCCGGCGAAATCGGTACCACAGATCTCAAACGGAGAGGCTGGATTAACCCTATCTTGAGGTAAGTTTCCCATAATAGTTTGAACGGTTTTACCCTTAATTTTTACACATTTGACACACTTGTTTACGGTTTTTGTGGCGAGAACTCTCCCGCCGATAGGCCAGAAGTTCTCACGCACCGAGCTTAATAACTGCTGAGGGCCACAATGCAAAAGACGAATATGTTCTTTATTAAATAACAGCTTGGAAAATGTATGTTTAGAGTCAATTAATATTGGATGTGTTTTGTTATAAGGTTGCAATGAATTTTGAATGCGCCCTCCAACCCTTAAGATATTTTCGTTATCCAAAAAAGGATTTAACGATAAAATGTTGGATTTAGAATTCAACCGACCTGTAGATTTTAACGAGTGAATATCTTTTGCAAAGGAAATTTTTTGTGATAGTTTTGCTAATATTTTCAATGAATTTTGTAATTCTTGTACTGTAAGCATACCTGTTATTTTATTATTTTTATTTTTGACATTGTTTATAAAACGTTGTACATAACATAAAACTCTTTGCAATTTATATAGATTTGAAATTTTGTCAAACGGAAAAAATTCTGGTTCATATTGAACGTTTGTAAATAGACTAATCTTTGTTTCAGGTAGAGTTATATTTACTAAATTTGCTTGCTGAGGCCACTGATCCTCCGATTCAGACAAAAATGAAGCACCATGCCACCACAAGTTATTGTCTTTTAGTTCTTGTGGCTTGACACCCCTTGAAGCAAGATCTGCCGGATTAATATTAGTTGGTACATAGCGCCAAGTATGCTGGGAAGTTAGTTCGCGTATTTCCTGAATACGGTTGCTCACAAAGGTCTTTAAAGTTTTTGGTTGGGAATTAATCCATCCCAAAACAATTGTTGAATCTGACCAAAGAATACAACGTGAGATTACAAATCTTTGTATCTAAATGATTGTAAAATCTTTGCAAGCAATCGTGCACCCAACCTAGCCCCCATTAACTCTTGGCGTGGTATAGTTAACTCCGGCTTCAGAGGGGCTACCTTAGCCTTAGCACAAATAAGGTGAATATGTATATTTCCTGCTTTGTCCACGGATCTCAGGTATCCACATGAACTATACGCTATCTGAGACGCGTCCGTGAAAATGTGGATCTCTATATTTACTGGCTCTAGGCAAACAACATGCCTGGGCACCTCAAGAGAGGAAATAGAATTTAAATTGTTTATAAATTCAATCCATTGAATTTTAATATTGTCTGGGACAACATCGTCCCAATCAGTTTTTAATAACCACAACTTTTGTAAAATGGATTTTGGAGTTATAGTAATCGCTGATAATAACCCTAGCGGGTCAAAGATTTTTGAAGAGATTGACAAAATAGAACGTTTAGTTACTTTAGGTTCGATTTTAAGTTCAGTTGAAAATTTTAAAACATCAGATTGTGGATACCATTTTAGCCCCAAAACATTTGACTGTTTGCTAAAATCTTGGCAGCCACTAGTTATAGGAATGTCTTGTAAAATTTCTGGAGCATTTGTACGAAACTTGCGTAAGGGAAAACACGCTTGTGAAAGTTTGTTAATGACGTTATGAATTATAAATTTTAAATGTTGTTTTGAATTAGAACTTGTATTTAGATCGTCTACGTAAAAGTCGTGCTCAATAACACACTGTACGTCAGGATTGTCCGTGCATTCACGTGACAATTCTAATAAACAACGCGTACTTAAAAATGAAGCTGAGGCGGTCCCGTATGTTACAGTATTCAACCGTCTTCAATTACTTTGTCGTTGTTGATGCAAAGTGGACGTGCATATTGTTTATTGCGCTCAATAAGAAAATAAATATTACACAAAAATAAATATTAGTGTGTGCTCAACATGTTTGACCGAGAAAACTAAGTGTGTCACTTACGAGTTCTTACGCTGACCTAGTACCTATACTGCAAATACGGTAGTAGATATCTGGTAATAAATTATTATTTTACTTATGGTAAATGATAATCAGTTAAATAATGTCTAACTTTAGCCCGTTTGGGCGGAGCCGAATTACCTCAAGAAGCCCTCCACCTCCTTCACCGTCTTCTCATACAACTGCAGAGAATCTACCGCCTATCCCTAGCGAGTTGCCTCCTGAAGTTGTCCCTACGGAGGAAATACAGAGATGGCTGTCGCAAATAAACTGTATATTGGAAGAAGTTTGTTCAGTCGCAGGTGAAGGAAAACTAAACTCAGAACAGAAATTGCGAATAACTAATCTGTGTCGGAAAGCCACTAGTGGAGCATCTCATATGGCAGTTATGTATCAGTCGTTGAAACAAAAAACTGTTCTAGCCCATCATACTATCAAGCATCTACAGGATAATCAAAACATAGTAAAGACCCTTGAGAGTTTTAAGGAAGTTGTTGTTGAAAATACCTGCAATATACGAGTACCTACTGAGAGGAAATCGTTCGCCGACATGGTGAAGAAGGGTAGTAATAACTTTGTTCGCCCAAATAGCCTAAAATCTATTACAATTTACCCTATTGACAAAAAAACAAGTAGCGAAGAAACAAAGACATTGATCCAAAATATAATTTCCCCGGAAGAAATGAAGTTACATGTTCGTGGCGTCAGAAAAATAAAAAACGGCGGCGTTATTATTAGCACTGAGACCAAGGACGATATTGAAAAATTGAAAAACTCAAGACAATTAATATCATCGGGCTTCACAGTAGAAGAACCTACTAAACGCCGTCCAAGAATTGTCGTCATTGGTGTCCCTACTTCACTGAGCGAAAAAGACGTGTTCGAGTGTATTTTCAAACAAAATTTGGCGACAAAAGTTCCCGAGCTAACTTGTGAGTCATTTATATCATCAATTAAACTTAGCCATAAATCGGGTAAGAAGAACACTCCATCGTGCAATTATATTATTGAAGTTCCATCTAGCATAAGGAAAATCCTGATCAATCAAGAAAGAGCTTTTATAAATTGGACTTCTTGCCCGGTGAGGGACTTCACAATAGTTACGAGGTGCTACAACTGCCAACAATACGGACACGCAGCTAAGTTTTGTCGTGAAACCTCCCCCACTTGTGGCCACTGTGGAGACCTAGGACATTCTATGAGTGAATGTGAGAAAAAAGCTGCTCCTCCTACCTGCGCAACGTGCAAAAGATTTAAAAAACCCAGCGAACACAAAACTGGAGATGAAATGTGTCCAGCGCGAAAATATGCCGAGGAAAAATACATGAACTCTATTGATTATGAGGGCGCCTAAGGGCGCTATACATCAAATATAGTTAGTACAGTATACTCGAGCCTACGTTGTTCCTGATCCATATAAATGATCTATGCAGATTAGAACTTCGAAACGGGCTTATTGGTACCTACGCGGTTTACACCGATGCGGAACAATAACATACAGTTATTACCTAATTAACTACATACCTATTACCAATAACATATTGGCGCACAATAACAACTGTCGTTTTAGTGCTGACTCCGCATGCGTCTGCCCCACTTTGGAATAAAACTGATTCAATTAAATATCTAGGTATTACACTTGACAATAACCTCAATTACCGTAATCATATTGACCTACTTACAAGAATACGTAAATTAATTTATATTTTCAAAATACTTCCTAGCAGTTTTTCTGCTTCCTAGGGCCCTATTTGTACAAAAAATTAGATCTATATGACATTAGATTTATATAGTTTAAGGTTAATCAAATGTAACGTATTTTTGTCGGATTATTTAAAATATTATTTTATTTTATACATAAAAAAAAAACTAATTTTAAGTTTTTTTTTTTAGATTGGGTATCTTATTATATTAGAATTATTTTTAAAAAAGTTATTATTTTTGTGTAATCATTATTATTCTTACGTTATTATTATGTAGTGGTAACAACCCCGACACACAGGTTCCACCTAGTTCGGGAAATAATGTAATTATACTAGCTTACTATAACTGTTTCCGATTGATATGTAAAATGACGACTTGAATTTAATAAATTTTATTATTATTATTATATATTGGCTTCTGACTACATGTAACGATTGTCATAGATGTGTAAATAAGTAAACTATAATAAGTAAGTAACACTTGAAGCGGTTTAGTGTTGTCATCTCTCCACAGGATCAATTGTAAATTACGCTGAGAATCGTCAAGCATAATTTGTCTGTACATTTTTTCGATGTCAGCTGTTACAACGAATGCGTTTTGACGAAATCTCAACAAAATTGACAAGAGGTCATCCTGGATGACTGGGCCAACCAGCTGTATGTCGTTGAATGACTTACCAGAGGAAGATTTGCACGAAGCATCGAAAACCACGCGCAAACGTGTAGTCTCACTGTCTGCTCGTATAACGGCGTGGTGGGGCAAATAATACCCAAAATGTGGACGATGAACTGGTGTTAGATGACCCATTCGTTCATATTCATCGAGAAAAGATGCGTATTCATTTTTAAGGGAAGGATTTTTATTTAATTTGCGTTCTAAATTTAAAAATCTTTGACGCGCAATGTTGAAAGAATCACCTAAAGCTAATTCTGGTGATTCAACTAATGGAACCTTTACTGAAAAACGGCCATCAAGAAGTCGCACAGTATTTTGTTGGAAATGAGTTTCACAGAACTCCTCAGTTTTAGAAAATAATCGTGCTTTGAGAGACGGCAACTCTTCTATTTCCCAAAATTTTGTTAACGTATCTTGAATGCTCTGGGAAAAATTACAAAATACATTTTTTGTTTGATTTAAACAGGTATCTTTACCTACCGGGCCGGATATTAACCATCCGAATTTTGAAGTTTGTAATGTAGGCATATTTCGTCCGAGTTTAATTTGCCTTGGATTTATAATATCCCAAAAAACGTCTGCTCCTAATAAAATATCTATATCAGAAGGACTAAAGAACTCGGGATCTGCTAATTCGATATTAGAAGGTAAGTTAAGCTGCGATGGATCAATGTTTATGCTTGGAAGTTTGTTTGTAATCTGAGGTAAGACATAACATGAAACATTGATATGAAACTGATTTATTCGAGATTTTATTTTTATATTACAGTGTTGAGCTGTGTTTATCATTGCATTATTTATCCCAAAAACAGTAATGGGATGTTTGTTTGTGTAAGCTATGTTTAGTTTATTTTGCAGGTTAGTGCTTATAAAAGAAGATTGACTTCCATTATCTAGAAGCGCTTTAACTAGGTAAGTATTATTCTGATTATCAAATATTTCTATGAGCGCAGTGCAAAGCAGTACCTGACTTGGCATGACGACAGACATCGATATAGCAGGAGCACCAGCATTTGCCTCGGAAGATGAAGGTAAGTTAGAACTTTGATTATGCTTTACTTCCTTATTTTTATGTAATAACGTATTGTGTTTTATGTTACAGAGTTTGCAAGGGCCTCGGAAGCAACGGATGGCTTGGTGACCTGGTCTCAGGCAGTTAGGGCAAAGCTTGTGCTTAGTTACTTCCTTAAACTTCAAGTCTAAATTTAAACCTTTAAACTTTTCACACTCATGAACAAAATGCTTTTGATTGCAAACAGGGCAAGGTTTATTACATAAATCATTAAAATTACTAGAAGTTACAAAAGATTTAGTATGTGGAAACGAACGCTGAGTTTGATACTTAACCTCTGATTTGGTAAACTGTGCTGTCTCCAAGACATCAGCTCTGTTTCGAAGAAACTCATAAAATTCATCTAAAGTTGGTGAAATAGATAAAGTACTACGATGTTCCTCCCATTTGCGACCTGTGGCGCCATCTAGTTTAGACGTCATCAAGTAAATAATTATAGTGCTCCACTGTTCCGTAGGTTCTTTTAATAAATTCAACGCGCGTAAATTTTTAGTATAATGATCAATCATATAGCGTAATGATTTATAAGATTCCTTTGTAATAGACTCAAAATTAAATAATGATTTCAAATGATTGTTTACTAAAAGCCTGTGGTTATCGTACCTTTCACATAGTAGGTTCCATGCCAAACCGTAGCTATCTCCCGTAAATTCAATTGACTTGATAACTATGGCTGCACTATTTTCTAATGAAGACCGAAGATAATGAAATTTATTTATCTGTGGGATTGAGTTATTTTTATTTATTAACGCATCAAAAGTATCACGAAATTCAAGCCACTTTGAATAGTTACCATCGAATTTTGGAAGATTTATAGTTGGTAACTTAACATTAAAGTTGTTGTGGCAAGTGGAGGCGCTGCACTCTGATTTATTTTCAATGTTGTTTATATTGATACTAGTTGTGAGATGAGCTTGAGATGCATTTTCTATAATAAGTTGTGCAATTGAAATTAAATTACAAAAACTTTCCTCAAAGGTTTCTCTTTCTTCGAGTTCAAGTTCACACTCTGGATCTAAAGATTCAATTTTAGATTGTAAATCGTCAAATTGAGCAAATAACGACTGAAACCTGTCTAATTTGAATTGTAGTTCAGTAAGCTGTAATTTAGTTATTTGATCTGGCTGAATTGTTTTCAAAAGATCTAAATGCTTTTTGAATAATGTTATTCTAGCCTTTATGCTACTGCGAGATAACTTTAACTTTTTAATATCGTCCGACATTATTTACGATATAGGTAAGTGTGAAGAGGCAAATAACGTAAAGAGAAAGAGTCAATAAACGATAATAGAATAGTAAATAAGTTTAATGTTGTCCTACCAGACTGAATCCGGAATGCAGTGTAGGTCCGCTGATCATACACCGTTTGCCAGCACCAACCTCTAGAGTTACCTCTCTTTGGTGCTGCACCACACAGTCACTTGGTATGTGATTGCACGGACAGCAAGCCTGGGGGCCTGCAGCAAACCAGGAAGCTGGAATAGGCGGCAATAAAGCGTGAGGTCACGATACTAAAGTTGTTATTATTTACCTACTGGTATTATGGCCGGGAATAGTTGGTTTAAGACTCAAAAACGATTGTTTAATTTAGTTGAAATCTAAATAAGTATGAATTATGTAAAAAGTATTGTAATAGACAAGTGCTACACAATTATTTGTGCCTGCCAGATAGAAAGAATTAATTGTTTATAGTTGATGGGTATGCACTTCGTTTATATGTTTGTATTGTGTTACATAAGATCGTCTTTGTCAATAAGTTAGTTAACAAAGGAGGTTGTACTTTGAATATGTTTATGTTTCAAATAACTTTTTAAGTTTAATAAGATCGTCTTTGTTAGTAAGATACTTAACAAAGGAAGTTGTATTTTGATTATGTATAAGTAGGTATAGAAGTTAGGTTAAGAAAATAAGCAATCGTAGTTGAAATAGTGCTATAAAGTAGTGCTATAAATGCAATGTTTAGGCAAGCCGCTAGCGGTGTGATTAGCAAAGCAGTATTTCAAACGATGTTATTTTCTTAATGTAGGTAGGTAATATAGAAATGCATACAAATTGAATAGATGCGTAGATACTCGGTACCTAATAATAATTGTAGTTTAAGCAGCAAGTTGATTAATTTTGTATTACGACTAAATGTTTTTTAGGCAAGATTATAAAGGCACCCACCCGCCTGTTTTTAATGAGAGTCACTGTCAAACAGAGGCAATATTGAAAGCTAGTAACTTGTAATTATTAATGTAATTTACCTTGAATTACTGTGGATACTTCCCCAATCGAGTAACTATGAATGTCGATCTCCGTTATTTCGAGCACAACACAACAGCACTTTCCGGAAATTAGCAAACGGGTCAGTGATGAGTAATCCAACGATTTTGAGATTTTGTAGTTGTTCCAAGTCCAGCCGCAGATAGATTAAGCAGCCAGGTGATTGTAACAAGAAGGATTTGTATTCTTCGAGCGGTCACTACGTAGTATTCGTCGACTTGATTTGCCGCGTGCCACGTTGCGTCCGCGCCGCCGCCGTGAGTCGGTATTTTGTCAGAAATACGCGTTGCCCGCCGAAAACTAGACGTCAGGGTCACCAATGTTAGGGTTGGTGCCAAAATAATGCCTTTGAATGTTGATAAGCTGCCTTTATTGATATTTAACAATGATTTAGAACAGTAGAAATATCGAATGGTACGGAGAAAAAATTGGTGTGTTAACCAAATGGCCACGTTGGTCGGTCTTGAAGGAAGGAGCGAACGAATGATGGAGTGAGTCAAAGGTAGTTTCCACGGCGGCCCAAGGGCTTTTTGCTTATCCTTAACAATATTAACCCTCGGATTCATAAAGTCTTCACTTCAACCCTTTTTAGTATCCCACTTAAACACACGGGCACGGGTCTGAGATGAAACAATTCACACAAAGATGTGTGGACACGACCAAGAATCGAACCCGCGACCTCATATTTCTATTCGGTATAGAGACAGTTTGAGACCCAGAGACGAATATAGGATACTTTTTAACCGACTGTGCAAAAAGAGGGTTAAGGTTTAGCGCGATAACTGTTTTTTTTTTTAACTTATTAAAGGGACCTGGTACACAGTAAGGAAGCAACTCGTAGGACTACTTACACAAATACATAAATAAAATAAAACGTTGCCGCCTTTGGAAGAAATCATAACAATATAAATAAGTACTGTGTGTGTGTGTGTACTTACACCTAAATATCAAATAGATATATCTGCGGTTGGAGTTGTGGGCGGAAAACTATTTATCAGAAAAGTCACATGCGTGTACACAGATACACGTGCCATACTTAAGAACCCTCTCTCTTTTGTCGAGAGTTAAAAACTGCAGGAGTAATCAAATTTAATGTCCGCTGAAACATTTTATTCAACACACTGCCTGCTGTCTAAACTGATTCCCGTGAATTTTGTCTGTGAAACGAAATTTTCGTTCCCAATGCGCTTAAGAGCTTTGCTGAGGTAGGCGAGCTTTTATTTACTGTCAAAGTGCTAGTGCATTTAGTTTTTAATATAAACCTCTTTTGAAGGGGTCAACTTTAGAAACTCTGTCTGGTGGGAACAATGCTTTTAATGAAACAGCGATTTTATATTACACTAGTTTAGTGATTCATCTTTTATACATTTAAAAATCAATTGCTCTTCGTTACGGTGCATCCGCACCGCAGTTACTTTTTGTTGAGCAACATTTTGCGACACGGTAACATTAAATAACAATCTCTAACTTATGAGACTCGTTGTTACTAATTGTTGAGTGTTCAACAAAAGATGCATTTTAGATGCTGTGGTTTCTACCTATCATATGAAAATTTACTAAGCAGGTATGGGATCACAACACTGGAAAACAGACGCGGGTATTTGGATGCAATTACCTTATATAAGGTTGTAAATAATAAATTCGACGGCATAGAACTGTGCAACATGCTTTGTTACGCGGTTCCTAGAACTGTGCATAAGCGCACCGTACGTGCCGGTAGTTTGTTCGCTGTGTGTTCTTGCCGTTCAAACTCTGGCAAGCGCTCACCGCTTCGTCGTATGGTCGACTCCTACAATAGGACTTTTGAACATATAGACATTTTTGCATGCTCACCCTGTAAGTTCAAAAGTCTTACCCTCAACGAACTTTTATTAATGCCTGGTGCTATTTAGTCTTTGACTACTCTTGATATTTTATTTTAGTTTTCTATGTTATATTTACTGGTGATGGTGTTTATGATTTTATTAAAACCTGTTTCGCAATGCGTCTCTAGTGACGACATATTTTGTTTAAACTATAGTCGAATCTGTGGAAAACGTTGTGGGCTACAATATTATATTGTGTTTTGATTTTATTTTCTGTTATAATGTGTATATTGTAGCTGTTTGTTGTTCCTTAATTTAAAAAAATTAAAAAAAAATAAAAAATAAGATCACAAAGAATAACTTTCGACAACAATCGAGCACGACATATATCGACGCATTGTTGAGGTAACATTATCTAACAATGTTATCGATTGTTAGAGCAACATTGACTAACATGGCAACATTTACTAACATTGAATAACTTATTGCTATTGAGTGTTGCTCAGTAACATTTGAAAATATTGCTCAACAAAAAGTAACTTCGGTGTGGATGCACCGTTAGTCTCGTTAAAACTCGATAACGGCTGAACCGATTTATCTTATCTTGGTCTTGAAATGTTTAAAAGATGAGAAAAATTCGAATAATAGCCGGGAAAACCCAAACAAAAGCAGTCGATTTAGGCAGTACGAAGTGTGCTGGGTCAGCTAGTTTTTAATAAAAATGAATCACTAAAATATCTATACTCGTAGATAGACTAAAAAAGCTTCTATGTATCACAATTTATTGGTAGTCTAGTCTTAGACTTACATAGTTGTCAATAATAGATGATCCAGCATTCACCACAAATAAGGATGCAAAATATACAATTTAAAGAATTACCTACCTAACATTACCTAACTTAGGTGTTTTTTTAATTCTATAATAGACTTGCGCTTGACTACAACACTTGCCTGATGTTAAGCAATGATGTAGTCTACGATGGGACGCGCCAGCTTAGTTTAGCGATTCACTCGTGATTACGAATGATTTTCGGTGAGAAGGTGGCAGTGGAATGAGCCTCCATATGGTTAGATACCATTAAGAAGAATCAATCCGACGCACATTCTCTGCATGGTGTCACCAGACATCGCACCGGAACACGGCAAGGCCGATTGGCGGGGCGGCTTTGTCTGGTGGGTGGTTACTAACCACGGCCAAAGCCTACCACCAGTTTATTGTCACCTGATTCGCACCACCCGGGGACCACGTGTGGGGATTCAATTAAATGTTACTAATCCACGGACGAAGGTGACTTAACCCCCAAGTGCAAGTCGCACATATGCGTGCGCGGCGGAACACCCGGGGGTTTAGTAGGTACCCTTCGGAAGCCCTGCGCGTAAACAGGGTGGAGGATTCATAAAAAATTTCGCTTCAGGCAAAAAAAGGTACTAACAACGAGAAAAGTGCAACAAGTACCTTCGAAACAAAAAGCAACTGACGGAACGATAATTACCATATTTTTATTTCAAACGTAGACAGTACATCATAATAATATTATTGCATTCAATAATAAACCTTAACGAACAAGTTATAGAGTTGAAAATAGATTTACACTGAATGCCAGTTAGTTTAATTAATCATCGGAATAAAGGGAAAATCGAGCCGTTTTGTAACAAAATCGTCTAAAAATTTTAATGGCTGCCAAAGATTATGTCAGGTCTGTCTATTGATGGTCGTTGTTATTAGTTATGAAAGACGCGAATATTACATATTTTTAAACTTTCGCGTCGCATTATAAATATTTATATTTATCATAACGGGTAATTATCGAGCTCACCTTTAATTTGGCTTTACGTTTCGACACGGGTTGCACCGGTCGTGGTCGGAAGCAGACTGATCCAGCGAAAGATGAAAAATCAAGAAATATGCAAAGTTCAATCGGGAAAGTGGCTACAAACTATCCTCGGCGTGGAATCCAGTTTTACAGTTAACTCGATCTATTTGAACATCCAATATTCGAAAGATCGAAAAATATACTGAGTGTTGTGTGTAGGGTCCCTAACAATAGTTAACTAAATGATTACTAATGACTAATTACGGTAGTTAGAGAAAATGTTGTTCTGCGGCCGCCGTCATCAACAGAGTTCTTTCGCTGGATCAGTCTGCTTGCGACCATGATCGGTGCAACCTGCGTCGAAACGTAAAGCCAAATTAAAGGTGAGCGCGTTAATTGCCCGTTATGATAAATATAAATATTGACGCGAGTATTGTTTAGTAAACAATTTGTTATTGGATAACTTGTCTACACGGCAAGTTTAGGAATTGGTTTATATCATGTACTTACCTAATCAAATATTATATAACGACTAAAAGTTTTAAATAGCATCAATAAGTACCTATCTACAACATAAAAAAAACTAAATTATGTATAACATTTACACCGTCTTCCCTTTTTCAGATTTCTACTCTCCGCCACTGATAGGCACCTAGTGGGTAGTTCTCTGTAACAAATTTAAATTTTCTTCACAAAATATTCATCATACTTCAACTCCGCCTCTTTTCTCATTACCGTCAATATTAATACTGTAACAACTTTTAATTTTCTTAATAACTCTTAAAAGGAGCACTTAATTGGTTCTGCTAATTTGCGAAAAGTATAAGCGCAAAGTTTGCGAAACCAATTCAAACGGTTCTAAACTGAAATTACTTCGACTCACTTTAAATAGTAGGCCATCTCTGCTATAAATTTCATCAAATTACCCAATTTAATTAATAGGAGAAACCGCGAATACCTTGCTCCAATAATTTATGTTGTACCAATATTTCAGATAATTCGTCAGATAACTTAACTATCAGTTAAAACCGCATTGTTTCGAAGCAATCAACCAGTATTCTTTGTCGAGTGGTGACCTGTAACACAGTTTCTTTCTAACCTAACATGTGCACCAGCGATCCACAACCTCATTTAATAGCTTAAAGTTGAAATTTGTAATTGACTTTATGGTTGTTGGTAAGAAATAAACATTTTATTTATTTATTTATTCTAAGTTCAGACCGTCATGACCGGTAAAACGCGTGTCAAAACGTAAAGCCAAATTAAAGGTGAGTTTTTTTTTTGGGGATGACCTAACCCAATTAGCCGGACGGGCCTTTATTGGTTCACCGGACTATTTTGGTGAGCCGTGCGAGGACGGTCGAACCTATCAAGTACTGTGGCAACTGCCACGAGGGCTCCCCATGTGGGGATGAACCTTGGCTCAGGACGTTGCCGGACACTCTAGTTTTAGGGGATCGGGGGGCTTAAATGTGGGTGAATTAATTGCCTGATATGAATAATAATAATACTAATGCACCGCAAAAGTTGTACTTCTTTTTAAATTCTGTAATAGTTTTGCGCTTGACTACAACTTGCCTGATGTTAAGCAATGATGTAGTCGACGATGGAACACGCCTGACCAATATACCGACCGATTCATCATTACGAATGATTTACGGTAAGAAGGTGGCAGTAGATGCTGGCTCCATATGGTTAATAATCATAAAAGAGCTACAATTCCGATCCACCCTCTTAAATGGTATTTAAGTATGTATCTTTATTATCAAATTTCACAACAATACAATATTTCATTGCCCCACAAAACTGTTTCCACAGTTTGTCTGTGGGTACATACATTCAGGTTAACAATACCTAAACTATATACATATAAAATAGGTCGGTATAGGTGTACACTTATACATAATTCAAACGGCTAAGTAACTAAGAATTGTTTGAGTGATTTTACAAACTTATTTTTATCGTCCATATCCCTAATCTTGGCTGGCAAGCTGTTAAGAAAATAAGGTACCAGACATCGCACCGGAACACGGCAATTGACCGCGCCTGCCTAATATACCGATTCTGGCGTGATTACGAATGATTTTCGTTTAAAAGGTGGAATGAGGAGGTAGAATGGTTAGTACCCATAAAGGAGCAACGGAGATCTAACAATAAACTTTAACAGATTACTTATAGTACGCACATATACAATGTTAATAACGGCGAATTCTGGTAGTGCCCACACATCTTTGTGTGAATTGTTTCATCTCCGCTGTTCAATATCGGTGAAAGAAAACATCGTGAGGAAACCGGCACGTCTAAGAACTAATCATTCGAGAACATGTGACATCCACCAACCCGCACTTGGCCAGCGTGAGTGGATTAAGGCCTAAACTCTCTCAACTCATTAGATAGTTGAGAGAAGACCCGCGCCCAGCTGTGGGACACTAATAAGTGTTGAAGAGAATACAATGTCAATATGGAGAAAGCCTATTGCCGTCTATCGGGCACAATTCCAAACATCGAGCTGCAAGTTATTATTCGTTCAAATATAATTAAATGGACGTTAGAATCCAGTACTATAAATGAATTAAAACTTCATAAGCTCCAAAGCTCTGTCGGGATATACGTAAAACTTACAACAAAAGCTCGAATAATTCAATAAACATCCCAAGCTGCAAGTTGCCCAATAATTTACAACTATTAAAAGGGTGTGTATGTGTATTCGTGTGTTAGTTATATGAATGTATGGGGATTGCGTGAGAGCAGCAGTGGCGCAGCGGTAGAGGACTCGCCTTTAGAATATACGGTCGCGGGTTTGATTCCCGATCGTTCCCATCTTTGTGTGAATTGTTTTATAGCCGCTACTCACTATAGGTGAAGGAAACTGACGTGAGGAAAACCGACATTCTAGTTACTAATCATTCGAGGACATGTGACATCCACCAACTCGCACTTGGCCAGCGTGTGTGGATCAAGGCCTAAACTCTCAAATCGTAAGATAGCTGAGAGACGACCCGTGTTCAGCAGTGTGACATTAAAAGGATTGACGACGATGGGGATTGAAACTAAGTTTACGGCCTCGATGGTCCAGCGGTAAGCGTGTTCGTTTAATAACCGCGAGGTCCCGTGTTTGACCTCGGGTCACCCTATTCTCACAATGTGGCTGAGCTAACGGAGTCTGTGTGCTTTCGCTTCTCCAATGATGTTCGGCAAGGCCACAAGGTCTTCAATTTCAGCATTTCCCGAACATGCCATGTTTCGTCGGGTCTCTCATCCAAGATTCGCCATCAGTCGATTACGGTTTCGGTCAGGCCCGGACCGTGCGAACGCGAAATGCCCCCCGATCCCCTATATCTAGAGTGTCCGGCAACGTCCTGAGGCGAGGTTCGTCCCCACATGGGGAGCCCTCATGGCAGTTGCCACAGTACTTGATCGGTTCGACCATCCTCGGACAGCTCACCGAAAAAGTCCGGTGAACCAATAGAGGCCATCAGCAAGAAAAAAGCGTCTCTGCACAGGGCTCATGACTTTGCGTAGGACTTAAGACTTAACTTTTTGACTTTCTTCTGTTACGAGGAGTTTATCAAAAATATATTTTAATAAAAAAATTCTAATGTCTTTTCCAACCGTGCAACTACTTACTACTACAGTATCATCGTCACTATTTTTATTAAAAAAAATCGTCATGTCGTTTATTCCAATCAAACAAACAAACAGTACAGTGAAGATATTCTATATTTCCCTCGAGGGTCATAGGAAGTAAGGAAAAAGAGATTAGGTATTTCACTAAAGCTGTTTGCGTTCTATGTATTACTTTTGTACAGTTTTCGTA
Organism: Meganola albula; assembly: GCA_936450015.1. Lineage (NCBI taxonomy): Eukaryota > Metazoa > Arthropoda > Insecta > Lepidoptera > Nolidae > Meganola > Meganola albula. The sequence goes on from OW388156.1 coordinate 1,515,349, forward strand.
AGTTCTGTAAATATGAAAAAATAAGAATTTTATGAACTTTTAGGTACCACAGTGAAACTTGGATAAGTGGGACCTGGATAAGTGAGAAACCTCCATAACTGAAACTCATGCTGAAGTCCCAACACTTTGGCACTGAATTACCTCTGTTAGTAGGACGAAGTAAGCTTCTATATCTGGAATTTGTTCTTTCGATTTAGCATCATAGTTACCTCTATAACTGAGACAGATATTTATTTATACCTGGATATATGAGACACTGGGTAAGTGGAATACCTCTATAAGTGAAACGACATTTCAGGTCCCTTGATGTCTCACCAGGTTTTACTGTATTACAATCAAAATATCAGTCACACGTAAAAATAATACCAAAGAGTAGCTGGCACTGTGCGTATATGGACATTGCTGAAAATCAGTGTTGTGGGTCGCCTCTAGTAAGCACTCACAGCGTTTACTGAGCAATGTCCATGTTTGACACTGATAGGTCACACTTACTCTTGTTTTTTCTTTTTCTCTTTCTATGTGTTTCTTTTTTATCATTTAATTTTGTGTGTCCTGTCGTTGTCAAATTAATGTTTTTCTTTCTTCTTTCTTTCTTTAAAAGCCAGCGGTGTTGTTACCCACATTTTACTTAACGAACTTACACCACTGCATCGTTTTCATAGTCTTTTCTCTTTTTTAATCGTATTCCCCCATCTCCGTTCTATCATCGGACAAGTAGAGGTACGGCTATATGCCATCGATATAAAATATGGTGGAAATTCCACGGGTACGCACAAAACGCTTTGCTTCCACTTTTATTGTGCGAACTGCCAAGTTGTGGAATTCGCTACCGGCATCTCTGTTTCCCGATAGCAGTAATCTGCCTGTCTTCAAGTCACAAGTGAATTGGTATTTACTGGGTAATCGCATTTCATCGTAGACTGCATAATTGCTTAACAACAGGCAAGTTGTGGTTAAGCGCAAGACTATAAAAGAATAAAAAAAAAAATTCTGCCGATGACTGACCCCATAATCTACTACGTCTATATCCGAGACCAGAAGGTTTAATCTTAAAATCTACTGTGAATTTTTATTCAAAGAAAACTGAACGATTTGAATATAAATGTAAAAGCTTACGAATTAGTAGATTTTTCTTTGAATTTAAGCTTCATTTTGTGAGTTCAGAATGTAAATCTGTAAAAGATTTAACTAGAATCTTTGCAATTTGTTATTTCACCTTCAATTCGAATCTTTTAAAGGTCTTTTAATTTACTGACAGACTAATGGTACAATGGAGATGACACAGACATTTTTTTTTGTAGAGAGACAAAGCAAGGTATTTTCTATTGAACAATAACTGTCTTACAAATAAACGAGAACTAGAGGCTTAGTCTAGTTAATCCATTTTTTGTCTCTTACTACCTTATTAAATTTTGAAATCATTAAACAATGACAAAACATTCCCAGATACTATTCTCGGATTACTTTTTTATATTTTTTATTATTAAGGAATACGAATAGTTTTATTGATAAACATTAATTTGAACACCTAATACATTACCTTTTTTTATAAATCAGCGTATTGGGGCGTTTCCACTGAAGTGGAGCTGGGTGGAACGGAGAAGAGCTGTGGAAGTCGTAAGTGTTTCCATTGAAACGGGGTGGAGCGGAGCTAGCCACGCTGGCACACTCGGTTCCGTTTCACTCCACTTAGACTTTTTCCACTAATGGGCAGTGGAGTGGAGCGAGGTGACGTGCAGCGGAGCATGCTGGTTGGGTCCACGTTTTTAGATATTTTATTTGAAATCGGATTCGCTACACTTATACTGTTTCCATAGATGTGAAGTGAAGATTTCGAGTGCTGTGATTGGCCAATTCACGGTCGGCTCCAAGAGGAGTGCAGCGTGACTTGGCAGAGTGGAAATGCTCCACCCAGCTTCGCTTTAGAGGAATAGCAGTCTAACAAAACTATCCTAAAGAGTCCAAGATTATTTTTGTTGAAGTACCTAGAAGGCTGGCAGCATTACTACGTTCAATGGCAATGCTAATCTTTTCCGACCGACTTCAAAAGGAAGACATTCTATGCTATTTTTTTATCTAGGCCATGCCTGAACCTTGTAAATTATTCGGCCAAGCGTGTTATCTTTATAGCTGGTGAAATTTAACCTAAAAAGTTCTACACGCTGACCGCAATATCTTCAATTACAGCTAAGCCTTGACTTGAGTATTCTAATAAACGTCACATAATTTCTCCATAAATGGCTCTATTTATTACTGGAGGAGACAAAATGGGTTTTAGGAGCAATGTTAAGTTAAAAAACTGCCCTTTTTCTAATATGTGGGGCTACTCAGAACGAGTGCTACTCGTACGTGATTCGTATTTAAACATACGTAAAGTATTATTGCGGATCGTGTCCAGTGTAATATGTATATATTTTTTTTGCGTTTGACTACGACTTGCCTAACGTTAAACAAAGCTGTAGTCTACGATAAAACACGCCTACCTAATATATCGTTTCACTTGTGATTACGAATGATTTTATGTGAAAAGGTGGCAGTGGAATGAGGCTCCATATGGTTGAAAACTATAAAGGAGCAACAATTCCGATCGATTCTCTTAAATGATTTCACCAGACATCGATTTACAACACGGCAGGTCCACTTGGCGGTGCGCTTTATCTGGTGGGTGGTAACTAACCACGGCTTAAGGCTACTAGCAGTTTATTGTCACCTGATTTGTACCACCCGAGGATTGTGAGGATTCATATTAAAGTTGCACTTTCACGAACGAAGGTGACTCAGCCCCAAAGAAAAAATATCTTCCCAGGCGGCAGCCCGTCAGAGATGACAAACTAGGTATGCAAGAGATATTACAGTAGACAAGTATGTTCGCAAACATAGGTGCATTATTTATTCCCTTCACTATCAAAACCAGGCGGAACAGGCTGAACACGATCTGTGGGAGATTCTGCGAAGGATCGATGTTTTAACTTGCTTTCAACACGAGGGTGTCACATGAAAATCTCTCCGAATTTTACCATTTTCGTCCGTTCAGGCGATTTTGTCATCATTGTTATGGGAATTAGCTTGATTAGGTACTCTTAGATTAAATTACCAGTGCTCACTATTCTATGCTGACTCCCGCTTAACCCGGAATACATTAGTTGGGGAATTCACTACTAACATCTATTTTTCCCGATAAACGTAATCTGTATGTCTTCAAGTGACGAGTGAATTGGTATTTACTGGGTTGGCGCGTTTCATCGTTGCTTAACATCAGGCAAATTGTGGTCAAAAGTACTTGCTCTTATATTGCTCTTGCTATTATAAGATTAAGAAAGGTGTGCACAATCTCACTTTCCAACTCCATTTACAAACCAAGCCTTTTCACACTAGTCACTCTAGACCCTTTAGGATTTTCTATCTTCTCCTTCTAGATCAGAAGAAACTGACTGACTGATATATCAACACACAGTCCAAACCGCAAGGTCCAGAGACCCCTCCCCCCCTCCCCTGAGGTGGTAAAACAGCTTATACGCGTGTAAAACCGAAAGCTTATATAAAAATAAGTTATGCATAGGTATCACTTCAACCCTTTATAGTGTCCCACTGCTGGGCACGGGTCTTCTCTCAACTATCATAAGAGTTGAGAGAGTATAGGCCTTAATCCACACACGCTGGCCAAGTGCGGGTTGGTGGATGTCACATGTCTTCGAATGATTAGACATGCCAGTTTCCTCACGATATTTTCCTTCACCGATATTGAGCAGCGGAGATGAAACAATTCACACAAAGATGTGTGGGCATGACCAGGATTAGAACCTGCGACCTTATATTTCTAAGGCGACGCCCGTACAGCTGCGCCACCGCTGCATAGGTATAGTAGGTAGATAAGACATGAATATATATTTTCTGAAAACCAAACCTTTTGGCAATGGAGGCCCTCTTTCTGTCGGTAAGCCAGTAACCCTAGACCACTAAATCACCTGATTTCATTATTTTCCCCTTTGTTCTCTGGGGAGTTATTTCATTTATACACTTTTCTGTCGTAAAATACCTTACTAGTTGAGTAATCGTGTGTGCGGCTGCGTATTATAGGGTTCTAAGTTCAAATAATAGAATCAAAGTTTAATTGATTGATTGTTTGTTTAGTTGTTTGTTTGACGCTGGCGTGGTCGTGGCTTTTGTCGCCGCAGGTCGTGGGTTCGATTCCCACCCGAGACAAACATTTGTTTAAATATGTCTGTTTTTCTTGTGTCTGGGTGAAATTATTTATATCTAAGTATATATTTACAAAAGAAAAGTATTATATGTAGGATATTACCAGTTATCTGGTTTCCATAGTACAAGCTCTGCTTAGTTTGGGATCAGATGACCGAGTGTGTTAATATCCCACTATATTATTATTATTATTATAAAATTTAAGTACCTATCTAAATATGGTAAACTGCCTCAATGATCCAATGGCAAGTGTCCCTCGAGATCCCAGATTCGAATCCCGGGTCAAAAAAAATTACGTTTTTAATAATACATTAGAAAATGTTAGTGGCAGCTCAATCGGGAATTGTGCCTAATGAACGGAAATAGGTTCGCCCACTATTAGGTACGTCCACTTCAACCCTTTTTAGCGTCCTACTGTTGGGCACGGGTCTTCTCTCAACTATCTTACGAGTTAAGAGAGTTTAGTCCTTAATCCACACACGCTAGCCAAATTTTATAGATATAAGATATTCAAAATTTTAATAAAATGATGGAATAAAAGTGTACATTATGGATGGATTATGATAAGGTTCTTATGTTTTTAATCTATGTCAAAAACGTATTGATTAAAAAACTTAGGTACATACATAGGTTTTTTAATCTTCGCGTGTTTGACATAGAGAGAAATTAAAGCTTATTGTCTCGGAAACATAATTCATGGAATAAAAGTTCTACATAAGAATTATGATGATCTAACTTATGTTTTTGATCTATGTCAAACACCTAAAGACTAGAAATTAGGTAGTATACCTCTGAGAAAAAATTTTTTTTTTCAAAGTACGAGCCACACGTACGTACGTTCGTACGTACACGTACGAACCATAAACTAATTTAGAAAGTACCTATAAAACCCTCGGAGGAAACGTCGGAACCCTCATCTCGTGTCCACAGAGGGCTACTAAAGTAATCATTAACTTAAACTCGCATGTCTGGACATTAGACTATCCCATTATAGATAAAAGGCAGCCTCCCGCAGATTCCGATTGTCCCTTTCTCGGGATCTCTATGTTTTAGGGTTGCCACGTTTTGTCACTTAATAGAATTACTTCATAACGTGTTTTATTGCTGTTTACAGGCTTTACAGCTTTCATAGTCGAAGAGATTGAAAGGTAAATAATAATAAAATAATAATAATATAGTGGGACATTAACACGCACGGCTATATGATCCCAAACTAACCAGAGCGTGTAGTATAGAAACCAGATAACTGGTTTTATAATAGTATAAAACCAGTTATCTGGTTTCTATACGAAGTTCGCTGGGGCAGCTAGTATAGACTAGCTGCCCCAGCGAACTTCGTACCGCGCAAAATTGTGAATCTAAACCATTCCCAGATCCCCTTGAACACACACAAATAATTTCATCAAAATCGGTCCAGTCGTTTGAGAGAAGTTCAGTAACATACACACTCACAGAAGAATTATATATATAAAGATAATAATTATAATACTTTTCATTTGTAAATAGATACTTAAATATAGATAATTACACTAAGACTCTAGACAAACAGACGTGTTCATCACACAAATAATTATGATAGTTAATTGATTTTCTGATTGAGCGACAACCCTAGGTCCCCACAAAACTGTCGACCATGACCCTCGTCCCCCGTAGGCATTGTTTTAAAGCAAACTATTTATTGATTACCAACCAACATATCTACTTATCTATCATTTATACCTATTTGAATTGTTGTTATAACTTACCTAGTTTAATTAAATTAGGATAAAAGGGTTCCAGGCTACAATCTTTCTTTGTGCCAAATTTCATCCAAAGCCTTCAAAAACCAACATCGACACGTGGATCTTTTATTTTTGAGGGGATACCTTTTGTAGGTCTCACTGCATTATGACGTGACCCAGTGGGCATGTGAGACTTCAAAGAAGTTTACTCACCAAAATCCCCCGGTGTTCTTCTGCTAACTCACTTGCCAGGCCGCGGTATCATTTTCGTATTACCCGAACGACCTGCGACCACCCCAAGAAATGGTAGGTCACATGTATGATAGGGAGATGGCCAGTAACATTTCTTTCTTCTGAAGGTGCGCGCAAAAACACAGCACGCCACCTTTTCGAGGTGTGTCCTTCTGCACACATCCATACAAACATTCGTATGTATAATATTAGTAAAGCAACCGCGAGAAAAAAGGGTCGGTTGGAAAATCTTTTTTTTTTATCATTTTCTTAGCCTTAATCCACATACTCTGGCCAAGTGTGGATTAGTGGGTGTCACATGTCTTCAAATAATTTGTTCTTATGCAATAAAATAATTTAAGTCCGTTAGCTGTAATGTTCATAAAATTATGATGTACTTAACTTATTTCTTACGGGTACGCTAAAATGGCGTACCGTTTGAAATGAAATAGGGTTTTTTATTAAATACTTCCCCTTCAGCAATCGAGGGCCGCGCTAAATAACAGGAATACCGGACGATCGTAATGCGGAAAATTTTTCAAATAAATATAATAACGATGATGGAAAATGTTGGATAATATTAAGAGTACGTATTTTTTTATAGAAAGTGCTTTTTCATGTTAAAATATTTATAGACTATCTTTGTAAATTGCTTGTAGGTAGGTATGTATATTGTTTTGGAGGTCTCGTCGTTTGTTTTTAGCCACTGATGAGAAATATGGGTGTTGTAAGTATGACGTGTTGAGGTTGTCAAAATATAATAGGCCGTTTTTGACATTTGGGAAATCGAAAAAATAAACTAAAATAACGTTGTAGGTAGTCAGTAGTAATTGTGATTAATAATTTTGGACGTGAAATAGTTCACCCGTGACCATGAAGTCTGAAAAGATTTGGAAACGTCGGGATCTAAAATCTAAAATAAACCGCGATAAAATCCGTTTTAAAATAGTTTTATTTCAATGTGTGATATTCGCGTAGATCTAAGAAAATATTATTTGGGAAATTGCTTAGAATACCTAGTACTTTGAATGACACAATAAAATTGTAATTTATTACATAGTGTTCGTAAAAAATAAATACCTAAATTTATTTGGCGCGAAACAATATAGCAGAATATATTGCGATTATTCTTTTCGCACTTACCCCTGTATTCATAAACGTCTTTAAGCTAAAATACGTTTATAACACGTTTGTCTTTGTCTGTCATCTTGATATTTATACTAGTAAGAAAGAGACAAAGTCCATTTTAACTAAAGAGTCTTATAAAATTTTTGTGAATAACTATATAGTATCATGCATAATATCATCGCAAGTACATGTGTGGATCTATTAAGTGGATCTATTATATTTTTACGACTTTAATTACCATGTAGTCTAAACGGGTGGATTTTGATGCAGTTCAATTTTTTTTATGCAGTTTAATAAATAAATAAATAGATTAAGTGTTCTGGCTTGCCTTCCTTATTTTCCCTCCCTTTCCTTAAATTCCTTCTTTGAACTCATGGCGCCAAGCAACGGCCAATCAGAGAAGGTTTCAAGCGTCGATCATAGAAAAATCGACCAATGGCGTTGAAGACGACTTCTTAAAAAAAACCTCGGCCGTGACAACAACGCTCGTGTGGCGTTCCCTGATTTTTAAACTAAAACTAAATGTAAAGTACTAGTTTTTCTATATATTAACTGTGTGTGGACGGGTCGACCCTCAAGTGTTACACTATTCATGTGAATTATTACTATTTAACAAACAAGAAATCAAGCACGTGGACGGTGCACCGAAGACATACAACATCGGCGGGTCGCGCCTTCGAAGCCGAGCAAATACGTGAGTTCTTCACATTATCTACCTATCTACCCTTTCCCGGTGAGCCAGGCATATATTCTCTGAGCTTCCATCTTCAAATTCTCAAAGCAAAATCATCCCGGCGGTTTGCCGCCATTAAGTTTATTGAACGTTTTTATTAAAATATTTTATTTTTTATTTATACTTACTTAATGTTATATTGTAGTTATTATATAAATATTTATTGAAATAAGTTTATTAAAGTTTATATAATTAAATTATATCTACAGTATCCAGTGTCAAAAATGCTCAACCCTATTAGTAGAGCCCTTTGCTTTAAGTGAGACCCAACGTTTTCCTTAATGTATCTTTGTATGTATAGCTTATTGAAATAAAACTATTTTATAACGGATTTTATCACGGTATATTTTACAATTTATATCCCATCTTTACTTTTAACCGCTGACAAAAAAGAGCGCGATAAATTTGACTTGTTTAGCAGAACTGCATTATTTTGGCTTTGGATACAGCATGTAGGATAAACATTTACACACACATTGAAATAAAACTACTTTTTAACGGATTTTATCGCGGTTTATTTTAGATTTTAGATCCCGGACGTTTCAAAGTCTTTTCAGACTTCATGTTCACGGGTGGACAAAAAAAAGACAAGACTGAAAAGACGGAAAAAAAAACCGCGATAAAATCCGTTAAAAAGTAGTTTTATTTCAATGTGTGATATTCGCGTAAATCTAAGACAATACTATTTACACATTCGTCAAAAAATCACCTCTATTTTTCGTCGTGGGTTTTATTACATATCAAGTAAAGTTAAACTGATTTCCTTACCTTCATTTGAAGCTGCTCTCGCTCGTTACTGAATACAAAATTCTAACAATATTCAACCAGTGACGCATCGGACTGATTAAAACGACCCTGAATAAATCCCCTTCGGCGATTTCTTTGTTTTATTCGCTAATTTTGTATCACAAAAGTTTTACGTGTACTCGTGTTTAGGCTGTGGTATAAAGTTATAAGCTTGAGCGATTAACAATTGTCTTTTATTAGTAGTCTACGGTGGAACACGCCTGCCCAATATACTGATTCACTCGTGAGAAGCTGGCAGTTAAATAAGGCTCTATACACATATACTTGGAAATCATAAAAAATAATAATATTAGTTTCTTTTCACCATAATTAACAGTAAGTAAATACATTAGGTTCATCAGTAAACAACTATTAGGTACATAGCATCAATGTAAACACAACATAATGTGGTGACCAGCGCCTTTGCTAAGTAGTCGCTAGACTACTTGTATTATAGTCGCAACTTTTTTGTCGTTGAAACTAATTTTTAATAAAACAAAGAAAGAAAGGAAGATAAACATTTATTTGACAGAGACAGGACACACAGAATCAATAAAAACAACACATGAAAAGAGAAAAAAAAATAAAAAAACAAATGAAAGTTTTAAGAAAAATAATTTATTAACAGTACTATTAGTTCGCTCGTAACTTGCACCACAAAACCAACTCGAGTATAGCAAAATAAGGAAGATGCCGGGAGGTGTCATCCCTAGGCGCTCCCCTCCCTTTGATAATTTATTATTGAAGCCCTGTTTTCATTCTTTTCTTTTGTAATATTGTCTTTCCTTACTCATTCTTTGTCTCATTTAATATATTATTTTTCTGCTGATCGATTCATGTTAGACGTTTGTTGAAGTATGATTAGATAATTAGGACAAAATTTACTGCTTTGGTAATCGACCAGCTTGGCATATTTGGTACATTGCCGACAACCGTTGTTGGGGTAAAAAAGTTCTCGAGTATATATTTTTATAATAGGCTACTCTTACTCTTGGCCTAGTAGCGTACGCTGATCGGCTCTTGCTGGGCCTCCCCACTCAGGGTCTCACCCGATAGTGCCTGATTGCACGCGTTAAGAAACGCTTTCTTATGCACTGACAACCTTTACTAAAATAAGATCACCTGACCGGCGGTGTAGTCCAAATAAGCCCCACCCAAGGACTTGGACTTGCCCGTGTTTACTGGCTGTAACGGACCATCTCTGTCAGGAGGCAAACTCTGCCCCGACACCGATTCTTCTCCTCCCGTGAGTCGGTGTGAGATGACCATCGGCGCTTGATTTTAACTTACCATATATTAAGCGTTGAAGTCAACGATGGAACATTACTCAGCAAATATCGATTCATTCCCTGCAAGATGAATGGTATGAGGTGGTAGCGGGTCGTGGTCTGTGGTGTTCTTTGAAGAGCCCTATCTCCCGTCACCGCTGGCATTCCATTACTAAAATAGGTTGATACTGATGATAATAATTACTCTGTTATAAAATACATTCTTCGAAAATTGTTTTTGAAAATTTTTTTTCACTTGCTTTTTGTTTTTCTATCGTTCTAGTTTATAAAATTTCGTCACCGTTATTTTTTCTATTTTTTTTGGTACTACAGTCCATCAAATCTAAGAAGTACCGTTTGCCAGTTCTAAACGTAGTACATTTAGAATTTTATTTTTTGTATGAATATTGTTTATGTTATGTTAAAATAAAAATAGCTTCATAATTCAATTATTTTACTGGAAAGCTAATAAAAATAGTGTGAATTACGCCTCTATAAAGCTAATTTAGTAGAAAACAGTGAAACGTCCAAAGGTACTTCTTAGATTCGATCAATTGTAAACCACTAGAATTTAGTAACTCGTATTTATAAGTTAGGGTTATTGTTATTTTTTTTTAATTCTTCGATAGGCTCGCGCTTGACTACAACTTGCCTGACGTTAAGCAATGATGTAGTCTACGATGGAACGAGTATACCGATTAACTCGTGATTACGAATGATTATCGGTGAGAAGGTGGCAGTGGAATGAGCCTCTTTTCTCTTTTAAAATTGATAAATGTATTTTCAGTTAAAATCTGAACAGATCCTTGATACCGTTCATTTATTTAATTAAAAAAGTGGGTGTCGCTTTTAAACATCTCGCTATTCAAGTTATTTTATACAAAAATCCAAACAAACAGCCATGTTGCTTTAATTAAACATTTCATTAAATTCAAAATTACTTTGTAGTTATATCTTTTGCTGGAACAAGTATTTAGTTTGTTCCAACATGCTAAAGTTAATTTCGTATCGAGCGCGGCTGACGAAAAAATTTAATAAAAACATCACCTGTGCGCGTATTAACACAACCAGGGTCGTAGTGGATGAAAATATAAATCGGCCAAGTGCGAGTCGGCACCGAACATAGACTGTACTATTTCAAGATTTTTCCGTAATATTTCTTACATAATTTTTAATTAGTTTCAATATTTTTTGTTTCTTTCATTGTAAGTAATTACATATCATGCCCAGCAGTGGGATAAAAAGACGTAGTGAACATAGACCTACAATATTAAAGAAAAATAACAAGTGCGAGCGAGTAGAATTTTACATATATGGCAATTCGACTGGAAAGAAAGAGATAGCAAATCTAGCTTTCAATGCAATCTGTTTTTGAATCACAGATAGTGAAGGAAATTGCCATTTTGCAAGATTCCCATAGCAACACAAAAAACTCACACAAAGATAAAAAAATGTTATCAAATCTCATCAAATGTCAGTTGGTCTTTAACATTTTAAGTCTGTGGCAGTGAATATGTATTAAAATTTTGCTTATCTTGTAAAAATATTTTTCTGTGAAAAAGCTAAAAATGGTTTAAAAAATGCTTATACAAGCGGATGTACCGTGTCGGTTTTGTAGAACTCATTTGCAGTGAAAATTATGACAAAAATAAATGGTTACAATTTTTTACAGACAAGCGAGGGGTTATCACTTTTAGCGTAATTCTATTTTTAATTTTGTTTATCCTATAATAGGCTTGCGCTTGACCAACTTGCCTGATGTGAGGCAATGATGCAACGTCTACGATATAAGGCGCTTACCCAGTAAACACTGATTCACTCGTGATTTGAAGACAAGCAGATTATAGCTATTGGGAAACATAGATGCCGGCAGCGAATTCGATAACTTGGCAGTTCGCACAATGAAAGTGCAATATCTACCCACTTAACTTAAATTTTAATTAGATTATTAGATAAATAAGGTAAGCGTGTATTCGTTGCTGAAACAACTCACCTTCTCGACCCGTAAACTTAACTGGAATGATATCGCGAATTCTATTATATTATAAAAGAATGTGTGAAGGTTTGTTACTCTTTCACGCAAAAACTACTGGAAGGAATTGGATGAAATTTAGCGAAGAGATAGATTATGCTCTGGATTACATAGACTAAATTTTATCCAAATAAGTACCACGCGGGTAAAGCCGTGGGGGGGCATAGTAAATAATAATATTAGGTATCTTTTCGCTAATGTACATTTATGCTTTTTAAAACGCCAGTAAAGTTAAACAAATTTGGGACACATGCCTAACCATGAATTCGTTCTCAAACGACTTATCTGCCAAATAAATCTTAGCGTAAAAGAAAAAAGTATTACTTGCAAAAAATCTTACGTATATCCGACTCCATGAATCAGCTGGCTTACCCTTGACACTCGATCCTAATCTCAACAAAACACAAATTCAATCTATGTCACATCTATAATGTATAAAAAAATATATCTCCAAACACATATTGTTACGTTCTATATTTTATACATAGTTATTGTTTACCCGTTTTAGTGTCCCACTGCTGGGCACAGGTCACGAAGCTGTTAGTTTTATTTGTGTGGCGTTAAATCCAACCCTATTAGACAAACTGTTTACTACTGGAAACAACACGGTGTTCTGATGTCAAGATGTTTTCATTCACTGATATTCAGCAGCGGAGATGAAACAATTCACACAAAGATGTGTGGGCACGACCAGAATTCGAACCCGCGACCTTATATTTCTAAGGCGAGGCCCGTACCGCTACGCCACCGCTGCTCTCTCTCTGCTGTCTACCGACATACGTATTGACTATTTAGAATGAAACAAATATTACTTTTGATGTATGCAAAATACATGATTACAATTTGCTCTATAATTTTTGCAGGCGCTATTTAAGCGCTAAAAAAGAGGTTGTCACTTTATTTAACTTTCATCTTTTCATGCGCAATAATAGCGTTCAATAGTAAGTGTATCAATCAAAAAATTCTCGAACTTAATCTTAGATTTCAAATAGAATCGAGAGTCAAGAGTAGCTGCCAGATGTTTGTATGTAGATGTGAGCCAGGTTCCAAGGGTGTCTGACAATGTGGCTCGTTTGATAAATTGCGATATTGTTACCGAATGCCTCCCTGTAATACGCCAGTCACACCTGACCCCCGAACTTTGAGTACAATTAGAATTAGAACTTTGGGCGTGATGGCGGAATATTTCTCATAAATTGTCCTATTAGTACCTGCTTCATTTTTAAATATATATATTTACTAGCGGCCCGTCCCAGCTTCGCCCGGGTATCTTCAGCCCACTCAACAATTTCCATAAAATATGATAACCATAGCAGCGCCATCTATTGATTACTTACTCAACCCAGTCGAAAGGTATCGACATCTGTTAGAATCATTTGGAGTTAACAGATAATTGTGACTGTCAAATAATAACAGACAAATAATTAGCAATAAATTAAAATTGCGACTATAATTTGAGATTTAAACTATCCTATCTCTCAAGTTGGATCGAACTGCACATGGTGTGCGAATTTTATTATAATCGGTTAAGTGGTTTAGGAGTCCATTGAGGACAAACATTGTGACACGAGATTTATATATATTAAGATTTATGATAACGGGCAATTAATGCGCTCACCTTTTATTTTATTTTGTAATGCACCATGGTTTCTCAAAACAACAGAACTTCATAAAACTTTCGATGTGCCAACAATTAAACAGGAAATTGCTTCTTATGGTGACAAGTACAAAAAAAGATTGCAAAAACACCCAAACCAACTAGCGGGACAGCTAACGATCCCAGAAATAGCTCGCCGACTAAAAAAGAGGCGAGACATATTTGATCAAAGATAGTCAGCACATAGTTTGACTACACAGAATAAAAGGGGTATACCCCACTGGGGGTAACACCCGCCTCGAATAACATCCTTCACCACATCTGCTTATAGCTACCTGGCTGATCGCAAGATATAATCAGAAAAGAAAAAAAAAACCTTTTATTTTGGCTTTATCTTTCGACACGGGTTGCACCGGCACATTTTCTCTAACTACCGTCACTAGTAATATAATTTAACTATTGTTAGAGAGCCTACACACTACACTCACTATGTCCGAATTTTCGATTTTCAAATAGCGAGGTGACGGTAGTTAGAGAAAATGTTGTTCTACGACCGCCGTCATCGACGGAGCTCTTTCGCTGGATCAGTCTGCTTGCGACCACGACCGGTGCAACCCGTGTCGAACCGTAAAGCCAAATTAAAGTTTAGCCCGTTAATTGGCCGTTATGATAAAAATATATATTTAATAATGCAACTCGAAAATTTAAAAGTATATAATTTAGTTTTTTAAGCCTATTACTTACTATTTTCAACCGACTCCAAACGGAGGTTCTTAATTTGACTATATGTTTTTTTTGTATCTATCACTTAAACTCTTTTTAGTGTCACACTAATGCGCACGGGTTTTCTCTCAACTATCTTACGAGCTGAGAAAGTTTAGGCCTCAAGCCACACACGCTGGCTAAGTGCGGGTTGGTGGATGTCGCATTCTTGAATGATTAGTTCTTAGACATGCCGGTTTCCTCCCGTAATTTCCTTCACCGATATAGAGCAGCGGAGATAAAACAATTCACACAAAAATGTGTGGGCACAACTGGGAATCGAACCCACGACATGCGGCGTGAAAAACAATTGTCTTACCGACCACGCCACCACTGCACCGGCCTGGAAATAGTTATAAATATTTGAATGTAGTATGTACTTATGTAGTATGTACTTTTCAATTATACTTCACAACGATATCTATTCATGAAGTCACACAGTTTTAGAACAGCCTATAGAAAACGAGAGTTCTAAATATATTGGTTGGTGTGCGAAGTTTTTTTGTCGACTCAACATATTCCGGTAGCGTAATTTGGGCTGGTTCATTGAATTGTTGGGTTGTTGCTTTTACGGAATTTGTGCCGGAACTCCTGTTGATTTCACCTTTTGATAAGCAATTAGCTGATGAACTGGGAAATGTGGAGGTGCGAATTTATACGTGTTCCTTTATAGTATGTTTTTTAAATAGAGCGGCGCAGCGGTGGCGCAGCGTTACGGGCCTCGCCTCAGAAATATAAGGTCGCGGGTTCGAATTCTGGTGGTGCCCACGCATCTTTGTGTGAATTGTTTCATCTCCGCTGCTCAATATCGGTGAAGGAAACGTCCTGAGGAAACCGGCATGTCCAAGAACTAATCCCTCGAATGTCCTCGAATGATCAGTTCTTAGATAAACCGGTTTCCTCATCATGTTTTCCATCACCGATATTCAGCAGCGGCGATGAATAATTCAGACAAAGATGTGTTAGCATGACCGGGGATCGAAACCGCTTATATTTCAAAGGTGAAGCCGATATCGCTGCACCACCGCTGCTAATCTTATTAAACCCCACTAAAAGATATCTTTATCAGTTTTATGTAAAAAATGTCGTTACCTCTTAAACTACAACCGGGATCCCATTACACAAACACGACATTCATTTACTAAACCAGCAAGTCACTGCTCCGCCATTTTAAATACTCAGTTAAGTAGGGTCAGGCGTAACGGTTGTACTACTAATTGCGATTTTGAAAGACCTTTTACGCTTTTTAGTGGGTTTCCATAAAGGAAGTTATAGTCCGAGAGGTCTACGGTTAAGCTTTGATTTTGTGTGCGTGATCAGTGATCTTCTGATCGGAGTAGGTATAGCTATTTAGGTTTATTGACCGCAAACATTGATATTAATATGGATATTCCACGGGATTTCGACTGATACTCCGGGATTCTATATTCTTACATTACTCGCTAAGGCGTAAATAGCATTTCATTATTTTTGTATTAAAAAAGGAAATCCCGGGATTCGGGGATATCCATATTATTCTTACAAATGGCAAGTACACAAAATAGCTCTACCTACTCCGGTAAGGTCCGCACCTCAGGTCGAATGTCACAAACCGGTATAAACCGGTTTAGGCAAACTTCACACCAACACTATCTACGTGCGCTCACACATACCTAATACAAAGCTCACCTTAGTCCTCGCGGACTGTACCCGCTTTAAGTAAGGAACTCCAATTCTTACCTACCTTGATTTAAGGTACTTTAGCTCAATTCAGATTTTTGTAGTCTGACAGTACATGCAGTAGGCCGACATTTTTTTAAATAAATTTGGGGTTCCAATGTCGTTTAGATATTTTTAGGCCGGCTACTGGCTTCAGTGTGTATAGGCCGACCGTTTATTAGTGACGAATAGTCTTACACTACTTTTACCTATGGTTCAATAGTTTTTTAAGAGATTTAATTAATGTTTTATGACTTTGTACCTCAGATGGCGATACGCGAGTTAAACAGTCGGCCTATAGTACCTAAGTGTGTGTTCACTGTAGAGCTAAGTATCTACCTAATTTTTTAGTATGCAACTAAGGTTTTTATTGTGTCATTAAATATGTTTAAAATAATTTCTTCGGTAAAGGAAATTGAGAGAAGACGCGTGCCTAGTAGTTAGACACTAAAAGGGTTGACGTGATACGTCACATTTAAATTGAATAAAACCTATTTTGTTAAATACCAAACCAAATGCAGTCAAATCGAAAATGGTATTTACTAATTTGACCATCAAAGGGAACGAGGAAATAATAAGTGTAATGCGACCGCAGCGATTGGGATTACGTGGGTAATTTCAATATGAGCCGCGGTCAACGACGGACGTTGCATTGTGGAGAGAGTACCGTCGGCAAAAATACTGTTAGTAAAATAAAATAGTATTGTCTTAGATTTACGCGAATATCACACATTGAAATAAAACTACTTTTTAACGGATTTTATCGCGGTTTATTTTAGATTTTAGATCCCGACGTTTGAAAGTCTTTTTAGACTTCATGTTCACGGGTGGACTGAGGTATTTGACGTCCAAAAATATTAATCACAACTTTACTGACTACCTCCAAACATTAATATTTAAGTTGCGTTCCGATTTAAGCAAACTGAGCTCACAGTGTCTTCAATTCTGACTTGATTTTGCTTGGGTTTTGGTACAAGTAAATTAAGCACTGGGTCCCAAGCTGGTGGTATATTAAACCGCGATAAAATCCGTTAAATAGTAGTTTTATTTCAATAAAATAAAATATTGACAAATAAAATTTGAAAAGTAAGTAATTTTATCCTATAATTGGACCGTATTGTGCAGAATTGATCCAACTCGAATGGACATGTTAGATATCAAACTGACGTTAAACTGTCAAAAACCAGTAAACTAGTAAAGTAAGAAGCGCTTGTAAAAAACATTCAAATTCAAATTTATTTATTTTGTGAATAATAGGTACATTTAAGGTGGTACAAATAAGTAAGCCAAACAGTAAGTGCCTCTATATTCTGCCACATATGTAGCAATACAAAAATAATCTGATAATAAAATTTTTAATTATATTAGTCACAATAAAATAAAAATAAAATAGTTATAGTATAAAATATTAAAAATAAAATGTCCATTATAAAACAACAGAAGTCTAGTTAGTGGGTAGATAAAAATAATTAATTTAACTTAGACTATATGGTAATTTTACAAGTTATCTTATGACAAGATCACACATAGCAGCTATAGTTTGTCAATTAAAAATTCATTAATTCCACGTCGAAGGAGATCATTTCCTGACAATTATAAACGTTGTACTTAATCTTCTTTAACTTACTTAATTTAAACGTTACTATTTCGGAATAAACGTTTTTCAAATAAATAAATATTTTTTCAAAACCTTCGGAGGTATGTGCGAACCCTAAAAAAACAAATTATAACCTTCACTGTTTTAAGTGGGTTAATAATTTATTTTATAAAATTACCTACATAAGCCTAGGTACTTTTTTTGCAATCAGTACTTTACCAATTCCGATAATGTCGCATAACGATTGCATAGTCAATGTTTAGCTGTTTGGTGGTATACAGTGTATGTGCTGATACCAGATACATACATGACGCGTTTATACATTGTGCGTATGTAGTTAGATTCAATCTACTTGGCACCTATCAAATCCTGACATGTGATAATGTAAAAGCGGAATGAGTCTATATGGTTGACTACAGTGACCACAATGAACTTATAAAAAAAACAATTATTTCAATCCATCCTTGGTATTGCAAGGGCGCTTAGCCCAGCATTGTCTGGTCGGCCGTGGTTCTTCAACTTCCGATAAAAATGAGGGGTGACATATGTTTGACGAGTGATTCTGTCTAGGTATTTTTAGTTTGTGGGTAGCACTTAAACAATTTTAATGCGGTTTTCTTTAATTAAAAGCTGTAATTATCTAGATTGTTCTTCGCTAAGTCGAGGTTTCATTTAATTTATTTATTTTTGTGTTATTATTACGTTACTAAGGTGACAATTTGTTTGAATCGGACTGTACTGGCTTACTTATACCGGTTATTCCCAGTCGCCCCCACCGCCAGCGCCCCCACTGGGGGCAACTGGGAATTCGTAAAAATATATGTCCCAGTTGCCCCCTATGCCTCTTTTGAGGGGGCAACTGGGAGTATAATTTTTAAATTTTGAAACGTCCCAGTCTCCCCCACTTAAGACCCCGTAAAGTATAACTAGATATTATTTCATAATGTTGCTAGAAGTGAAGTAAAAAATGTAATAATTTATTAAAATTTGAACAAAATCACACATAATATGTAAACTCAAAAAAAAAAAAAAATTAAAAATAATAATAATAATAATAATAATAATAAAAAATAAAATTTAATAAATTATTACATTTTTCACTTCACTTCTAGCAACATTATGAAATAATATCTAGTTATACTTTACGGGGTCTTAAGTGGGGGAGACTGGGACGTTTCAAAATTTAAAAATTATACTCCCAGTTGCCCCCTCAAAAGAGGCATAGGGGGCAACTGGGACATATATTTTTACGAATTCCCAGTTGCCCCCAGTGGGGGCGCTGACGGTGGGGGCGACTGGGAATAACCGACTTATACAGGCTGTATACCTAGTGCATCTAAATAGGCTTTACTGAATACTCAAACTCTAATGACAGTTCTGAAAATTTTCGAAAGTAATTAACGAATTAATTATTGTTTTAAATGGCTTTTAAACCTGGTTTAGTCGTTCACATTGTGTAGTTTCGGTTCAATATCATATTGTTTACTATTTAAATAAATAAAATACATTATTTCATTAACATAAGAAATTTATCTCGTAATAATTGTAAGTAATAAGTTTAGGTATTACTTAACAGCTATCTAGATCGTGAATCTATGTGAGTGAACTCCTTCCTAGGCTACAGAATAGCCCATGTGTACACGCACAGGCACAGGCACACGCACACGGTGAGTAAGACATTATTGTGTAGTGAACACGTCTGTTTATCTTGTGTAATTATCTATATTTAAGTATGTATTTATAAAAGAAAAGTATCTGGTTTTCGTAGTACAAGCTCTGCTTAGTTTGGGATCAGATGGCCTACTATTTTTTATTATATTTTTGCTCGAACCGATTCGACGCTACGGCGCAAGATTCCTTCACAGACATACAAGCTATATTTGTGATACCATACGAGTGTCCCCTATTAACTGGTTCACGCATCGTTTGTTACGTTTCTGTGTTAATACAATTAATTATGTTTACCTACCTACATCCTGTATTTAGTTACCGACAGACTGTTGTAATGTTATGTAGTTTAAATATGAAGGCTTTCGACTAAAAATCAGAATTAGCAGACAACTTCAGGTAGGCGTGAATAATCGGGTAAGAAGACGGTATTCCAATAAAATAACTACGGCAAATATCACTTCACTACGATCTCTCGTGTTGGCAACATTGGATGACGTAGGTGGCGCGAGAGTAGCGACTGCCAATATGACGAGCGAGATCTACTAACACTTGCTCATTCATTCAGAACGGAGTGATTGATTGGCTCTTATGGTTTCTTTAAGGCATTCTTTGGAGAAAGCGCGCGACACATTGTAGTCGGAATTGATATTGGATTTATAGGCGGTTGAAATAATTTATAGAACAATTATATTGATACTTATTGATTATTGAGTTTAAAGTGCAGGCTTTAGGTCATAACAGATATCAAGTTAACACTCGATATCACAATCATTAATTCTATTAGATAATTACAGATCGCTAAGATTACATTGGATTAAAGCGTAACGTGCACCGAGTACGTGGTTGTGTGCGCACTTTCCGACGATGCAACCGTCCCACACAAAGTGTCAGCCTTCTAAGATGGCCGCTTCACCCGTGCTCGGTGTTCATTCGTTCGTTCATATCGACATTCTCTAGTGACAGGTGACAGACGGACGTGGTGACAGTTTAAAATGACTGCTGATGCATTGAGAAGTAGATGTGCCAACAAGTACATTGTCTGTTTATTTTTATAACATACTAGTGGTCCTCCCGCGGCTCCGCCCGTAAATGTGTCCGTTATTACGCTAAACCATTCATCTCTTTTTTCACAGTCGACTAAAACTATCATTTCCCAGGCCTCGAACTATCTCCATACAAAATTAGTTCAGTAGTGTAGGCATGTCCTTAAATCTATAGAAGTTTCTTAAATATACTACGGCTCTTAGACCATACTTATTGAAAGTTTTTCATTCAATATTCAAGAAGAAATAAAATTTAATTTTTGAATTCTAGTCATCGCATTTATTTATGTATTTATTTATTTTTTTATTTGGCACACAAAACAGAATACAGTCCAATTACAAATACAAAAGAGCGTGTTACAAAGGTTTAGTCCAAAACGGTATTCCAAAGCATGTGTACACAGCATGACAAAAGACAACGTACATAGACACTGTGTTTAATAAACTGTGTTTTTTGTAGTAGTAAAAAAAAATAAAAAAATAAATTGAGTTATTAAAAATGTAATTGTGTCAAAATAAAGAGTAATAAAGGATTTAAACGTTACAATACTTTGCTTAAGATTCATATAACGTAGAAATTAAAATAAATTTAATTTATTTTATTATTCAGTATAAGCTGCCCTCTTGTTGTACTGAATTCCTATACAAAGCGAGATCAGCTTATACTGGAAATGTATAACTTGATGTGTTGCCGTGTGTTCACAGCTGATACACACGTCTTAATAATAATAATAATAATATAGTGGGACATTAACGCACACGGTCATCTGATCCCAAACTAAGCAGAGCTTGTACTATGGAAACCAGATAACTGGTAAAATATACTACATATAATACTTTTCTTTTGTAAATATATACTTAAATATAGATAATTACACCCAGAAACAAGACAAACAGACATATTTAAACAAATGTTTGTCTCGGGTGGGAATCGAACCCACGACCTGCGGCGTGAAAAGCAAGTATCTTACCGACCACGCCACCGGCCCGTCTTACATAAAACACCCCTTTTTCATCTGGGGTTTACAATAAACTAACTTGTAAACTTTCGCGTTACATTGTTATCATATTAAATGTTGTTTTATCTTTCTTTTGTATGTTGCTATACCCTAATCGGGTCTCATGTTGGAACTTTATAACTTATTTGTTAAACATCTGTACCTTCACATGAATGCAAAAAAAACTTTGACTTTGACTTAAAGAACAGACTACCTCAAATTTATTCTTTTTGACTTTGCGGTTTATACACGACTGAGGTTCTCACCTCGAAACGGTGGGAGAGGACGCCCTAGGAGGACATTCGTTGTCTCATCGGTGATGTCCCTCAAAAGGACAGGTGCGTAGCACTCACAAGCCCAGTGCATGTATGAACATTATTGAGGCTAAGGAATGTTTAGATCGTAGCAAGTGACGCTTTATAATCTCTGCCTACCCTCATGGGAAAAAGGCGTGGTTTCATGTATGTGTGTACTTATACGGTTTCATGTGGTGATTTTTTTTATCCTATAATAAGTTTGCGCTTCACCACAACTTGTCTGATGTGTAGCAACGATGTAGTCTACGATGGAACGCGCTTACCCAGTAAATATCGATTCACTCGTAACTTGAAGACAGGCAGATTATAGGTATTGGGAAAAGTAGACGCCGGCAGCGAATTCCACAACTTGGCAGTGTGCCGTGTGCGCTGTCGGCAACAAAAAGTGTCTACGTTTGCACACCGCCTTAATGTGAACGCGACCGCGAAGCAAAACGGTGCGAACGGAACAAACAATTAATGATAGCGTTGTCCTCGTGATACCCCAGTAGCTTAGGGGATAGCTTGCCTTTAGCCTTTTGGGTCGCAGGTTCAAAAAGTATTGAGACTTTTCTAACTTCGCTGCAATTAGGGAGTTGGTGGTGTGTTGATCCCTAGAAGAGTATGTAAAAGTCGTTGGTCCTGCTCCTGATCTTTCACCGGTTGTGTCAGTCAATATATTCAATATGTTGACTTGTTTGCCTACATATTATATCCCGTGTACCTAGCTAGTCAACTTAGACTAGTCGCCGATCTGTGTGTGTGGAGAAGCGACGCGCTGCGACTCGGTTTAAATGTCTTAACGCCTGGTAAGCTATCTTACTTAGATTCATTTATTATAGTGTGAAATAAAAAAATAAATTCAAGGATTTATTGTTTTATTAACTAAAAGATTAAATTATGAGACATTACTAATTATAAAAAAAAACAATTAGTTAATCAAATGCTAATAACAATCACATTTTAATATTAAGTACCTAACAACAATTATCACTTTTTGTATATGCACCGATAGATGGCGCTGATTGATATTACTCCACAAGAACATCCAAAATGTATGATTAAGAACTTATACAAAAACCATCGACAAGATACCTACTGGACACCGCTTTGTTTAAATATTGTGACTGTCAAAATTTGGCGGGGTATCGATCGCGGAAGACTGCTAATTTAAACCAATCAAAATTACTTAATGGCTGAATGCTATGTAGTGCGACATAGGTGAGCGCGCGGGCCTAGCTATACGGCGTCTAGTAGGTATTTCGCCGGTGACAGAAACCCAACTAAACATAAAAGGAATATCAAATCTGATCCCTATTTAGAGTCACAAGACAACACAATTTTAAAGGCACTATGCAAGAGAGCCAAAAACATGATAGACAAAGCAAAATCCTCCTATCATCTTTCTGATTAAATTCATGTGGGATCTAAGACAGTTTAGGTGTCCCGGCACTTGGCCGGGTTCAAATCCCGAGTCTCTTCACGGCGCCGTTGTCGATCTGGGCTTACAGGAGTAGCATTGACGGGATTGCTGTGATGGGGTAAGTCCCATAACAAAATCAAAAATGGACCTTTAAAAACCTTGTGAAACGCCTCATCCTTGATAATAAATCCGGATATTACTTGCATGTTGGAAGACAATAGATGCACACAGCTCTCGCACAGGTCATACAAACGGGAGTTTGACAATACTTGCAAGTGTAGTTAGTCTTTCTCTTCTTCACAGCCGGGCATATTTTACAAGTTGTCTTCACTGGTCGTGAAGGTGTCAAATTTGTTGGGTCTAGCGGCGGTGGTGGCATCTCCTCACCTAATATCCTACCAATAGTAATTCGCATATCTGGAGCTACCCTTGAGTTAAATGCCTTGCCTTTTAAAAATTGCAACACGAGTTCCCGAGCTAAGTCTCTCATGAATGCCTCAAAATTGATAGTTTTATTTTTAGCATTGGAGTACAGGATATGAGCGTTTACTACACTCATGTCGATCATTCGGAAGAATAAAGTCATCGGCCAACGGCGAGAAGTTCTTTTGCACGTGTATTTTACAGTGCTTGTTGATGGCATATTAAGAATATCTTTTAATGAGGAATTTGTATTCTTCTCTGCCTCGTCTAAAATTGTATTTCTTGATTCCGAATCTCCTCCTGTTGATATAAAAGCGTTATAATAGTAATTGTTGTCAGCATCACAGATGTCCTTTATTTTAATCATGTATTCCTTTGATTTCTTGTCTTTCGGTTGTCCACGGAAACCAATGATATGTTCGTCCATTTTGATACATGCTGGTGCTTTATAATTATTTTGGCAGTTATTCACAAACTTGCTAAACATACCAGAAACAGCAGCCAGTTTGTCTGTCTGTAGTCGTTCCTGCCTCGTCGTGAAGTCGTCGAAACGTAAACAACTGAGCAAAAAAAGGAATCGCGACTTTGACATCGTAGCTCTAAATATTTCCCTAGCAGTACCATCAGTAGCAAATAGCACATTAGGTATGTCTTGATTGCATCTAAATACCATTGTATAAACCAAAAGTCCCATTAAAGCTCTAAATTCAACCATATCAACTGGTGAAGTATCAGCTTTAATTGCAGTCTTATATTTTGAACGACTATGCAAAATTTTTTTGTTGGTATGCCCTATTATTTCTAAAATAATTTCTTGGTCAAAAAACAAATGCCAGAAAGTCAAAGTATTCGCTTCTTGCAGTTCCGAAACTTGGTTCTCAACTGTGAGTGTGACTGAGTTATTGTTTGTTGGAGTATCAGTAATGATAATCAAACTATCCTCTTCATCATCCTTCTCCAATGTTATAAGGTGATCCATATTTATTTTCCGAACACTGTTATTAGATTCACTCATAGAATTGCTTGCAAAATCCATTATTAATAAAAATCTTCGTAATGTAGTGCAAAACACAAGCAAAAACTAACTTTAAATAAAATAATAAACACAAAGGAAACACTGTTACAAGATGGCCGCGGCACAAAGCGAGCCGTGCGTGTGCTGTCGGCCGGCGCTGGCGCGTCACTACCCCACTTCACGGCATGAGTCAGAAAAGGATAGTTATACGACACAAATAACCGCGTGGGAAAGAGATAACGCGACCGACCCAGTATTAACATGCGGTGCGGTCTGTAAGACCGGTTAACAACCGTTCAAGGTTAAGCTGATAACTGCGAACGTGGTATTTATTTTTAAAATATATGTGCAGGCGATGATCATCTAAGGTATAAGCAGAGTATTATTTCTGCTCACTCGCTGTGTTTTGAATAGGCGCTCATGTACGTCATTCTATTGTTGTATGAATTATCATTTAGCGGACCCCGCAGCTGCGCAGACGTCGTTCTGCCCGGTAAAAAAATACCACTTACCAGGTCCGAAAATTGATTACGACCGATTCTCAGAACTATCGAATATAGATATAAGATTCCACAAAAATCGGTCAAGCCGTTCACGCGTGATGGTGTGGCCAAGGAAACGGGATATTTTTTTTTATAAATATATAGGTAATAGGTATAATTGGTTATTAATACTTTTCTAATACCTGTATAAAAAATGCAGGTCGAAGTTCGGAATGGTGCCCGATGAATGGAGCAAGCTCAAATATCACCCATGGGACCGATATAGCCGGCGAAATGTGGGTCATGTTCACCTCTGCCTACACCTGCGGGTAATACAGGCGTGATGCTATGTAACGTTATGTTAATTAGATCATTATACTTGCGACTCGAATTGGTTCGGTTGAATTAGACCCGTAGATCTTACATATCATTAGGTACCTCATCATTATTCCCCTTGTCTTTTTTGCATTTTTTTTAAATCTAAAATAGGCTTGCGCTTGACCACAACTTGCCTGATGTGAAGCAATGATGCAGTCTACGATGGAACGCGCTTACCCAGTATATACCGATTCACTCTTGACTTGAAGACCACTAGATTATAGCTGTAGTAGCCTATCCCCTAACGTGTTGGGAAGGTACTCTTCAATGAACGTTTTTTAATTTTAACGGTAAACTGTATATTTTAACAAAATACAAAAAAATTAAACGGAAACGATATGTTCGAGAGCTTAACGTAGCCATCTTATCCTTCTTCAACGTGAAGTTCGCTCCTAACGGTGGCGCCCCCATTCGTCGTTTTCAGAAAATAACTGCATTTCCGCCACTCGCCGCCAGAGGGCGTCCATGCTAAATTGAACATGCCGGCCGCCTTGGAAGCACCTAGATGTAGTCTTCCAACACGAAGTACTCGTTGTTGTAGCTGCTCATCATTGCAGGGGTAACGGGCATATCTTTGAAAACGATCTCCGTACAATACCGTGCGCTGTACGGATTTCTGCTACACGGGATACTCCATCAGCTCCTGGGAAGACTTTCGTCACTCGGCCCAGTTTCCATTTGAGTGGTGGAACATTCTCCTCCTTAATGAGAACTAAACTGTCTAGTGTGATGTCCTCAGTGTTAAACTTCCATTTTGTTCGTTGTTGGAGCTCTGAAACATACTCTTTAGACCAGCGTTGCCAAAAATGTTGTCTAAGCTGCTCCACACGGTCGTAGCGTCCCAGTCGCGTAGGCTCGATCTTCGTCAGGCTCTCGCAGGCGGGTGCAGTCAGCGGTCGACCGATCAGGAAATGTGCTGGAGTCAGTGGAAGGAAATCATTCGAGTCTGAGGACAGAGGGGAAAGAGGGCGGGAGTTGAGAACGGCTTCAATTTGCGTTAAAACCGTTTCGAACTCCTCGCGTGTTAGCCTGGCATTGCCTAATACCCGCCGTAAATGATACTTGCAGGACTTGACCCCCGCTTCCCACAATCCACCAAAATGAGGACTATATGGAGGTATAAATGTTAAACGAATTTGATTACTACTAAGAAAATCTGATATCTGAGTCGTATTATTAAAAATTACTGATAACTCCTTTTCAGCACCAACGAAATTCTTTCCGTTGTCTGAAAAGATCTGATATGGCTTTCCGCGACGTGATATAAAACGGTTTAATGCTAAAATATAATCCTGTGTGCTTAAACTGCCAACCAGTTCCAAATGTATGGCTCTGGTCGTGAAACATACAAATAAACAAATATATGCTTTAATTTGTCTAGCACCTCTGCCTTTACGGTCCAATATAAGCAGCGGTCCCGCATAGTCTACTCCGCATTGCATAAAAGGAAAACTTGGCTCTAATCTTTCCGTAGGCAAATTACCTATCAGCGGGGACAAAGTTCTCCCTCTCATGCGTGTGCATGTGACACAATTGTGTACTATCTGCCTAGCTAAATTACGAGCTCCTAAGATCCACCACCTTTCACGCATAGAATATACTAAATGTTGAGGACCTGCATGAAGTAGTCGTTTATGTTCATATTCACATAACAACCTTGTAAAACGATGTTTGCTAGTTAACAATACTGGATGCCTTTTATCGTAATTAAATTCAACGGCGTTAGACAGCCTACCACCTATACGAATTATATTAGACTTATCTATAAATATATTTAAACCTGATATTTTATTATATAAAGGTTTATTTGTGTTACCTTTATTAGTAGTTAACGGGACTTTATTTTTTAATTTGTGATATTGCTCACTAAACATTTCTTGTTGAACAAAACGAGTCAACGTATCGAGTGATTGATGCAGCTCATCTACGGATAATGAACCGGTACTACGCACATACTGGCTGCCGCCGCCGCGCGTCGTCGCTCGTACATTATTAATAAAACGTAATAAATATGCACAAACTCTTTGTAAAGTCATAAATGATGAATAACGATTATAATCAAACAATGAAAGTAATTGTATAGAATGTAAATTAATAGTGTTAGGTTTAGTTTCAGGTAACTCAACGTATGAAAAATCCTTATTATTTTCCGGCCACAAAACACTAGGTTCCCGCAAAAATGCAGGGCCACACCACCAAGTATTATTTTTACTGTATTTTAAGGTGTCAGGCGTAGCACCTCGCGTAATAATATCGGCAGGGTTCTCTAATCCTTTAACATGTCGCCAAACGGTATCACCTGTTAATTCATTTATTTGTACAACGCGATTTTGTACGAAAGTTTTGAGTAGATGCGGTGACATACTTATCCACCCTTGCACAATCGTAGAGTCGGTCCAAAAATAAACTTTATCGAAATTTAAACGTAAGGACTTTTTTATTTTATGAAATAATTTTGCACCTACTAGAGCTCCGCATAGCTCGAGCCTAGGGATGCTAATTGTTTTTAAAGGCGCCAATTTACTTTTGGCACATAATAAATGCACTGAAATAGGTATAGTACTTTTACAATTATTATGACACGCCCTAATATAGGCACAAGCACCGTAATTATTTTGATTAGCGTCGGAGAAAATATGAATTTCTATGTAATTTCCACTAATTACGTAACGGGGAATTTTTATTTCACTTAAACGTTGTAAATCAGACAGGAGTTTATGCCATGTTATTGCAATATTTTTAGGCACTTCGTCATCCCAATCTAATTTAAGTAACCATAATTTTTGCAACAATGATTTAGCTGTAATTACAATAGGTGCTAACAAGCCCAAAGGATCATACACTTGAGCAATTATTGATAACATTATACGTTTCGTAACTACAGGGTCATTTTGTGTAAATTTAGTTGTAAAATAAAGTTCATCACTTTCCGTATTCCAACCCAATCCTAACGTTTTAGATAAATGATTTTCACTAATATTTAGATCCTTGCAATTTTCAGGAGATGTTTTATGATTAAACGCCCATTTATGCAATGGGAAACAACCCCCGTTTAACAACGTAGATATTTTCTTACATAATTGCATTAATGAGTCAAAATCATCGCTCCCTGTTATTAAATCGTCGACGTAGAAGTCGTCGTTAATCGTTCTAGCTACCAAATCATCATTACATTCTGAAGCTAATTGTTTTAAGCATCGAAGGCTAAGAAAAGGAGCCGACGCAGTACCGTAAGTCACTGTGTTTAAAATATATAATTGTAAAGGTAAATCATTACTTTCCCGCCATAATATCAACTGCAAATTACGTTGATCTGATTGAATTAAAATCTGGCGGTACATCTTTTGAATGTCCGCGCAAGCTACATACTTGTACTGCCTGAATCTAAGTAAGATTGAAAAAATATCATTTTGTAAAGGTGGTCCTATATGCT
The DNA here is from genome assembly GCA_936450015.1 of Meganola albula. NCBI lineage: Eukaryota > Metazoa > Arthropoda > Insecta > Lepidoptera > Nolidae > Meganola > Meganola albula. Next base: position 1,544,264 of record OW388156.1, read on the forward strand.
GTATACTGTTTAACGATTTATTGTTGGAAGTACTTGCGCTCGCGTCGAATACAACTCGTAATTTTGTAGTTACACTATCCTCGCGGTATACACCGTGATGAGGAAGAATGTAATGCGGTTTACATAATATATTAGGAACGTCCTTTGAGGCCACTGGGGTCATATGTCCAAGTGCCTCATATTCGCGCATAAAATCGCTATAAAGTTTTTTATATTTAGGTAAACGATCTAGTTTTCTTTCGAGGGATAAAAACCTATTTTTAGCCATAAGGTATGAATCACCTAACGATTCTGATGATTCCTTTAACGGAATGCGAACAGAGAACCTACCGTGTTCATCACGTTTTGTAGTCTCTGAAAATAACGTTTCACAATAACGATCATCCTTTGAAAGGATGCGTGGTAAGTCAGACAACTCTTCTAACTCCCAAAATTTTTGCAATTGAGTATCAATTTGAACAAGATTGCATTGAACCTTTTTAAGCGGAAATGATTGCTTGTTATAAATAGGGCCAGAGATAATCCATCCTAATTTTGAATCATAAAGATATGGACCACTACTAAGCTTGAATTTATTATTATTTAAGAGATCCCAAAATATATCCGCCCCTAAGAGCATATCGATGTCTGACGGAGCGCTAAACGTAGGGTCCGCGAGCGAAATATGTTTAGGTATCTCTATGTATTGGCATTGAATATCTAACGTAGGTAACTTCGATGTAATACGAGGAAGAACCCAACATTGAATATTCGTATTAAAATCGTTAACTTTAGAACGAATGTTTATTTTGCAAGTGTGAGAACTTTTTAAAACGCTTTGTCCTACACCTGAAATATTAATTGTGGACTGTATGATAGGTAACTGTAAACGATTACATAACGATTCAGTGATAAAGCAATTCTGACTACCGTTGTCAAGAAGTACCTTCACTGTGTGATACTGATTATTTGAATCAGGAACATCGACTAGTGCCGTCGATAACAAAACCGGTTGCATAGCGGCGGCACTGCACGCTAGTACATTGCGCTCAGAGGAATGTACTTGCATATCAGCTGATTTGTTTACGCTCGGCAGTGTGTGCGAAATAGATGTGGAAGCGGTCATACTCAATCGTTCGCAAGAATTATTATTATGAAGTAGCGTATTATGTTTCTTTTGACATAATTTACACGGGCCATATGAACATTCGTCTGGCAAGTGATCAGTGCGAATACAATTTTGACAAAGTTTTTTATTTTGTACAATTACACATCTATCTTGCACAGACATATTTAAAAATTTCGGACATGAATACAAATAGTGATCACCGCTGCAATTAACACAAAAACGTTTTTGTTTATCATTATTTGAGTTATATTTATTTTGAGTTAAACTAGTTACGTATGAATGAGTTACAGGTTGCGAGTTTAAGTTGTGTGATTTATTGACGTATCTTTTATTTTGGTTAGGATTCAACTTAAAAGTGTCATTATTATTGTGCTTAAACGAAGAAACTACCTTAGAATTATTTGATTTTATCATCTCCAACATATCGGCACGGTTTCTTAGGAAATTTAGTAAGTCAACTAATTTGATGCTAGTTGAATCATTTTTAGATAAGAGGGTACCTTTATGAGATTCCCACTCACGTTCCGTGGACTGATCGAGTTTGGAAACAATAAGATAAACAATTAATGTGTCCCAGGCATCGGTTGGTTCATTTAATGATTTAAGTGCTCGCAAATTACGTAATGTTGAATCTATTAATTTTCTAATATGAACATACGATTCACTCTGCAGTGACTGAACAGTAAATAACGCTTTTATATGATTTTGCACTAATAAACGATTGTTGTGAAACCTATTTTCTAAAAGATCCCACGCGTGTGAGTAGTTGAGAGAAGTAAATTCTAATGCACTAATCACATGAGAGGCAGATCCACTAAGCGACGACTTTAAATAGTGAAATTTCTGTATGTCGTTAAGATCTTCACGAGTATGTATCATAGTGAGGTACGAGTTCCTATACTCCAACCACTGGTCAAACGAACCGTCAAAGGCAGGTAGTTTTATTACTGGCAACTTAATAGGCACAGAATTACAAACTTTATGAGAAACAGATTGACTTTGCTCACTATTATTGATAGGATTCACTAAACACTTCGCGTCAGCCATAATGGAAAAGTACTGCTGCTCAAATGATTCTCGATACTCTAATTGTGTAGGTATATCAGAATCATCAACTAATTGTTCTATTTCACTTTGAATATTATTAAAATTTTGGAAAATAACGCAAGTTGACTGTATACGTAAATCTACTTCAGTTTTAAGATTGGAATTTATATTTGATTTGTCCAATTTTAAAATATATTTTTCAAATAACGTTAGCCTGCCTTTCAGCGTGCCACGCTGCTTTTTCAAGTCAGCGAGGCGTTTATTAGACACTGAACTAACACCGAAGCGAGGGGATTTAGAGTTTTCTCTTGTCCCTCGTTCTGAGCCTAACTGAAAACACTCATCGTCACTCATTTTGGTAGATTATAGAAAGCAAAGAGTACTTACAGTTCCCGCTCGGAATCACCTCGGCGCGGCACAGCGTTGCACACCACACGAACGACTAAAACGTAAAAATAACGATGTTAACGCAAATTGTTGGACAAGGAATAGGAGGATGGGTTTGTGACCTGACCGGATGCGACTTGACGACAATCCTGGATGATCTGCAGCCTCTTCTTCAATGCCTTGCAACGTGACGCTCCACGTGGCCGCGTGGATCTTCGTATTTGGCTCGATCTGGACCAATGTAGTAGCCTATCCCCTAACGTGTTGGGAAGGTACTCTTCAATGAACGTTTTTTAATTTTAACGGTAAACTGTATATTTTAACAAAATACAAAAAAATTAAACGGAAACGATATGTTCGAGAGCTTAACGTAGCCATCTTATCCTTCTTCAACGTGAAGTTCGCTCCTAACGGTGGCGCCCCCATTCGTCGTTTTCAGAAAATAACTGCATTTCCGCCACTCGCCGCCAGAGGGCGTCCATGCTAAATTGAACAATAGCTATCGGGAAACACAGATGCCGGCAGCGAATTCCACAATTTGGCAGTTCGCACAATAAAAGTCTAAGCAAAGCGCTTTGTGCGTACCCGTGGAATTTCCACCATATAACGCATTTCTATTAAGATCGACTCCCAGTTTAACCTGATACGGCTAGCTACCGTAATTATACGAGCGACTGCCATCAGACCTCGAAACCCGTAGGGAACCAGCAGCCCAGATGGTTAGACCAGGTGTCAGATTATATTGGCTTCTGACTACATGTAACGACTGTCATAGATGTGTTAAATGACAACCGGGACCGACGGCACGGAGGGTAGTCCCTCAACCAACCAGACACCGAAACAAATTTTTGTTGTTACACAAATATTGTCCGGGGCGGTAATCGAAACCGCGACCTCCCGGGCACAGTATAGCCCAATCGGACGGCTTACACGTACACCGCTCTACTACCGAGGTCGTATATCATTAGGTACCTATTTATTTAAATTAATATTATTAAGCTAAAGACTTTAATTGTACTTCATAAATACCTACTCTGCGAATTTGTCGCAATTCCAACACTTTTACTTTCTTACGTAGGTCGAGTCAATAACCTTTTCTTGAAGTCGTTTTATAAAACTGAGGTACCTTGACGTTATCGATAAAACCAACGGAAATATTGATAAAAATTATCTTACGAGTTGACAGAGTTTAAGCCTTAAACCACACACGCTGGCCAAGTGCGGGTTAGTGGATGTCACAATATGTCCTCGAATGATTAGTTCTTAGACATTCCGGTTTCCTCACGATGTTTACTTTCAACGATATTGAGCAGGAATGGGAATCGAACCAGCGACCTTATATTTTTAAAGCGAGGCTTGTACCGCTGCTGAACACTTACTTTGATCCAAATTTATAAACGACTTGTAATAGTGATGTGAACATACAATACCGGGATCACGAGATTCATTGACTGACTTATGACTTTTTTAGACTGGCCTGGTGGCGTAGTGGTTAGTGACGCTGACTGCTAAGCCGGAATGGGGGTTCGATTTCCACCCAGGACAAATGTTTGTTCTGTCTCTGGGTGTAGTTAATCTATATATTAAAAAAACGTATATAAGTATTTTATGCTTTCCTAGTACCCATAACACTAGGGACTAGATGGCGATGTGAGTATGTTTGAAAACATTATTATTATTAAATTTAGTGATACTAGGCCCAACAACAATGTACATAATGTGATAAGAAGTAATAAAATCAAGCTATTTAAATAGAACTCAGGTTAGAGTTGATTTGAGTAGTCAATTATTTCCGCTAACCCCATCCAATTAGCTAACAAGCCTGTATGAAAAGTGATTTAGCCCCGGCAGTACTTACAACAATAGAGTCATTGTGGATACCATTCGAAGGGCACAGGCAAATAACAGGTAAAATTTATTCATTGTTTCTTCCTAGAACCGCAATAAAATAAATTTGAGCAAAAATGCATGTACGAGATGTTTACGATGCACTTATTTTAAATGAAATGAATGAATGAAAAATAAAAAAATGTTTATTAAATTCTAATTTTAACAAAAAATGGTTGGAATATACCACCAGCTTGGGACCCAGTGCTTAATTTACTTGTACCAAAACCCAAGCCAAATCAACTCAGAATTCAGGACACTGTGAGCTCAGTTTGCTTAAATTGGAACGCAACTTAAATAATAACATTTGTAGGTAGTCACTAATAATTGTAATTAATATTTTTTGACGTCAAATACCTCAGTCCACCCGTGAACATGAAGTCTGAAAAGACTTTGAAACGTCGGGATCTAAAATCTAAACTAAACCGTGATAAAATCCGTTAAAAAGTACTTTTATTTCAATATATCACACATTCGCGTAAATCTAAGACAATACAATGTTTATTTTACTAATAATTACATTGATTTTATATAAAAATCAATGCCACTTTTCGTTGTAATTTTATAACTCAAAAACGGGCTTACCTATTCAAACCAAATGTTTAGGTATTGTTCGGACTATTTAGTAGATGGTTTATGTGAAGTTTGCACAAAATCGGTTGAACGGTTCTTTACTTATCACCTTTTTTGTAAATTGTTGAGTGGGCTGAAGCTACCCGGGCGAAGCTACCCGGGCGAAGCTGGGGCGGGCCGCTAGTTGATTATGAGTTAGTGATTGGAGCCTCCCTTTGAGCTGGATTGTTGTCGATTTATTTTCAATAAAATGTATATGTTTAATTAAATAAATATACAAAATAGTAGCAAATAACGAAAATTCGATAAAATAAATAATAACACTATACGAATAATATCTGAAACAAAATCACTACATAGTATAAACCAAAGTCGCTTTCTTCTGTCTGTCCCTACGTAGGTATCTTAAATCTTTAAAACTACGCAACCGATTTTCATGCGGTTTTTTATTAGATACAGTGATTCAAGAGGAAGGGTTATGTGTATAATACATGCTTAATATAGTAGAGAAACACTGACACATTTAGAGGTTTCTGAAGTGATGTCGTAAATTAACGCATTTTTTGCGCCTACATTGCAAACAGCTGGCTTTGAAAATAACATCATACTGATCTTTGACTTTGTTTTATACTATGTAGTGATAAATACATTCTTAAGTATATTTTAGTACCAGCATTGCTCCCGTGCGAAGACGGGGCGGGTCGCTAGTATTTACTAAAACGTTATTTAAACAAACATAAATTGCAAAGCTACCGTGCATGGAAATTATCTGTTAATAACGTACAAATGATAGCGGTATTCGCAATCGTGGAGTTTATTTCCTCTTGTTAATTGCTAGCACGTTAGGAACAGTGGAAATTAGGTTATAATACTTGCTTGAATTAGATGGAATTATTTGTTTGCATTTTAAGTATTACGGATTACCTACCGACGTAAAACCAAAACTGTAGATTTCTCTTAAAATAGAAGATAGTTAATTAATTATAAATTTTAATAAGTAGTGCAGTACCTAAAGTAACAACATAAGGCAATAATTTTATTCAAAATTATTAATAAAAATGTCCATTAAAAAACAGAAAAATGACATTTATTTGATAAGAACAGGACACACACAGTCATATAATTAAAAAAAACACAAAGGACTAAAACTAATTAAAAAAAAAACAAAAAAATTGTAAATTTTTTCAGAATTAAAACAATTGTCCATCCGTTTAGATGTTATGTGACTACAAATTTCGACAGCTTTCTTTTTCTTTTCTTCGTATCTTATTTTTCTTATATACGTCATAAATTATTTAAAGGAGACGTTCAAAAAATGTATAGAGCTTGGAATTAAAATAATTGTAAATTTGAACGACAATCTGAGTTACATAAGTTAATGAAGCATAATTAATTAAATTTTTTCATTCATTTAAAATGATTTTACACCCTATCGTTTTTTTTTAATTGAAACTGAATATTTGGAATACTTATTGCAATATTTATGATTATTGCAATTGGCAACCCCATGGCCAAATGACAATTGAGCAGTAAAAAAAAATTTTTTTTAGAACGCTGTCAGTCAAACTGACAATGACAATGACATCATGACGTTTCACGTAATTATATTTTTTTCCACGCGTTTTGTTATTACACCAATAAGTTAAAAAATATTTTTCGTCATAATTTCATTAAACTGCAACTAAAATAATATTACAAGAAAAAAGTACTTTATTACAATGCAATTATTGATATGATTTACAATATTTATTGTTTTCTATTCCATTTTTTAGTTTTTTACAAAAAATGGGTGCTCTGAAAATTCGTGTAGCTTATTAACAAGCTTTCCAATGATGTATATCACATTGATGTTCAAAATACCATCCCACTTTTGACCTCTCCTTTCGATAAATAAATGGTAAAATATTGTAAGCCTCAAACGGGCTGATTGGTGACTTTATTTAATGTACTTTACCATCTTTAAGTACTCAATCAAAAGTAATGAAGAGTTACTTACTTACGTGTCAAATTCCACTTTTTTAGGTGGTGAAAATTATAAATTAACAATTTTATCATCATCACACACAATGAAAAAAACATCTAAATGTTTTTAGTTGGTTATATTATATGCCGAGATTTACCTTTAACATCACTAGTAAAAACTCAGTGCCCGCAGTCTACGAACTTATACTTAGAGGAAATTAACCCGGGGCCGGAATTTTGCGGTCTTTTTATTTCCGCAGCTGTTTGTAGTATTATTTTGTCTTAAGGTAAATGAGATGTTGGACAGTGCAAAAGAAAACTAGCCTTTGAGAAAAAAGGTTTATTTATGAGTAAAGTTTGCGGTTTATAAGTTACTAGCTTTCCGACAGCGGCTTCGCCCGCGTGTATGTCGGTTATCGTGCCAAAACATTACCTTCTTTTTACGCAGTCGGATAAAAACTATCCTATGTCCCTTCTCGGGTCTCAAACTACCTCCATACCCAATTTCATTCAAATTGGTTCAGTAGTTTAGGCGTGAAAGCGTAACAGACAGACAGAGTTACTTTCGCATTTATAATATTAGTAGGGATTAGTAGGGATTAACATAGAACATTCGTCTCTATTGAAGGTGGGGAGGTGAATTATCATTAGCCTATTAAACCGGTTTATACTAGGTACAGAACAGCGGTGTCGCAGCGGTACGGGCTTCGCCATAGAAATGTATCGTCGCGGGTTCGATTCCCGGTCGTGCCTACACATCTTTCATCTTCTTTGTTTTTTCTTTGTTTTTTAATTACGGTGAAGAAAAAATCCGTGAAGAAACCGGCATGTCTAAGAACTAATCATTCTAGGATATGTGACATCCACTAACCCGCACTTGACCAGCATTGTGTAGATTCAAGCCCAAACTCTCTCAACTTAGTTGAGAGTAGATCCGTGCCCAGTAGTGGGACACTGAAAATGGTTGAAGTGATGCTGAGTATCAGACCCAGTATATACCGATATTACGATTAATAAATTTGGATGTCAAATACCACGCGACCATGAAGTTTGAAAATACTGAAACGCCGGTTTATAAAACCCTAAATTAAACCGCAATAAAATCCGTTATAAACTAGTTTTATTTCAAAGTGTAAATTTAAGAAAATACTATGTAACTCCTTATTATATCACAGGCCAACTTATGCTGGGAAATAAATGTAATTTTGATTTACTTATATAAAAATTTATCTTCGCTTTTTTTCTCTCTTACAGTCCCTTTTTTGTCCGGCAGTGTAAAAATCTTGCTACGTATGTTATATTCATAGGAAAGCAGGCCTAATTACCTGCGGCCAGCTTACTCTTTTTCTGTGAACCATAATTGCTGGTTAACTTTTCTCGGTTAAATGTATAACCTCATTTTGACATGATAATATAAGTTATTCAACATTACTACTTAGTTTTGTTAAGCTTTTGTTAGTGTTATATAAGTGGTAGTTGTTTGTTATCCCTTAATAAAAAAAAAAATTATTAAGATGCCATTAACATCCCTTGTGATATTATTATAAACTAGCTCTCCGCCCGCGTGACTTACAGTTTATATCATACCCAGCAGTGAGATAAGAAAAGGCCTATACCTATCCTTCCTCAACAAATGGGCTATCTAACAGTGCAAGAATTTTTCAAATCGGACCAGTAGTCCCTGAGATAAGCGCGTTTTACCAAACAAACTCTTCAGCTTTATAATATCAGCATAGATGCGAAAGTAATTGTCTGACTGTAAGGCTTTCACGCCTAAACTACTGAACCGATTTTAATAAAATTTGGTACAGAGATAGTCTAGACTTTAAACTATATCTGACTATGTCCCTTCTCGAGCTCTAGACTCTAGAGCTTGAGAAAGTAAATAGGCTAATTTTTATCCTAATACCATGCGGGCGGAACCTAATGCCTAACCTACCTAATACACATTGTGATGAAACAGCGATATATTACAGAAACGTATTGAAATTTGTAGCAAAGTAAAATTCTTTAATGTTACTAAGTTGCAAAACAATGGAAATTATAAATCTGGACCCTAACACCAGAGATAAAAAGAAGTAAAAAAATAAGCCTTTATTTTCGTACAACAAAATTAATTAAATTAAATTCCATTACATGAAATACAGTTTTTAGGTATCAGTATAAAGTAATTAATATTACTTACTGTTTGTGAAAACTATTCTAATTTTACCATTATTGGTACATTCCTTAGATAAGGTATCTATTCTTGGTCAAAATTAAAAATTATATTTTAAAAACCGTGTTGTTTGTATTAAATTTGAATACAAGTAAACACAAAATTAAAACAAATGTAAACATAACCTCTTTTGTTTCGAGGTTACGGTCACGGACGACGCGGACCGTGCGCACGCGCAATCGCGTGCTGATAATTTAGTATTCAAACAAATTACGTGTTACATAACAAGCAGGTAAACAGGTATGATTTCAGGGTATGGAGATCAAAATTTTATTTCACTTCTCTAATAGATTTAAATAAATATTGGTGACAATTTTTTTGCTTTTACCTACAAATTAATAACAAAAAATAACTCGGTTAAATCGCGAGCCACGCGGCACTTTAGCTTAACCTTTGGCCTTTAGTTAGAACGAACATAAGAAAAAAAATAAGTACGAGTCCGATTTTCGAACAATCTAGATTCTAGATGATCTAAAAATAGAGTTGCCTACGGCCCCGCCACCGTGCCCTGCTGCTGGTACGCCGGGTTCGGTTCCCACCACAGGCATACACGAGAAGTATAGCCAGTATGTTAATACTATATGTTTTTAAAATAATAAATAATAATAATAATAAATATTTCGGGACATTAACACACACGGTCATCTGGTCCCAAGCTAAGAAGAGCTTGTGTTATGGAAACCAGATAACTGGTATATACTATACATACCTACAAATGTATACTTATAATAGATATTTACACCCACGGATCTACTCTCAACTAAGTTGAGAGTAGATCCGTGCCCAGTAGTGGGACACTGAAAATGGTTGAAGTGATGCTGGGTATCAGACCCAGTATATACCGATATTATCCAAGCGCGGACGCGTCGCGCTCTAGGCCGACGTCACACCTAGACTATCTAAACAGATACACAAACATACTCAGCTCAGCTTAGACCTCGCGGTCTGTACGTACATAAAACTTAAATTAAAAGCGATAAAATTACACTCAATAAATTACTTCATAATAGGTACTTACTGTACAAACAGACGTACTAAACACTGTTACCGACGCGTGCGCAGCGCACGTGTGGCTACCGGAGCGTGGATCCGTGACAGACGGGAAGCCAATAAAAGGTCAGGGAACATATTGTGGTCATGTGGTCGAGGAATTATGTTAGTATATTGTTGTGGTAATTAAAAGGTGTTTGAATTAAATGCGACGAAACGTTACCTACATGCCGGGTTCGAATACGGAGTTGAGCAAAAATTAGATGTTTGAATGCTGACGGGCCGGTGCACTATGTGGAGGTGCCTAAGAGAGCCTGGCCATAAATACATTTTGTAAAAATGGGCGCAGGTACTCGTATTATACCTCAAACTGTAGCTAAGAAGTTAATCTACTATATTATACTTAAATTATGTATATGGTCGGTACTGGTTTATAAAAAAGATCATCTAAACACGATCATTCCTAAACTATCACAAAACAACCTGAATTTATATTTTTTTTCAATATTATTTTCTAGCCACCTAGCAATGAAAACTATACAAGTATTATACCATTTCAGAAAGTTTATACTATGTACTTTTGACTGGTATGCATAAAAATGCTATACATGTGTAAATATGTTTACTAGAAATATTTATCTCGGGACATATCATTTTTGCGTACCTGAAACTTTCAATTAGAGTTTTGACAGTTGCCGAAATTTGCCGAAGGTCTGTAAATTATGTTATTTGATAAGAAATTTAATATTATAATAAAATAAGAAAAGAAAAGTTGCAATTTCGTTGCACAACATATGTTAATCTATTATAGCATAAAACAGTAAAAAATCCTAAAAATACGTAGGTGATGCTATTTTGACTACTTGCTTAATAAAGGTCTTATTTGTGATATTTTATTAATTGCGGTTTACGTTAAGATAATGTATCGAGTGTTTCCCACTATTTTTTAGTTCACATACATAATATCAATTTGGGTTATCGACATTGCATTGCTGGATTCGATTTATGGAGTTAATTTTACATGTATCCTATAACCTAGGCTTTGAAAAATGGTCTGCTACAACTAATGAAAACAAAGATTTGAAAAAACAAAAGAAGGCATATGTACAAAGAAGGTTCAAAGAAGAACTTGGTTTAAATATAGATAAACCTAAACAAGGTACTGGTAACAGCAACGACGGTAATACAACTAGAAGATTTTTTCAAAATTATCAGTGCAGTGCAGAAATTACTGGTGTGGACGAGGAATTGATTAAACGATTTTATGTTTTACTTCAAGTTATGTCAAGTGGAAAAGTTATTAATGCTACAAAATTCGGTCACTATGCTTTGGATACAGCACAAAGATATGTTAATAAATATATGTGATATTATATGCCATCATCTGTCCATAAAGTCCTAATTCACGGGGAAAGCGTCATTCGGCATTATTTAGTGTTACCCCTAGGACAACACTTTCCGAAGATGCGCAGGAATCAAGGAACAAAGACTATAAACGATTTAGACTTCATCATGCTAGGAAATGCTCTAGAATAGCTACAAATGAAGATGTTTTACATACACTTTTGTATACTTCGGACCCTTACATAACAAGTTTAAGAAAACCATCTAGTAAAAAGTCCATGGAACTTATAGATGGAGCTTTAGAGCTAGTTGAATAATACAGTGTTTTTTTTTTAGTTAAAAGTAATGGTTCATAATAATAGCAGAAATAATTTTAAGAGTTTAATTTGTGTTTATTATAGCATTTAAGGTCATATTATTTAAATATAGTCTTAAATTTCTGAACATTTTTCAACATTTTAAGTTTACTATTTTTTTTTAGACAATTAACATATGATTATTAAATAAATTGTATATTATTTAAAAGTACATTTATTCAAAAATACACAAAAAAAAAAATCAGCAGCAAATCTATGAAAACATGGAAGTTATTGATTTATGACCCGAAACCGACTCAATCTCCACATAGTGCGGTGGCGTGGTCGGTAAGATACTTGCTTTTCACGCCGCAGGTCGTGGGTTCGATTCCCACCCGAGACAAACATAAGTGATGAACATTTGTGTTTGTGTCGAGTCTGGGTGTAAATATCTATTATAAGTATACATTTGTAGGTATGTATAGTATATACCAGTTATCTGGTTTCCATAACACAAGCTCTTCTTAGCTTGGGACCAGATGACCGTGTGTGTTAATGTCCCGAAATATTTATTATTATTATTATTTATTATTTTAAAAACATATAGTATTAACATACTGGCTATACTTCTCGTGTATGCCTGTGGTGGGAACCGAACCCGGCGTACCAGCAGCAGGGCACGGTGGCGGGGCCGTAGGCAACTCTATTTTTAGATCATCTAGAATCTAGATTGTTCGAAAATCGGACTCGTACTTATTTTTTTTCTTATGTTCGTTCTAACTAAAGGCCAAAGGTTAAGCTAAAGTGCCGCGTGGCTCGCGATTTAACCGAGTTATTTTTTGTTATTAATTTGTAGGTAAAAGCAAAAAAATTGTCACCAATATTTATTTAAATCTATTAGAGAAGTGAAATAAAATTTTGATCTCCATACCCTGAAATCATACCTGTTTACCTGCTTGTTAACACGTAATTTGTTTGAATACTAAATTATCAGCACGCGATTGCGCGTGCGCACGGTCCGCGTCGTCCGTGACCGTGACCTCGAAACAAAAGAGGTTATGTTTACATTTGTTTTAATTTTGTGTTTACTTGTATTCAAATTTAATACAAACAACACGGTTTTTAAAATATAATTTTTAATTTTGACCAAGAATAGATACCTTATCTAAGGAATGTACCAATAATGGTAAAATTAGAATAGTTTTCACAAACAGTAAGTAATATTAATTACTTTATACTGATACCTAAAAACTGTATTTCATGTAATGGAATTTAATTTAATTAATTTTGTTGTACGAAAATAAAGGCTTATTTTTTTACTTCTTTTTATCTCTGGTGTTAGGGTCCAGATTTATAATTTCCATTGTTTTGCAACTTAGTAACATTAAAGAATTTTACTTTGCTACAAATTTCAATACGTTTCTGTAATATATCGCTGTTTCATCACAATGTGTATTAGGTAGGTTAGGCATTAGGTTCCGCCCGCATGGTATTAGGATTAAAATTAGCCTATTTACTTTCTCAAGCTCTAGAGTCTAGAGCTCGAGAAGGGACATAGTCAGAGATAGTTTAAAGTCTAGACTATCTCTGTAGCAAATTTTATTAAAATCGGTTCAGTAGTTTAGGCGTGAAAGCGTAACAGACAGACAGTTACTTTCGCATCTATGCTGATATTATAAAGCTGAAGAGTTTGTTTGGTAAAACGCGCTTATCTCAGGGACTACTGGTCCGAATTGAAAAATTCTTGCATTGTTAGATAGCCCATTTGTTGAGGAAGGATAGGTATAGGCCTTTTCTTATCTCACTGCTGGGTATGATATAAACTGTAAGTCACGCGGGCGGAGAGCTAGTTTATAATAATATTATTAAGGATGTTAATGGCACCTAAATATATATTTTTTTATTATGGGATAACAAACAACTACCACTTATATAACACTAACAAAAGCTTAACAAAACTAAGTAGTAATGTTGAATAACTTATATTATCATGTCAAAATGAGGTTATACATTTAACCGAGAAAAGTTAACCAGCAATTATGGTTCACAGAAAAAGAGTAAGCTGGCCGCAGGTAATTAGGCCTGCTTTCCTATGAATATAACATACGTAGCAAGATTTTTACACTGCCTGACAAAAAAGGGGACTGTAAGAAAAAAAAAGCGAAGATAAATTTTTATTTAGGTAGATCAAAATTACATTAATTACCCAGCATAAGTTGGCCTGTGATATGATAAGGAATTACATAGTATTTTCTTAAATTTACACTTTGAAATAAAACTAGTTTGGAACGGATTTTATTGCGGTTTAATTCAGGGTTTTATAAACTGGCGTTTCAGTGTTTTCAGACTTCATGGTCACGTGGTATTTGACATCCAAATTTATTAATCGTAGGTAAGGATTTAATTTTAATATATTTTTGCAGCGGTGGCGCAGCGGTACGAGCCTCGCCTTTGAAATATAAGGTCGCGGGTTCGAATCCCAACGCGCCCTCACATCTTTGTGTGAATTGTTTCATCACCGCTGCTCAATATCGGCGAAGGAAAACGTCGTGAGGGAACCGGCATTTCTTAGAACTAATCATTCGAGGACATGTGACATCCACCAACCCGTACTTGGCCAGCGTGTGTAGATTAAGGCCTAAACTCTCTCAAGTCGTAAGTTAGTTGAGAGAAGACCCGTGCCCAGCTGTGGGACACTAAAAAGGGTTGAAGTGTAATTAAATTAACGTATTTTTTTTTATAAATTTACCATTTGGTGTTCTGTTATTTTTCGGTTGAATTTAAAACCTTATTGTAAAATTATTTACAACTGTAAGCTGTTTGATCTTGAAAGTCTTGATGGATGTTAAATAGAAATTAAAATCTGGCACTGGTCTAACTCAGTTCAGAGGATGTAATTGCAAGAAGTAAAAAAATAGCCGAACTACAGTACCTATGTACTTAACTAAAAGTTAACATATTAGAAAGTGCAGTTTAACATAATAAACTGTCCGATTGCTATAAATATTTTGTCAGGCGTTCCAACATAAGCTTTACTTGCGATTCCATCCGCATGAAATACCGAAGCCATCTTCCCACAAAATGTATTTCATGGTTTTAAGTGTCCTAAACTTAAATTAAGTAATAATCATGTAATAAGTTGATTGGTAGATTTATCTCTAACATTCTGAAGATACGAAAACTGGTTTCTAATCGACATTCGCTATATCGACATAAATGTCGTGTTCGAGGTAAATGTCTAACGCCCGAGAATCGGAGTCAGAAAGTTGTGGTCAAGCGCAATTTATTAGTAGTAGTTAGTGACCCTGACTGCTAAGACGTAGGTCGTGGGTTCGATTCTCACTCACAAATCTTTATGTGATCAGCATGATTGTTTGATCCGTGCTTTGTATAATTTATCTACTACTTAAATGTTTAAAAAAAATGTATTTGAGTGATACGGCCGTTCCTAGTACCCATAACACAAGCAAATATAATTGCTGTGTTTGGGACTAGATGGCGGTGTGTGTATGTGTGAAAATATTATTATTAAACCTTTTCGGGCATCTGTAATGGTGGTCAGTAGGCTAATGCACGTCTATACTTACTTCTATACTTAATATTATAAATGCGAATGTAAGTTTGTTTGTTACACTTTCACGCAAAAACTACTGAACCGATTTGGATGAAATTGGGTATGGAGGTAGTTTGAGACCCGAGAAAGGACATAGGATAGTTTTTATCCGACTGCGCAAAAAGAAGGTAATGTTTTGGCGCGATAACCGACATAAACGCGGGCGAAGCCGCGGGCGGAAAGCTAGGAATTAATAACGCAGTTAAGTTTCGTTCAAAACAGCCTTTTTCGTACTCTCGTAATTTTCACAACCGCTGTCAGATACGCTCGCGTCATGTTCGCGTCACGCGAGCGCTTTAAGTGAACGTTTGTTTTAAGCGGAAATCAGCAAACATTTGCAAACGCAGCGTCAAACGTATAAAACAATATTACACTATGTACCTCCAACTTAGGAAAAATGACAATGCGCTAGCAGCACCGTTTAGCGCATGCGTTTGCCGCAAAAAAAATTTACCTTGTTTATAGAACGCAATATCTGGATGACCGATCTTAGCTCGGTATTTTTTTTTAAATGACATTTTCTAAAAATTATTCCTAGCTAGATCAATGTATCGCCCTCGAAACCCCCTATACCTATACAAAATTTTATGAAAATCGTTTTAGCCGATTCCGAGATTCCAATTATATATATGTCGGAGAAGTCATTAGTACGGTAGCATACTTGACAGCGAGGCGGCAGCGCGTCGGGTCGACACGCTTGACAGAGTCTAGCCTGAGGTCCGCACGGGCGACGAGTGGGGATTGTCGCTACACGAACTGTGTGCCCCAGTTCTCTACAGACGTCCGTGCGACTAACATCGGTCTAGGAACTGTCTTACCACTCGTTGTATTAGTTCTACATTTCGTAACAAATTAATAGTGTGATTAAGTTCATTTTGGTTTGCTGCTAAAACCACACCCACTCAATAAGTTTTCTGGCGATGACTATCCCTCTGATCGGCCTCCTGCACCGAAATCAGAAGCGGGATAAAGGAGCAGACAAACCATCACCTAACTGAAACTACGCAACGCCGTGAAAAATAAAATGACGGGAGTGATGACAGCTGGCGACGTGAACAAAAGGACACATCTCTACCCGGTGCCCTAATGGAAGTGGAGGTGTCTAGGTTTCACGCAGCAAGCGACACGTGAGGGTCGACGTGTGCGTGGTTGATCCACCGGGACGAACTTTTAAACATCAAGGTCAGTCGTTCTTTTTCTATTAAGATTCCGGTGCCGAGTGTTCACTCGTTAAAAAGAGTAAACGTAGTGGTAAAAGAGTACAAATGTTGTAACCTTAAAGGGTCAGTCAAGCATACTTTGCATTGTTTAAATTATTTGTTTTGTTGAAATCGATAATTTAATCGAGATTTGATTGTACGTTATGCCTGATGTAGTGATTTTATTTACGAAGTGATATGATATTAGGCCGCGAAGTATTGTTGCAAGGTTTTATTGTTAGTATAACCGCGACTCATTTTAAAATTTGAAAAGTTTTCGATATAACGATTGTAATTTACAATTATCAGTGAGTACCACCGACTGTTTAATAATAATGATTTACCCTCGATAAATTGTTTTACCGTTGTTGACAATCACGTTTCGCGAGAACATAAATCGGCTATTGTCTATGTTTTGTCTCGTTATTTAGATTATTTAATAACTGGTATGTCGCTAACATGTGCAACTACAGGTGAGCTTGTTTTTTTCGCTTAGTTCAGCCTTATTTGGTTGCTCAAAAATGACCGTATCGTTTTAGTGCGGAAGAAAGAAAAACGATCGTGAGCGTGTAGATGACTTATTGCGTGCAAATATTATTTCACTGGGTAATTTAACTTTTCACTATAGCTAAGCTAAGACAGTTTAAAGGCTTAGTTGCACACTTCAGACAGTTAGACTGCTAATATCCAGTCTCTTTGGGAGGCCATGGTTGAGCGCTTAAATTTGTCTCTTAAAGCGGTTTCCGATTGAGGTGACGCCAGACTAGTCAAGTTTAATGCTGCCAAAACCCAGGCGTGTCTATTCTCTGCTAAAAAAAAAATAATGCCATTTCAATTGGCTCCTACTTTTCAAGGTGTATCCGTGCGTATTACAGACTATTTTGAGCTTCTTGGCGTCAATATGACTTTGAACCTCAATTTTGACCCGTACATTGAGCCCATGGCTCAACTCGCTGCCAAAAAGCTAGGTGTCCTCGCGAATACGTCAGTACTTCACGCCAAAACAGATGCTCGAGCTACATCAAGCACAAGTTCGCTCATGCATAGAGTGCTGCTCGCATCTTCAGGATGGGTCAGCTGGATACCAGCTCAGGGCATTGGAGTCTATAGAAAGGCGAGCCAGGAGGCTTATTGGAGACGAATCCCTCGTCAAGGCTAAGTTGCAAAGCCTCGAGCATCGCCGCATGGTTGGTGGTCTTTCGGTCTTTTACCGGACACACTTCGGAAAGTGTGCGTTGGGATTAAGCAATCTTATTCCCCTATCCCCGTTCTTCCACTGGACAATTGGAGGTGTGGCTGTGCGCCGCCTTTATATGGTGGAAGTTCTAGTGGTACGCACAAAGCGCTTTGTTTCCACTTTAACTGTGCGAGCTGCAGGGTTGTGGGGTTCGCTGCCGGCATCTATGTTTCTCGATAGCTGTAATCTGCCGGTCTTCGAGTCACTGGGTAGGCGGGTTCCATCGTGGACTGCTTCACTGCTTCACATCTGGCAAGTTGTGGTCAAGCGCAGGCCTATTTTAAGATGATAATAAAAAAAGGTTTGTGACAAATTTTGGACCCCTCTATAAATTAACTTGTGATAAAATTCTTTTTTTTTTTCTTGGCAACAGCGCCACGAGAACATTAGGAAAGAAATAATTTCATGACGATTTACGCAATGTAAATAGGGCCGCATTCTGTGAAAAAAAAAAGGTAAATTCGACAAGATAAAGGCAAAGGTCAATAATTTTTCGGTGGGAGAGTTTGTAACCGTACCTACGAATACGCACATGAAAGCTTGCAAAAAATGAAATCCGGTGAATCAAAGTATAACTGACGAAATTGAGGTAGAGTAAAGTAGTCGTGATGACGACGACAAGATTGTTTAAGCTTGCATAATGATTGGACCGTACCGGAGGTTGTCGTGTAGCCGTAGCTCAGTAGAAATCGGCATCTACTACATTGTAGTAGTCCGTGAGTACGCGGTAGTGCAGTCAACTCCGGCAGAGGTCGGGTTTCTTGGGAAACCGTGAGTCCAGGGGAGACTCGGCGTTCCCGTGGGGGTTCGCATAAAGTTGAGTAACTGGAGGTTACTGGGCTATGTGTAGCCAATGGTCATATGCAGAGCTTAAATTAGTTTGCTTATTGTAAGTGATTGTCTCTTGTGTGAGAGTGTAAGTTTTAGGCCTCAGCCTCGAATCTTGCGGGCAGCGGAGCGGCAGCGGCGGCGGCGCGGGAGTGGGGCGGGCAACGCAGACCCGTTCTCGAAAGCAGCGGGCAGGTCGCGCGGCATTATAGCGGCGTAGTGTTGTGTTCGTGTTTGTGTCGTCGAGATATTTGCTTTTATTCGCGAACGAAATGTCTGAACTAATTTCCTCTAGCATGTCCGAGGACATTTCGACACGTCACAAAAATAAATTGCACACACAACACTACAATGCAGACGCGCGGGCGGTCGCCGCTTGACTGGAGTGCACCGCTCGTTGCCCGCTCCCGCGCCGCTGTTTTCCAGGGTCGGTCCATTTGGTTTTACGCATTTGATCCTGCCGCTCCCGCGCCGCCGCCGCTGCCGCCCCGCTGCCCGCAATATTCGAGGCAGAGGCCTTAGTAGTCAGTTGTGCTTTGAGTTTCTGATTTTGATATTGAAGCGATTTAACTGAATAAGTGATATTGATTGTTCATTGATTTTTAGTAAACAGGTTTCCTTAATTTAATAAAAAAAAAAAAAGTTTAGAGTTCTGTTAAATTTGGGGATTTCTGGAAATCTTTATCTTTATCTTTGTCTAAAGCCAGGAACTTGTTCCTTCTAGTTTAGTAGGCCAGGCGTGACTGAACTATGTGATACTGTGTGTTGAATATTGTTTCAGAATAACACACAGAGACGTGTGTCTCGCAGGATGGCCGTGTCGGAGAAGTCATTAGTACGGTAGCATACTTGACAGCGAGGCGGCAGCGCGTCGGGTCGACACGCTTGACAGAGTCTAGCCTGAGGTCCGCACGGGCGACGAGTGGGGATTGTCGCTACACGAACTGTGTGCCCCAGTTCTCTACAGACGTCCGTGCGACTAACATCGGTCTAGGAACTGTCTTACCACTCGTTGTATTAGTTCTACATTTCGTAACAAATTAATAGTGTGATTAAGTTCATTTTGGTTTGCTGCTAAAACCACACCCACTCAATAAGTTTTCTGGCGATGACTATCCCTCTGATCGGCCTCCTGCACCGAAATATATAATATCTACAAGAATTGCTCATTTAAAGATATAAGATACGCGGTAGACGCATCCGTTGCGATTTCCGCATAAAACAACCGCGCGTTTTAGATTAGATATGACAGCTAAACCACTACAAGAATACCATTTTGCACTAAGACGAAAACTTAATTGCAACTGCACCGCAACTTGATCGGCGCGTCAAGAAATTACGTGAATTAGGGCACCTAATCTTATTATCCATTAGGTACACTGCAGTTCCAAACTATCCATTATATAGTGCACGCAGTGTAGCATTTCAGTAAGATTTTTCTCTTATCTCACTGGAGCGGTAGCGATGCGAAAGTTTCGCGTCTAGATACCCTCGTTACTGCTCTTTGGACGTTTCTAACGAGACTTTTTCTTTTAACGAATTCTCCTGGACACATTTTTGTGTACCATCAGCAAAGAAGTTTATTTAATGTGATTCATTGGTGAATTGACATGTCGCTTTTTTATGTTCTATTTTTTTTATATTGTTTCCTAGAAAATATTGTTAACTTTTGTTTATTGCTTGCTATTCTAGAAATATATTATTAAAAATCTGTCCTTATGAATTAATTAATTAATACATTAATTAGTGAGTTAGTCATGTTATTTGCCCTACGATTTTTAGTTCGGTTTGCTTAAGATGTTTTGCTTCATTTATTTATTCTGTAATCGGCTTGCGATGGACCACAACTTGCCTGTTGTTAAGCAATGATGCAGTCCACGATGAAACGCGCTTACCCAGTAAATATTGATGCACTCGTAACTTGAACACAGGCAGATTATAGCTATCGATAAACATAGATGCTTAACTAACTTAACCTAACCATCTCGGCTAGGTACAGGGTTCCCTACGGGTTTCGAGGTCTGATGGCAGTCGCTCGTATAATTCTGGTAGCTAGCCGCATCAGGTTAGTCTGGGAGCCGACCCCAATAGAAATAGGAAAAAGGCAAGGGGAATGATGATGATTATGTTTTGATACTGTCGGATCAGTTTCCTTGTCCTTACTTGCAATAGTTTGGTGATCAGAAGCTTCACTTCACATTTCAATTCAACCCTTATTAGTGTCCCACTGCTGGGCACGGGTCTTCTCTCAATCTTATGAGTTGAGAGAGTTTAGGCCTTAATCCACACACGCTGGCCAAGTGCGGGTTGGTGGCTGTCACATGTCCTCGAATGATTAGTTCTTAGACATGCCGGTTTCGTCACGATGTTTTCCTTCACCGATATTGAGCAGCGAAGATGAAACAATTCACACAAAGGGCACGACCAGGAAACGAACCCGCGACCTTATTTTTCTAAGGCGAGGCCCGTATCGCTGCGCCACCGCTGCTCTGATGAGAAGCTTGCACAGCATATATTGTAAAAGGATTATCTGTTGAGCGGTTCGTAATTTGATAGGATAATGTTTTGTAAGCTTGTTGTAAGAGCTTAAATAAGCTCTAAGCTTAGTTTGTGATTCTTAAAACTTTATTAAGTATATTATGAAGCCATATTTTTGTAAATAAGACAGTACAAGACAGACAAGTACATTGGACGGGCCGGTGGCGTGGTCGGTAAGATACTTGCTTTTCACGCCGCAGGTCGTGGGTTCGATTCCCACCCGAGTGAAACATTAGTGATGAACATTTGTGTTTGTGTCGAGTCTGGGTGTAAATATCTATTATAAGTATATATTTACAAAAGTATATGTTTAGTATATACCAGTTATCTAGTTTCTATAACACAAGCTCTGCTTAGCTTGGGACCAGATGACCGTGTGTGTTGATGTCCCCGAATATTTTTATTTGTCAAAACTGAAAATTAATCACTTCAACCCTTTTAATGTCCCATTGCTGTGTACGGGTTTCTCTCAAATATCTTAAGAGTTGAGTGTTTAGACCTTAATCCTCTCTAACCATATGAATTCTCATTTCCACCTTCTCACCGAAAATCATTCGTGATTTCAAGGCACTTCAACCCTTTTTAGTGTCCCACTCTTAGGCACAAGTTTTTTCTCAACTATCTTACGACTAGAGAGAGTTTAGGCCTTAACTCACACACGCTGGCCAAGTCCGGGTTAATGGATATCACAAGTCCTCAAATGATTAGATCTTTGACATGCCGGTTTCCTCACGATGTTTTCTTTTACCGATATTGAGCAGCAGCGATATAACAATTCACACAAAGATGTGTGGGCGCGTGAATCGGTACTTATGTATATTGAGCTGGCGCGTTCTATCGTAGACTACATCATTGCTAAACATCAGGCAAGCAGTCAAGCGCATGCCGATTCTATAATAAATCTGTGACCATTGTTCAACCTCTAAACACCTATCTAAGTTCAGTTCAGTAGTTTAACAGAACAATTAGAAGCCGGATGGCTAGACCGTTTGTTCTACAAGTTTTAATTGAACATGAAAGGATTACTAACGTCTGACTACGAACAGGAGGAAATTAGAACATTAATTTGAGATAAATCTATGGAGCAGCGGTGTCGCAGCAGTATCGAGTTCTGGTCGTGCCCGCTGGTGTGAATTGTGTACCCCTGCTCAAATTCAGTGAAAACCGGCATGTCCGACAACTAATAATTCGAAAAATGTGACATCCACTAGGTATCCTGCACTTGGCCAGTGTCAACAATTCCGACCCACCCTCTTAAATTGTGTCACCAGACATCGCACTGGAAGACGGCAAGGCAGCTTTGTCTGGCGGGTGACCACCCACTGACCCGGGTGACTAATTACTGCCGAAGTCTATACCAGTAAGTTAGTTCCTCCTTCGAGCATTACTGAAATGAAATGAAATGAAAATATGCTTTATTTTTTTTGAGACGCGAGTCTACTTAAAAATAGTCCAATTTCTTTTTCTACCGTGCAGTGCATGACTGGAAAGTACTGAGAAACACTGCCAAAAAATTCAGTAGGCTTTTTTTTTTTAAATGAAGTACTTATATCTATTACATTTTGTTTGATTATTGTGTTGAATTAGAGCGACTTAATTCCAAGCGTTTTTATCCGTTAGATAGTCTGAAATTTTACTGCCCTTACGACTCCACTCAAGCCGGCCAAGGAAGGCAAGCAAGAGGTGGGAGATCTGTCCCTCCTCAGTGCTCACTCCAGCCAGCCAGTAAAGCAAGTTGGAGGTGAGGAGGACCTCCTTGGAGCATTCGGGTCGATATGGTCGTTACGCCATATTAACTCGCCAAAAGCCATCCCACGGGCAATTGTTATTATTATTATATACTTTTAAACTTTCGCGTTGCATTATTAAATATATATTTAATTATTATTATTATTATTATTATTATTATTGTATAACACTGAATTAACCAACAGCTAAGATAACAAAATCTAAGTAAAAACTATAGGATAGCGTTACTTGTGACGCACGTCTGTACGAACAAGATCACGAAGTTGCTGTTGTCCAATGTTGCCGACACAAGCACTGATTTTGTATTACTCACCAACCAGATGCGTATACACACCGCATAGTTGGACCCCCGAGCTCGCCTGACTTATGTCGTACCACTACATATCATCTGACCCCAAGCTAAGTCTGATTAGTTCGTTCAAGGACAAGAATTTGAATGCACTGATCAAAATTATTTATCTTCCGATTTAAATAATATTTGAATGAAGTGATGTCTAGGGTAACTAGTCGGTGGTATCACTTTATGAACTGCACAAGCATACTACATATTTGTCTTAGTTTACGACGTACAAATAACTATTACAGTGACATAATAATAATAATAACAAGAAATCCTTTTATTCCATGCAGATCTACAATTGTTTAATTAACAAAGACACAAATTTAATGTTGGGTATTAAAAATAAATTAATATAAATATTTTTTTTAATTTAATTTACAATGACATAACATTAATAATATATTTTACAGTCTCATATAAAAATGTTTATGTACTGTCTGAAATTGTTTCTAGTTATATGTTTGGTTCTAAGTCGGAAATCGGTATGCCTAGAATAATTGTGCCTACATATGATGAGTGTTACATATTAGAATTATTGTAATTCGAAAGTAATTGATTTATATTTAAGTAAGTAAATTTTAACGATAAACAAATTACTACGATACAAGAAGGTGGACTCAAAGAAGAAAAATAATGAAGCTGTCTCCAAAAATGTATAAGTTCTTGTCACTATTACCTTAATTTTTTCAATTAAATTATCTTATCAACACCCGACAACTAATAAGAATGTTATAAACGACACAATTCTTACAATTAAGTACAGCAGAACTCAAAATTGTGTCGACACCAATGGAAAACCACATCGCAATCGGCCGGTCGTTAGTGTTTTCAAAAGTCCTGCCGATGCTTTCCGATTGCATCTGGACAATCTTTCCTGGTTCACAGCAGTTCATTGCACTCGTGGGAACACGCGATTTGCGTTCTTAGTGTACCTACTTTTAAGAATATTCTAGACCTAATCCTTCATGCTAAGGAATTTATAGCTAAAAGTGGACAACTAAATCTAAATCAAGATTTTCTCACGATGTTTTCTCTCGCCGATATTGAGCAGCGGTGTTGAAACCATCAACAATAGGTAGATGTGTGAGCACGACTGGGATATTTTTTTGCGAATGAAATAACTTATAAATAAAAAAAATAATTAAAAAAAATGTTCTACGGTCACCGTCACCAACGGAGCTCTTTAGCTAGATCAGTCTGCTTGCGACCACGACAGGTGCAACCCGTGTCGAAACGTAAAGCGGGTCAGCGCGTTAATTGCTCGTTATGATAAATATTTGACATAACTTAATTCACCGGAAGGTCTTTTATTGGTTCACCGGACTTTTTCGGTGAGCCGTCCGAGGACGGCCGAACCGACCGAGTACTGTCACAAATGCTTTGAGGACTCCCCATGTTGGGACGAACCTCAGCTCCGACATCGGGCTGTTACGACCGGGAATTGAACCTTATATTGACGGGCCGGTGGCGTGGTCGGTAAGATACTTGCTTTTCACGCCGCAGGTCGTGGGTTCGATTCCCATCCGAGTTGTCTCATTTGTTTAAATATGTCTGTTTGTCTTGTGTCTGGGTGTAATTATCTATATATAAGTATATATTTACAAAAGAAAAGTATTATATGCAGTTATCTGTATAGTTATTACCAGTTATCTGGTTTCCATAGTACAAGCTCTGCTTAGTTTGGGATCAGATGACCGTGTGTGTTAATGTCCCACTATATTATTATTATTATTTTATTTTTCTTGGCTTTTCGCCAGTTTAAAGCACATTTACGGGCTTACACCAAGTAAATGCGCCAAAATTATGTAGTTGTGGTGTTTACGTATATGTTTGGATTGGGGGCTATGTAATCTGCTTGCATGAATTTTCGTACAATTCTACATGTATTTAGAATAGCTGCTTTTTGCAGGGTTATGTAGAGGGTCTCTTTGAGGGCTATTAATTTTAAACTTTATTATTATTATAATTATTATTGAATAGGTGAATCCGTTACCGCTGCGCTGCTCGGTGTAATTTAGTAATTAATTATTAGAGGCAAAAAGCTAGACGTTTTAATCAAAGTCTGACTAGATATTATTCTAGTTGAGTTGAAGCAAAAAGGTCAATATATAACAAAAACAATATATTTCTGAAACAGAAATATACACAGTAGCAACGTAAACACAAGCCTTTAATTAAAACATCGTGCTGACCCTCGATCAGGGGTGGTCGAAAGTTGCCCACTCATCGACGGGCCAATATCGACAATATCCATTAGTGGCACCCCTATGTAGGGCTGTCAAATCAGTATTAATATTTATATACACAATTCTTTCTCATATTTGTTTGAATTCAGTTAAAGTTACGCGAAATCACACTTCACACTACAACCCTTTTTAGTGTCTCACTGCAGAGCACTGGTCTTCTCTCAACTGTCTTACGAGTTGAGAGAGTTTAGTACTTAATTCTCATACGCTGACCAAGTGCGGGTTGGTGGATATCGCATGTCCTCGAATGATTAGTTCTTCAACATGCCGGTTTCCTCACAATGTTTTCATTCACCGATATTGAGCAGCGGAAATGAAACAATTCACACAAAGATGTGTGGGCAACACTGGGTGAGGTCCCGGTTCGATATCCGAGTCGAACAAAAATAGTTTTTTAATATACTTACTCAGAGAATCTTAGATGCAGCTCGACATTTGGATTTTATTTATTTTTATTTTATTTTATATTTCCAATTTGGAACTGTGCCTGATGAATGGCAATAGGCTCGCACCCGATGACTTTGCAAATTTAGAATAATGATAAATAAAATATCAACATATGAATTAAATAAAATTAATTTAAACTAATTAAAGGAGAGGTCAAAAGTGGGCTAGAATTTTGAACACCAATGTGATATACCTCATTGGAAAGCTTATTTAATAAGCTGCTAGAATTTAACTAAACACGAATTTTAGGAGCAACCATTTTTGTAAAAATCAAAAAAATGTAATAGAAAAACAAAACGCACATTACCTTTAATTATCCGTTTCCTAAGCAGTATAAATATTGCAATCACGTCAATAATTGCATTCTGTTACAGTACTTTTCTCTTGTAATATTATTCTAGCTGCAGCTTAATGTAATTATGACGAAAAATATTTGTTATCTTATTAGTGTAATAACAAAACGCGTGGAAAAAAATATAATTACGGGAAACGTCATGATGTCATTGTCATTGATCAGTTTGATTGACAGCGTCGAAATAATTTTGATTTTTTTGGTTGCTCAATTGTCATTTGACCATGGGGTTGCCAATTGCAATAATCATAATATTGCATTAAGGATTCTTATTTTCAATTTCAATTTTTAAAAAAACGGGGGCGTGTAAAATTATTTTAAATACACCAAAAAATTTAATTAATTATGCTCTATTAACCTATGTAACTCAGATTGCTGTTCAAATTTACAATTATTTTAATCCCAGGTTCTATACATTTTTTGAACGTCTCCTTTATTTTATTTTATTTTGTATGTTGATATTTTTTTACTATTTATTCTGTTGTGTTTTTCTAAGAAATGTAAATTTTTTTTTATAAAATCTGATTTTGCCAACCCTAAGGCCCACCACATAATGACGTATGAAATGCACATTAATAGTAAACGCATTGTACGGTTGACTGCATAAGCCCTAACTAATCTTACAAGTTCCATATTGTTAAGAATTTATATTAAAATATGCGGGATGCTATTTATCTATATCTTTCAATGACTAGCAATTTTTTCCTTAATCACTTACATAATCTATTAATAGAAACCAGTGGTTCTCAAATGTTTTTGCCTTGGCACCATTCACAAAATACCCCTAAGTTACCCTAATTCCGGAATGGTAAATGAAAAATGAGTGTTGAAAATAATTTTATTAAATTTTTATGTTGATATTTTTTCACTATTTATTTTATTCTGTTGTGTTTTCTGAAGAAATAGATAAAAAATACCCCAAAGTTACCCTAATTCCGGAATGGTAAATGAAAAGTGCGTGTTGAGTCGTATTGGGGTCTCAAGCTTCCAAAGAAACTAGTTCCGTTGAGCTGGTCTTAGCCAACGTCATTTAACTTACCGCCCTTTGTGGGTACTGAAGGTAGTCAGTAATAATTGTGATTAATATTTTTGGACGTCAAATATCTCAGTCCACCCGTGAACATGAAGCCTGAAAAGACTTTGAAACGTCGGGATCTAAAATCTAAAATAAACCGCGATAAAATCCGTTAAAAAGTAGTTTTATTTCAATGTGTGATATTCGCGTAAATCTAAGACAATACTATGAGAATAATATTGCCGCGATTCGCTCGTGGAGACGGCCTTCTAGAATGTGGTGTGTAGCGATATTTACTACCTTCAGTAGTCAGTAATAATTGTGATTAATATTTTTGGACGTCAAATATCTCAGTCCACCCGTGAACATGAAGCCTGAAAAGACTTTGAAACGTCGGGATCTAAAATCTAAAATAAACCGCGATAAAATCCGTTAAAAAGTAGTTTTATTTCAATGTGTGATATTCGCGTAAATCTAAGACAATACTATGAGAATAATATTGCCGCGATTCGCTCGTGGAGACGGCCTTCTAGAATGTGGTGTGTAGCGATATTTACTACCCACAAAGGGCGGTAAGTTAAATGACGTTGGCTAAGACCAGCTCAACGGAACTAGTTTCTTTGGAAGCTTGAGACCCCAATACGACTCAACACGCACTTTTCATTTACCATTCCGGAATTAGGGTAACTTTGGGGTATTTTTTATCTATTTCTTCAGAAAACACAACAGAATAAAATAAATAGTGAAAAAATATCAACATAAAAATTTAATAAAATTATTTTCAACACTCATTTTTCATTTACCATTCCGGAATTAGGGTAACTTAGGGGTATTTTGTGAATGGTGCCAAGGCAAAAACATTTGAGAACCACTGGTTTCTATTAATAGATTATGTAAGTGATTAAGGAAAAAATTGCTAGTCATTGAAAGATATAGATAAATAGCATCCCGCATATTTTAATATAAATTCTTAACAATATGGAACTTGTAAGATTAGTTAGGGCTTATGCAGTCAACCGTACAATGCGTTTACTATTAATGTGCATTTCATACGTCATTATGTGGTGGGCCTTAGGGTTGGCAAAATCAGATTTTATAAAAAAAAATTTACATTTCTTAGAAAAACACAACAGAATAAATAGTAAAAAAATATCAACATACAAAATAAAATAAAATAAAGGAGACGTTCAAAAAATGTATAGAACCTGGGATTAAAATAATTGTAAATTTGAACAGCAATCTGAGTTACATAGGTTAATAGAGCATAATTAATTAAATTTTTTGGTGTATTTAAAATAATTTTACACGCCCCCGTTTTTTTAAAAATTGAAATTGAAAATAAGAATCCTTAATGCAATATTATGATTATTGCAATTGGCAACCCCATGGTCAAATGACAAATGAGCAACCAAAAAAATCAAAATTATTTCGACGCTGTCAATCAAACTGATCAATGACAATGACATCATGACGTTTCCCGTAATTATATTTTTTTCCACGCGTTTTGTTATTACACTAATAAGATAACAAATATTTTTCGTCATAATTACATTAAGCTGCAGCTAGAATAATATTACAAGAGAAAAGTACTGTAACAGAATGCAATTATTGACGTGATTGCAATATTTATACTGCTTAGGAAACGGATAATTAAAGGTAATGTGCGTTTTGTTTTTCTATTACATTTTTTTGATTTTTACAAAAATGGTTGCTCCTAAAATTCGTGTTTAGTTAAATTCTAGCAGCTTATTAAATAAGCTTTCCAATGAGGTATATCACATTGGTGTTCAAAATTCTAGCCCACTTTTGACCTCTCCTTTAATTAGTTTAAATTAATTTTATTTAATTCATATGTTGATATTTTATTTATCATTATTCTAAATTTGCAAAGTCATCGGGTGCGAGCCTATTGCCATTCATCAGGCACAGTTCCAAATTGGAAATATAAAATAAAATAAAAATAAATAAAATCCAAATGTCGAGCTGCATCTAAGATTCTCTGAGTAAGTATATTAAAAAACTATTTTTGTTCGACTCGGATATCGAACCGGGACCTCACCCAGTGTTGCCCACACATCTTTGTGTGAATTGTTTCATTTCCGCTGCTCAATATCGGTGAATGAAAACATTGTGAGGAAACCGGCATGTTGAAGAACTAATCATTCGAGGACATGCGATATCCACCAACCCGCACTTGGTCAGCGTATGAGAATTAAGTACTAAACTCTCTCAACTCGTAAGACAGTTGAGAGAAGACCAGTGCTCTGCAGTGAGACACTAAAAAGGGTTGTAGTGTGAAGTGTGATTTCGCGTAACTTTAACTGAATTCAAACAAATATGAGAAAGAATTGTGTATATAAATATTAATACTGATTTGACAGCCCTACATAGGGGTGCCACTAATGGATATTGTCGATATTGGCCCGTCGATGAGTGGGCAACTTTCGACCACCCCTGATCGAGGGTCAGCACGATGTTTTAATTAAAGGCTTGTGTTTACGTTGCTACTGTGTATATTTCTGTTTCAGAAATATATTGTTTTTGTTATATATTGACCTTTTTGCTTCAACTCAACTAGAATAATATCTAGTCAGACTTTGATTAAAACGTCTAGCTTTTTGCCTCTAATAATTAATTACTAAATTACACCGAGCAGCGCAGCGGTAACGGATTCACCTATTCAATAATAATTATAATAATAATAAAGTTTAAAATTAATAGCCCTCAAAGAGACCCTCTACATAACCCTGCAAAAAGCAGCTATTCTAAATACATGTAGAATTGTACGAAAATTCATGCAAGCAGATGACATAGCCCCCAATCCAAACATATACGTAAACACCACAACTACATAATTTTGGCGCATTTACTTGGTGTAAGCCCGTAAATGTGCTTTAAACTGGCGAAAAGCCAAGAAAAATAAAATAATAATAATAATATAGTGGGACATTAACACACACGGTCATCTGATCCCAAACTAAGCAGAGCTTGTACTATGGAAACCAGATAACTGGTAATAACTATACAGATAACTGCATATAATACTTTTCTTTTGTAAATATATACTTATATATAGATAATTACACCCAGACACAAGACAAACAGACATATTTAAACAAATGAGACAACTCGGATGGGAATCGAACCCACGACCTGCGGCGTGAAAAGCAAGTATCTTACCGACCACGCCACCGGCCCGTCAATATAAGGTTCAATTCCCGGTCGTAACAGCCCGATGTCGGAGCTGAGGTTCGTCCCAACATGGGGAGTCCTCAAAGCATTTGTGACAGTACTCGGTCGGTTCGGCCGTCCTCGGACGGCTCACCGAAAAAGTCCGGTGAACCAATAAAAGACCTTCCGGTGAATTAAGTTATGTCAAATATTTATCATAACGAGCAATTAACGCGCTGACCCGCTTTACGTTTCGACACGGGTTGCACCTGTCGTGCCCCCCCTCCATTCAAATAAATTTATAACGGTAATTTACGATTTTATCGCGGTTTATTTTAGATTTTAGATCCCGACGTTTCAAAGTCTTTTCAGGCTTCATGTTCACGGGTGGACTGAGATATTTGACGTCCAAAAATATTAATCACAATTATTACTGACTACTGAAGGTAGTCAGTAATAATTGTGATTAACATTAATATTTAAGTTGCGTTCCGATTTAAGCAAACTGAGCTCACAGTGTCTTGAATTCTGAGTTGATTTTGCTTGGGTTTTGGTACAAGTAAATTAAGCACTGGGTCCCAAGCTGGTGGTATATTTCAACCATTTTCTCTGTTAAAATTAGGATGTTTTTTAATTTCAATAGCTTCGCGGATCATTCTTAGTAGGAACCGGTTTTCTTTGACAAGGACCTGTGTTTTATCAAATCTCAAGTAATGGTTGGGGCCTTTTTGAGTATGTTCACACACTGCAGATTTCGTCGAGCGTTGAAGTTTAACATCAGCTATGTGTTCTTTTACGCGGGTCCCTATACTTCTTTTTGTTTGTCCTATATATGAGAGTCCACACTCACAGTCAATTTTATAAACACCCGCTCATGGAGATGGTCCTTAGGGCTGTGTTTAAAGACAGATTTCAATTTTGAAAAATTTTTTTTTGCAAATTTTTCGCAAATTTTTTTCAATAAGTACATGCTTGAGATGACAGTTGACGCGACAGTTGATTTTAAAAAGTCATACTTACTTATAATATTGCTACACATGGCTACACATTATGCTATACATTTGTTGACCTCCCGTTGTACAGAAATCCTATATAATGAGAGATCAGCTTATATTGGAAATGTTTAGTTTGATGTGTATCCTTGTGTACAAAAATTTGTCATCCCAAGCACAACTAATCAAAACAAAGATCTGTCTATATATACGACTAGATGTTTCTTTTTACCATTCTGGGGTATGTATTCAGTTAATTGGGAAACTCTGGTCTAAACTATTAAGCTCAGATTATTTCGCGTACTTGTGAAGAAAGAATTTATGGTAATACAACTAGCTAATTATGTATTATTTTAGTTTCATTGTTTGTTTATTTTATAAATTATTTCGTAGTATAAATGACTAATCACAATAAATATATACTGTTCTACTACCGCCTGTAGCACAGGTTAACATAACCTAGTATAGGCAATCAACAGCTATATCTTTAAGATAATATTTTAGATTTAAATTTTGTATGGACCTTGTTTGTAATAAAGTGATTATTATTATGAACTAAACCAGAATGGATAGTGATTTTAATGCCAATATAACTTTTATCACACAGTGGCATTTCATCAGAAGCCATGCTTGTCAAAGAAATTGGCTAAATCCTACTAATATTATAAACGCGAAAGTTTGTAAGAATGTATGGACGTTTGTTAGAAAAAAAAACAAAGATTAACACATAGGCTACTTTTTATCCCAACAAGTACACACGGGCGAAGCCGTGGGCGGAAAACAGTCTTATTTATAGGGATTTTCCGGGAACTCGATTTGTGAAGCGAATAGGCAACATGCCTAAATTATATTTTTTAGTTCATTTTGTTATGTTTTTCCTTTCCTTTGTATTTTTTCTTTTTTTATGTACTTAATCGAAAAATAAAGGCGATATATTGAGCGAAAGTGTCGCGTGACGTTATGATCATAGAGTCACGTCACGCCACGTCACGTCAACACTTTTAGTATCTCACTGCTGGGCACGGGTCTCCTCTGAATATCTTACGAGTTGAGAGTGTGTAGGTCTAAATCCACACACGCTGTTACATGTTCTCGAATGATTAGGTCCTAGACATGCTGGTTTCCTCGCAATGTTTTCCTTCACTAATATTGAGCAGCGGTAGTGTTAGAATTCACACAAACATGTGTGGGCACGACTGGGAATCTAACCCGCGACCTTATATTTCTAAGGTGAGGCCCGTACCCCTACGCCACCGCAGCTCTTACGCCACCACTTCTCATAATAATAATTATTTTTCTTTGTCACCAGGGCAAGGCGAAGCGTGACCAGTCCTTAGTAGAGCTGAAGCAGCATATCCACAAGTACTACATACCACTTGACAGGCAGTTCATAGTTCTGTTCCCTGAAGGGGGATTTTTGCACAAGAGGAGAGAAATCAGTCAAAGGTACGGTAAATAAACAACCATTAAACCTATAATGACCATCTTAGTCTATGGATGCTCGCAACATCAAACACCAACGACAACGAATATATTAAAGAAAAAAATTTAGTTGTAATGTCTTAGATTTACGCGAATATCACACATTGAAATAAAACTACTTTAAAACGGATTTTATCGCGGTTTATTTTAAATTTTTAATATGTTTATATATTTAATATGTTTTGTTTATATATTCCTTTTACATTTATCTTTCTGTATTATTTATTATCTGAATTCTATCAAATGTTTTTTTATTACCTTAATGGAGCAATGTACTTCAAGAAACGGTCCCTGATTGCCAATTTGCTGGGTACCCGTTGGGCTATTATCCTTTATGCTACGATTAGAACTTTTGTGAGGGGACCTTCGACTTTGTTAGTAGATACCTATCGACTTACGGTCTTGAACATATTCTCTAGAATGTTCTAAAAGAAAGGTTTTGCAACCTTAGCCTACCTCTTTAAACCTTGAAATTAACTTTAGGTACTAATAATAATTTGCAGTGGAGGCGCATACGGGGCTCGCCTTAGAAATAAAAGGTCGCGGGTTCGGTTCTCAGTCGTGTCCACATCTTTGTGTGAATTGTTTCATCACCGCTGCTCAATTTCGGTGAAGGAAAACATCGTGAGGAAACCGGCATGTCTAAGAACCAATCATTCGACGACATGTGACATCCACCAACCCGCACTTGGCCAGCGTGTGTGGATTAAGGTCTAAACTCTCTCAACTCAAGTAATAATTGTGATTAATATTTTTGGACGTCAAATACCTCAGTCCACCCGTGAACATGAAGTCTGAAAAGACTTTGAAACGTCGGGATCTAAAATCTAAAATAAACCGCGATAAAATCCGTTAAAATGTAGTTTTATTTCAATGTGTGATATTCGCGTAAATCTAAGACAATACTATATGATCTAAAATCTAAAATATTCCGCGATAAAACTACGCAAAATAGGCGCATATATAATCTGTTAAGCGCCTATTTTGCGTAGTTTTATCGCGGTATATTTGACGACGTCTGCGCCGAGTTGCGGATATCCAAGCCCGCTACAATCTACAATCTACCGCGATAAAATCCGTTATAAAGTAGTTTTATTGGAACGAAGTTCCTTATCGCGCGTTGTGAAAGGGGGCTAGACGGAAAAAATTCTTACGAAAAGTTGTCACGACACTTTTTGCTATAGTAAGCTAGTAAGCTGTGCGGCGTGCGCATGTTTCTCTGTCTGTCTGTGTGTCTGTATCTCTCTCTCTCTCTCATGGTCATCTGCAATTTTATAATATGTTTAAAAAAAAATCTTTTGGTCATTCTTGTTCTTAAAAAATATTATTACAACTTAAAAACAAAAAAAATATTACAGTTCCTTCACTCATTAATCGAAAGGAACTTCGTTCCATCCGGGTGTCCCTTGACACCTCTCAAATTTTTTTTTAATATAGATACACCGTGTAGCAAAAACGTTTTTTTACAGATTTGCGGATAAGAACAATCTCCCTAGATTAGAGTATGTGTCACTGCCACGCGCTGGTGCTATGAAGGTGATCATGGAGGAAGTAGGACCCTACAGAGACCACGGAGCAAGCACATCTAAGGATACGAATGACAAAAAAGGTATTTTATTCACTGGCTTCGTCACTACAGATGGTTTCATTTCATTTCATTTATTCAATAAACAATTTTCATTGTGTTTGAAATTACAATTTGAGATAACTAAATTACACATTTAAATGTTTTGGGATCCTGCCTGCTAAGCCGGAGGTTGTGGGTTCGATTCCCATCCAGGACAAATCTTTGTGTGATGAGCACGAGTGTAATTTATCTATTTTAAGTATGTATATAAATAAATAAAAAATATTTAAGTATTATATTCGTTCCTAGTACCCATAACACAAGCAAATATAATTGCTTAATTTCGGACTAGATAGCGCTATGTGTATTTGTGAATTATTATTATTTTAACAAGAACAAGATAGGAGTAGGGAAAAAAGAAAAACTTAAAACTTATGAATTTTATAATCATTACAATTTCTTCACATTGCTGATTATATAAACAGGCAGGTTATAGTTATCGTCAATTTTAATATAAAAATTACCTGAACCAGTAGTCCCCATATCTGTAGTCTCGCTAATACTCGAGAACGGCTGAACGGATTTATCTTATCTTGGTCTTGAAATGTTCGTGGAGGTCTAGGAAAGGTTTAAAAGGTGAGAAAAATTCGAATAATTGCTAGGAAAACCATAAAAGCAGCAGTCGATTGAGACGGTACGAAGTCTGCCAGGTCAGCTAGTTATATATTAAAAGTGTTACAATGTTCAATATCTAGCAAAAATTCTATATACCTGCAATCTTATATATACCTACCAATTTTGTTCACAGACAAAAACTCCAACCAAAACTCGCAGAAGCAGACTGGATCAGTTGGCGATAGTATCGAGTGGGTTCTTGATGTGACCATCGCGTATCCTGACCGGATTCCTCTTCATCTCGTGGATGTGGTGTGCGGCATCCGACCTGCTTGTACCACTCACTTGCACTACCGGCTGTATCCTAGCACTGATGTGAGTAATCTAAACAATTTATCATTGTTGGCCTATTTGATCCTCTCCTAAAGCAGGTCACTGAGCACGATCTGTCACTACTTTTATTCACTCAAGCGTCCATGGATACTTTGGTATCCTTAAAGTAGTGTCCTCTGGACGCGCGCGGGGCTGGACGTTAAGAGACATAAATGGTTGCGCAGGCTGGCTGGATGTTTCAGTGGCTATCCAGATTATGCCAGTTAGCCATAGTTTTTTTTTGCAAAGATCGTCTCTACCGAGTTTAAGGGTATCCTACGCTACTTTAACCGACTCGTTGTTGGTTCTGTGGTTTTAAAACTATACATTAAGAAAATAAAAGGTCACCTGCAGCTTCTACCCTTTTATGTGGAAGTTTCCTTAAGTTCTTTGCTGATTTGACTCACTACTTTTGGGCTAAATTTCATTTTCCAAGTCAAATTGTTTCGGAGAGCGAACGTGATATATTTAACATCCATTCATTCTGACATTGTGTATGGTGCCACTGACATAAACATTCACCATTCATTCGCTCTTGAATACACTACAATACCATCATAATACTGCAGACTCATCTGTGTAAATCTTAACTTTGCGCAGAAGGGTGCCCAGTAATTTATAATGGAATCAAAAGGTGCATACATGCTCTAACGTTCGCAAAGCCTATGTTCAGACTGGCCAAGATACGTCGTGTTGGCCGTATTGTATATCCATATTTATTTATATTTATTCCTAGTAGTGCAATAAATCATTATAACTATATTGTTCTATTACAGGTTCCCGCAGACACAGAAGGAATGACTCAATGGCTTTACGACAGATTCATTGAAAAGGACAAAATGCTAGAAGAGTTCTACCGTACCGGCAGATTCCCGAACAAAGGTGGACAATACGTAGTGCGACAAGTGAGACAAGACAATCTTAGATACCTGATCCTCCATCTATTCTTTTTAGCGTCTACTTATCTTCAATATTCGTTGTTTTGTGCTGTTTTAAGTTATTTTTGGTAAATTGTTAAACCAAGCGTGATTTGATATATTAAATAATTACATGACAATATTCTGTAGTCGGTAACTTGGTGGTAATTGATATGCACTTAAACCTGTATCACCAAATTCGATAATCGTTCCGATTATCAATATGAATTCGATTTAGAATTGTGTTGTTAAGTCTGCTATTGGTAGTGGTCTAATACTGACGGCTTCTAGAACATAAGGTGTTACAGTGGAATAGTAAAATTGAATCGAAGAATTCTGATGTACAGTAAAATATAAAAAAATATTTTGGAAATTTGAATAATGACAAAATATGCCAGCATCAATGCTATTGACTATAGGCCTGCTAGGTACTGAAAGAAACATGTTAGAGTGATGTTTTATTGGTCTACTAAGATTGATATTTTTGGTCAGCAGTATCTGGAACATTTTGCTCATTATCATTATCAGCCTTTTCTACTTCATTGCTGTAAGCCTTTCCTAAAGCACTTCACTGGGTTCTAACTGCGGCTTTTCTCATTCAGTTCACCTAGTCTGAGTTGCCAATTCGTGGTCGCTACTCAAGAACCGGTTTACCCTAGTGGTTGTCGGTTCTGCGGTAGATAGGTTCATAGGTAGGTGTTTCATTTTATCATTGTCAGACCATTACAGCACAATTTTATTATACTATGAATAGCATGTATAGCAGATTCAGAACTTTTGTCGAATTCAACCTGGACTTGTGATTAGTTACCTGTACTCCGATGCAAATTCCGGTTCATCATAAGTCTCATTACACACTGACCACCGTTAGTACAGTTAATAGTGTTCAATTATTTGAACATAATAATATTAATAAAGACTTTTCTGTGCCATTCAACTTGCTAAAAATAGCACATTTAATTTAATATTGAGATGTTTCAAAAATATGAACACTAAAATTTACTGTTTCTGTAAAAAAATTATTAATTTTTTTCACTGAAATATCTATATATTATATCATCACGCCTGGTCATGTCAATTTTGTTAAAAAATAAGTTTTAAATATTGACCGCTTTACTCGACTTACATACGCATATGTATATGTGAGTATTGTTTTATTATGAATCATTATTGTTTAATGAGTACAATTTTTAAGTACATAAATATCAACATAAGTAATTGAGTACCTAACACGAAAGAAAGTTCTGTAGTGTAATGTTATTTAACCTTTTCCAGAGTAGTTTGGTTAAATAACACCGCTATATCTGTATAGAGAGTTATCCATAGTCCTGAATGGTTTTATATGAGATTATATGAAACTGACAAAAGTTCTGACAGTTTAGTCAGACGACTAAAGAATAATAAAGCACAAGTTTTGACCTCTAATTTCCAAATTAAGCGATTTACGAACATATGAAATTTAAACATATATCATCTGACTATATCCTAGCGGATATATCTAAGCAGATTGCTATATCCTAGCGGACTGCGTATTCTGGCCCAGTTCTTTCCAATAACGGTTGCTACTTCAAACTTGGGAAACACTGTACTAGCGAATTGATATCTTTATCGTTAGATATAGATTGCTTTATCTTAGCGGTGTCTTATATCCTAGCAGATTACTATATCCTAGCGATAGTAGGCATTAAATTATACAGAACGCAAAATATTAAAAATTGTGCATAGGTGTTCAAAGCAGTCAATATTTAAAATATAACTATAGTGCATGGCGGAAGTACATTTTTTAATTCTAGTTAAGTACTTTTATTTTAGAATTCATTAAGTTCTTTAGTTATTAACACGTCTTTATGAGGTTACCTCGTTGACATATCGAGTGGTCACTCGATTGTTTCGTGCCCAGGGCACATTTAAGTAAGACCAACACTTTTCATAGTGAGAGACGGCATACGCTACACCTTAATCGATTAGAAAACTAGTTTTCTAATCGATTTAAAGTAACAATCGTATGCACATTAATGTTTTAATCAAAGCGCGCTGTGACATACAAGTCAATATAAGTATATGTAAAACTTAGCATAGTATTTGTGCTTCGCAATGAACCAAAACTTAAATCTCTTGTGACAATAAAAAACAAAAAATAGACCATTTTTATCCCTCACTTTTATCGAGTTTCACGTTTTTCTTAATCTGATCCTCTCGCTCCGAAGTTTGAATTTAAAAATCTAATTTTTCACAAAGAATTCTCGAGTCAATTCGTGATGAGAATTCGTTATTTAAAATAGAAGTTTGCTTTTCGAACGAAGAAAAAACTAACCTCGGCTTCGGAAAATATTTTAAAATTATTTACGAAAAATTCCGCTAAAAATTATTGGGAATATGAAAATTGGACTGATTTTTAGGGAATTTATATTGAAAATTCCGACGATGCCAAGTCTCTAATTTTATTTTTCGAATATAATTCGTCCGTTGCGAATTTAACTCGCGGAATTAATATATTATTTTCAAGCGATTACATTAAAAGGCATACTACGCGAAGTACCTACGTATTCGTGGCGTAGAGCATTTTTTCTTCGTTCGGACAGCGTTTTGTTGACCTTTGTCAAAATTAGAAATAAGTTGATACAATAAAATAAAATATGAGTAATAATGGTGTATAATCACGTTTTGTTCATACCAAAATATGGGCGTTGTTCCTTTTAGTTTATAGTTATGCAGGTTTATTTAATATCATACACGTGTTTTGTAAAGTATATAATATCTAGAGGTATATTTATAGACGGTTTAGTTTTAAAATTGGTCGTGAGTAAATAATTTTTAATTGGTGATACTTTCTCATGAATGATACGTGGTCTATGTATCATTCATTTTTCGTTAGAAATATTTACCAATTTCCATACAATTTAAGGCAATTTACCAAAAGCAAAGGAAGTCTCCTTGACTTTCTTTTTAATACTTATTTTATAAGATGTGTCAAGAGCAAAATTATAAAAAATGTACCTAAATTAGTTTTAAAACTAAACCATCTATGTATAATATATGCCAAAATATATATGCCGTAAGTGCCTAGGCTTATATTGGTGTAGTATACAAGTAAATGATTAAATTGTAAATAACTTGCTATAAAATTATATTATTGTGATTTATAAACTGATCCAAATTTATATGAAAGTTACTTTGTAAGCCCGATGAAATGTAGTTTTGGTCTTTGAGTTCGACGTTTTTAAACGTTCAACGCGCATTTTTAATACGCAAATAAAGACCCGTACATACCCGTTCTCTACGCCGCGCTGCGCCGCTCAGTTTATACGAGTACGACAGCGCGGCGCGCGGCGTACGGGAAAAAAATTTAACGTGTCTCAATAGATTGGAGTAAATAAAAATGCGCCTTTGCCTATTTAAAAACCTCATAACAATAGACTATACTTAAATATAATTAAAACATAATACTAGTTTATAACAGCACATACCGGAATAAAACTGATGAAATTCTAACGTGATATTATAAGTTTAGATTAAATATATACATATTAGTAACGAATTCATCATATCTCACTTAGTTCCTTTATTTATTTACTAAAACACGTGCCTTTCACTTAGTTTTTTCAATCTGCCATATTTGAAACATTTAAGGAATTGTCAGACAGAAAGCGGTTGTATATGTAGCATTTGCGTATTGCGCTCGTTGTACGAGTATTATAACGTATCACATTTTTATCTAGATATGCATACAAGTCTGTCAATGTACCCATTATAACTTTCGAGGTTAGGCCTCTGCCTCGAATCTTGCGGGAGCGGGGCGGGCAACGCAGACCCGTTCTCGAAAGCAGCGGGCAGGTGGCGCGGCATTATAGCAGCGTAGTGTTGTGTTCGTGTTTGTGTCGTCGAGATATTTGTTTTTATTCGCGAGCGAAATGTCTGAACTAATTTCCTCTAGCATGTCCGAGGACATTTCGACACGTCACAAAAATAAATTGCACACACAACACGACAATGCAGACGCGCGGGCGGTCACCGCTTGACTGGAGTGCACCGCTCGTTGCCCGCTCCCGCGCCGCTGCTGCGCCGCTGTTTTCGAGGGTCGGTCCATTTGATTTTACGCATTTGATCCAGCCGCTCCCGCGCCGCCGCCGCCGCCGCCCCGCTGCCCGCAAGATTCGAGGCAGAGGCCTCGGTATCTCCTGCAGAACAGATACTAGTGTACAAACACAAAAACAGTTTTGTTTCTACTTCATAGGCTAGGTGAGCACGTGGCCGCCTAAGTGTACGGATCTAGTCTGCTCTGCTGCCGATTATGAGTGTTTAAGCGATTTTGATTCCGTTGTAAGAAAGAGATGCGGCTATACAACGTGTACCTCTGCATCCCTTTCTTTCAACGGAAACAATAGTTTGAATACGGCACCTGACCTTAATAAACTGCGCACAGATACGCAAGCATGCTTTCTGTTTGGTGGTGAAGTAACCCTTCATTTTCTAAATTCAGTATTTGTTGACAATAACGTATTTCTGTCTGATAGATCCTATTTAAACGTAATGTACTTAGTTATAAACTCGTACATACTTGTACAATTACATTATTTGTGTTTTATTAGAAATTAATGTGTGGCATAGTAATCATATCACTAATTGTTTTTACGACTAATGTAGGTATATTATATAGTTAAATAAAAATGCATATTATTGTCACTAAAGCATCTAATTAACACTAAAATACATTATGCACATTTTCCATTTCGATCTTTTTTTCACTATAAAGCACTAAAAAGATGAGCAATTTTATTATGAACCTGAATAATGTCAAAGTACGACTAATTAAGTGCGTTTTAGAGAATTGCTGCTATAGAGGTTCTTAAAAACATTGCAGCAATAAGTAGGTACTCTAAAATGCACTCGATCCCACTTTTGATGTTATTTTAAATTGAAAATAATGAGCTTACCCCCCACCATATTGGAATACTTTTCTTGCAAACAAGGTGTTGTTTGAATAAGTGTTTTCTTATTTGAAATGGATCACTCGATTTTGTGATATACAGCTGACAAAGAAACTCTGTCATTTACATATACTATCCATGTATTTTCAAAATTTCAAATCTAATATGTATAGGCAATAAGTGATGAAAGCGAGATTCAAATTCAGTATGCCGAATGTCAGTATTGTCGTAATCATAATATGTCAAGTACGACATAGTATGTCTTTTCTCTAAGCAAATATTATTATATAATATTATGTTGTAATATTATAGTACGATGTTTGCTTAAAGAAAGGTTTCAAAACTGCGCCGGTATAGGCCGACCGTTTAACTCGCGTATCGCCTATCGCCAAGATTCTGACTCCTCAAGCTGCACAGACAGTGATGATGATTCAAGCGATATGGATATTACTGACGAATAGTCTTAGTCTTTTATCTGTGGTTAAATAGTTCTTTAAGAGATTTAATTAATGTTTTATGACTTTGTACCTCAGATGGCGATACGCGAGTTAAACGGTCGGCCTATAGTGGTGCTGTATATTTATACAAACGACATGCTGGTGCGGTTGCAGTAGTAGAATATGATATATTTACGACAAAATTGACTCTCAGCATACAGTTATTTTACCTACATTTATTTTTTATCTTTAAATATTTTTAACGATTACTACCAAAATGTGATCAAAATATTTTTTTAGGATTCAGGTTTGTGTAATATAAGTTGGGAAATTTGGTTTGCGTGAATTATTTCTAAGGTAATAGTTGTTGATTTAAATGAGTAAAGTTTGTTTTACAAATAAGTTAGTTTGTAATAGGCGATGTAACAAATAGATGCTTATGCGTAAAATATTTCTTTTTAACTTTTGATTTTTAAATTTTGAGGGTTTTTTTTTATTTTTCATTCTTCTTTTTATGTATACGAGAATGTATACGGCGTGTTTTCTGTATGTACATATATGCAATAAAATAAAATAAAAAGGTTGTTTTAGGTGTATGTACGCAAAAATATGCAATATGCAAGCTCCTTTATTGTTTTGGTAGGTAGGTACGAATGTAAGACGCAATGGCAAGTCTTGTGAGTGAGATATAAATTAGTTAGTTGTATTTTATCAAACATGAAATATTAGTTAAAACCAATATATTTGAAGTTTGATAACATTAAAAATGTATTGAAAATTACAGTCCCGAATTTTTAATAGCAGTCGAAAAAAAATATTTTAATTTTTTTTCGACTGTAACTTCGAAGTCGAAAATTGAATAATAATAATAATTATTCTTACGTTCACCGAATTAATATTGATGTATTGGTAATTAATAAGTGGATTTGTGTAAATGTCATTAAACTAATACTGTGAATGGGCAATTGTCTAATAATTATGAGATTTCTTATTTTTAACGAACCGATTGCAAATCGTTTCACGATACTGGGCTATCGTTATCGTATCGACACTCGTTCTAATATACTATATGCTTTGTATTGTGTTTTATGACAATCGGTTCGACCGTCCTCGGACGGCTCACCGAAAAAGTCCGGTGAACCAATAGAGGCCCTTCCGGCTAATTGGGTTAGGTCATCAGCAAAAAAAAAAGTTTTTATGACAGTTGTTTTTCAACTTCTTTTTCTTTTCGTTTGTAGGTTAGGCATAAGTTCGTCCGAAATAGAGTTTCAAATGACGTCATCTTTATCTATTTAGCCCCATTTTCAGCCCCATAATAACTTTAGGTACCTTTTTGTAAAAGGTACCTACCATTTACTACTAAGCAACAGAGGTATGAGATTTTTGATAAAAAAATATATTAATAAATAGTTTCGAAGTCAATATTTCACGTTTCTAAGATATTAAAAAATATTCCAACATTGTATAAAATGAGTTTGTATTTTTTCATCAAAGAACCCCCTCATTATATTTAGCACAATCCATCAGTAGTTGATGGACATTAAGAGTTTCACTTTCTATAAGGTTCGTTGATGAAATAATGAACTGTTAATAGGGATCACGACATTTTTGTTTTGTAAGATAAATTAAAAAAAAATTGACACTATATTTTCTTTTTTTTTGTGTGGCTTAAAGCAAAATTTTGTATGATGTTACACTTAGGTAAGTTTTATACCTCTGTACACTCTGCATTAATCTTAATATTGCTTCAATTCAATGTAATAGCAAAAATACGCTCCTCAATTTTTTTTATAATCTTACTGACACACTAATTAAAATACGATTTTTATACCTTGTCTTCAGCCCTGTAATGATAATAAATTGGTAGATATGATGACGTCATTCGAAAATCGAATTCGGAAAACCAACGTATGCAATCAGATTTAGTCAAACGCTGAAAATTGTGTGGTGAGTTTTTTCTTCTACTGAGAATTTCTTTACGATCAAATTCATGAACATAATTATGTTTTAAACTCGCCGCTAGAGGTGCAACAAATTGTTTGACTACTCAATAATGTTTATTAAAAAATATAGCATGTATAAACATTAGGTACACGACCCACATTTATCTAGAACTTGACATAAGCATGTCGAATTAAATGGCGAATGTCAAACGAATGAAATCGACATTTCATGTCAATTGCCACAAACTACTTGTTGCATGTCGTGCGTTGAGTGGTAGATAACGTGATATTCTGAGAATACAAAAATTAGTTTTTAATCGAAATTCGGCATTTTTTTATATATACCAAGTTCGAGATAAATGTCCAATGTGCTAGTGTCCTTAGACAATTGCCCATACAGAGCGATGCTTAGCTCGCTGTACATATTATAACGGACAATGATCCATGTTTTGTCAGTATACACGTTTGTGGCACTGTATTTGATGTTTTTTTCTTAAACCCATCACCATCCACCATCACTCTTCCTAGATCCTCGGGTGGTACAAATCAGGTGACAATAACGTGGTAGGCTTCGATCACAGGTCAGATATAGCTGCACCGTCAAATGGCTTTGTCGGTGCGATGTCTGGTGACACCATGTGGATCGAAATGTTGCTCCTATTTGGTTTCCAGACATATGGAGCCTCATTCTACTGTTACTCTAAAAAATTATTCATAATCACGAATGATATTACAATCCTAATTAAATCTATAAAGATAAAGATAATTTATTTGTCATAAACTTGCGTTTACATCCTGGTTAGGTATGTAAGGTACCTACATTGAAAAAATCAGCTTGCGAAATCCACGACAGTACCCTTAGTACAAGTTGCCAATACGATACAAGTTTTGGTATACTATCGGTAA
Organism: Meganola albula; assembly: GCA_936450015.1. Classification (NCBI taxonomy): domain Eukaryota; kingdom Metazoa; phylum Arthropoda; class Insecta; order Lepidoptera; family Nolidae; genus Meganola; species Meganola albula. The sequence goes on from OW388156.1 coordinate 1,588,970, forward strand.
CCTGTCAAGTTAATAAGTTAAAATGCACATAAAACTACAAATTATTTATCATATTCTATTTCTAATCCATTTAATCTTTTTTCTAGCAATACACTTTCTTTTTAATTAATGATAAAAACAAAAGAAATGTATTTGAAAATTTTGTCAGGTTTGAGATAGTATTCGAAAACTTTTTTCGTATTGATGAACTCGTACTAAAAGTAATCCTTTTTTAGTTTATTTTATTTATTTTGGGAAACAAACAGATACAACATTCATAATTACTATTAATTTACTCACAATACACTACAGTGACAGTTTCCACAAATTGCTAAACAACGCAGTAACAAAAGACCTGAAAGAGTTAATTATAAAAGGAGGTTATAAGTACATCAATAATATTAGTTTATGTATATCTCAAAGATAAATAGTTTTTAAAGGAGAGGTCAAAAGTGGACTAGAATTTTGAACACCAATGTGATATACCTCATTGGAAAGCTTATTTAATAAGCTGTTAGAATTTAACTAAACACGATTTTTAGGAGCAACCATTTTTGTAAAAATCAAAAAAATGTAATAGAAAAAAATTGGTTGCCTGTAAATTCGGTATACGGGCGAAAGTTTTACGTGACAACGACTTTGAGTGGTAAAATAATTTTAATGTGAATATTCATTCGTATAGTAGGAAGAAGGATGAAACATAGTTGAGTGGGAGAGAGACGCAAGGCATTCGGCGGGCCTCTCTCTCGTTCGGTGACTCATCGTAACGTTACCGAGCGTTACACTTTTTCATAAGTGCCTCCCAGCCGCAACCTAATTTAAGACGTTGTCACGTCAAAACAAAACGCACATTACCTTTAATTATCCGTTTCCTAAGCAGTATAAATATTGCAATCACGTCAAAAATTGCATTCTGTTACAGTACTTTTCTCTTGTAATATTATTATAGCTGCAGCTTAATGTAATTATGACGAAAAATATTTGTTATCTTATTAGTGTAATAACAAAACGCGTGGAAAAAAATATAATTACGGGAAACGTCATGATGTCATTGTCATTGATCAGTTTGATTGACAGCGTCGAAATAATTTTGATTTTTTTGGTTGCTCAATTGACATTTGACCATGGGGTTGCCAATTGCAATAATCATAATATTGCATTAAGGATTCTTATTTTCAATTTCAATTTAAAAAAAACAGGGGGGTGTAAAATTATTTTAAATACACCAAAAAATTTAATTAATTATGCTCTATTAACCTATGTTACTCAGATTGCTGTTCAAATTTACAATTATTTTAATCCCAGGCTCTATACATTTTTTGAACGTCTCCTTTGGGTAGAGAAAGGTGAAAGAATCAATACATTCACGGAATCTACAGACGTTATTAAGATGATCTTTTACCAAACACATATATTATTATTTACTTTAGAATGAATGAATGCAATGAATGACTACACAAGCGTTCCACAAGTTTATTCATATAGCAACAGCTTTGGCCTTAATTGGTAGAAAATGTAACTTCTCGTTTCTAGAACGAGTCGTTTAATGTAATATGTAGAAACCAGACAAATATCAACAGTCACTGCTTATGATCCTGGGTAGATGGCTACCTTACTCACACCCAGCAACCCACTCAAAAGTTATAACGGGCCGATGCTTGCTATTTACGTCACGGGTCTTGGGTTAGATCCCCGCCCAAAACAGACATTCGTGTGATTACCATGTCTGACTCGAGTCTGGGTGTCATTATTTAAATTAAGTATGTATAAATAAATAAAATTAGTAAATGTAGTATATTATCAGTTATCTAGTTTCCATGTATATATGTATGTATGTATCTTTATTATCAAATTTCACAACATTGCAATATTTCATTGCCCCACAAAACTGTATCCACAGTTTGTCTGTGGGTACGCACATTCAGGTTATCAATAATTATAACAGTGAGTGAAATTTTAACAAACTATTTAATAGGTCGGTTTATGTGTACACTTATACAGTATTCAAACGGCTAAGTAAGAATTGTTTAAGTGATTTTACAAACTTATTTTTATCGTCCTTAAACCTAATGTCGGCTGGCAAGCTATTAAGAAGATAAGGTATTCTTTTTTCTAACGTTCTATCTCCATAGTAATTACTTACTCTGGGCACTATGTATTTACCTGCTGATATTGACCTATTACCTTGATCATGCTTAACTTGTTAGTACAAGCTATGCTTAGTTTGGGATCAATCTCTGTGTGTTAATATCCCAGGATATTATCACTACACTGTGTGTATTTTGCAAGTATTTTTACCATATATGTCCTCCATTTTAATCTCGAGGTTCATTGGTTCGTTGTTAAAAGAAAACTTCGTGCTGTGTATGTGTGCGAAAATGTCTGGAATATAATCGAGTGTTGAAGTACTTCCCTTAAAGGATGCGAAAGATGAAAATTGCTTTTCCTATGCGAAAATAACTTAGGGTTGAATCGCAAAATATAAAACGCCTGGTAACTTATTTTTTATTTTACAATGGATTTTTTTTATTAATCTTTATTTATTTAGAGGCTTTTATTACAAAGTAATATGGCAGCCCCATCGTAACTTAATCTATTACAAACAATACTATAATACTAAGAGAGGTATGAGATTTTTGATGAACAAATATGTTAAATAAGTCTAAAGCCATATGTGACGTAGGGCTAGATAAGATATTAATAAATACTCCAACATTATATAAATTCAGTCTGTATTTGTTCATCAAAGATCTTCTCCCTTCATTATATTTGTTGGCACATCTGCTTCTCAATGCATCGGCTGTCATTTTATACTGTCATCGCGTCCGTCTTTGAAGTAACGAGAGCGAACGAATGAACACCGAGCGCGGGTGAAGCGGCCATCTTACATTGCGTGTTGAACCGTTTTGGCGTACGGTAGTACAGATGCAATAACGTGCTCGGTGAACGTTACTATTTAATCCAACGTAATCTTAAAGATCTGTAATTACCTGTTAGAATTCATGATTGTGCTATCGAGAGATGGGAGTGAAGTGATATTTGCTGTAGTTATTTTATTGAAATACCGTCTTCTTACCCGATTATTCACGCCTACCTAAAGTTGTCTGCTAATCTTGATATTTTTTAGTCCAAAAACCTTCGAAAGCCTTCATCAGAAGTGGGATGGGAAGGGTAAACCAACAGGAGACGGTATTCAATCGAAGAAATAGTGATCCATGTGTGTTTAAGTGTTATATGGTAAGGTGGTTGTAAGAGGCCTAGTACGCCTAAGCCACGCTTTGACGGTTGTTAATGTAAAGCTGGTTGAAAGGGCCTCGTATGCCCGGGCCATGCTTCGGTAGTTGGTTGAAAGGGCCTCGTATGCCCGGGCCATATTTCAGTTAGTGGTTGAAGGGCCTCGTACGGGCCACGCTTTGGTAATTGGTTGAAAGGGCCTCGTATGCCCGGGCCATGCTTCAGTAGTTGGTTGAAAGGGCCTCGTATGCCCGGGTCATGTTTAGGTAGTTGGTTGAAAGGGCCTCGTATGCCCGGGCCATACTTTGGTAGGTGGTTGAAGGGGCCTCGTACGCCCGGGCCACGTTTTGGTAATTGGTTGAATGGGCCTCGTATGCCCGGGCCATGTTGAGGTAATTGGTTGAAAGGGCCTCGTATGCCCGGGCCGTATCTTGGTAAGTGGTTGACAGGGCCTCGTACGCCCGGGCCACGCTTTGGTAATTGGTTGAATGGGCCACGTATGCCCGGGCCATGCTTAGGTAGTTTATTGAAGGGGCCTCGTATGCCCGGGCCATACTTTGGTAAGTTGTTGAAGGGGCCTCGTATGCCCGGGCCATGCTTAAGTAGTTGGTTAAAGGGGCCTGGTAAGCCCGGGCCACTGTTGAGTAACTGTATGAAGGACACTAGCATGCCCGGTCCATATTATGATGCAATAGCGATGAATTTGAGTTCGGTCAGGAAGGACCGAGCGTATGTTAATATCTGTCTTTACTTTTTCATTAGAACAGGTAGAAAAGAATGACATGTCATCGAGCAGACTGATACTATGCGCACGAGGTCGTGCGATTCGTCAGGGTTGGCCGTGTTGGCACATCTGCTTCTCGATGCATCGGCTGTCATTTTATACTGTCATCGCGTCCGTCTTTGAAGTAACGAGAGCGAACGAATGAACACCGAGCGCGGGTGAAGCGGCCATCTTACATTGCGTGTTGAACCGTTTTGGCGTACGGTAGTACAGATGCAATAACGTGCTCGGTGAACGTTACTATTTAATCCAACGTAATCTTAAAGATCTGTAATTACCTGTTAGAATTCATGATTGTGCTATCGAGAGATGGGAGTGAAGTGATATTTGCTGTAGTTATTTTATTGAAATACCGTCTTCTTACCCGATTATTCACGCCTACCTAAAGTTGCCTGCTAATCTTGATATTTTTTAGTCCAAAAACCTTCGAAAGCCTTCATATTTAATACAATCCATCAGTAGGTTACAATGGATTTGTGACACCCGACGAAAAGGAAGTTTTTTTTTTTTCTGAAGACACGCATTAGAAATGAACAGCATGAAGGTGTACCATGCTTTACTTTAAAAATATAAATTTTAAAGTTAATTCTAACGGAAACAAAAATACACTGTATCAAAACTGTTTAACAAAATTTCAGTAAAATTCTCCGGTATTGCACTGTACAAAATTTTATTCTGCCCATTCGCCATGAGTACACCTATACCTAAATATATTTACCGCAACGGATTTTTTGACGTGACAACGTCTTATAAATTGGTTTGCCGGGTGACACTTCAAGAAACTGCGTTACGCTCCGCTCACGTCATGCGCTCACAATGAGAGCGAGTGAGAGGCACGCGTCCCTTCCACTCGGGCATGGTTAGCCCGCCTAAGAGCGAGAGAGACAGACATAAAAAGTGAAAGGCACGCGTCCCTTCCACTCGAGCACAGTTAGCCCGCCTAAGAGCGAGATTCTTTGTATAAATTAATGTTTTAAATATAATTCTTTGTATAAATAAATGTTTTAAATTGTTACTATTATTTCATCCTTCTTCCTACTATACGAATGAATATTCACATTAAAATTATTTTACCACTCAAAGTCGTTGTCACGTAAAACTTTCGCCCGTATACCGACTTTACAGGCAATCAATTTTTTTTAATTACTTAAATGAAAATGCTTTAATTTAATTTAAATTAACGCCATCTGTAAATCTAGTAGTGTAATAGTTATGTCAATAACACATTAGAACAGGTACCGACAATATTTGATATTTTTCATAAGCTTTTTATATTGTAGGAACAAAAACCAATATATTTTGAGATATCACATTATTCCTAAGGACGCTTATATAGACGAGTTTATTGTGTCTTCAAGAGGTTTGTAGTGTCTGTACAAAGGACGTAATATTATAAGCTGTCTAGTCTACACATGTTAGGGTAAACAAAGGAAATTGTGATGAAAACATGTTTAAGTTAGTATCTACTTAGTTGAAACATTGAATAAGATAGTGATTTTAGTCTCGCTTGAAGCTAAAAAGTCTTTGTTTACAAGAAATTTTTAGGATAGGTAAAGTACAGACAGTAAAAAGGGTATTAACTATATCGTGGATGGTAATGTAGCGTAGATTTAATGTTTCTTTATAGTTAATAATTAGCGCCTCTTATGGTACCCGCAATGAGCAGCGGTGGCGCAGCGGTACGGGCCTCGCCTTAGTAAAATAAGGACGCGGGTTCGAATCCTGGTCGTACCCACACATCTTTGTGTGAATTGTTTCATCTCCGCTGCTCAATATCGCTGAAGCAAAACATCGTGAGGAAACCGGCATGTCTAAGAACTAATCATTCGAGGACATGTGACATCCACCAACCCGCACTTGGCCAGCGTGTGGATTAAGGATTGAAGTGAAGGTACCCAAGGCACAAGGCTGATTGTTCCTCCGATTTTTATTTACCGATATTGTGCTAGGTGTAAAATGTTATCCTGAGATAGACATATACCATCGCAGACTTTTTTGTTGACCTTATTAAAGTGTACAATACTGTAGTAGATTATTATAATTTATCTCGTAGGGTTTAGCCAGCGTTGTAAGCGCAAAAAAATGAGTTAATGGAAATTGTTATGAAAACATGTTAATACATTGTGATTGTAATTTTATTTAAATAAATAAACATATTGGACGTACAGTACCTACCTACATGCAAAAGATCCATTAATTTGTTAATAACAACACATATTTTTAATCAATTTTAATTATTTTCACTACCTTTACCACAAAATCTTCATTCAATTCAACGAAAGTCGTAAACACGCCAAACCGAAGGCTTTCCACAAAAGGAAAATCTTCAATACTTTCAGCAGATTAACCGGAAGTGACGTACTTTATGTTGGTGACGGCCCCCGCTTGGCGGCGCTAGGTGGCGCCGGAAATGAATGTCTGTTTGTCTTCCTACCACCTGAATTCGCTTTTATGTTTATTTTTATAATGGCTTTTTTGCTTCACAATAGATTTCTAAAGAGGCGTTAGAATAATCAGATCTTTTGTAAAGGGAATGTTATTTTACTTTTACAACTGGCTTACAAACTTCACTCTCAATTTTTCTTGATATACCGACGTCGACTTCGGTTTAAGCGTCAGCGTCGGTGTAGACGTCAGCCTCAGTGCACAGACGTCGGTATCAGTCAAAGTCATGTTTAGTGAAAGTAAAATAAATAAATATTCTGGGACATTAACACACACGGTCATCTGGTCCCAAGCTTAGCAGAGCTTGTGTTAATGAAACCAGATAACTGGTATATTAATATACTATACATATAATACTTTTCTTTTGTAAATGTCTACTTATAATAAGTAGATATTTACACCCAGACTCGACACAAACACAAATGTTCATCACTAATGTTTGTCTCGGGTGGGAATCGAACCCACGACCTGCGGCGTGAAAAGCAAGTATCTTACCGACCACGCCACCGGCCCGTCGAAAGTAATTTATTTTCTTAATATTTTTTTTTATCGTGCAGTTAATCACGAGAGCAGCGTTGGCGCAGCGGTACGAGCTTCGCCTTAGAAATACACAGTCGGGCTCACACATCTTTGTGTAACGTTACATCATGCTGTTGAATATCGGTGAAGGAAAACATCGTGAGGAAACTGCCTTGTCTAAGAACTAATCATTCGAGGACATGTGACATCTACCAACCCGTACTTGGCCAGCGTGTGTGGTATAAGGCTTAAACTCTCTGAACACGTAAGATAGTTGAGAGAAGACCCGTGCCCAGTGGGACACTAAAAAGGGTTGACGTGAAATCATGTTGTAGCTACACTGAGAAATGAATAAATGTCCGTCAGTTACAAATATATAGGGCTGCCATCCGTCCGGGTTTCCCCGGATTTGTCCTAGTTTAGAGGGCATCCGGGGAGCGTCCGGGGAAGGTTTTATTTGTAGACCGAGTTTAAAAAAATAATAGGTCCGCTCGCGAGACACTTACTATGCTCGCACACCACGATTAACCGACGAACCAAGTAACTGATTTATATAAACAATTTGTAACAAAATGTAATATGATTCTGTTTTGTTAAAATAATGAATTAATAAAAAGGTGATTTATGACATTTTCAACTGTTTTTTATTACAGTGAATATGTTTAAAAGATCTTGTTGACATGTCCGGCTTTCGGACTCTAAAATCCGGGGTTTTCACGCGTCTTTTCCTGTTTTCCAAATTTGAGAGATGGAAATCCTACAAATATATGGATGTAAGTTTTACTGAAGCCTTTGGCGCCGGTATGTTCCAGCCTGACTTCAGTGTAGACGTCAGCATCAGTGTTATGTTTGACGCTAATGACCTGACATGTACCTATAGTAATGACGCGCAACGTCAAAACTGTAGGTACTTTGGTATTATTACCGGTATCAGATTTAGCTTTAGTTTATTCCATATTGATTTCTAGCTTTCGGTTACCGCGCTAAACCATACCCTAATTTTACGCAAAACTATTCTATGTCCTTTCCCGGGTCTCAATCTATTTCTACTCTAATTTTTATACAAATCGATGCAGTAGTTTTGGCGTAAAAGTACGACAGACAGACAGACAGACAGACATTCGTATTTATATTATTATTGTTACACAAGCAGTTGTAAACAACTGATATTCTCCGGTATCCAGTCTCTTTCCTTGTACTGTGTACTATGTTAGAATGTTAATTTGCTTCTCTTTTTTTTATTGTAAGAGTCAAGTCGATTAATAAAATGGTTAGAAAACTTAAACTTATTATAGGCTGACCGTTTAACTCGCGTATCGCCATCTGAGGTACAAAGTCATAAAATATTAATTAAATCTCTTAAAGAACTAACCACATAAAAGTAATGTAAGACTATTCGTCACTAATATCCATATCGCTTGAATCATCATCACTGTCTGTGCAGTTTGAGGAGTCAGAATCTTGACGATAGGCGATACGCGAGTTAAACGGTCGGTCTATAATAAGTTTAAGTTTAAGTAAGGATTTATAAAAGTGAAGTCGATTTTTGTGTCACAAAACATTATTGAAATTGCTCAATACATTGGAAACATTATGATAACCACAATCATGTGCTCGAGGGGCGACCACCCTCCACAAGACATATGGAGTCACCGTGTATAATCACGTTAACCATGCGACGGTGAAAAATTGCTGGATAATGCTCGGTACTTGTATTTTTTTTGGTGAGTGGTTCCGTAGTATACTTCGTGGAAATATTTTTAAAAACAATCTGAAGAATAAGGACATTCTCAATTATATTTTGTTGTATTTTTTAAGATATTACGGTCTTACTCATAAAAATCTTAAAGGACTCTTTAGTTAAAATTGACTCTGTCTCTTTCTTACTTCTATAAATGTCAATAAGACAGACAAAGACAAACATCTTTTCTGTACCATAATTTTAGCAAGGATTACCTCTTATGTATTTTATTTCGAGTGATTTTTAGAATCCTAAAACAAAAAAACTTTAAATATATACGAATCGACTTCAATCTTTCAACAATAGCCCAAAACCTGCTCAACTGATTTTGATAAAATTTAAATGGAACTACCTAGAAACTATATTAAACAAATAAATAATCAATAAAATAGATTCATAATTGGCACAGTTATTCATTTATGTCTTTTTTTTTCTTTTTTCATGTGTTTTTTTTTCATTTCATTCTGTGTGTCCTGTCTCTGTCTTATAAATGTTTTTCTTTCTTTCTTTCAAAACATACAGTCGAATTGAAGTCTGTTGATAAAAACATTCTCATTTCAGAGGCTTTTCACCTTTACACTTTAATTTTATTTCTTTTTTCTTTTCCTTTATTTGGAGAATCTATTTTAGCAAAGTCAGAAGCAGTTTGCTTTTAAAAAACTTATTTATAAAAGAGATAATTGTGTACCTTTTGCGCGTATGTTCCGAGACCGTTCTCCATCTTCATTAAGTCATTTACAAGAGCTCTGCCGGCCCTCGGGTATAACGCTGTGAAAATGTATTACTTGCATGTTTTTCTTTTTAATATTTAGAAACCTTCTTTCCTCTTTGACTGAGTATTTTTTGGAGATCCAAAGGGACATAATTTGAAACAAAGAGTGGAGGTAGGTATTTACCAACATACGTACTAATTTATTTATATATATGTTTTACATTTTGTACCGCCTTCATTCGAAACCCGAGGTCGCAGGTTCGATTGCCGGTCGCGCCCGTACGTCTTTGTGTGAATTGTTTCATCATCGCTGCTCAATATCGGTGAAGGAAAACATGGTGAGGAACCCGGCACGTCTAAGAACTGATCATTCGAAGACATGTGCCGCATTTGGCCAGCGTGTGTGGATTAAGACCTAAAGTCTCTCGACTCGTAAGATAGTTGAAAGAAGTTAAAAGGGTTGAAGTGAATAGTGTTACAAGATAAAGTTTAAAAGTCTAAAATATCACTAAAATGTTGTATGTTAAAATGTTAAGAGAAATGTGTGCACCCGGTCTGTATGATGCCAGTTAATGCACTGAAGATAAATGTCATGTTAATGATAAATAATTATTGCGCAAACGATTCGGTGGCTTGGACAGAACAATTTTTGTTAAATAATTTAGGAAAAAATTATCCTTATATTGAAAAAATAAAATAAAAACTAATATATACTATACTTACTATACTATACTATACTTCTATACTAATATTATAAATGCGAATGTAAGTTTGTTTGTTACGCTTTCACGCAAAAACTACTTATCAGATTTGGATGAAATTGGGTATGGAGGTAGTTTGAGACCCGAGAAAGGACATAGGATAGTTTTTATCCGACTGCGCAAAAAGAAGGTAATGTTTTGGCGCGATAACCGACATACAGGCGGGCGAAGCCGCGGGCGGAAAGCTAGTAAATAATAAAACTAAAAAAAATCTTGATTGACGAAAGTACACAGTAATAATATTGTACTATCTTTGGCTCCCAAACTAAGCGAAGCTTGTACGGTGGGAGCCATGGAGTGCAAACAAAACTGAAAAACAGGTATATAAAACAAAACTAATATCATAACAGAAAAATGAAATATTAAAAGAAATTTAGAAAAAAAAAATAGTAAAAATATGTAAAAAAATGTGCGCGCGTGTGTGTGTGTGAATGCTTCAGCGTTTGGCACTTTACTTGACAATGAACTCAATTAGGAAAGTTTCTAGTACGTATTTATCATCAATAAAAGAAGTGACGTCTCACGGATTAAACAAGTTTACTGACAAAAATAAGCAATTTTTATACAAAAACTGTGAACTAACAATCACAAAAGTTTACGTATTCACTAAAGAACCCTTTTAGCACGCCACGCCTCATCACGGCTCACGTCATCGGCATTCAATTAGCCTCGGGCGATACGGAACCCTAAATAGGGGTGATCTGACGTGACTGAATTTTTATTGAATAAGTAGAGTACACGTCATGCAATGTGACAAAATGAAACAGTTTCGCAATAGCTTATTCTTAACTAAATTCCGCTCGCAGCATCCCCCCCTCCCTTAAAAATTCTTTCTGAGTGTACCCCTAGACCTCATATCTGTCGAAGAACTAATGATAACCGTCAAGGAAAGCAAGTTCTTGAGCGGAGACGTCTTAGCAAACGATGTATAAAAATAAATACCTTTCTTCAACCCTTTTTAGTGTCCCACTGCTGGGCACGGGTTCTTCTCTCAACTCAACTATCTTAAGTCGAGAGAGTTTAGGCCTTAATCCACACACGCTGGCCAAGTGCGGGTTGGTGGATATCACGTGTCCTCGAATGATTAGTTCTTGGGCATGCCAGTTTCCTCACGATGTCTTCCTTCACCGATACTGAGTAGCGGCGATGAAACAATTCAATTTAAGTAGAGAAAACTTGTGGAATGGGTAGAAGTGCACAACAAATAAATTTAAATACATACATATACCTACATACTAACATTACATAGGTCTTATGTACTTAAATATATTATATAATATATCTATACACATTTATAAAAATCAATGCCACTTTTCGTTGTAATTTTATAACTCAAAAACGGGCTTGCCTATTCTAACCAAATGTTTAGGCATTGTTCGGACTATTTAGTAGAAGGTTAATGTGAAGTTTGCCCAAAATCGTTTGAGCGGTTCTTTATTTATCACATTTTTTGTAAATTATTGAGTGGACTGAATCTACCCGGGCGAAGCTGGGACGGGCCGCCAGTACTAAATAAACGTATATTAATAAGATCAATTAATTAATTAATTAATTATATTAATTCATCTTCGTGTAGTTACGACAGAATTCAATGTGCTTTCAATTAAGATAAATTTGTCCCTTTTACCAGAATTTCCCAATCACTAAAGTCTATCAATTTAGTTAAGTCCTAAACAAACAGTGAATCAAGCAAATTGTTAGGTAAGTTAGCTTAGGATTAGGGATGTCATGTGTCTGAGAATGTGGTGAATTTATGTAATACTAGCTATCCCCGCAACTTACCTAGTCTTATTCATAAAAATGTTATTAAACTCTAGTTAAGATGGACTTTGTCTCTTTCTTACTAGTATAAATATCAAGATGACAGACAAAGGCAAACGAATTTGTTTAAGATTCCATCTCCTTACACATGAAGACTCGACCTCTTTTTACGCACAACCTTTTTTAATCAAGAAAAGAACAATGTTTTCATAAACAATTGCTTGTCAATATTATTCATTATTATACTCTTTATTGCCAAGAAAACACGTGCTTTATTTCTCAAAATCTCTCCTCATCTTGTTCATAAACTATACACAATCTTAACAGAATTATAAACCTATTTACCTACCTAGCTATAATAGTGAGCTTATAAGGCATTATTCATACGAATACAAGAGTTATTCTTCAGTAATTCGTAACATGATGTAATTGTTAAGTACTGCAATGCGAAAATAACTCTGTCTGCCTGTTGCGCTGTAACGCCAAAACTAATGAACCAATTTATATGAAATTTGATATGGAGATAGTTTAAGACCTGGGAAAACTGTTGTCAACGCCCTAAGGATGCCTGTGAAGTTTGTTGCCAGCGCGCTTGTGTTGCCTGTTATGTTTGTAGCCAATGTCTATAAGAGAATGATTACTATCAAGTGATTCTAAGCAGAATGAGAACTTAATAAGTAATATAATATAATTTATATTTAGCATATCTAACATACCCACAACATTACGAGAGAATGATGGTTCGTTAGCTGTTTTGAACATCATTAATGAATGCGTGATCCGAAGAAAGATCGGTAATAAAGTGCTCGGATAGCGCGCAAAGTTTTGATGAGTTTTGCGACGCCCTATGTACGAATTTGTTTGAAGTTGTTTGGAGTTGTTTACGAGGAGAGTATTATGTACCTACCTACGTAGTACTTGTGTATTAAGAGGAAATTTAATATGAGCCAAGAGGTATTTGATAATACCAAATAAAAAGTCATAGTTCGATGTTTGACTCTCGCCTATTTTCATTAATTCAAATCAATTTAAAACATTTTTTTTTTAATTTTGGTTAAGTACTTAATAAAAATGATCTTAAGTCAAGAAATAGCTTTACCAAACTCTGCCTAAAAAGGCCTAAGAAAATAACATTAAATACTCTAATGATTTATTTTTATTGCAATTAATTAAGATTAATTAGATGTCAATATTAAATTAATGTCAACAGAAATATATATTAAAATATTCTTTAATAATGAAGTGTCAGATTAAATTAAAATGCGATCATTGAAAAAGTCAACAATGCTGTAGTAGTTTTTTTTATAACATTGGACTTTGAAAGATATTTCGTTCACTTTCATTTCAGTTGAGCATTAGAACCCTCAAATATTCCGCTGAGGACAAAGCAAATAATACGAAACGAAACGCAACGTAACGAGACGCAACGCAACAAAACGAAACGAAATTATACGAAACGAAAATGAAACAAAAACGAGGCAAAAACGTGACTTCTGACGAGGCGAAAACGTGGCTCATGACTTTGTATGGAGGTCGTGTTTAAAGAAATTATAAGAATCCTAGATTATACAAGTGTTTATTTCTAAGGTCTCTACACATAGTTGACGCTGCGTCTCCAGTTCTTGCCACGCAAACGCGCGGCCATCGCGTGTGGCCTATTCTGTGCAGCTTTAAAGCACTGCTTATTGTTCTGTTTCTATAGAACATCAAAGGAACCTTTGAAATAATTAACTATTGTTAATCAAATTTAGCGATCGAGCGACATTATTCCTAATACCATAATCGTAATACATATTACTATGTAGATATGTATGTCTGTATAGTGATATAACTAAATGAAAAGCCGTATGTAGTTTGAAAGTGTAATAACATTTTCAGGAGCAAAGGAAAATAGATCATATTAGAATGTTAATAAGGGTTATTGGATTAGCAAAATTCGATTTGATGGTCGTATGGCAGTAATTTAATGATGTCGTGAACGGCTGGCTTTGATCTCTTTTCTCGGGTTTGGTTTAAAATATAAGAGGTAAGCGTTTTGTCAATCGATGAAAATCACTTCAGAAATTTCATCAAAACACATAGGTACCATTTATCTTCTCGGCTTTTTGATATTCCTTACTTCTCTGACCTTCACGTAGTTCAGATTATACCAACTTTCGGATATTCTGTATGGAAATAAATTCGAAAGAATACATCACGATAGAATTGTTTGATATAGCTTAGAATATGTAGTTAGTTAAGTCCTTTATTTAAGTTAATATTGAAATTGTTTGTCATTTATATCAGTTTTCTTGAAATATTTATAGAATTCGATTTAATAACTAGCTATCTCCTCACTACATCACAGAAGTATTTTTTTAAGTTTTGCGCTTGACCACAACTTGCCTTATGGTAAGAAATAATGGATCTTAACACAGGCCTGCAATGATTTTGGTGCTGCCAAAACTAAAGCTTATTTTTAACTATATCTGATACGCTGATTTTGATCGTATAACTATTAATATGTAATTCAATTAAATAATAATTAATGTTACATGTAGTTTTCGTGAAATCTCAGAGACAATAGAAATCGAAAATTAGACTTATTAAAACAATTTGTTGAATTTGATTCTAAGTTAGAAGATTATTTTTAGATTTTTTATTTATTTATAAAAGAAATATACAATAGAAAGTTTTACATTAGCAGTGTCGCATAAGCCATCACTGGTTTTTCTGTACTCTTATTCGTCTTCGCAAACTCGACATTAGTTAGCAAAATCATAAACATTATTTTTGTAAAGTTTTCGTAAATATTACCTACATTTGAAGGTAGGTGTAAATAAACAGTTAAATTTGTAGGTAGGTTCACTACTAATAAATTATTTTAAAGCAAACGAACGACAACATCCGATAACTCGTTCAAGCAGTGAAAACATAATATTTTATTTTGTTGTTTTTTTAAATCAACTTAGATAGGAAATGGTTTTTTAAAATGTTTTGATGTTTTACGATGTCCTGAGAATACTCACGTGTACTTGTAATAATCCAACAGTAATTTGGTTTTATTTGTTCATCACGTAAATGCAGTGGTGTTTCTGTTTTTCACCACGAGGAGCTAGGATTCCAACATTTTTTTGTTTAACAAATATGTACTATAAATAATTATACTACATATATATTATATTTTTTATTTTTCTTTTTAAATTTGTACTCTTTATTAGAAAAACCCCTCTACCTATATACCACGAAAGAAAGAAACAACATTCCATTCTCTGAGACCTATACACTACCTTCGTTTTACAAATAAATTTGATTTGATTTAAACACCGCCGAGGCAAGCAAGGGTAAATATTAGCTGCCGTAACGCTTTTAACTTGGACCACATTTCCTTCGCATGGTGAAAATCCGCTACCAATAGTTGTGGCCTATCAAAGGGAACTTCGACAAAGTTAGTACGACTTACGTAAACTTCGAGTAAGGAGATTTTTCCCGATTAGTTCGTTCATTTATTGATCGATACGGCTAATCAGGGTAAAAGTTTTTTAATTTGGTGTAATCTTTAGGTATGTGCGTTATGTATTTTCTATTACTTTTTAAACCCTGACAAAAATGAGGGGTCTTTCTTAAGCGTGAAATATAACTGTAAATATGTATTCGTGGATATCGTGACTGAAGCTTAAGTGAATCAATCCTTATACAATTTTGATACCGGTGCTCTTGTCCCACAGCTGGCCAAATCCCCCCTTCCCTTAATCTTCCACCTCTTCCTATTGCACGTTTTTTTTATCTAATCTAATCACTAATAACAGCGATGGCGCAGCGGTACGGGCTGCGCCTTAAAAATATAAGGTCGCGGGTTCGATTCCCAGTAGTGCCCACAGATGTTTATGTGAATTGTTTCATCGCCGCTGCTCAACATCGGTGAAGGAAAACATCGTGATGAAACTGGAATGTCTAAGAACTAATCATTCGAGGATATGTGACATACACCAAAACCCGTGCCCAGCTGTGGGACACTAAAAAAAGGGTTGAAGAAGAAGAAGAAGAATCACATAGTTTACAGTATAAAAAACTGAGAAGTAAAAAAATAATTCTCGATTTTCTAAATAACTTAAAAAACTTGAATTGTCTTTGTTACATAACAAGTGTGCAAAATTTTAAATAAATCTGACATATTGTAAGAGGTAAAACTCGCGTTCGAAGATTCCGTTGCAAACATACAAGTTAATCTAAAAAAATATAGTAAAAATACTTACTTTTATTAAGTTGGTTAACGTGAATCTTTAAGGTATTACCTAGGTGTAGCCATGTTTTATGCCTGTTCACACAAATAAGCCTGTAATCCTTCGCTCGTGTTGTGAATCACGTAATGCAACACGGCATCAACGAAACAACGTTCTTAGAGTATTAGAAGTTGTTTGTTTAATCTCAGCAATTTAAACCCCAGACAAAAAAGGGGAGTTTTAAGTTTGACATCAACCAGAAGGGAAAAAAGCGTTAGCAGTGTTTTACTTCATACTATCATGGTTAATGGTCTCCCACTCCAACGTATAGACGCACTTAAGTAAATACTAAATATACTTTATTTATATTGTGATACAGACTATATTAGAGTAATTTGTGAATAAGTGTTGTAATAAGTGGATTTAGATTAACATACTGTTATATTTATTCTGTGTCGTCACACGATCAATGCGAGATCAGCTTATACTAGAAATGCATGCTATACATTTCCAGTATAAGCTGATCTCGCATTGTATAGGTTCTCCGCATAACTAGAGGTCAGCATATATTGGTTTTTTATAGTTTAATGTGTAGCCGTTTGTAAATGTTACAAGTTTGTGGTATCGTAATAATCGAGTAAACCCGTGACCATGAAGACTAAAAACAGACTTTGAAACGTCGGGATCTAAAATCTATAATAACCCGCGATAAAATCCGTTATAAAGTAATTTTATTTCAATGTGTATATCGATTTTAATGCGGTTTTGGAGCAGGTGTGATTGAGAGGGTTTCTAACTATGTTTAAAATAAAATTATACGTTGAGGTCTTTTTATTTTCTGTATAATAAGTAACTATTGAACTTGCACTGTTTGATTACGCCAGTCTTCTTCTTAGGTAATCGAAATAGTCTTCCACTACACAAATTCAAAACTGATTTCAAGAAATGGCTGATACACAGCTGCTTTAATAGTTTAAATAATAATAATAAAATTTTATTCAAGAAAAGTGGTCATTGTACATTCATAAATCAATATAAATTGTTAATTATGCTAATAATTACAATGTAACCCGAACTAAGTAGAAGTTAAAACCTGTGTTTCGGGTTGTTACTACTACTTATTTAATAACAACTTAAGAAAAATGAAAAAATGAATATATAAAGTAACAAAGTATGTTTGTTTGCTAATTTGCATGCCTATGAATGGCGGAATATGGCTGTACTCAAAACATTTGTCACCTTTATTTTGCCTGTATTCCATGTGAATATTTTATTTTGATTTTGAAAGGACTTTGTAAGTAAAATCTCTCTGCTAACTGTTACTTGATGGGTTTTCTATTAGCTTGTAGATTCACCATAAAATATATAAATATATAGGAACAGCGGTGGCACAGCGGTACGGGACTTGCCTTAGAAATTGCGGGTTCGATTCCGCTGCTCAATATCGGTGAAGGAAACTGACATGTCTAAGAACTAATAATTCGAGGACATGTGACATCCACCAACCCACACTTGGCCACTTGGATTAAGGCCTAATCTCTCTCAACTAGTACGATAGTTGAGAGAAGACTCGTGCCCGGTAGTAGGACACTAAAAAGGATTGAAGCGAAGTGTAAAGGCAATGTTGATCTATTGCCCCACAAGGCAGTCTATTTGATCTTCAGATTAAATACACTATCAACTAGGTGTTTTGACAACTCCTTGAAAGCCTTAAAAAGCCAATGGTACCAAGTGATCAATCAGTCGATTCAAATAACTACAAGAGCTTGAGGATTTGATAATCTCATTTCCTCAAAGAAGAAAATCTAATGATGTTAACTACTGGGGTCCAATGCAATCTATATGCAAATATCATCGGTCCAAACAATAAGAAGTGTTCGTATATTTAATTAAACGCATACGAAACGATAAACGCAGCGTTTTTTTTTAACACTTAGCGCGATTTTCAAAATCTTCTTGCTTCTTCATATGACAAATATTTTGACGTGACAACGTCTTATAAATTGGTTTGCCGGGTGACACTTCAAGAAACTGCGTTACGCTCCGCTCACGTTATGCGCTCACAATGAGAGCGAGTGAGAGGCACGCGTCCCTTCCACTCGGGCATGGTTAGCCCGCCTAAGAGCGAGAGAGACAGACATAAAAAGTGAAAGGCACGCGTCCCTTCCACTCGAGCACAGTTAGCCCGCCTAAGAGCGAGATTCTTTGTATAAATTAATGTTTTAAATATAATTCTTTGTATAAATAAATGTTTTAAATTGTTACTATTATTTCATCCTTCTTCCTACTATACGAATGAATATTCACATTAAAATTATTTTACCACTCAAAGTCGTTGTCACGTAAAACTTTCGCCCGTATACCGACTTTACAGGCAACCAATTTATTGTTTATTTAATGTAGTTTTGTATAGATGTTATAGTTATAGGTTTAGTTAATATTAGTATTTATTTAGAAAATATCTTAATAGTACAGGAGAATGCATAAAAGACCATTTTAATAACATATTGGATTCTTGTTTGATGCTCGCTATAAATTTCAATTTAGTAAAATTTTGAAAGTGTGTACCGATTCATAAATTTTATATTTTATGTGTAAATTAAAATTTTATATTTCAAATGTCTTTACTAATTAACTGGACTGATAGACTAGACCCCACGACACAAGGTATTTTAGAAAGGTGCCTAGGGCTCTTCCTTCTGAATTCGTATTTATTGGCAGTAAATATTTTTTTATTTATTTATTTTTACTGCAACATGACTTTTTTTAAGCAAATAGAATAAAATGACAAATTATTATATTTAGGTATTAGAATATACATTTATACTAAAATTCTAAAAGCTAAAGTAACTCTGTCGGTCTCTCTGTCATGTTTTCACGCCAAAACTAACCGATTTGGATGAAATTTGGTTTGGAAATAGTTTGAGACCCGGGGAAGGTTATTGAATTGTTTTTATCCGGCTGCACAAAAAGAGGTTAATGGTTTAGAGTGATAACTGACATAGGTATGCTCGGGCGTTGCCGTGGTCGGAAAGCTAGACAGTTTTTAATAAAAGTAAAAATATTTAATCTCTCTATCCATCCTCACAAACTTCTGCATGTAAAACAAGAGCATTCTGCATTTATTCTGCATTTATAATAAGTATGACTAGAATATCATTCGATTATTAACCGCTGCGGTTTTATACACAGTGCGTACTGAAACTTAAAGAACCCTATTGTAATGATAGATTATTGCATTGTTACGTCATTTACATCTGCTTTCAGCAGTACATACGTAGACAATTCATCTTGTATATCTGATATTCATCTTACAATTGATACTGTTAGGAAAGGTATAAAAGAATTAGATACCAATAAGGGGCCGGGTCCAGATGGTTTGCCACCTATCTTCATCAAGAGGACCGCAAATAATATTGCTTGTCCACTTCATTTTATCTTTAACAAATGCTTACGGGAGGGAACGTTTCCTGATGTCTGGAAGCGTGCCTATATCACTCCAGTTTTCAAGAGCGGCGACAAATGTAACATTTTAAACTACCGCCCGATTTCCATCCTCTCTACCTTGTCGAAGCTTTTTGAGGGTCTTCTGCACGGTCAGTTGTATCCTATCATTCATAGTCTCATTGTTGGTGAACAGCATGGATTTGTCAAACGTCGTTCGACTAATACTAATCTCATGGTGTTCTCTAACTTTTTGTTTAGGAACATGGACGGTCGTATACAAACTGACGCTGTGTATACGGACTTCCAAAAAGCATTCGATAAGGTTGATCACAAATTGCTATTAGATAAAATCGCATTTAATGGAATTCGTGGGAACTTGCTTCGCTGGTTTATGTCATACATAAGTAACAGGTCTCAAAGCGTGGTTTTAAACGGCTATCAATCTAACTCAATAGTTGTTACCTCAGGAGTGCCTCAAGGTTCAATTATCGGGCCCCTACTTTTTATTTTGTTCATTAATGATATAAAAACCTGCTTTATTAATTCCCAACTCTTAATGTATGCAGACGACCTGAAAATTTTTAAATCTTGTAGGTGCTTGCATGACTGCATGCTACTACAGGAAGACCTTGATCGTCTTTCCCGGTACTGTTTACTTAACAAACTTCAACTCAGTCTTCCTAAGTGCAGTATAATAACTTTCACTAAAAATAAAAACATTATTTCATATAACTACAGTCTTCAGGGAGTCGCGCTGCAAAGAGTTAACCACGTCCGTGATCTTGGTATTTTGATTGATTCTAAACTGCATTTTAATCTTCATGTAGATAACATTATTAATAAAGCGTACCGTATGTTTGGATTCGTCATGCGTTCCTCTAAAGATTTTAAAAAACATTCCACTTTCTTACTCCTTTACAAAACTTTGATTCGTTCGCAGCTTGAGTTCGCTGTCCCGGTTTGGTGTCCTATTTACGAAGTTTATATCAAAAGATTAGAGATGGTCCAAAAAAAATTTTTACGTTCCATGCACTATAGATGCACAAAGTCTAAAATACCTTATGCACAATTATTACAACTGTATAAACTTCAGAGTTTGGAGTCCAGAAGGAAATTACTTATGATTATGTTCCTTTTTGGTCTATGTAATAATAGATTTGACTGTACCGATCTAACGAATAGTTTATGCTATACTGTACCTAGAACTGTACTGCGTCGAGAGGCGCGCGCACCTCAGCTGTTCCACACTGAAAGGTGTGCGACTAATGCCGGTGTGCGGGCTCCTCTGCGGCGTATCGTATTTGGTTCTTTGTAGTCTTACAATAATAATTACTTATGTTTTTATAGTTATGTAATATACTTATAGAGCGCTTACCTACTCACTTCGTTTGCTATATCTAGTATTTTGCACGCAACATTACTACCTTGTCGCACATTGGTATATTTCGCGGGCATTGGTGTGAGTTACACGTTTACTTACTTTGTACCTATTTTAAGTGTATTTAACTTTTTCTAATGTGTAACTGTTTTATGTCCCAATAAAGAAAAATAAAAAAAAATAAAAATAAAAAAGCAGTTGTTTACGAGGTTTCTAAATAACAGCATATAAAGGGGGTGATGAACCATGGTGAAGAAAGGGTTGACTAAACCCAGAGAGGCTGGGCGTTACTCAAAATTACGAGCAACGGTTACGCAGCGGTCAAGCAAGCAATGTTTCAGCTATAAAATAGTGCCCCTTTTTAGTATCCCACTGCTGGGCACGGGTCTTCTCTCAACTATCTTATAAGTTAAGAGAGTTTAGACCTTAATCCACACACGCTGTCCAAGTGCGAGTTGGTGGATGTCACATTTCCTCGAGAGTTTAGTTCTTAGACATGCCGGTTTCCTCACGATGTTTTCCTTCACCGATATTGAGCAGCGGAGATGAAACAATTCACACAAAGATGTGTGGGTACGACCAGGCTTATTTTTCTAAGGCGAGGCCCGTACCGCTGCGCCACCGCCACATCTGTATAAATTGCTTCATTTGGCAACCGAGATGTTTTAATACTAGACATTCAGGAATCAAGACTTAATAGGGATGACAACTAGTATAAAAATCATATTTAAACTAATCCGTCAGTAAGATTTTTAAAAAAGTTATTAACTTCCTTTTTGATGTACCATTGAAATAAAACAATATTAGGTTAAAACGCATTGAATGTTTTTTTCATGGTCAACTAAAAACAATGTGGGATTTATTTATTTGATAAGGAAAACCAACCGCTATATAACAAACTGAAAAAGTAGCTAAATAAACAACAAGTCAATAATAGATTGAAATAAAACTACTTTTTAACGGATTTTATCACGGTTTATTTTAGATTTTAGATCCCGACGTTTCAAAGTCTTTTCAGACTTAATGTTCACGGGTGGACTAAGATATTTGACGTCCAAAAATATTAATCACAATTGTTACTGACTACCTTCAAACATTTATATTTAAGTTGCGTTCCGATTTAAGCAAACTGAGCTCACAGTGTCTTGAATTCTGAGTTGATTTTGCTTGGGTTTTGGTACAAGTAAATTAAGCACTGGGTCCCAAGCTGGTGGTATATTCCAACCATTTTCTCTGTTAAAATTAGGATGTTTTTTAATTTCAATAGCTTCACGGATCATTCTTGGTAGGAACCGGTTTTCTTTGACAAGGACCTGTTTTTTATCAAAACTGAGGTAATGGTTGGGGCCTTTTTGAGTATGTTCACACACTGATTCGAGATTTCGTCACGACACGAATAGCAGTTGAGTATCATTATAAAATTTTCAGAACACTAGCAAGCAAATACGAAGAACCTGTCAAAGTCTAAAATAACAAAGAACAAATTATTTATAAATATTAAGGTTAAGCCTGTTCCTTGCAGTACTGCTTTTAATAATTTAAGGATCAAATAGAAGTTCTTTACAAATGAAAAAAAAAATGAAAAAATGTTTATTGAAAAAAGAAAATATTACAGAGATATAAATTTTCCGGTGGCCCCAAACTAGGCATGGCCTGTACTATGGGTGCCAGGTACGATTAACAAATATTAAAATTAAATGATTCGGTCGTTGTCAACGGCTTAAAGATATCTTAATCTAGGCGAAAAAAATCTACTAAATGTTGTTAAAATCCTTGCTCGCCCGCAAAAGGTATGAGTTCTGCCTGTAGTTAGTGGATGAAGAAGGTGCCAACCAGGGTGGATTATTTAAATTGTTACTACTTATTAGTTCTGTTTTTTGTTATTCTGCGATAGGTTGGCGCTTGACTACAACTTGCCTGATGTTAAGCAATGATGTAGTCTACGATGGAACGCGCCAGCCTAGTGTACCGATTCATTCGTGATTACGAATGATTATCGGTGAGAATGTGGCAGTGGAATGAGCGTCCATATTTTTTTTAATTAATTTTTCTGTGATTCGGATCATATACACCTTTTAACAATAAGAACACAATTAGTCCACCGAGTTCCTACACAAATTGGAATAAAACAGGATGATTTTGTAAAAATCCTTAATTCAAATACACATCTAAAGGACTCAAAGCAGTCAAGGCTCAGTTGGTATCCGATTTGCGTCTAATTCGGATAAATCGTGATGTTACGGTTAATTTAACAGTCCCATCCATAGATTTACAATATTGAAGATGACTCAAGAATTCGAGTGAAAGGAATGAGAATGATCTTGAATGACAGTGGAAAAAAAGAAAAAGAAAATAAAAAAATAGAAGAATAAAAGAGTAATGAAATTCCATGCAACATTAGATAAGAAAACAGTGATACGAGTTCTGTTTAAATGTATTTTCGTAATTCATATAACAACTAATTAAATGTATAAATAATGAATTTGATAAATAAATTTAATATATTTAAAAAAATGTTAATTTAAATGTTAATGTTATGTTAAATTAATAAACGTTTCACGCATGTTTGATAGTAAATTCCCATTGTTGTTAAGACTTCTTTCGGGTACCTAGGTAAAAATCTCATCCAAAGAAACCTATTTAAGTATTGTTATTGTCGCCGCCGATACACGCACATCACCAACACACAATCAGTCATACGTACACTCACAATCATTCCACTCATTCTATACATACATACATTCATACATACAATCCACTCACACATTCATTCTACTGGGCCCCAGCCCACTACAAAACCACCGACCCTATCGAACCAAATTGTCGGGCTATTTATTGTAGAATCTTGACGAATATATCTAG
The DNA here is from genome assembly GCA_936450015.1 of Meganola albula. Taxonomy (NCBI): domain Eukaryota; kingdom Metazoa; phylum Arthropoda; class Insecta; order Lepidoptera; family Nolidae; genus Meganola; species Meganola albula. The sequence continues at coordinate 1,612,795 of OW388156.1, forward strand.
TTCCAAGATTCGCCTAGTTTTTATTCCTCTTGTTCCCATCACGAACAAGAAGTGGCGACCGAGACAGGACCTGCCGGGAGGAAGCAGTCCGAAACAGGTCCATTGTTCCCGCAACGAAGACGCCATCGCCGCGTGGTGACTACATACGCAGCTGACTTTGGTGGCTAATCCGAAGCTATCAGCGGCGCCTATATCACACCCCGTGCAGCACAGGCAGGACTACGTCGGGTGCAGCCTATATTTCGTCCCTACAAGCGGCTACAGCTACGTGGAGAAGACACACGTGGCCACGTGTCTCAGTCGGAAGTTATTCCAGGAGGCGTACATCAAGCCGAGGGGCACTACTACTCCACTAATAATCCCGAGTGAGCTCGTTCCTATACATATTTCCTAGTTTTTCCGCTTAGATTTGTGCACAGCAGTGATTTCAGTTCCCGAATCTTTGGCCTACCAGGATAAGACCTATCTGCTTTCTGAAGCCTATGCCAATCTTATCTGCCCAAGGATCACTTCCACAAGTAGCCCACTAAGCCTAAAGCATAGTTAGCTTCACAGCTAGCCCTAATTAGCTCGCTTAGCCTATCTAGTGTTATCACTGCGCCTAGCCTACCTATAGGAATCTATTAGCACTTCACTCACTATTATAATTATTTACCACAAACCTAGTGTTAATCCGCATACAGCGTAATTAACTACACTTTCACTTATTCCCAATCAATTTATAACTCGTTCTATCTTCCTTGCATCTTATTTGCCAGCTAAATCGCATACATCCTCATTTATGCACTAGTAATTTCAATTTAACTAAGACAATGTTATTTGTCGCATTCCAGTGAACTTGTTTACGTCCTCGCGATCAACGCAGCTGTGGGTCGTCGTGCATCCACTACTACAGCGAGTGATTAGCCGGTTTCGGAGCGTGTGACGTCACAGCTACCTGCGCTGCACCCGCCCGCAACCAGCGACGCCTTCGTGAGGAGCGTATCGTATTCAAATCATTTTGTTAATAATTGTTACATAACTAACTTGTTTAGTATCAGCTGTTGTATATTGCAAGTTCACTATGACGGACGATAAAATAAAGGACTTAGCGTTCAAACGTAGTTCCATTAAAGGACGCGTTACTAAATTTAAAAGACATGTAGACGAATTATGTTCTTTAGAATCTATTTCCGATATAGAACTTAGTAAACTTGCAATGAAGCTGTCCAAATTTGAAGCGTTATTCATATCGTTCGACGAGTTGCAAAGCGAATTAGAAGTTCTCAATGCTACAAACCAAACCGCGGAACTAAGCGCTCGAGATTCCATTGAACAGGATTTCTACCATTGTATCGCAACCGCACAAAAATTAATTGAGACTTATTCTAAGGTAAATCCCGCCGATATTAAATCAAATCCTTCACATACCGTGACTTCGCATTGCCATCATCATGATACTTGTATCAAAAACAATAACCCACTAGGTTTTAAATTACCGGATATAAAAATTCCCAAATTTGATGGGTCATATTTTAGGTGGCTAGAGTTCAAGGAAACTTTTAACGCTCTTATTCATGAGAATGATAGTATTAAAAATATCCACAAATTCTTTTATTTAAATTCCTATTTAGAGAACGAAGCCAGAGGTGTTATATCGAACTTGGAAGTTACCGACAGTAATTACTCGCAAGCTTGGTCATTGTTATGCGAACGGTATGACAACAAACGCCAATTAATTTATTCACATTTAAAATCTTTATTTAATTTCGACAGTACTCGTGAGACCGACAAGTCGTTAAGATTTATTATAGACCACGTTACCAAAAACTTGCGAGCTCTCTGTACACTTGGTCTTCCTACCGACAAGTGGGATGTTTTAATTATTTTTATGCTCACTGCCAAACTTGACAGTGGCACTATATTCAAATGGGAAGAGCATAGGAACTTTTTATCCGACATTCCCACATTAAACCAATTTTTTAGTTTTCTTAAATCTCGTGCAGATGTTCTCGAAACAGTACATCGCAACAAATTAGATAGGCAGGATAACAATTATATTAATAGATCTAAAACTAATACACAATATTTTAAAACTCAATCTAAATCATTAGTTTCAACTTCAGGCAGTCCTAGTTCTTTCAAATTTTCAGGTTGTGCTGTATGTAAGGGCAGTCACCGTATTTATGATTGCACAACTTTTCAATCTAAATCCCCCAAGGATAGGTTGTCTTTGGCTACATCATTGAGCCTATGTCTTAATTGTTTACGCGCCGGTCATGTGACGTCACGTTGCAGATTACCAGGCTCGTGTAAGCATTGCAAACAACGTCATAACACTATGTTGCATGACGCCACAAATGACGACTCACTAGGAGCTATGTCCGACTCAGTAGCCTTGTCAACCGTTTCCACCCCTGAAGTGTTATTGTGTACCGCTGAAATTCAGGTTCACAACCCAAACACAAATAAATATTTAACTGTCCGTGCATTGCTGGACAGTGGCAGCCAGTCTTCATTTATAACTGAAGATATAAAACAAAAATTGAACCTTCAGTCACAGTTAAATAACATTTCCCTGACCGGTATAGGTAATACTTCTGTAAATTATAAGCCTGAAGTCTGCATGGTTCGTATATCTTCTAAATTTCAAAAATTTCAAGCCAATATTTCCTGCTTAATTCTGCCTACTATTTCTACTAATATTCCTCAAAATAGTTTCAATATAACTCAATTTAATCTTTCAGGTTTCACATTAGCTGACCCTAAGTTTAACCAAGCAGCTCCTATTCAAATGCTTATTGGTGCTGAACTATTTTGGCAAATTATAGGTTCCAAACAGCACCGCCTAGGTGATCAAGGGCTAATATTGCAAAGCTCCAAATTAGGATGGCTCTTAGGAGGTCCTCTACCAAATAAGCTTTGTCTCCCGTCACCCAAACAAGTAAACAAATCTACACTATCTTGTAACTTTCTTCTTAAAGAAGAACAGGTTACCGATCTTCACGATCAATTGCAAAAGTTTTGGCAACTAGAAGGTTTTCCATCTCACAAAGCGCTAAACATAGAAGAAACCCAATGTGAAGAGCATTTCACAGCCAACACTACCCGTCTAAGCGACGGACGATTTTGTGTTGCTCTTCCACTTAAAGACACAACCGATAGCTTGGGTAGTTCTTACAACTTAGCCAAAAAGAGATTTTTAAATTTAGAAGCTCGTTTCAGGAAGCAGCCAGAACTGAAGGTGCTCTACAGCAAATTCATACACGAATACAAAGCTCTCGGGCATCTTTCAGTCTGTACAGCTTACAACAACCTAGGTTTGTACTTTCTTCCGCATCACCCAGTATTTCGAGCTCAAAGTGAGTCTACATCCTTAAGAGTCGTCTTTGACGCGTCAGCTCGCACAACATCTGGATTTTCAGTCAACGATATCCAGATGATCGGGCCAGTAATCCAAGACGCACTATTTAACATTCTAATCCGCTTCCGCAAACATAAGTATGTGTTAACAGGAGACATCGAAAAGATGTTTCGCCAAGTTGTTATGCGGGAAGCTGATCGTGACTTGCAACTCATCTTATGGCGTGATAATGAAACCGATCCCATTAGTGTTTTACGTCTGAATACTGTAACCTATGGCTTTTCAAGTGCTAGTTTCTTAAGCACTCGTTGCCTACTACAGATTGCCAAAGAGTCTCAAGACTTAATAACGAAGTCGGTCATAAAACATGACTTTTATTGTGATGACTTAATAACAGGGTCGAATTCCATTTCAGGTTTACGTCACATTCGTGAATCCATTTCCAACGAGTTAACAAAGGGCGGATTTCATTTACGCAAGTTTCGCTCAAATTTTCAAGGGATCTTTGACGATTGTAGCAATGTCGAAGATGGCTCACTAATTATAAGCAATTCTACTAGTACATTAGGCATCGGTTGGACTCCTTCTTCTGATCACCTTCACTTTAAGTTGCAATTATCTCCCGTTACAAGTACTGTGACAAAGAGATCCATATTATCCACAACATTTAAAATCTTCGATCCGTTAGGATTATTATCTCTATGCACAATCAAGGCTAAAATTTTACTCCAAGAGCTTTGGAACATGAAGCTAGACTGGGACGAACCAGTACCTAAGGTCATTCATTCCACATGGCTCCGATTTACTAACAATCTTACAGCAATTTCTAAGCTGGAAATTCCTAGACATGTAATAATTGATTCGCCCATCTATATAGAAATGCACACGTTCTGCGATTCTTCACAGAAAGCCTTTTGTGTTTGCATCTACCTCAAGTCTGTTGACTCAGATGGGAATGTTAAAGTTGCGTTACTATGCGCAAAGACGCGAGTCGCGCCTCTAAAATCTTTAACCATACCTAGGCTAGAGCTCACTGCCGCCTTACTAGGTGCTCAATTAAGCTCTTCAGTTTCTCAAGCTTTGCATCTAAATATCAATCGTTGCGTTCATTGGACCGACTCAACTGTTGTACTAGGTTGGCTAAATTCTCCAAATAAAACAAAAGGTTTTGTAGCTAATAGAGTCAATAGCATACTAAAGTTGTGTGATTCCAGCTCCTGGCGATACGTACCTAGCTCACTAAACCCAGCAGACCTCGGTTCTCGTGGCGTCAACCCAGAACAAGCTGCTACCTCCACCTTATGGTGGCATGGTCCTGATTTTCTTTTGCAGCCAGAGGTCTCTTGGCCAAAACTTGAGCAGAATCAAGTAGGTTTACCAGAATTAAAAGCGCATTCCGCTTTGGTGGCGGAGCTTTCACCAGGCAATGCTAGTGAACACATTTTAAACATACAAAACTATTCTAACTTTAGTTTTTTATTAAGAGTTGTCACTACACTACTCAGATTTATTTACAACTGCAAACACGTTAAAAATAAAATCATTGGTCCTTTACAAACGGTAGAACTAGACAAAGCCTTAAAACTATTAATAAAAATATGTCAAAATGAAACATTTTCTAAAGAAATCAATTTATTAAAACAAAATAAACCTCTAAAACCCAAATCATTAATTTTATCTCTAAACCCATTTATCGATACAGATGGTATACTTCGCGTAGGCGGTCGGATCAAATCTTCGTTTTATTCGTTCGATAAAAAACATCAGATTCTCTTACATTCCAATCATCATTTCACAATTTTAATGTTCCGGCATGAACATGAGCGCCTTTTCCACGCAGGGCCTCAACTGCTTCTCGCCTCTATTAGGGAACGTTATTGGCCCATTGCGGGTCGTACTCTAGCTAGACGCGTAGCGCGTCAATGTTTTATTTGTCGTCGTTTCAGAGGTCAGACAATGACTAATATAATGGGAAACCTACCTACCGATCGTGTCAATCCAGATTTTCCCTTTAGCTCCGTAGGAATAGACCTAGCCGGTCCATTTTTAATTACGGATCGCAAAGGACGAGGTTGCAAGATAACAAAATGTTATCTTTGCGTATTTGTTTGCTTTCGATTTAAATGCATTCATTTAGAAGCCGTAAGCGAGTTAAGCAAAGATGCATTTATTTTAACTTTAAATAGATTTATTTCACGTCGCGGACTACCTAACACTATATACTGCGACAATGGTAGAAATTTTGTTGCTGCCGCGAAAGAAATCAAACATTTCTTCTCGTCTAACAAAGAAGAGATTTCAAGCTTCGCCGCTCGTCGAGGGGTCGAGTTTCGCTTCTCAGCACCATACGCTCCTCATCAAGGTGGACTCTGGGAAGCGGGCGTAAAATCCGCAAAGCATCACCTAAATAGGGTCCTAGGTAGTGCACATCTGACTTTCGAGGAACTGTCATCACTGTTTGCACAAATTGAGGCAATCCTGAACAGCCGTCCTCTCTGTCCACTTTCCCCATCGCCCAATGATTACGTGCCACTAACACCAGGACATTTTTTAATAGGGAGACCTCTGACATCTCTGCCAACGCCGTGTCTCCTGGACTACAGCACACACCGCCTCAACCGGTTCCAGCGCCTTGAACAAATCAGGCAGCACTTCTGGAAGCGCTGGGCTTCCGAGTACGTCAGCGAGCTACAGCAGCGTACCAAATGGCGCACAAGGTGCACAGACCTGCGCCTCAATGATCTCGTCCTCATCAAAGAGGAGAACGCTCCACCGCTATGTTGGCGCCTAGGACGAGTTCACAAGCTGTACGTCGGCTCCGATGGTGTGCCCCGTGTCGTCGACGTCTCTACAAGCAACGGGCTAGTGCGTAGAGCCATCAACCGCCTCTGCCTACTGCCTGCAGCCGAAGATCAAGATTGTTGAAAGAAGCCTTTCAACGGCCGGGAGGATGTCGCCGCCGATACACGCACATCACCAACACACAATCAGTCATACGTACACTCACAATCATTCCACTCATTCTATACATACATACATTCATACATACAATCCACTCACACATTCATTCTACTGGGCCCCAGCCCACTACAAAACCACCGACCCTATCGAACCAAATTGTCGGGCTATTTATTGTAGAATCTTGACGAATATATCTAGTTCCAAGATTCGCCTAGTTTTTATTCCTCTTGTTCCCATCACGAACAGTTATCTTTTGCAGTATTGTACCAATACTTTTCTGCTACAGCTTCTTTAGTCTATGGACTATCTTTCTGATATTTTGTTTGAGTGTTCAGCTAAGTATTACGAATATGTTTTGATGTGATTTCAGTTCAGAGCGTTCTGTTTATGATGTTTATTTAGGTGAAATGTGACTATGTAAACGAAAAGGACATACGTGTCCCTTTCGGTATTTTTGGGTCATGGGATTTTGTTTAACAGGCCATCACATTTATGTGATGTTTATGTATAAGTTTAGAACACTGACCAGGTACTACTAAATTAAAATTACAAATCTTTGTTTCTGGGTACCCATGTAGAAGTTTTTGGTATGCTAGCATATAACCTTACGATAGGTAGCTACTTATAAATCCAATGGGAGAAAATGGCAGTGTAACGGCCAGAGTGGAAACCTTGGTAAAGCCCAAGATTCAAGAAATTGAAAAGAATCGGCTCATCGAACGTGATTTTAAAAGGGACGAGCTGACAACTCGACTACCAGCAGCGGCTATAAATGATACTTAATTGTATAGGCAGTGTGCTCACATGTCCTTCGAGCGGGCGGATCTCCAATAAAAAGATCGGTTAACCAGTCACACGAGAGAACACCGTCAGGTCGCCTAAACCTCTTTTCAGACTACGCTATACTGTGCTTTATAGTATAGCAAATTAAAATTATTACATAATGTAAATGTTTATTTATAAGTTCCTAATCCTAATTAATCAACTAATAATTTAATATTTTATTTAAATAATTTCTTAATGTTAAAATTTATGTTCTAATTTATTTAAACAATAATATTTCGCTAGGTAATGATTTTAAGTTATGACATTATAAAATAAAATTAAATACACCATAAAATTTTAAATTAATGATATATCTCCTCAGGCTAGAACTTTCTATTAATATTATTATGTAAAATCCGAGCTTCCTCTTGTCTAACACTTTTGCTGTGACCAACAGGGTCCATAATGATTCTATTATAATAAGCACCTAACACATAAATATCTACTTACTTATGGTAAAGCAATAAAGATATTGAGTATTGAAATAAGGGCATTAAGCTATACTACATGCATAGCATTAATATTACCAACTTCAAACATTGGTACTTATCTAGAGTTATGCGTTAGAAAAATTGTTCTTATAATTTTGGTAGGCCGCAAGCGCTTAACGTAAACAATGACGCTTCTTTCGTCATAGCTCAAAAACTACTGGTCAGATCTTGATCTTTAAATGGGACCACACGAGAAGCACCGGCTTTCTAACAAAATAGAATCACAGGAATTATTTCACGTATAACAAAGATAACAAACTTATAATTAATGATAGACCGTTTAACTCGCGTATCGCCTATCGCCAAGATTCTGACTCCTCAAGCTGCACAGACAGTGATGATGATTCAAGCGAAGCATATTAGTGACGAATAGTCTTACATTACTTTTATCTGTGGTTAAATACTTCTTTATGAGATTTAATTAGTTTTATGACTCATGTACCTACTTCTATTGTGTACCTCATATGGCGATACGCGAGTTAAACGATCGGCCTGTAAAACATACATTCGAATCGTTTAATTAATTCCTCATTTTTTGTAGTCCGTACAACATACATATACCAGCGCTTAAGGACTAACGAAAGGGCAGCTAGCAAGCAATAAACTGTAAGCCAAAATTCATTTTACTCTCCTTGAATGACTGAGTTATTTAAACCGTTTTGTGTAATTAACAAAAACTTTCTATCAATTTGTGGGGGAACAATGAAACTTTTTAATTGAATAAGTATTGGCGTTTCTTGAATGTTTCGTTTAGAATTGATTTCAAGTGTTTATTTTATGGAGCGGTTTTTAAGACACTGTTTAAGCGGTTTATGAGCAGCGGTGGCTCAGCGGTACGGGCCTGGCATTAGAAATATTTACAGGTTTGATTCCCGGTCATCTTTGTGTGAATTGTTTCATCGCCGCTGCTCAATATCCGGAATGTCAAAGAATTAATCATTGAAGACATGTGACATTCACCAACCCGCACTAGGCCAGCGTGTGTGTATTAAGACCTAAACTCTTTCAATTTAAAAGATAGTTGAGAAAAGACCCGTGCCCAGCTTAAGGACACTAAAAGGGTTGAAGCGAATACAGTTTATATGGAAATATTAAAAGAAAAAATATGTGTGTCATGTTTTAAAGCAACCTACAATACTAAAAACTAACGGTCCTAATCATAAAAGTCTTATAAAACTCTTTAGTTAAAATGGACTTAGTCTCTTTCTTACTATTATAAATCCAGATGATAGACAAAGACAAACTAATTATAAACTTATTTTAACTATAATGAGCTTATAAGACGTTATTATTACGGGGGTAAAACTTCTTGCCTAATTATTATTTAAATAATATCTATCTAATAGTGCACAAAGAGAGTGCGTAACACATTCTGAACCCAGTGGGTCGAGCAGATTGTGAATAATTAGGTGATGGCTGATGATCCCAGAAAGTCTGAAAACGAAAATATATAATCAGTGCGTCCTACCCCTTATAACATACGGAGCCCAAACGTGGACACTCACGATTGGCCTTGTAAGTAAATTTAAAGTCGCTCAGCGAGCGATAGAAAGGGGCTATGCTCGGAGTCTCTCTGAAGGATCGAATACGTAATGAAGTGATCCGACTGAGAACTAATGTAATCGACATAGCATAGGATTAGTAAGCTGAAGTGGCAGTGAGCCGGTCATATCTGCCGCAGAACTGACAACCGCTAGGGTAAACGAGTTCTTGAGTGGAGACCACGAATTGGCAAACGTAGCGTAGGACGCCCTCAGACTAGGTGGAGTGACGATCTTTGCAAGGTGACTAGTAGGAGTTGGATGAGAGTAGCCGCGGATCGTGCTCAGTTGCGTGCTTTAGGAGAGGCCTATCTCCAACAATGGACTAGGATAGGCTGATGATGATGATGGATGATTATTAGGAAAACTTAAAATATTAATTTTTAAGTTAGTACATATTTTTTTATTAATTTTGAAAACACGCCATTGAAGATGCGAACTGTTAGATCAACGCCTCTAACAGGTCAAACATATTGGAAATGACGTGTCAGAAAAAGCGAAACCTCGTCGAGGAAATCAAAAGTGTTGTTTCCATTTTATATCACCATAAGGAATATATTATTATCTTAACAATTTGTTTACAAAACAAAGTGTCAGCAGAATGCTTAGTTCAGGAACTTACAGCCCTCTACCTTACAAACGCCTACAAGTACGTTAATTCCCGAAATAACTTGTCGACACAGCCACACCCTAGATAGGGTGACCATAATACAGGTATCGTAGAGATAATTACAACGTTGCGTTGGTAATACCGAAATAGCGCGTCAATTGTGAATTGGAGACTTACGGTCTTATTCATATATAAATATTTTAAGACTCTTTAAATTGGATTTTGGCGCTTCTTTACTAGTATAAATGTCAAGATGACAGACATAGGCAAACGAATTATAAACTTATTCTAGCTATAATGAGCTTATAAGACGTTTATGACTACGGGAGTTAATATATCGCTTATAATGTTTAAATTTCTTACGTCCGTGTTCAACTGCTTCTGTGATCCAGTGATAAACGTGTTAGCTTAGTATTCGCGAGGTTTCAGGTTCAATTCCCAGATCGAGAATTTAGTTGATGCTCGAGTTTGGAACTATGCCCGATGAACGTCAATAGGCTTACGAAATTAAGTATGGGACATGGCATAGTATTACATAACCGGCAAAAAGTGGGTGATGTTCACTTCTGCTTACACCTATGCTACGTCTGTCTTTTGGTCATCATAATAGGTCCAGTAGTTCTGAAGCAAATCAGCTCTGCCTGGCAAATAGGTAAACCAAAGAGACTATTATACCAGGTTTACCAGGACTAATCCTCTCCATACAAGTTTAACTCGCATTCGGCCTATTTAGTTAACTACATCTAAATATATAAAAGAGGAAACTGTCTGACTGACTGACTGACATATCAACGCAGAGCCCAAACCGCTGGGTCTGGAGACTCCAAATTTGGCACATAGGTTCCTTATGGGGTCTAGGGATGCACCAAGAAGGGTGGTTTTCAAAACTCACCCTTTAAGGGGGTGAAACGGGGTTCCAAAGTTTGTATGGAGAAACAAGATTAGTGAGATCAATTTCGCGGGTGAAGCCGCGGGCGGAAGCTAGTTTATCTAATAAACTAAGAATTGCACCCACCTATTACTGAAACCGTTCCCCAACACGCTCGCTGTATTGCCACGTTGAATAGATATTTCTAACCTTTTCATCAATTTACCTATTTAATTTGTTAAAATTGTTTATAAGAAACAGTTCTGTTTTTCGCATAATATTATGCACACCCTATCCGCGACTTAGTTTCAATTAAGCTTGCCCCTCTTATTCGCTTTACCTAAGCCTCTCTGCGCTTACAAATAGATTACTGGATTTATGCACCACTGTTCAACCTATATATTATCTACATTTAATAGAAATCCTTTGTTCTAAAGCTTGAACTTCATTGGAAAGATAGTCATTGATAGACGTATAAAGGCAATATTATTTTCTAATAGATAGAGAATACCTATAGTAACAATATCTACATAATGTAATAATAAGTCGCGACAAGTTAACGTTATGCAATAACGTTATACAATAACGTTTTTTCTGTCAATGAAAAAGCTATGAAATAAAATGAAATGAAAATATGCTTAATTTTTTTGAGACGCGAGTCTACATAAAAATAATCAAATTTATTTTCTTACCGTGCTGTGAATAACTGGCAACTACTGAGAAACACAGCTAAAAAAACTCAGTAGGCTTGTTTTCTTTTTTAAATGAAGTACTAATATCTATTATATTTTGTTTGATTATTGTGTTGAATTAGAGCGACTTAATTCCAAGCGTTTTTATCCGTTAGATAGTCCAAAATTTTATAATACGCTTTCTTACATAACGTAAATTTTATAGTTATTTTAAATTTAGTAAGATTTATTTTGTTTCTGTCACTATTGTCGGTGTATTCAGCACCTTGGATGCTGGATGTCGCGGGGAGTACGCGCTATTTGCAAATAAATAATTATAAGATTAAATAGTTATTGTAGAACCGACTATTAATTTAAGCTGTATAACTGCTATTCATAACTATTTTTAGGAGTAAAGTTATTGCTAGTTTTTAATATTTTCAAATCAATCATTATTATTTACCATAACTTATGGATTTAGTCATGACGACTTTTTCAAAGACAATAATAATCTTAGATGATTGATATGATCTGTGCATAAAAATATTACGAAATTAAAAACTTAAGCGACACAAATAGTTTAAATAGAGGTGACGTTCGAGGCATTTCGTGCTACGCATTTATCACTATAGTTTTAAAATAAACTTTGTTGATTTCAATATAGGTCTTTTATTGTTTTGAAAAGCAACCAATTAATAATAATAAGTCACCCCACAGTGGTAAACTCATTATTGTGTCTAGACTTCGACCTGCCCTTGATTTTCATTTGAACTGCTTAGACCTAGATACACCGACTTTTAAACACCGTTTAAACACATAAAAAATACTGTCTTTTTTCACCAGATGCTGATAAAGTATACGATGATAAATAAAATTTTACACATTTTATATTTAACTCATTTTAAATTAACAACAAAATACTAATAAAAAACTTGAGAGGTGTCAAGGGACACCCGGATGGAACGAACTTTCGATTAATTTGTGAAGGAATTGTAATAATTTTTTTTTTTAAGTTATAATATTTTTTTTTTATTATTAACAAATATAATGTAATATAAACTTAATCAGTAGGCTCAATTTTCGTAAGCGCACGCCGCGCAGCTTACAATAGCTTACTATAGCAAAATGTGTCGTGACAACTTTTCGTAAGAATTTTTTCCGTCTAGCCCCCTTTCACAACGCGTAAGGAACTTCGTTCCAAAAATCATCACAAGATAAAATTGACATTTCGCTTCTTTGCGTGAAGTATATATCACGAAAAGGAGCGAAATGTCAAAATGTAAAATTTAAAAAGAATTTGATCTGACTGTCTCATTACAATCGCATGTAGTCTTTCCGCTTTACTATTTTCCGCACTTTTCTTTTTCCATGACATAATATATATATGTGTTTTCTAATCCTGACAAAATCATTGGCAGAATCATCTGTGTCACGATGGAGCCATTACCCTCAAAGTTGAAGTTGAAGTTGATCTGACTGCTTTTTTAATATACGTATGATTATAGAAATAAGTTTTTGCTTGTTTGGTGACAAGCTGGTCAAATGCAACCCACACTGAGACTTGGCCAGCGTGTGTATTAAGGCCTAAACTCTCTCAACTCGTAAGATAGTTGAGAGAATATCCGTGCCCAGCTGTGGGACATATAAAAAGGGTTGAATTGAAATGTTACAAAATTTCACGTTTAAATAATTAACACTTTTTGAACTTGGTTCTCTTGGAAATAAGTGCCTACCGTTTTATTGTACTTGGATAAGGACAATTAAGTCTCCAAAATAAGCTCAAGCCGAGACTTGTAAGCAATTTGTTTTAAAAGGTGAAATTAGTAAATTCTTTTCGGTCACAAAGTCACAATTGTCTAGGTTAGGTCAGGTACGTTTAATGTTTATTGTAAATGAAATAAAAATATTTTACATTATTTTATAATGAAGAACCTTCCTAAAAAAAAACTAAAAATTAAATAATAATACTGTGTTCAAATACAATGACATATCTATTTAGTGAAATCCTTATTTCGCAATGAATTTTATACAAGCCAGTAGAGCTTAGAGCTCAGGTGCTTTATTATGAGAGTTTAAAGCGATTATGATACCGTTGAAAGAAAGGGATGCGGTTATACAATGCGTATATTTGCATACCTTTCTTTCAACGGTATCCCAATCGCTTTGAACCTCTTAATACGGCAACAAACCCAAAAAGTTAATAAAAACTACTTTCCACTGAAATTTTTTTTCGTGACAGTATAATTGGTCAGAATCAATAAAATATACTGATTTCGACAATGTTATATAGTATGCGAAGCCTAAGCTGAGCTTCGTATATGTGAGTGAATATAGTGTCAGTGTGATGTTGTGGGCTTGAGCGCGACGTGTCCTTTGCTTGGATAAAACCGGTATATTAACTATCGGCCTGAGTCGCGGTGCGTCCCTTGCGCGACGCAACTTATAAAAATGAATGATCGCTGATGAACTCAGTTACGAGAAAAAACATCAGATGCGTTTTTTTCATAATTATAACAACAGAATTATGGGATACCGGGGAATAAAATAATAATATTAATATAATAGACATTAACACACACGGTCATCTAATCCCAAATTTAGCAGAGCTTGTACTATGGAAACCTGCATATAATACTTTTCTTTTGTAAATACATACTTAAATATATAATTACATCCAGACTCAAGACAAACAGACGTGTTCATAACACAAATGTCTGACTTGGGTGGGGAGTCGAACCCACGACCTGCGGCGTGAAAAGCAAGTATCTTACCGACCACGCCACCGGCTCGTTGTATTTTTTTTACTAATATAATTTATATAAATTATCTTTTAAAATTAGTTAATAATATAGTAATAGTAATATTTATAAAGGCGCTGTATCCAACAAATATACCTAACCTCCTATATGAATTTCATTACAAATAGGTTTAATTTATAATTTCAACTTCACTCTTTACCTTTTTCCTTCGCGGTAGTGTCACAACATTAAACCCAAATGTATTTATTCAAATGGAATACGCATTAGACATTCAATTCTGAGAAATTTTGTTTTACTTCTGGGAATCGGCGAAATAAGAACAAAAGTAATATCAAATAACATTGTGTAGAGCTGAAAGTTTATTGCGATCAGTATCTTGTTACAGAAAAACTGGGGAGAAAATATTATGATTCTGAAGGATAGCCTTCAGAATCATAATATTTTCTCTCCAGTTTTTAACTGTCCAATTTGTCACGGATAAATTTAACTGTCCAATTCTGTGTCATCATATTAAGGTATTTGCTACTCATGTGATGTAATTGTTATTATTATTTATTATTATTATTATTACTATTTTTTTATTTTTATTTAAAATTAATTATTTTTTAATACCATAATTTAATTTAATGTACTTTTATGTTTTCATTAATATTGTAAAATAATATGGATCAAGTGTCCGAAATAAATTATTATTAAGAAGAAATCTATTCTTTTTTATAAGTCACTCACTTAAACCCTGTTTAGTGTCCCACTGCTAGGTATGGGAGTCTTTCAAATATCTTACGAGTACAGACAGTTTAGGGTTAATCCACACACGCTGGCCAAGTGCGAGATGGTGGATGTCACATGTCCTTAACTGATTAGTTCTTTGACATGCCGAGTTCCATACGATGTTTTACTTTAACGATATTGAGCAGCAGCGTGAAGGAAACCACACAAAGATGTGTAATTCAAAGACAAGGCATTGATCTATTCAATAGTTAATTTTTTTAAATAGTTAGTTAGGTATTTGTGTATATTGTTGTAGAAACTAGCAATTGAGTTAAGTTTATAAACAAGAATCAGTTCCTAGTTTATAGAACGAATCTCCAAACCAAGTACTCCAAGTTTAGAGTACTTGGTTCGAGGTTTGGCCTGAAACACAGGTTATATATTAATCTAGCTCAGGTTTGCCGACACATTCTCGTTAGAAGTAAGTAGTTATTGGTGTAAAATATTTAAAAAATAGTCATATACTAGAAGATTATAGATAGAATTAAAACATAATTAATTGCACTTAGTAATAATATTTAGTTTAATATTGTAACTAGCTCATGTTAACATGGTTATTTTTAAATTTAAATATTAACCAAAATAACTATTTATTTTATTTTTACGGTTTAACTATTTAATGCACTGACTCTCAGAAGCAGGGGTTACGTGATCTCTGCGTGACGGAGTTGAATATCAATATCTGATTCCGAACTAGAAATTAGAAATTAATAAATTTATTATTACTAATTTATTATTATTATTATTAGTATTTTTTTTTTAATTAATTAATTTATTATTACTCCTACTTAGAAATTTCCGAAACACTGGCTGCTCTAATGTATGGGACTGCAACTTAGCATTCAAAATGTGGGTGATATTCAATGTATACCTTCGATCAACATTAGAGCTATTTTATATTTTTATACCAACAGAACTCGACTCGGTTTCATAAGGTGACTTTCTTGTCCCTGCTAACAAAGTTTTCAGTATTTTTCAACGAAAAACTCGGATAATATAAAACTTGGAGTCTCTGGGGTGCTATCCACTACAATGTGTCTTCACCACGACATATCCAATCACTGCTCAGAGAATAGAAGGGTATTTGATGTATGAGCTTGAAATAAACCAAGTATTTTATAGCTTAGTATGTATATATTTTTAAAAAATCTTTAAAAAAAATAAAAAAATATTTTTTATAAACAGACTTCAATACTTACTAATATTATAAATGTAACAGTTTGTCACGCTTTCACTTTGGATGAAGCTTGGTATGGAGATATTTTGAGACTCGGAAAGGACATCTGAATAGTTTCTATCCGACTGCGCAAAAAGATGTTAATGGCTTACCGCGATAGCCGAGAGCTGCGTCACCTTCGTCCGTGGGTGTAAACCTTTAATTGAATCCCCACACGTGGTCCCCGGGTGGTGTAAATCAAGTGACCATCAACTGGTGGTAGGCTTCGGCCGTGGTTAGTGACCACCCACCAGACAAAGCCACACCGCCAAGCGGCCGACGAGACATATACACTAGAGATATTGTAGTGTTTGTGTGCGGTTCAATCCCCGATTTCTGGCTATACATAGTATTTTTAAACTCGAGTCGTATATACCGCTGCGCCAACGCAACCGTTACTAAACTACTTACTATTGTATTAAAATCTCTGACTCACAAAGAAAGTGCAAGATCACAATAGCAAAACTTTATTCTGAAGGCGATTTCCACAAAAATCTTTTGCACAATAAGGCGAAATACACTTACCTCAGAGTAAGCCTCTATGAAAGCAAACCTAATTCAATGGGGACTGGCCAGCCACGTCACAATATCAAAATCCTATTAAAATGGGGACTAATGTTGAGGAAACGATACAAAAACGTTATGACAATGTTAGAATGCATACCCGCTAGGGATATACTACGTTGCGATGGATGTTTGATATCCACCAACCCACTGTCATATAACATGGAACGGCAGAACATGCTCAGAGTCACTCTGAAGGATCGGATACGCAATGAAGTGATCCGACAGAGAACTAAGGTAATCGACACAGCCCACCGGATTAGTAAGCTGATGTGGCAGTAGGCCGGTCATATCTGCCGCAGAACTGACAACCGCTGGGTAAATGAGTTCTCGAGTGGAGACCACGAATTAGCAAGCGTAGGACGTTCTCAGACTAGGTGTAGTGACGATCTCAGCAGGGGGGCCGGCAAGAACTGAATGAGAAAATCCGCAGATCGTGCTCAGTGGCGTACTTTAGGCGAAGCCTATGTCTATGGACTAAAATAGGCTGATGATGATGATGATAGAAATAATCAAAACGGGAAAACTACATTTTTATATTGAATGATGCATGTCATTTATGCGCGCTAGAAAGAAAGAGAAGAAAGAAAGAAAGAAAAACATTTATTTGACAAAGACAGGACACACAAAATCAAATGATAAAAATGAAACACATAGAAAGAGAAGAAAAAAACATAAATAGGAGCTGTAAAAGAAGAAAGCAAAGAGTAAGTGTGACCTATGGGCACTCGCTATGGATGCGTCTAATAGATGCGTGCTATTCTCACCATCTCTACTGTCACTGCTTCGAAAGGTCGAGCAGTCTTCCTTGCACACTGAGAAGTGCTGCGTGGAAGAGTATCTTCATAGAAAAGTATCTTCTTAGTTAATTAGTAAGTACATATTAGTATTTTTATTTGTTTGTATATCTCAATTTCAGATACAGTTGCAGGGATATGACTTGACGTTTTACATACGTTAATATAAATGAGCAAATCTCCCCACTATGCTTGTGGGGATAGGTATCTACTAGGTACAGTTACAGTTGGCGTTTAGTAGTAAATTAGTTTTCTAATCGTCCCAACGTTAGAGATACGATAAAATTTATAACGTTTTAGTATCGTTAGTCTGAATAAACTAATCCGGTCTACAAAAATTATCCCCTATAAAGGAGCGTACAACAGGCCCGTGTCGAAGCCTACGTTCATGGGCCCAATAATCTCCGTCTAGACGTAATAAAACCTACTTTATGTTACCTATACCTAACGAGACGGTTTCGGTGACTATAATAATAGATTAGCTACCAATATTAGATCGAAAACTGAATTTTGATAGTTTGCTGAAAATTTAAATTATGTTCGGTATATAATGTTGGCTATTTATCATTACTTTTGCCTTTTTCCCATTCCTATTGGGGTCGGCTCGCAGTCTAACCTAAAGCGGATGGATACCATCAGACCTCAAAACCCGTACGTAGGGAACCAGCAGCCGAAATTGTTGGACCAGAATGGTTGGTGTAAGATTTTATTAGGCTTCTAAATAGCATTGTTGCAATACCGATAGTTTAGCTATCAATGGCTGACCTTGTAAAATAGTTGATAGCGCGAATGGTCCAATCAAAAGTGAAAATATCGAAATTTTAACTATAGGTACTATGGATAGTATTTCTAAAAAAGCAATACTATCCAAAGGAAAATACTGGATCACCCAAGTGGAAAAGAGATAGCGATATAATTACGGAGGTTTCATACGTGTATGTAGAGCGATATACTGGCGTATTTGAGTCACTTTCGTCCGTGGGTGTACAATCTTTTAATTGAATCCCTACACGTGGTCCTCGAGTGGTGCAAATCAGGTGACAATCAACTGGTTCGGCTGATTCGTTAGTGACCACCCACCAGACAAAGCCGCACCGCCAAGGGACCTTGCTGTGTTCCGGTGCGATGTATGGTGACACCATGCAGTGAAGGTGGGTCGGAATTGTAATCACGAGTGAATAGGTATACTGGGCTAGCGCGTTTCATCGTAGACTACATCATTGCTTATCATCAGGCAAGTTGTAGTTAAGCGTCAGCCTGTCGATTTTTTTTAAACTTTACGATTGATAACTAGTTACCAACTACATACTCGTAGACCTATAGGCCGACCGTTTAACTCGCGTATCGCCTATCGCCAAGATTCTGACTCCTCAAGCTGCACAGACAGTGATGATGATTCAAGCGATATGGATATTAGTGACGAATAGTCTTACATTACTTTTATCTGTGGTTAAATAGTTCTTTATGAGATTTAATTACTGTTTTATGACTTTGTACCTCAGATGGCGATACGCGAGTTAAACGGTCGGTCTATAGATAAAAAGTTAAACATTGTTAAATTTGCTATCAGCTAATTAAGAAACTCAAGTAGAAAATACGTCATTTATCTGAAGTAGCTCGAAAACGATGAACGGTAATAGGCTCAGTCCCTAGAGGGCCTAAATATAGCCAGTGAAAAGTGGGTAATATTCACCTCTGCCTACACCCTCAGGTAATACAGCCGTGAGGCTGTTTATAATATATGTAACTAAACATACTCCGCGGTCAAACTCTTGAGTGATGGCTGTTTTCCATCACTATAGCCATAAATAAGGGTCGGATGTCAACGATGGCATCTTGAATAAATTTATGGAGACAAAATACCTTGAGTAATTCATCAATGTCGATTTGACTTGGTTAAATCGAGTAACCTACTTCCATATTCTTAGTTTTCAATGATCCGTATATTATTAATAATTTTTATTAGTTTTATTTCATTAATAATTAGTCAAAAATAAAATAAAAATAATTAATTAATTGAATATAAAATTTTAAGATTATCCAACGGATAAAATGCTTGGAATTAAGTCGCTCTAATACAACAGACTAAACAAAAGGTAATAGATACAAGTAGTTCATTTAAAAAAGAAAAAGCTTACTGAGTTTTTTTGCAGTGTTTCTCAGTAGTTGCCAGACTCACTGCACGGTAAAAAAATAAATTGGACTATTTTATTATTTCATTTTTATTTGACTTTCAAGTAAGTTATATAAAACTGTTTAATAATAAATACTCTTAGTAGGCGGCAATAAAATTAAATGTGTTCGAAAATTAAAACATTATTTTCATTATAATGTTTTACGTAAATCTTGGAAAAACATGACAGAAAAGAAAAATTAACGAAAAAGTTTTAAAAGCCTCAAAAATAGACGTGGAAAATAATGTTATGAAAAACGAATGATTTATAATAGGCCTCCTTAAAATTGTACGAAAACCAAGACACCAATTTATTACAGCCTTCTATAGACTTCAAACACTGATAGATGTGACCGCTAGACTCCAACCTGAGGCCAAATTCACGTAATCTCTTGACGCCCTGTAGGCTAATTCACGTAATTAAATAAGTTCAGTTGCAGTGCAGTTGCAGTTATGTTTCGATTAAAACAGCCCTTTTCGTATTCTTGTAATTTTGACAACCGCTGTCAGATACGCTAGCGTCAAGTTCGTGTCAAGCCAGCGCTTCAGACTACTTAGGACAGCTAAACAATTAGAAGAATACCATTTTGCACTAAGACGTAAACTAAATTGCAACTGCACCGCAACTTGATTGATGCGTCAAGAAATTACGTAACTTTGGGCACTGATCATGTTGTGGTGCAGTTGTAATTATGTTTACGTTTTTATGCAAAATGGTATTTTTGTAAATTTCATTTAGATAGCATAGGATAACATATTATATAGCGCTCGCGTAGCCAGAACATGACACGAGCGTATTTGACAGCGATTGTCAAAACTACGAGACTAGGAATAGAGCCGTTTTGATCGAAACTTAACTGCAACTGCACTGCAACTGAACTTATTTAATTACGTGCATTAGACTGGATACCTATACACCCACGTAGCTGGGCACTCGCGGTCACCTAACAATTGTCTCACCAATACAGTTCCTTGTATTTATATTTTAGAGTCATGTCTCTTTGTTAAACGACATATGAATAATTTTCATTATGCTACACACTATTATAACCCTAGATCAGTGAACGCTAACAATTGTTGCGCTCTCGAACACATTTGACAGAGTAACAGATAATAACAATAATTATATTATGTGCATTAAATTATTTAATAGAATTCCTTATTTTTTAGAGATTTGACATTAAAATTAAGTTACAATTTTAAATATGTATATACAATATAATTTACATCTCAAAAACTAGATAAGGCGTCATAAAAATCTTCTGAATCGAGGCCTTGGGAGAATGTGCCCAGAAGGCTGACAGCATTGCCACGTTGTAAGGCAATGCTAATTCTTTAACCAATATCGGCCCACTGGTCACGTAAAGAGTCTAATAAGCGTCTAGAAATTAATTTCCTAAAATAAAACCTCGCAATAGTATTAAGGTATCATTTATCTGTTTGCATAAAAATAACAGAAGTGCTTTCAGTAGTTGCAACGTTCAGTAGTTGCAACAAGTTTTCATTTACTGCAACAGTAAGAAAATAAATTAAACGATTTAATGTAGTCATCTCTTCAAAAAATTAATCATATTTCAATTTCATTTTATGTCATTATGCTTTTAGAAATATGGCCATTAAAGAATTTTTTTTAACTTCAGCTGGTTGGAACTTTGTGTTGGACGTTTGTTAGTTGCAGTGTTTCAAAGAAACCAAGTCGCAAGTGGCAGTTGATGTTTAAAAAAATATGAACGCCCTTTTTTGCATATCAAGTTTAATAGAACTTGAAATGCAAAAAACATGGTGTATATAAAATGCCTTGTTTTTTGCATTAGAAAGAAAGAAAGAAAGAAAGAAAAACATTTATTTGACAACGACAGGACACACAAAATTAATTAAAAAACAAAGAAGCACATAGATAGAGAAAGAAGAGAAAAAAAAAAACATAACAACAATTAAAAACGAGTAAGTGTGACCTATCAGTGTCAAACATGGACATTGCTCAGTAAACGCTGTGAGTGCCTACTAGAGGCGACCCACAGCACTGATTTTCAGCAATGTCCATATTCCCATAGTGTGACGCCAGGCGCCAAGGTTGTCAAAAGATCAAACCTGCATAATTTGTTTGTGTAGCAAAAAACATGTATTTAAAAAAAAAAGTAAATATTAACCGCTAGGTTCTCTTAGTAGTCTGTGATTATTATCAATCACCAAGTCACCAACCATTACATAATCGTAAAATTCAATACAAAACTACGAGAATTAAGTTATTTAAAACAGATTTGATTGTGAAATTGATAGATACATTGAATACATTAATATATAAACATGGATAAACTGTATAAATACTAAATTTAATAAAGCCAAGGTCAAGATCTAAAACTTTTGGAATTGGATAAAAAGTGAAACCATTATTATAAAGGCTTTCACGAGTTCCATCGCAACACAATGCTAGACAGCCGTAACCGTTGAGGTATGTGAAATAATGTAATATTTTTAATACCGTTGGCACTGTTGGCAATAACTTACAAAAATTGCTATTTCTTTCTTTTGTTTTTGCTGTATTTTTTTTAATTATGCTATTTATTTGTCTTCTCTATCATTATATTGGTCTACAATATTATATTTCCCGCCCTTCTAATTTAAACGTCGCTTAATACAAATCCCCTCCTGAATTTATTTTCGTATAAATTAATATCTTACTTATTTTGGTTTAAAAATACTTCAGATAGGAAATCTATTTGATATACATTTAATTTTAAGTTAAAAAGGGCTTAGTAATACAATCTATATACTAAAATATTTAAAAACGTAGCTGAAACATATTTCAATTATAAAAAATATAATTAAAAATCCGAGCGAACCAATAACGAAAGTTCAAATAGAACAAAATGTGTGGGATTGTTCAAAGATTGTCAAGAGAGAGAAGTTATTATGTGTGATAACTGTGTGATTATTTTCTGTGAGCCAGTTAACTGCATTCATTTGCAAAGCCAAATAACTTTGTTTTTAGTATTATAAAAAATGCATGAAAAAAAAGGATATTTGAGATATGCACTTTTACACAATTTTTAGTTAAACATATATTATGTAAATTTATTTTAAAATACATTAAATGAAATAATTTATTTACAATAAAATGTGATTTTATGATTAATACAAAACTAAAAGTAATTATCTAAACAAAAATAAAATTGGAAATTCACAAATTAATATTATTTTTGTACATATTAACTATAAAACAAATTTAAAGACAGATTGTAACTTTCACGCGTGAGTGACTGCGGCAGACACAGGTGTTTTATCAAAAGTTACCAAGTTCACAATTGGTGCGATCTTGGCGTTCAGCCAGAATGTCTGTATTCTGGAATAAGAATCCTCGAATAACACAATAAACTTGGTTAAATCTTACCTTACCTGCCTCAATTATGAGCTACTGGATACTGACTTCGCGTGGTACTTAGGTATTGGGTTCCGTCAGTGGAGTGAAAAAGTAACAAACATTCAAACATCCATACATTCGTTCAAACTGACAGGTCGGTGGCGTGGTCGGTAAGATACTTGCTTTTCACGCCGCAGGTCGTGGTTTCGATTCTCACCCGAGACAAACATTAGTGATGAATATTTGTGTTTGTATCGAGTCTGGGAGTAAATATCTATTATAAGTATATATTTACACAAGAAAAGTATTATATGTATAGTATATACCAGTTATCTAGTTTCCATAACACAAGCTCTGCTTAGCCTGGGACCAGATGACCGTGTGTGTTAATGTCCCAGAATATTTATTTACTATTATTTATTATTAACTATCGCGGTCATAACATGGATGAAGTAGAATAATGTTAGCTTTTTAATTGATGAGAGGTGTTCAGGAAAACGTTTTAACCTGTTGGCAATTTTATTTTTGTGATTTTGTATTAATAACAGAACACATTATTTGTTCAGTAGCTACGTATTTTTATTTTTTTAGTTCCACATAAATATGAAGGCTTTCGAAGGATTTTTAGACTAAAAATTATCAGGATTAGCAGACAACTTTAGGTAGGCGTGAATAATCGGGTAAGAAGACGGTATTTCAATAAAATAACTACAGCAAATATCACTTCACTCCCATCTCTCGATAGCACAATCATGAATTCTAACAGGTAATTACAGATCGTTAAGATTACGTTGGATTAAATAGTAACGTTCACCGAGCACGTTATTGCATCTGCACTACCGGACGCCACGACGGCTCAACGCGCAGTGTCAGCCATTCCAAGATGGCCACCTCACCCGCGCTCGGTGCCCATTTGTTCGGTCATAATGACATTCTCGAGTGACAGGTGACCTCAAAGACGGACGTGATGACAGTATAAAATGACAGCCGATGCATTGAGAAGTAGATGTGCCAACAAATATATGGATTTATTTTTATTTTTTTATTCTTCTATAGTCTGGCGCATGACTACAACTTGCCTGATATAAAACAATGATGTAGTCTAAGGTGGAACGCGTCAGTCCAGTACACCGATTCTTTCGTGATTACGAATGATTTTCGGTGAGAAGGTGGCAGTGGTATAAGGTAAAGTTTTCCTGTGTACTACACGCAGTGTAATAACTTTTGGCTGTGTTCTTGGGTGTGAATATTAAATAGTAACTGCCCGATGACGACAACATCTAGACGATCGGCAACATGGAAGTAATACTTTTTAATACTTTTTATTGACACAAAAACCATACAGTATCTTAATATCTATGTAGATTTTACAATAATTGGACACAAAAGTTGGGACCCTGACTCCTAAACTAGGAATACCTGTGACTTAGGAGCCAGTGTTCTACTGCTATTTGGACAATATAAATAAAACCCTACTCTTTAATTACTGTATGATTGGAAATATCTGATATTACCTTAAATAAAATGTATTTATGTAGTGATGCCTCTGGTGTTTTAAGCTTTCATATGCACAAACAAATAGCTAGTTTTTATATTATTTAATATTATGCCCGGCAGTGGTATAAAAAGTGGCCTTCCTCAATAATAGTGCTGCCTAGTTGTGGAATTCTCTGCCGGCATCTGTTTCCCGATAGCTACAATCTGCCTGTCTTCAAATCACGGGTGAATCAGTATATACTTGGTAAGCATAATACATTTTTCTTTTATCTAAAAGTAACTTTAGAAATAAAATAATTTGTAGTCACAACAATTAGTTGTAAATAATAGTCCACATCACTGTTTAACAACAGGCCAGTTGTGGTCAAGCGCAAGTCATTATAAGATAAAAAAAAACTTGAGAGGCGTCAAGGGACACCCGGTTGGAAGAAGTTCCTTTCGATTAATTAGTGAAGGAATTGTAATTTTTTTTTTTCCTTTTTTTTCTATTTTTTTTTCATTTTTTTTATATGTGTAAGTATGATTTTTTTTTATCTTTCTAAGGTATATTTTTTGCAAATATTTTTTTTTATATTTTTTTGCTAACATGCGCACGCCGCACAGCTTACAATAGCTTAGGTACTATAGCAAAAAGTGTCGTGACAACTTTTCGTAAGATTTTTTTCCGTCTAGTCCCCTTTCACAACGCGCGTTAAGGAACTTTGTTCCAAAAACCTGTGTTTTAGAACTGTGTTTTATGTTTTTATGTTTAAGTTAATTACATTTCACCACTGATGGCATGTCATGGAACTCTAACAGGCTAAGTCTGATACAATGTTAATAGATTACATGTAAATTATCACAAAACTGTAGAGTTTCCTTAAATAAATAAAATAAATAAGCACGTTCCATCGTAGACTGCATCATTGCTTTACATTTGGTAAGTTGTAGTCAAGCGAAAGCCTACTACAGGATAAAAAATTAAAAAAAAACTCATGACATTGTTTTTAAGATCCAGAATAACACCTCGCCGCAGCCTGCGCAAACTTGTGTAATTTTGACAAGTTTAAAATTTTCCACCCCTCCTGTCACTCTTCATAACTTCACGTGAATTAAACAGAATTTTGTTTTGACGGTATACATTTTAATGGATATGAAATTGTATTTGTGTCTTCATTTTAGTTAACCTTCTAGGCAGTTTTTAGTCTTTCAAGTTTTTAATGGGTCAGTCAATAGAAAGTAATATTAATAGTAATAGTTTTTAGTTAATATATTAATACATAATTTAATAAAATATCTTGATATGCAATATAAAATTAGTTAATATAATAGTAAATAATTTAATTTTGATAATTTTATTTTATTTTATTCTAATTTATTATCTACTCATACACACAATCTTGCTTATGGAAATTAATTACATAACTATTATTTTATGCGACCTTCCTCCTCTCTCCTACATTTTGCTGTGCCCGACAGGGTCCACAATTGATACCTAAAATTGTTACACTGAACGCCTTATTTAATTAACATTGTGAAACGCAATAAAGTATTGAAGTGAATTGAATTGAATCAGAATTGATATATTTCTTCAGTTTTACAATTACAAGATACTTAAAATTAATCTGATTAATTAATTGACGGGCCGGTGGCGTGGTCGGTAAGATACCTGCTTTTCACGCTGCAGGTCGTGGGTTTGATTCCCACCCAAGTCAGACATTTGTGTGATGAACATGTCTGTTTGTCTCGTGTTCTTTTGTAAATATGTATTTAATTTTTTTTTCAAACCATTTCCTTCAAAGTGTCGTCCGATTTGTGACGATCTGGCATTCAAAACACAGGATGACTAATTGAAATAAAACTACTTTTTAACGGATTTTATCGCGGTTTATTTTAGATTTTAGATCCCGACGTTTCAAAGTCTTTTCAGACTTCATGTTCAAAAAAAAAATGTAAAATAAACCGCAATAAAATCTGTTAAAAAGTAGTTTTATTTCAATGTGTGATATTCGCGTAAATCTAAGACAATACTACAGGATGACTAAGTTTTGCAATTATCTATCTCTGTTTAAAGAAATGACATTTTATTTCAGGCTGTGCTCATATTAAAATTGATTACAATGCATATATAACAAAATTAAGAATTACTTATGTAAAATGCATAAAATTTAAAAATAAAATAAATTAAAAAAGAAATTATAAAAATGAAAGCATTCTTTAGCTTTTTTAAGAAGAAGTATTAGAAGTGTGGGACACAGGGCTAGCACTGGACTGCTGTATCTCGTGGGGCTGGTATCTGATGGCCACTTGACTCAAACTTGGCTATTTTATAATAAGATGGAGGATTAAAAAAATCAAAATCAAAATAATTTATTCGCATAGAATACAGGTCAAATAAAGGTGACAAATGTATATAGTACAGCCATATTCCGCCATTTATAGGCATGCAAATATAAAATCAACATACTATTTTACTTTAAATATTCACTTAAATTATAAAAACATTTCTTTTTTAATTTCTTTAACTCTGTTTTGAACCTATGCAATGGAAACTCTCTTATATTTTTTGGTACTTTGTTATAATTTGTAATACACATGTGATAAACATTATTTTTACAGAGGCTAGTTCTACAATATAATACTACTTTGGTTGGATCTCTAGATTTACTATTGTTTTTTTGTGTTTTAAATAGGTTAGGATGTTTTCTTACAAATAATGCTATTTCTAGTATATACAGAGATGTGAGGGTTAAAAGATTAAGTCTTTTGAATAAGGGTCGGCAAGAATCAAGTGGACTGGCACAACATATTGCTCGAACACACCTCTTCTGTGCTACATTATTTTATTATAATGTTGCTAGTTACAACAAGAAGTAAGTAAGTAGTAGTACTTAGTTGAATTTCCATATAGGAAGTATTCTCACCAGGAAGTTTGGTATTTCTTTAAGGAGTAATAATAAAGTGTGAATGAATACCTATCCAACAAGCCAGCCAGACTTATGTTCCTCGAGGATTAGCACTGATTTTCCTGCCCCTACCGCACTTGGATTAAACACAATATTTTGCTTTATTAGAAAAGGGTTACTCGGAAAATATTTTCTTTCCCAGCTTATACTAAAAGCCTCGATACCTCGACACGTACATAATTGGCGTTTTTACCCTACACGTTGACGGAAATGGTATTAATATAGGGTTCCGTAGGGTGGCCAAACAATGACCGCTGCGGGCATATTATTTTATCCTCATAATTCAGTAAATATTCCACATCGTTGTTTCATCGGTTGCTGGTTTTGAATTGCTAACAGCATTACAATGAGCATCTTTAATTGTTGAGAAGCTTTATGACTATAAATGTAAATATTGGCAGGGATATTGTAATATAGTTATTAGTCAAAAACCTAGTGTAGTTCTTTGACGGATAACTTATTGCATTGTTAGTTAGTAATAGAAATAACACAGAATATTATCAAGCTGTAGTAGCAGTGGGCTGGCCATAACTGTGGTTACAATATCCGCTGTCGTAACCGAGTTGACCACAACACCAAGTCTTGGCAACGGTACCTAGTGTAGGATGCCCTTTTTTTTTTTTTTACGATGGAGAATGCATGACGCATACCCCGCCTTATTTCAGAGGACGAGGCGGGGTTATGTAGGACTAGTTTAAGGCCGCAGCCACCCCTTAAGCGCAGGCCGAAGGCGACCTGCGCAGGGCCCTACCCACTAAACTCCACCGACTCCAGCATCCACGCTCGGCGGGAACACGGGATCCATAAAGACACAACCGCGAACCCGCCAGTGGGAGCCCACCGAAGCAGGCTCCTACGTGTTGTTACGTCCCAGGAGAGTTTCTGGGACTCTTCGACGGCGGACCGGTGCAATGCAGAGAGCGAATAGTGTAGGATGCCCTGCAGCTATGTGGAGTCGCGATTTGCAAACGGTCGCCGTTGATACGACAAGCGATACTATTTCAAATTTTTTTTTTAATGTTTTTTTTACATTAATACTAATGTCATATCAAATTCGTATTAGAACAAAGTCGTATTGGACATTAATTCTAGTTGCTCCAATTGTGCTTTGGACATGAATCGAGCAATGGTACCTTACCAAAGTTTATACTATATGAAGAGGTTTAATAACGAGTTCTTGCGAAGATATCCAGCGATATACCGACACTCAAATATGCATTTGAGTGCTCAGGGCTGCGTCGTTCAAACACCCAGTCTTTACTCGTATTTACCAATGTCGATTTTTAGAGGTGCTGTTAATTGCAGCTATACATCGCTAAATGAAGTAAGTAAAACATTAATACTTAACGTTTCTCTTTAAGTTGTGTCAATGTTGCGTTTAGGTTGTATGATGGATGCAGAATTAGTTTTATTTTGGTCCCCTTTTTTGGGATCCGCGTCTTTATTTTGAAGGTAAATTGTGTCAACATAGATCAATTATCGCTGTGTTGGCTGCATTGTGCGTGAACAAAGGACTTAATATAATGTCGTGTGGAATTTTGTAGGGTGGTATTAACTCCTCGTGTAGGCAGTGGTCGGATTACGACAGTGATTAATTAGAAACGATTTGGTTTTTTTTTTACCTGTGATACATTAGCTAAGGCTCGAAATGGAGTTCCATAGAATTCGGTTGTGTTGTGTGATGGTTGATTGAAAGCTTTGATATTTTTAACACCAACTTAAAAGGGGGCTGTCTTTTTATAATAGGTGTACTTTACTGCCTCATAGTACCTAAACGGGAGGACAATATTTATGCGGCTATTTTTAATCGAATGCTGAAGTAATTTAAATAATTTTGTAGCGGCAAAAGAAAATTACACGTCAGGGGTGTTGTAAAATTAATAAATCTAATTCATAGACCATCTCAACCGGGCCCTTAGACAAATTACATCGCAAAACAATAGTAAAAGATCGAAAAATAATACCCACACCGGGTAAATATATTTCCTTACTGTGTTATTTAAGTACAATCTCATGTAAGTGACGTGTAATGTCTTAATGAGAATGAAGATCTTTAGACCGAAAGTGCAAAATTATTTAAAAGAACAACCTTGCACCTTCGACAAGTCACGTGACAATCTTATGTCATTCCCACACATTTTGTTGTTTTCGATCTAACGTTATTGCTTCGTTAGATAAACGTAAAAACGTATCAATATCGGTCCATTCGCTTAGACGCTACGAGGCAACAAAATTTGTACACAGTTACACCGGCACAGATTCACGCGACAAACTTATAAATCCCTCTTTTTTGTCGCTAGTTTTTCACACTTCACTTCAACCCTTTTTAGTGTCCCACTGTTGGGCACGGGTCTTCTCTCAACTATCTTATGAGTTAAGAGAGTTTAGGCCTTAATCCACACACGCTGGCCAAGTGCGGGTTGGTAGATGTCACATGGCCTCGAATGATTAGTTCTTAGAAATTCCGGTTTCCTCACGATGTTTTCCTAGTTAATCTATACTAGTTAATCTATACTAATATTTTAGTCATACATGACTTTTTATTTTTATTCATATTTTTATGTACTGTTTTTTATTCTGAGATAGGCTTGCGTTTGACTACTACTTCCTTCATGTTAAGCAATAATGTAGTCTACGATGGGACGCGCCTACCCACTATACCTATTATTTTCTGTGAAAAGGTGGAAGAGGATTTTAGATTGGAGTGGATTTTAGATTTTAGATCCCGACGTCCACCCGTGACCATGAAGTCGGAAAAGACTGTAACGTCGGGATCTAAAATCTAAAATAAACCGCGATAAAATCCGTTCCAAAATAGTTTTGTTTCAAATTTTATCTCTTGTAATCTTGGCTATTTTTATTCCACTGCTGGGCACGATATAAAATGTTGTTCACGGAGACGAAGCCGCGACGGAAAGCTAGTGATAAATAACAAACTCAACCGACAAAGTATTCAGTGACAGCACGCCATGCGCCATCTTGACACTTCTGAAATAGGAAACTTTTTGATTAATTACATTTCAGCCACCAAGTAGAAATATTGCCACTTTCCAGGTGAAGTTATGTCAAAGTTGGGGCAAGAATTTTTAGAGGGGACGACGGGGGTGTTAGTTCGAGAGAATCTTCTTTGGCCTCGCCTCTTCCCGTTACGCGGGGTCGGCTTTCTCAATCATGCGGCGCCACTTTCTACGATCTTGCGCTTCACTTTCTGTGTTTCCTAGGTCCAGGTCTTGTCCCGCCCCGGGACCAGATGGGGTCCCCGACAAGGCGCTCGTGGCTGCCGTCAAGCACCTCGGAGAAGGGCTTCGGGAACTGTTCAATGTGTGTTTACGCGTCGGACGGTTCCCGAAGCCATGGAAGGATGGACAATTGTGCCTGTTGCGGAAGGATGGCTGCGTACAGACCTCCCCGTCCGCATACAGGCCAATTGTCCTGCTGGACGAGGTCGCGAAGGTTTTCGAGAAGATTCTCGCATCGCGCCTCGTCCAGCACTTAGGTGGCGTAGGCCCTGATGTCTCCGAGGTGCAGTATGGTTTTAGGCCGGGACGGTCCACGTTGGATGCGTTGTCCCGGCTGAGGGCAGAAGTGCGGGATGCTTGTGAGCGAAGAGGCTCCCTGTTGGCGGTGTCCATTGACATCGCCAACGCTTTTAACAGCATCCCGCACACCTCGATACTTGAGGCACTCAGATTTCACGGGGTGCCTCCTTACTTGGCCCGCCTGCTAGGGGACTACCTGGGGGGGCGAGAGGTTCTAATACCCGGTAGGGAAGGCGGGCGGACGTGGCGACACGCTGTCGGATGCGGTGTTCCACAGGGGTCGGTTCTAGGACCACTCCTGTGGAACATAGGCTACGACTGGGTTCTTCGTGGCACGCTGCCGCCCCGGTGTTCCCTGACGTGTTATGCAGATGACACGTTAGTGACCACCAGGGGGGCAGACCTCGCAGAAGTGGTGAGGAGGGCCTCGGTATGTGCGACCCTCGTCGTCGAGCTAATAGAGGCGCTCGGGCTGAGGGTCGCACTGCATAAGACCGAGGCCACGGTGTTCCATGGGCCGCGGTTCAGGGTACCGGTAGGTGCGGCGGTACGAGTAGCGGGAGTACGGGTTGAGCTAAAGCCCCATATGAAGTACTTGGGGCTTCTGCTCAACCCCCGCTGGAAATTCGGCGAGCACTTCCGCCGATTAGAACCGAAATTGACTAGGACGGCGGACGCGCTGGGTCGGCTTATGCCGAACATCGGCGGGCCCAGCGCGCCCTGCCGTCGGTTGTATGCGGGGGTGGTGCGCAGCATGGCGCTGTACGGGGCACCGGTCTGGGCGGATGCCCTCGACGTGAGGGCCAAGGTCTCACTGCGAAAGCCGCAGCGGGCCGTAGCGTTGAGGGCAATACGGGGATACCGGACTGTGTCCCGGACAGCGGCCTGTATGATTGCTGGCACCCCCCCGTGGGAGTTGGAGGCGGAAGTGCTTGCGGAAAGGTACCGCCGCAGGGTTAGGGAGCCGGAAGCCGGGAGGCATTTGCCTATGGTGGGGCGACAGTGGGAAGCGCGCGCGGCGCGGAACGACCTGCTGGTTAGGTGGGCCGGCGATCTAGAACGGGTGACGGGCTCCGGTACGCTCTTGCGTACCGTGGAAGCATTCCGCCCCGTTCTGGATCGCTGGGCGGACCGGCGACATGGGTCGGTGACTTATCGTCTGTCGCAGGTGCTGACCGGGCATGGTTGCTTCGGTAAGTACCTGTGGCGGATCGGTAGGGAGCCGACTCCTGTCTGCCATGAGTGCGGCGCTTCGGAGGACACGTCCTGGCATACCCTCGAGGTATGCCCGGCCTGGTCCTCTGAGCGACGCACTCTAGTGTCCGTAGTAGGGCCGGACCTCTCCCTCACGAGCATCGTACATAAGATGCTCGAGAGTGAGGGGTCCTGGGAGGCGGTGGCCTCTTTCTGCGACTCAGTTATGTCACAGAAGGAGGCGGCGGAGCGGGCGAGGGAGGACGATGTCCTCTCCGCCCCGTGCCGCAGGAGACGGAGAGGCAGGAGGCAGCGGGCCCTCGCCCGCTGATCCACCCCACCTCGATGTGACCAGCGGGGAGTTGAATTGAGGAATTCGCTCTCTGCATTGCACCGGTCCGCCGTCGAAGAGTCCCAGAAACTCTCCTGGGACGTAACAACACGTAGGAGCCTGCTTCGGTGGGCTCCCACTGGCGGGTTCGCGGTTGTGTCTTTATGGATCCCGTGTTCCCGCCGAGCGTGGATGCTGGAGTCGGTGGAGTTTAGTGGGTAGGGCCCTGCGCAGGTCGCCTTCGGCCTGCGCTTAAGGGGTGGCTGCGGCCTTAAACTAGTCCTACATAACCCCGCCTCGTCCTCTGAAATAAGGCGGGGTATGCATCATGCATTCTCCATCGTAAAAAAAAAAAAAAAAGGTCCAGGTCTTGTCGGACCTTCGTCATCCACGTTAATGGTGGCCTTCCTCTATCTCTTCTCTTTGTTGCCATGGAAAGGCACTTTTTCACGACAAGAGAATGAGAAAGAAAAATTATATATCTTTATAGTGTAATTTTAATTTTACTTTTATCGGAGTTCGATACCCAGGTCGAGCAGAAAGAGGTCTTCTTTAAGATGTAGGCTGACGTTACTATCACATACTTTTCACCGGCTATTTTTAGGTACCATACCCAATAGGGCCGGGCCTATTGCCGAATAATATTCATATAATTAATCAAAAAATAATAATAATAAATTATAATAAATTAATTAATTATAATTAATCAAATGTTTATAAAAAATCTTGGTAACTCAAATTAATATTAATTAAATGTCAAATACCTATTTTAAAATAATTACAAATGCTCATCTAAAAATGCTCACCCCAAACTGTACCCCATTCCAAAGTACCCATCACACTAATAGCTGTATTCCCTCTGAATAGCGATGGCCAGCCTTTGCACAAAGCACGATGCGGCGCGGAAGTCACCTGACTTTTCCCTTATTCTACGCCTTACCTCCTTAATAAAGAGTTTCGCTTCCGAACTCCAACAGCCCATTGTCTCTACCGCGAAAGGATCAAACAGATACTGGGCCTGTAACGATGCTTACGTGACCCTCTTTATAGCAGATGCGCCCTCGGCAGTCGGTATACCGAATCACTCATGATCTCGTGAGCCTCCATATGATTAGAAACTTTAAAGGAGTAACAATTCCGACCCACCCTCTCTGCATGGTGTCACCAGACATCGCGCGGGAACACGGCAAGGCCGCTTGCTGATGCGGCTTTGTCTGGTGGGTGATAACCACGACCGAAGCCTACCACCAGTTGACTGTCACCTGATTTGCTCCACCCGAGGACCACAATTTAAGTGTTTTATAAACACTTAACATTGCTCTCTAATTGAATAAATTAATATTTTATTTTTATTACTGCCTTTGTAAGTAGGTTGCTTCTTTTTTCCGTGCTCTATGGCTTAGGGTACCTATAGCGTATTGGTCTCTAGCCTCCAAGGTCGCGCCAGACCAAAAGGCAAAAAGAGGGTAGATAACATTCTGGTTCCACAGTACACACGGCTACACAACTATTGAGCGGATTTTCATGTAGTTTTCATCAATAGACAGAGTGATCCAGGATGATTAGATGTATAATTTGTACCTACCTGTGTGAAACCAGAATAGGTCGCTAGTTATATCTAAAGTATTCTGAAACGTTATTATGCGAGGGTTTACAAATGGAGGCTATTATTAATTCATCGATAGAGGGCGTTCTGTTACATTTTAATCTGTTCCTGGTTGTCTCTAACTGCCTTATATTACACTGATCTATAATATATGAAACAGTTTAGAAGTATTGAAATAAAACTGCTTTTTAACGGATTTTGTCGCGGTTTATTTTAGATTTTAGATCCCGACGTTTCAAAGTCTTTTCAGACTTCATGTTTACGGGTGGACTGAGGAATTTGACGTCCAAAAATATTAATCACAATTATTACTGACTACCTTCAAACATTATTATTTGAGTTAGGTTCATATTTAAGCAAACTGAGCTCACAGTGTCTTGAATTCTGAGTTGATTGCTTGGGTTTTGGTGCAAGTAAATTAAGCACTGGGTCCCAAGCTGATGGCATATTCCACCCATTTTCTCTGTTAAAATTGGGATGTTTTTTAATTTCAATAGCTTCGCGGAATAGTTTAGAAGTAGCTCAAAAGTCTTGTTGCTTCATTACTTGTTGTTTGGAAAATGGACAAATAATCTCAGAATTAATTTTACTATAATACTAATAATAATAACAATAATATAGTGGGACATTAACACACATTTTAATTATTAATGTCCCACTATATTATTATTAATTTTACTATGAAACATGAATTTTAAGTGTAAAACGGTTTCATAAAAATGTACTTACGTAAGCAGGATTTTTAATCCGATCGAAGTTGGGATTAATTAATGCTTTAGAAGTAAACAGACCAATTAAATAGGGCACATCTAGTGAATAAACATCTTTATACGAATCGACGACAAAGTTATTTCAATTATAATCTAATTAAAATCTAATTTCGTGGGTTCTAAACTTTGAGTCATGGGTTCCAATTAAATTACACCCTCCCGATATTTGTTCATGTACTTACACATCCGACCTTATGTATACTAGCTTCTGCCTTCGACTGTCGTCATGTTTTTTTATACTAAGTACCAAGTATGTTATAATTTTAATAATAATCTTAAAGTGCGATATTATGCACACGGCAGAGGCGAAACTTTAGGGTTGTATGTATTTTTAATATCACATCTAAAAAAATAATGCTATAAAATTAAAAAAAAATTTTTTTTTTGGATGTACCACACATAAGCTTATGGAAAATAGATTCAGACCTACCGAATAAAGAAAAAGAAAGAAAGAAAAACATATATTTGACAGAGACAGGACACACAGGATCAAATAAAATACAATAAAAAATGATAAGAGAAAACATCCTAAATGAAAACAGTTAAAAAGAAGAAAATAAACAAAGAGTAAGTGTGACCCATCAGTGTCAAACATGGACATTGCTCAGTAAACGCTGTGAGTGCCTACTAGAGGCGACCCACAGCACTGATTTTCAGCAATGTCCATATTCCCACAGTGTGACGCCAGGCGCCAAAGTTGCCAAAAGACCAAACCTACCCATGTATATTTAAATTGTAATTTGTTTTGTATGTATTAAATACACAAATAAAATAATATATAGATATAAAATTTCATAAAAATCGGTCAAGTCGTTTTGGGGGCATTTGGTTACAAATACCGCGACATACACACACAAACGCTGTCGATGTGTAAACAATGTAAGAGGTGGTAACACTGATTATTAATGATTAGATTTTTTATGATTCTTTCAATTTTATTTAAAATTAATAGTTTTATAAGAATAAATATTTGTTTTTATCACACTAATTTTCTATGGTGATTAAAAAAATTAACATTTTTATTTACAACGAAAATATCACGAAATGTTTTTTATTTTTTATTAAAAACCTTAAAATAACCTATCATTCTTCCATTTACTATATCAGAAAATTCTTTATATATTTTTAGATATTCTATGAAATATAAAATATCCCTAGATTCTGTTGATGTCTGTATCCCTACATTCCCTACTAATCCCTACTAATATTATAAATGTGAAAGTAACTCTGTCTGTCTGTTACGCTTTCACGCCTAAACTACTGAACCGATTTGGATGAAATTGGGTATGGAGGTAGTTTGAGACCCGAGAAAGGACATAGGATAGTTTTTATCCGACTGCACGAAAAGAAGGTAAAGTTTTGGCGCGATAACCGATATACACGCGGGCGAAGCCGCTGTCGGAAAGCAAGTTATTAACAAGTATTAAAAATTATACACACTTGAAATTACGAAGTAGTATAATCTCAACAGCTTAACTTAGAGCCCGTGAATCACGATTTTAAAGCAAATAAAAAGATAACAGTGAACTGTAGCACTCTTCCTTAAGAGTTCTCATTTAATCTTGCTTGACTTAGCTAAATTACGGACATCAATCCGCACGATTACTTTACAGGACTAGTACTTTGTATTTTAGAAGTTCTTATCTATCTTAGAAAGATTAAGAGTGCGTAAAATTAGAATTTTATACGTAACTAGCGACCCGCCCCGGCTTCGCACGGGCCATATTGTTCTATATAAATAGAAAATGTATTTAAGGTACTTAATTGGATAAGGATTAATGCAGAATTGCTTAAAATCGCTTCGTAAATAAGCCATTACTTTTGGTTAAAAGTAAAAGGTAAAAAATGGTTATTGTGGGTTATCCCTAAGAGATAGACATGTACCATAGCGGATTTTTTTATTGACGTTTTTAAGGTCTGTACTGTAGTACATTATTTTGATATATCTCGTAGCGTTTAGCCAGCGTTTGCAATGTAAGCGCAAAAAATGCGTTAATTTACGACATCACTCCAGAAAGCTCTAAAATTATCAGTGTTTCTCTACTATAGTATGCATGTATTACATACATAAACCGGCATGAAAATCGGTGTCGTAGTTTTAAAGATTTAAGCATACATAGGGATATAGGGACAGAGAAAGCGACTTTGTTTTATGCTATGTAGTGATTCTCCCTAAACGAATTTTAATCTGAAAATTGCTCATACATACTAAGTCCTTTTTAACCGACTTCAGGAGGAAGACAGGAAGTTCTCAATTCGATCGGTATATATATTTTATATGTATGTACACTGATTACGCTGAGATTGATGATCCGATTTACGTGATTCTTCTTTTGTTTGATGCAGCATCGTTTGGTCCCATACAAATGTAACATAGCCCAGGAGTTTTAGTTTTTTAAACTTTTTAAAGAAAATCAGAAATGTAAACAAAAATTTTAGCGAATTTATGACACTTTTTTTTTAGTTCTCATATCTGGGCCATGGCAATCTGTTCGAGAACAATATGCCAGTTATTTCTCTGACGTCTTGTCTGAATTATACATGTTTGTCACTTTCTACCACATATTATATAGAATTCTAGCAATGAGGGTTTGGTATTACCTTCATTTAAATTGTCATAAACTCTGGCGTCATCATAGCACTGGAATTATTTGCTAACTTTGTATACGGCAACTCTGATAACGTCAATTTGACACACCATTGACGTTTGTCGTGTGTCTGTCACCAACGGTCGATTAGATGATTTTCTGATTTATTCTAGGAGAACGTCGCAGTTTTTTAGTTTTTTACTACTAATCTTTAAAAACTTATATAAGTACTTATTTAAACTTGACACTGGCAAAATTGCGGAATAATTTCTGCAGAGGCCATAATTAAAAGAAGAAGAAAAAGATTTATTCTAGGTTCTCTTAGTAGTCTGTGGATTTATTTCCAAGTTTCTCTTTCTACGTTCAGTGACATTTTATTTTACATAAAACATAGACAATAATTATTTTTTGTAGTTATTTCAATAGTTTGCATGCACACATATAAACAGTATTATAATTATTGCTAATTATTAAATTAAAAATATGAAGTTAAAAATGCCGACGATGCTGCTGCGAAGGTTGCGCTGCTGTTCCAGGTCGAAGGTCACCAGTGTGGAGGTGACTGTAGGATCGGGTGGTAATGACCCTCTAGTGTAAAGATCTTCCAGCCAGGCGAGTTGTAATGCCCGGGGACCGCGGTACTCCCTCCGAGTGTTCTCTTTTTTTTTTTTTTTGCTGATGACCTAACCCAATTAGCCTGAAGGGCCTCTATTGGTTCACCGGACTTTTTCGGTGAGCCGTCCGAGGACGGTCGAACCGATCAAGTTCTGTGGCAACTGCCATGAGGGCTCCCCATGTGGGGACGGACCTCGGCTCAGGACGTTGCCGGACACTCTAGTTTTTTAGGGGATCGGGGGGCTCCGAGTGTTCTCGTCGGGAAGTTGTTTATATGCTAATCGTCGGTGAAACTTTGCTTGTGCGATTCAAGATTACTATGACGTCATGTCTCGTGAGTGGCGTGAGGTATGTGACGCCACAAAGTAATGTAGACACAAAACAAAAAAAACATTATACCTATTCTTAAGATACCTACTTGAAAAAAACACAGATAATATAATACCATAACTAAAACGCTAATAGGTACTTCTATTATATTGATGATTTACAAAACATTTTTATTTAGCAGAATAGCAGCAGGTTGAAAAGGAAAATTATGGAAAAGCTCTCACGTACAGAATACGTATGGAATCTAATATTTATTTTTAGCTGAATAGCAGAACGCTTCTAAAACATTCTGTGAATAGAAATAGGTACCTAAGTATTTCAACTTAGACTAGTTTTTAAGAACACAGTTTCTAATAGGTACCTAGAAGTTTAGGTATTAGTGAATGTAACTCGCATTACAAATAGCAGCGGTGGCGCAGCGGTAAGGGCCTCGCCTTAGGAAAATAAGGTCGCGGGTTCTAATCCTGGTCGTGCCCACACATCTTTATGTGAATTGTTTCATCTCCGCTGCTCAGTATCGGTGAAGGAAAACATCGTGAGGAAACCGGCGTGTCTAAGAACTAATCATTCGAGGACATGTGAGATCCACCAACCCGCACTTGGCCAGCGTGTGTGGATTAAGGCCTAAACTCTCTCAACTCATAACATAGTTGAGAGAAGACCCGTGCCTAACAGTGGGGCAAAAAGGGTTGACATGAATGAATGAAATTACAAATAAGTTTTTTGTTCGTCATCATAGCCTATAGCAGTCTCCTATACCATATATAGGTACTAATACTACCCCTAACTGTTACAACCGTACTTCCAGATACGACGGCCAATCCTAACTGACTACCTTGCCCCCTCACCTACACAGAAGATATTTTCGTGCACAGGACTGTGTACAAACAGAAGTGCACTCTCTATTTCCTTCACTCTTAGAATCCGGACGGATTCACGACACGAACTATGAGAGATCGCGTACAGGACCGACGATCTTATGTGCTCTCTGAGGCACAGTAGTTCCTGACTCTGGACTCCCAAAAATAATGCGCAACACACTACTTCACTTTATTTTGACGCATCTATCTACTTTCAGCAACCATTTTTAATAATCAATTCACCATCTAATTGGAAACTATAACTGGCTACCAGCGATTTTTGACCAATACGGTCTACCACTACCACCTTAGCATGCTCATCTGGTGTGCAATATCAATTAGGTACTTTAGTTCTTACATAATTGTGCCTAATGGCGAATAACCTCATAGCCTCTCAAAATTCTATTCTCAAAAATTATATGCTCTCTGTTATTCTATATTGTTGAAGTGATCCGACAGAGAACCAGAGTAATTAACACAGCCCACCGGATTAGTAAGCTGAAGTGGCAGTGGACCGGTCATATCGGCCGCAGAACCGACAGCTGTTGGGGTAAACGAGTTCTTGAGAGGGCCCCTCAGACTAGGAGTGACGATCTTTGCAAGGTGGCTAGTAAGAGTTGGATGAGAGTAACCGCGGAGCGTGCTTTAGGAGAGGTCTATGTCCAGCTGTGGACTATGATAGGCTGATGATGATTTTATACTGTCTCTCACTTTACTTGGAGGAAAATAGCCAATTGAACTTGAGAACTGATTAAATTTGTGCGTGATCCACGACAGATTAAGTGTTGCCCCTTCTCGAGCCTCTTCGCGAGTGCCACTGTTGACTCTGGCTGGATGTAAAAATACTGGTAATAACCAGTATAAGACTACTTCGTTGCAAATGGGTCGTAAAATGTACCGGATGCGCGGTATGACTACCGATTATTTACGTGATAGTGCCATTTGTGTCAGTCCGTTTGTGGATATTACTGTGTCGCATCTGTGAGGAATCTGACAGGTTGATACATTAAAATATGAAACGGAATGTAATAAATGACTACGTAAATGTACGTTTATTAAATTGTTATACAGCTGTTGTAAAGTTCTTGCCACTCAATATGCTCACGCCAGCCAGACAAATATGCTTTTCGAATTTACGTCGAAAATTTTTTGTCAGCTCTATAACATAACTGGTTTGCTCTATGTTTGCTTTAGATCTGCTTGTTAGAATCGACAAAATTCTGGAAGTGACGCAATTTGGCTTTTTTACTTTCTTTATTTTTTATCGTCAGTATCTAGAATAGACAAACCAGCACGCGTTACAAAAGTATCTGGTTTCTGGGTGGCCATATCGACATGATCCTGCCAATTTGATCACACTTACATTGACGCATTCCCACTACAGCGCTAATTGCTTCCCACTTTTACATAAGACAGCTGTAGGTCTGTAGAAGGACACACTGGAAGGAATTTCAGGTAATTTTTTTGACCATGACACCCAAGCGTTTTACTAAGGAAATCGGGACAAAATATTATACAGTACATACTTTGATAGATAATAATTTTGTCAGACCATGACAAATGCATGAGAATTGCAAACCATTTTTTATTTTACTTACTAAGGAAACTCACGTTGCCACCTTATAGGCAGAAAACTATGAGGTAAGTACCAACTTACCTAAGTGTCGTAGTGTTACATCTGCTATT
This sequence comes from Meganola albula, assembly GCA_936450015.1. Taxonomy (NCBI): domain Eukaryota; kingdom Metazoa; phylum Arthropoda; class Insecta; order Lepidoptera; family Nolidae; genus Meganola; species Meganola albula. The sequence continues at coordinate 1,653,707 of OW388156.1, forward strand.
TGAGAGTTGCATTTGTTAATCTTTGGCAGTCTACCCCAAGTATAGCTGCATCCCCAGTCAGTTCTTGAGCAAGAAAGGGTAGTTTCACAACTCACCAGGGAAAACTTTACGTGTTAGGGGGCAATGTTGCCACCCTTTTATTTCGGGCGGTATAATGGCATGGATAGGTGAATTTTAATACGCAATTGTAACATTTCGACTAGCATGAAAGTTCTTAACTATCTTTCACCAAAAATCTGCATTGTAAAGTTCTGTATAAATATGGAGTCCTCGTTTAGAATATCTACTTAGTTTATAAATATCTACCTCATTCTGTGGTCATGTTACTTCACTTTTCAGTATAGCAGAATGAAACTAACCATTCGAGGTCATGGGACATTCACCAACCCACACTTCGCCAGCGTGTGTGGATAAGGCCTAAACTCTCTCAACTTATAAGATAGTTGAGAGAAGACCCGTGTCCAGCAGCGGGATCCTAAAAAAAGTTGAAGTGAAGTCGTCTCAATACATTTTAGTAGTGTGTGTAGGTACAACCTAAACTCTAAAGGCTATACTATACTTGAAACCAGACATTCTTCAGGTCATTACTAATGACTATGTGAAGTCAGAAATTAATTGGTATTAGCTACATTTTGTTACGACTTTGAAGTGATAAAATTTGACAAAAATTTCACGTCGCGCAACCCTAATGAGCTGTTTTTTTTAATTCTCTTTGTCTTATTTTCTGTTTTTTTTTTATAAGATGTGACAAATGAATGACAATTGGCGATCCCTTCAAAAATTAGGGTTGTCTAAAAAAAATAATTGAAGAATAATATTTTAATTTTGTACGGGTTATTCTTTTATTTCTTATTGATTTATTAAATTGTTAACGTCGCAATATCGAACAACGTAGAATTTAAGGCATGATATCCCTTGTATACCTAAATCAGGTAGACAAAGCCTTCATAAAGTTAGACTGCTGCAGGAACAATTATGATACAAAATAGTTTCAAAATACGTCCCAGACAAAACAATTTCCGTAACATTGTCCCCCTTCCCCATCTTTGTTAACAACCGTGTTTGTTACCTGTGGGATGTGAAGCGACATTCATAATCAAATAGCTATTCAATGTTTCGATAAACAGTTTGAAGTTTGATGAAGAACAATGCAGACGAGCATAAAGTCCAATTATAACGCACGGCACAAGAGCTTTAGATGGTCTGTGTCTAGGTTAAGGTGGAGTTCCTGTGTCACGACTTTACTAACTCCAACTAAAAATAGGAGTATTTTCTTAAATCTACGTAGATATCACACATTTCAATAAAACTACTTTAGAACGGATTTCATTGCAGTTTATTTTAGGTTTTATATCTCGACTTTTCAGTCTTTTCAGACATCATGGTCTCGGGGTATTTGACGGCCCTAATTTTTAAACGCAAAAATTACTAACTACCACATTAATCTCTGAACGAATTATATTATATGCGGTATGACCGCTTAATTAAACAAACGGAAATTTAGATACAGTATGTTGCCATTTTTTGTTTCTAAACTGAAGTGATTGAAATTGTTCTCAGCTGGTTAAATGAAATCTTATAATGTTCGATCATAACTCTTTTTCTAGATAATGAATGATACCTATGTTTGAATAACTTTTACAAGTCTGGATAAACAGAAATTTGATTATTAGGGTACTATTTCTTTCAGGTTTTATACGTCAAGGGGTCATGAAATGTCACTATATTTCATTTTTTTTTACTACAAATGGTACTTACAGATGCTTTTTAATTAAAATAAATAGTAACAATAATTTATCACCCGAAAAACTTACCTCAATTTACCTGCCATTGGATTGCAACATAAAGAATGAACTAAATCTGATTGAATTTCCTCTTAAATAGGTATTTTAGGACATACCTACGCGTATTCTCTATCCACCCTACGATTAATGACTAAGGTTTAAATGTCAAATAATTATTTTACTTCGAAAAATAAAATAAAATTCTGAAGAACCTTATTTCTATCTACTGTTGCGCGGCGAGGTAGGTTATGAGAAGCACTGCGAAAATTTCTAACTAAATTATTTAAATTTTAAACTAAATTTTCGCCTCCTTGGTACGCCGAACACCGACAATAGGAGTTCTTTGACGCTAAGTTTTATAAGATTTTCATTTTACATTATACAAGTACCCATTATTTTATATTTCTATTTTATCTTATTAGACTCAGTTAAAATGTCATTTTTTTTAAGCTATGTCAAGAGTTGTAAATAATCTTGTAAGTACCTCCTCTCAACATTTCATTTCATTTTTGGTGAGATTTTGTGAAAAAATTATAAACTTCCAGTTGTTGTATTTAATAGAGCAATAATTAGGTGTTTTATGCATCTGTTTCATTCTCTAAAGTCGTCTCGAAGAAACCACTCCTTAAGCGAAGATGAGGGGCGTGCACCTGTGAGGGGAGGCCAGACGTCAGCTATCGATTATTCGAGAGTGAATACAGAGAACTCGTTCGGTTTCCGGGAACATTTCCTTTACTATGTCACAATATTAAATGTACACACCTTGTATCTATACACTCAAAGTTCATTTTTCTTTAACACACGTCACAAATCACTCGTGCTCATCCATGTGTCTATAATAACGCTTCAATCCATAAATTAGACTTTAAAATGTAATGAATTCAAGGTTGAGAATCGTTTGAAGCGTGCGTTCCGGAATCAATTTGCGTTTATGAATTTTTTCAGAGTGCGATTTCACGTAATATTGTTAAGGTTTATTTCAGAACTAATGGGAGAAAAGATTTTGTATTATAACAAGCTTATTTTGTCCTAATAAATAGCTGAACTGTAAATATAGAAAGAAAATCTATTGATGTGTTTTGTTAGTGACGATTTTATTTTCATTTATTATTTACTGTAACACCGTGGTGATCTTTATCCGAGTGCATAGCAGATTGCCTATTCGTCGAAATCTTTGTTTTTTCATATTAACCGAATATTCTTGAATACGCAGTCCTTTTACCCGAATGCGCTAGAAGAAGGGTTATATTTTTTGAGTGTATAGTTATCCATACTATAATATTATAAATGCGAAAGTCTGTCTGTCTGTCTGTCTGTCTGTCTGTTACGCTTTCACGGCCAAACCGCTGGACCGATTTTGATGAAATTTTGTAGGGATATAGTTTAAAATGGTTCAAACATAGGCTACTTTTTTTTTCAAAAATCAACCCCTAAATGTCTGTCATAGGGGTTGAAGGTTTTTGTTACTTTACACTTTCACAGCCAAACTGCGGGACCGACATGGATGAAATCTTTTAAGGATATAGTTAAAAACCATGGTTCAAACATAGGCTACTTTTTTTTTCAAAAATCAACCCCTACATGTCTGTCATAGGGGTTGAAGGTTTTTATTAATTTACACTTTCACAGCATAACTGCTGGACCGATATGGATGAAATTTTGTAGAGATATAGTTTAAAATTATGGTTCAAACATAGGCTACTATTTTTTTCAAAAATCAACCCCTGAATGGCTGTCATAGGGGTTGAAGGTTTTTATTACTTTACACTTTCACAGCAAAATCGCGGGTCCGATTTTGATGAAATTTTGTAGGGATATAGTTTAAAACCATGGTTCAAACAAAGGCTACTTTTGTTTTCAAAAATCAACCCCTAAATGTCTGTCATAGGGGTTAAATATTTTTATTATTTTACACTTTCACAGCCAAACTGCTGGGCCGATATGGATGATTTTTTTAGAGATATAGTTTAAAACCATGGTTCCAACATAGGCTACTTTTTTTTTCAAAAATCGACCCCTGAGTGTCTGTCATAGGGGTTGAAGGTTTTTGTTACTTTACACTTTCACAGTCAAACTGCTGCATCGATATCGATGAAATTTTATAGGGATATAGTTAAAAACCATGGTTCAAACATAGGCTACTTTTTTTTTCAAAAATCAACCCCTAAATGTCTGTCATAGGGGTTGAAGGTTTTTATTACTTTACACTTTCACAGCGAAACTGCGGGACCAATTTTGATGAAATTTTGTAGGGATATAGTTTAAAATTATGGTTCAGACATAGGATACTTTTTTTTTCAAAAATCAACCCCTAAATGTCTGTCATAGGGGTTAAATGTTTTTATTACTTTACACTTTCACAGCCAAACTGCTGGGCCGATATGGATGATTTTTTTAGAGATATAGTTTAAAACCATGGTTCCAACATAGGCTACTTTTTTTTTCAAAAATCGACCCCTGAGTGTCTGTCATAGGGGTTGAAGGTTTTTGTTACTTAACGCTTTCACAGTCAAACTGCGGGACCGATTTTGATGAAATTTTGTAGGGATATAGTTTAAAATTATGGTTCAGACATAGGCTACTTTTTTTTTCATAAATCAACCCCTAAATGTCTGTCATAGGGGTTAAAGGTTTTTATTACTTTACACTTTCACAGCCAAACTGCTGGGCCAATATGGATGTACCGATGTACTGTCTGTCTGTTACGCTTTCACGGCCAAACTGCGGGACGGATTTGACGAAATTTTGTAAGGATATAGTTTAAAATTATGGTTCAAACATAGGCTACTTTTTTCATAAATCAACCCCTAAATGTCTGTCATAGGGGTTGAAGGTTTTTATTATTTCTATGATTAAAAATACCGTACGGGGTATCGTTGGTAGTGGAATTTTATAAGGTTTTACAATAATTCGGGGAAAGTACGGGGTGCATCACAAAAAAACGTAAAATAAAACTTCTTAGAAAAAATGACCGCGTTATAAAATTTAAAAATTAGTTTCTTTACATCTGTTATTTGAAGTCGGTGCTAATTCGGTAGATTAGACAGTAGTTGGTCCAAACATAAATATTTGTAGGATAGCAGCTCGAAGTTCGGTAAAGTGTCCGTTAAACGTCAATTGACCCTTATTTTACGTATGAGACTTAAAACATAGCCGACAAAATGTGGGTGATATTCATCTCTGCCTTCATTTTCAGTTGGTACAGTAATAAGCGCTATGTTAATAATAACCAATGAAGATAAATCGATCAAGTTGAGTTTTTAACCCCCCTTAAAAAGGGATATAATAAGTTTGAAACGTATATCTATGTCTCTGTGTACAAATTGAGAGGGTTTTTTTTGCTGATGACCTAACACAATCGGCCAGAAGGGCCTCTATTGGTTCACCAGACTTTTTCGGTGAGCCGTCCGGCGACCGTCGAACCGATAAAAACGTTCGGGAAAAGTAAAAAAAAATATAAAAATAGTTTATAATTTTTATATAAAACGGGTTCCTTGGGGACGTTGCCTAGAGGGAATAACCCTAATTGATTTCCGACGGGAATAACCCTTTTAAAATTCCTAACAATTGGTGAACTAAAGATTTTAACAAGACTTAAATGGTACAAAAATAATTTTCCGAAATGGAGTAAGACGTCTTCGATTAAAAGAAACAAACATGATCTGATTTAAGACCAATAAAAAATATGATAAAGGTTTCTTAAAGATCTGTAACTTGGCTAATTTTTATCCTAACACAACGCGGGCGAAGCCGCGGGCGGAAGCTAGTGTATGTATATTTCTTTGGCACGCTCTAGATAGAACCTAAAGCCATGTCGTATCTAAGCTTGAAAGCAGATACCGGTATATACAATACTTAGTTAAAATACTTTTCTATTGTAAATATATACTTATAATAGATATAAATAGGGTGTGGGTGTGTGTATTTTGTGTTTGAGTCGAGTCTGGGTGTCACAAAAGTTCATCACTAATGTTTGTCTCCGGTGGGAATCGAACCTGCGGCGTGAAAAGCAAGTATCATTACCGACCACGCCACCGACCCGTCAAACCTGTGCTAATGAGAGAAAAGATTTTGTATTACAACAAGCTTGCTTGCTTTTTAGGGTTCCGTACCTCAAAAGGAAAAAACGGAACCCTTATAGGATCACTTTGTTGTCCGTCTGTCTGTCCGTCCGTCTGTCAAGACCCTTTTTCTCAGGAACGCGTGGAGGTATGAAGCTGAAATTTATATCAATTACACAGGTCTACTGTCCCTTGAAGCTGTGAAAAAATCAAACTTCTAAGCCAACGCAATCAAAAGATACAGCTGTTTATGCCGCAAATTTTCGACACTTGCAAGGGAATCAAAACCTACAGGGTGCTTCCCGTGAACTCAGAATCTTGAAATTTGGTACGAAGCAACGTCTTATAGCATAGATAAAGGAAAAATTACGAAAACCATACATTTTTAGTTACATCACATAATATATATTTTTTTAATAATTTTAAACTTACTACCCATTTCCTCATAAACGCGTAGAGGTATTAAATTGAAATTCATACCAAATACTCAGGTCTATAATACCTTTAAGCTGTAACAAAATCAAACTTCTATGTCAACGCAATCAAAAGAAACAGCAATTTAAGCTGCATATTTTGAAACTCGCAAGTACTCGCAAGGGAATCAAAACCTAAAGGGTACTTCCAGTCCACCTAGAATCTTGAAATTTGGCATGAAGCAACGTTTTATAGCACACATAAAGGAAAAATTCCGAAAACCTTAAATTTTTAGTTACATTACAAAATATATATTTATAATATAATATACAAAATATAATAAAAATACCATAGTTATGACTCGATTGTCGTAATGAACGAACTTTGTAAACCTTGCAGGTTTGTACGGAACCCTCGGTGCGCGAGTCCGACTCGCACTTGACCGGTTTTTTTTTCAACTTAACCTTGCTTGCTTCTTGCTTTTATTCTTGAATACGCAGTCTTTTTACCCGACTGCGCCAGAAGAAGGGTTTTGTTTTATGAGTGTATGTATGTATACTTCTTTGACACACTCTAGAGCCTAAAGTCTTGTCGTATCTAAGCTTGGAAGGTGTTATTAGGTTCGTTTTAGTCGTTAAAGTGGCACTGGGTACATCAAAATTGTTAAAAAATAACAATTATTTAGGATTTATCCCGCTAAATCAGTTCCCCATTCAATTAAGCTGGCGGATGCTGACGCAGTCGGGTTTGTAATATTTTAAATAATTTTGCTTGTGTACGAAATCTTCCCTAAGTGTGACCTGGCTACCTGCACTCAGAAATACCTTGACCAAAAAATATTTATTGCATTGCGTGTATTCTGTACTAAGGTGGAGGTCCCTTGTTTTTTTGTCTTAATCTACCACCACATACCCACCACTGTCTGTAAACCAGGAACGTCAGCGGCGTGCTTGAAGAATTTGATTTGATTTGCAAGTTGATAAAAAGGTTGTAATATACTTCATCATGAAACAGTTTTGATACGTGTAAGTATAGAAGGCAGTTTTGCTTACCAGCGGGACACACTCACAAGCGTCAGTCACCATGTAAACACCTCTCTAAGCAGTTGGGAACTGTTGTTACTCCAACTATTAAGTGTAGGCTCAGCCCTCTTCAAATATTGATTATCTATTAATTAACGGTTTAGTTTTGGAGTAGTTTCAGCCCAGGATTTCATTTACTTGAAGTACCTACCTATAGAACTTATCTATTTCAATTGAAAGGGTTGAAATACGCTCCTAATAGGCCCATGGCAAGGGGTGTGTAGGCTATATTCAACTTGTCTAAGTTATTTTTTTATTGTTCTGAACTAGACGCGCTTAACTGCAACTTGCGTGATGTTAAGCAATTATGTAGTCTACGATGGGACGTGCCTGCCCAAAATACCGATCCACTCGTGATTACGAATGATTTTCGGTGAGAAGGTGGCAGTGGAATGAGGCTCCATATAGTTAGAAATCATTAAGTAGGAACAATTCCAGCCCACCCTAAATAATGTCACCAGACATCGCACCGGGACACGGCAAGGCCGCTTTGGCGGCCGTGGTTAGTGACCACCCACCAGATTATACCGCACCGGTATAATCTGGTGGGTGGTCACTAACCACGGCCGAAGCCTACCACCAGTTAATTACCAGTAAACATAATTACCAGTTGAATGCCACCTGATTTGCACCACTTGGGGGAAGATAAAGGTGCACTCCCACGAATGAAGATGACTCAGCCCCCAAAAGTGCGTGAGTCGAGCGAGTAAGCAGGGTTTCCAGGTCAACTCCAAGGCACTGTTCCGTCGGACCTTTGTGCCGAGCTGTGGGACTTGCTGCTGCATTTACCTTTAGGCTTGTTCTTGCTCGAACATCAAAATTGGAACGTTCCGTACGACGCGCGACGGGCCGGTGGCGTGGTCGGTAAGATGCTTGCTTTTCGCGCCGCAGGTCGTGGGGCCGATTCTCACCCAAGTCAGACATTTGTGTGATGAACACGTTTGTTAGTCTTGAGTCTGTTATTATCTATATTTAAGTATGTATTTACAAAAGAAAAGTATTATATGTAGTATATTACCAGTTATCTGGTTTCCATAGTACAATTTCTGCTTAGTTTGGGATCAGATGACCGTGTGTGGTAATGTTCCACTATATTATTATTATAACTGATACAATTGTTAAAACGTACTAGTTCGGTTTTTTAATAGTTTTAGTAGTAAACCGATCTTAGAGAGAGAGAGAGAAAAGTGTACTAAAAGTTCCAAAAATCCGATTCAAAAGATTAATACTGCACAGTTCGTCCCCGTTTACATGCACTACTCGGACACAAGCTAAGAAAAATACTTCAACAACATGCTTTACACTCAAACTACGCAATTTGTATCTTCTATGTTTGAGTGAAGAAAATAAATACTTCTATCAAAAAGAAGATACTCGTCAAACAAAAGATTTTCAAGTCGGTTAAAAAGTCTACACAAAGTCATCCACCTAATTTTTTTAACGACAGTCAAATGTTTTTCTAACAAATATGAACAAGAAACAAAAGGGTTGTCCCTTGTCTGAATAAAAAGGTCTATTAATTACAACGACAATGGCCTCATCAGTCCATGTCAGGTTTTCAGAAGGTTTTTACCCTTTTATGTTTACCTACAGATGTTTTGTTAGCCGTGGAACACAATATAGGATGCTTTTTAACAGCCTGTAATGTCCCACTGCTGAGCAAAAGCCCATAGCATTCCAATTCCCTTATTTCCTATTGCTGGCTTCTTTAGTCCAAGTAACGACAAACGAGCTTAGATTGTCGCACCATCGTTTCCGTGGTCTTCCTCGGAGACGATGACCGTCTCCAGGAATCCACTGCGTCATGATATGGACCCTCTGTCCCAATGCATACGACAAATGTGACAATCCCTACTAATATTATAAATGCGAAAGTAACTCTGTCTGTCTGTCTGTTACGCTTTCCCGCTTAGACCTCTCAACCGATTTTGATGAAACTTGGCACAGACAAACTTTAGACCCTGAGAAAGAACATAGGCTACCTTTTATTGCGAAAAAAAAAAACGAAATCCACGCGGACGAAGTCGTGCGCGGCCGCTAGTATAGAATAACTGGAATTTTATCTACTGCATACTTGGATTGTCAGACCTACCTTTATCAAAATCCTAGCGTAAATTAATTACTTTAAAACGGATTTTATAGTAATATATTTTAGATTTTAAATCCCGACGTTTCAGTCTTTTCAGACTTCATAGTCACTGGTGGACCACCTACTGTGTCACACTCTGATGCAGCGGGACTTAAGACTCGGATTTGGGATCAGAAAAAAAGGAAGGACTTCATAAAATTTAATTTAAAATTATACAGTAACTACTTATATAAAATACAGTTGGTATTTTTAAGTAGGTACTGAATCTTTCACGCTGCCTACTGTGTGTAACTAGCTTTAAATAAGTTTTTTGTAGAAAAACAAGTGCGAATAGATAATGTCGTAGAATTGAAATGGAGCAAAGGAAGTTACTGGTGCACCCAAGTGGAAATGAGATAGCGATATAATTACATAGTTACATTTAGTATTATGTAGATGTTTACGGAGGTAGGTATACGTGTATGTAGACCGATATACTAGCGTATTTGAGTCACCTTCGTCCGTGGGTACACCTTTAATAGGATCGATTGGTGGTAGGCTTCGGCGGAGGTTAGTGACCACCCACCAGATAAAGCCGCATCGGCAAGCGGCCTGGCCGTGTTCCGGTGCGATGTCTGGTGACACCATGTATAAAGGGTGGGTCGGAATTGTTGCTCCTTTAAGGTTCCTAACCATATGGAGGCTCATTCCACTACCACCTTCTCACCGATAACCATTCGTAATCACGAGTGAATCGGTATACCTACTGAGCTTGCGCGTTCTATCATAGACTACATCATTTTTGAATAAATTTAATTATCATAACGGGCAATTAACACGCTCACGTTTAATTTGACTTTACATTTCAACACGGGTTGCACCGGTCGTGATCGCAAGCTGACTGATACGGCGGCACAAGGGTCAATATACAATCGTATACTGACCCTCAATCAAGAACCATTAAGTAAGCCAATAAGTAGGCATTCATTATATTGTACTTAGAGAAAACAAAATAAAAAATGTGTTTATGAAAATTTTGTTTAAGTTTATTTTCTCAAAATTTACGCACTAGGTAGTTAGAAAGTTTTCCAGTAGATACAATGAGCGAATTTCGCAGGGTTTCCACATTAGCTAGACACCTGATATTTCAAGAAAGATTTAAAATACTAACAGTGCGCGATAAGTTGAGACTCGCTTGGAATGCAACCCTGTAAATTTAAAGCTGCATTGTTCTGAGTACAACACTCGCTACATTAAAAAAAAAGCAGAGACTTCAGTCACAGGTTTAAACTTGTTGTGATATTTTTTTTGTGAACTGTACAACCATGCGTCTGTGGCGTCACCGCTCCCAGGTCTCAACTTATACCACACGGGTAGTAGATATCTATACAGTACATAATATCGCTCTCATGCAAAGTCAGGAGAGTTTGTTATAACAAAAACTCAATAAAATAGATTGCCCATCATCAATTACTCAGTTGACAAGGAAAAAATTAATCAATCAAAAACAGTGGCAGGATAACAATTTTATTAATTGAAAACTTCGATTGCCAGCAGTACCAACCCTGTTTTAGAGATGTGCTATAGTGGAATATCGGATTTAGTTTTGTCGATATTATTTTAAAAGAGGAAAAGACCAATATGTTAAATGTGTTGTGTTATTGTGTGTTATTTTTGGTATGTTTTTCAAAGTAATTTTGCCTTTGCGCATTTTTGTGATCTTACGTATGAGCCAATAAAACTCCATCCAACCCCCTTGTAAGAAAATATAAGACACGGTTGACCCGTCTCCTCTAAATCGTTTTACGGAATAAATGAATCCATTGAATGAATTGTAGAAACCAAAGCGACGTATATAAAAAACACGTCTCCAAAAATTATACTAATCTATGAGACAAACTAATACCTAATATTTATTTTTAATTGAAATAAAATTCCATTTTCACAATTCATCGACAATTATTTGAAATCCCTATAATTGTACACTAAAATTTTATACGGATATTATTGGCTCAGAGGGCTTTTGATGTCAATCACGGTGACGCCACGTGGAATGAAGAGCAGCGTAGTAATTTAGTCCATTGAAATGTTACATTTTTTAGGCCTAACCTTGCATTTTTTAGAGGACGCAATTTTATTTTTTTGATGTGTAGGGGGGGTTAGTGTAAGGCTAAAACCAAGTTTGTGGGGTCGCCACCCTTGTCCCACGGCCGCCATCTTGAAAATAGGGGTTGAAATGGTTTTTACGAGATATCTCGTAAACTATTTATTTAATAAAAAAAATTTGTTAACATTTTTTATTGCAAATTAAATTCTCTACAACTTTGGTCCAGTAACTTTTTGTCGTAAAACTATAAATAAAAAAGTTATAAGCGAAAATATTCAGAAATTTGAGAAAAAAAAATCTATTTTTCGAAATAACTTTTTTTTTATCATTTTACGAAAAAATAACATCAGATCATTTTTGTAGATCGTTTTTTAAGGAACAACTTTTATATAGAACATTTTTTCATTAAGTCAATAGCTAAGGTTTTACAGCGCCCCGAAGTGAGTACTATTTGTCAGTATTCTTAACTATACCTATAGTATACATGTATACTAATAATGTGTCATCAGTTATTATTTTTTTTTCTTTTTTATTCTGTTATTGTAATTTTTTTAATTATAAATTTTGCAATATTATTAAGAATTAAGTAATGACTCTTTTCCACGCCAATACAGGATTTTACAATTATTGATTTTTATTTTGATTTGACATTTGGAGTTTGCAAGTGGAACGGCTTTGTTTCTCAACAAGAGAGTTGACCCTGCTTTGCTCACTGTAATTGGGGAACGTTTTTTTGTCGCTTTATACGGTGGTAATAAAGATGATAATTCTCTTGACAGCCTAAGATACAAACAATTCGCCAAATCAGTGACTAAAAGTACATTTCACTTATCTTCACTTCCTCCCACACAAGACACAGCTCGCTTTCATACCTTCCGAGTCTACCATCAGGTCCAGTTGTGGCTTTGTCATTATAATGATCCTGAAGACTGGGGCTGGAAAAAATGTGGAAAATTATTGATGCCAGTGCAGAACTCTAAACCTCCAGCACCTCCTGAGCTTCTAAAATTGATCTTTTGCAAATGCAAAGGAAACTGTGGAGCGATGTGTGGATGTCGAAAAGCAGGGCTGAAATGTTCTGCAGTATGCTTCCATTGCTCTGGCGAAACTTGCAGCAACGTAATGCAACTCGAAGAATTAATAAATGAGAATGACTTCGATGATGAACTGCCGACATTAACACCCCTTCCTTCTCCAGCTCCCTCACTGATATGTAATTCAGAAAGCCTACCAGATGCTGAGCCGCAGCCTGGTCCATCGAAAAGACTAAGGACGGAGTAGTTTTAATTTAGAAAATCACCGTGGATTATGCCTATTGGGGATACCACGTAAAAAAAACGCGCCTCCAGACTCTACCTCTTGGGTGGTGGGGAAAAGAGTCATTACTTAATTCTTAATAATATTGCAAAATTTATAATTAAAAAAATTACAATAACAGAATAAAAAAGAAAAAAAAATAATAACTGATGACACATTATTAGTATACATGTATACTATAGGTATAGTTAAGAGTACTGACAAATAGTACTCACTTCGGGGCGCTGTAAAACCTTAGCTATTGACTTAATGAAAAAATGTTCTATATAAAAGTTGTTCCTTAAAAAACGATCTACAAAAATGGTCTGATGTTATTTTTTCGTAAAATGATAAAAAAAAGTTATTTCGAAAAATATAATTTTTTTTCTCAAATTTCTGAATATTTTCGCTTATAACTTTTTTATTTATAGTTTTACGACAAAAAGTTACTGGACCAAAGTTGTAGAGAATTTAATTTGCAATAAAAAATGTTAACAAATTTTTTTTATTAAATAAATAGTTTACGAGATATCTCGTAAAAACCATTTCAACCCCTATTTTCAAGATGGCGGCCGTGGGACAAGGGTGGCGACCCCACAAACTTGGTTTTAGCCTTACATTAACCCCCCCTACACATCAAAAAAATAAAATTGCGTCCTCTAAAAAATGCAACCCCAAATGTAACTTTTCAATGGACTAATTGATATTGGTATGAATTAAATGCTGCCTATACTTAATTAATATTGGATAGGTATTACCAGCCCAAATTTAATTATAATTGTGTCCAATTATAATTAAATTTGGACAGTCTGGCGTAATTAAAATAATTATTGTAACATTAACTAAAATTATTGTGAAAAAACAAATCCTCTCCTAGCCGTTATTTATGCTATGACAGCCAGTTTAAGCTAACTATCAAAGTATACGGATGATTTTATAGAGATCAAATTTAGTTTGTGCGCCGTGCGCAATCACAAGTAGAAAAGTAGGTAAAGAAGAAATATTTTGAAGTAACTTATATTATAATAATGCGTTAAAGTTCATTAGTAAATGTAAAAATATTGTTACAATGTTAATAACTTAATTATAATCCCTGAAGTTATAATTAAGTTTAATGCAAAAGGGTCCTTCCATAAACACTCTACCTTTAAGAGAAAACCATTAAAATTGAGCTCTCAGAGGAAAAAGCCCTATGAAATTATAATAAGTAATTTGGTAAATGGAAGCTCAAGATATGCTGGATACATTAGCACTTGGTAGATAATAATATTGTTACGTACGTACATTTTTCTTGCTTACTTAATTTGTTAAAGTAGGCTAGGTATATTTTTGTATAAGGCTTACCCGAATGGCAAAACCACTGAACCACAGGGGCAGTAATAATAATCAAAATTATATAAAAGAAGAAACACTGACTGACCGCTAGGTCTCCAGAGAGAGTCTCAGTGACTCCAAATATGGCACAACAGTTCCGTGTTAGGTCTAGAAGTGCACTAAGGAAGGACTTTTCAAAACTCGTGTTCGAAGACGCGGGCGGAAACCGGTATACAACAGTGGAACGGATAAAAATCATAAAACATTGAAACTTAACAAATAATCATCGAAAATAATCGGTTACAAAAGTCATTTTGCTCTAACAACTTCTTTTAGTACCTAGTCTTTCCTCAAACTGTCTTGAATTAAAAAAAATGAATTTATTGACTGTGGATCCATTGTACGTACTGTTATAAGGAACTTCGGATTTCACTTTTTAAAAAAAGAGGTTATTGTTTTACCTTGAAATGAACTTTATTAGATTTTACAAATAATTAATAATAAGGCGCGTCGCAACCTTTCGCGATGGATATTGGATGAGGACTGAGGACTGACTGGTGGATGGCACTATTGCTCTATGTGGGAGAAAATGATGAGTAGACAAAACAATCGCTAGGTTATCAAAATGGGGAGAAAGGGTAGATTGTAACAGCCCCCTTGTTTAAGACTAAACTTATACCTCTAGGTAAAGTTTAGGTCTGAATACGTGTTCTGGGAATGTTTGGAATCGGAGTAAGTTCGATTTCGTTTGTAATGGGTGGATGGATGGAAGTTTGTGATGGATGTTTGGTGGAAAGAATGCGCCTACGCCGAAATACATACAACTTATAACTAAAGTAAATGCATAGTAAAATGACTACACAATAGACTATGATATTCAAATGATAATTCTGATGTAATTGAACATGTGACTTGTTAACAACACTATCTATGTTATGTTTAAGTATGCCAAAAGTCTCCTTGTAGTTAGAGAGGCTTTCAAAACTAGAACGTCTTATAACTGTTTCAGGATAAATATGGCTTATGTTTTCTAATTTTGACAGATTTAGGTTAACATTAATTTGATTGTAGTCTATATTGATTTCAGTGACATTAATTTCAACGGTTTCTTTAAACGGTAACAATATTCCGTTACAGTAACCAATACAACCAGTAGGTACCTTTATTATACCTGTTCCAACTATATTCGTTTCATATACATTGTTATTTAAGCAGTCTAAAGTAAATTTCAAATCTTGTGATATTACAAATATCCAACGATTATCATACAGTTCTTGCCATATCTCAATGTTACCTTTAATAAAATTAAATGAACATTTTTCAGGTATAACACTGAGTGGTTTTGATGCTATTTCACTTTCACATATAGGATAAGTATCACTAGATTGAATGTAAGTCTTGTCGCACACATAGTAATTATGTTTTATCGATTTACAATAGTTTAAATGATTTATGCGACAATATTGACTCTTATCTCGTGAAAATCCAAGGTAAGATGAATTTGGAATTATAATACTGTACAAGCTATTATTATACGGTATAGGTAAAGGCAGAACATGGTACAGGCTAAATTCTACTGGGTTAACTAAAGGTATCTTAACAGCAAAGACAATCTTGCTATTGATATAGTATGAACTTATACTAGATATGCCCATTAGCATATGAATGTTATCAATGTCCAATGCAATTGGCAGTTCCTTAGAGCTAGGTAAGAATCTATAATTATTAACTAAATCATTATAAAGTTGCTTGGGTGCACAAATGGCAGGATACAATACGTTACTCTTACTGAACATTAATCCATTTGATAGATCTTCTAACTTAAACGATAAGGTAAGTATGCTATTTTCTAGCATGGTTACAATCTCCATGAACTTAAATTTAATGGTTAAACTAGCAGATATTTTTATTAAGTCGTTTAGACTTTCTGAAAATGATTGGACAACGCTGTTCAAGGCATGTTCATTCTTTTCAAGTTGCACTATAGTTTTATTGAATTCATCCAGTGTGGATGTAGTTAAAAGAATACCGTCCTTCATAAGATTAGCTAATTCCTTTTGATTAGTATTAAGTTCTTGAATGGCGTTGTCATATCGAACAGCGTCATCTTCGTCCATGGTTCCGAACAAATACTTGGATACGGTTCCAACACCTCCAAACCATGCTGAACGCTTAGTTTTTCGAAACAAAAGATGTGAAATAGAGTCAAAATCTCTTACCATGTCAGCATATCGGGTTTCCAGAGGTTGTATGATGTTTATACAATCAGAGTAAGGGATAAATTCGCTCTGATTGCATAAGTGTTTGGTCGAGACCATGACATTATGAATGTTATTTAAGTGTGGGTCGATGAAAGAAATATCTATAGGCATTATTACACTCAAATGCCCGTTAATTAATTTCATTGAGCCAATTGGATCAAAATAGATTCCAGGACCATTCTTCACTGGACTAATGATATTCGGAAAGCTCCACACAAGAGTGCTGTAAGAGAAGAGCAACAGAAACTGAGATGGATAGTAGAATTGAGATTACACGGATGCAGCCCTATGGGCTGGTTTCATTTGATCGAAATGATGTTTTATATACCTCCTATTAATTAATAATGACGCGTTATTGTTCCCATGTAGTTTCACTATTTTATAAGGGCCTTTCCATATAGGAGATAAAGATTTCCCTAGGCGTAAATGATTTTTGATGTAAACATAATCACCCAATTTGTAGTTAGTAGGACGTGTGTGATTATCATAGTAAGACTTAGATCTTTCTTTAGATGCTTGGATGTTCTCAATGGCTTTAGTTCGTGAATATTTCAACCTTTGCTGTAGTAACCTAACGTATTCCGGATATGTAGCATCAACGTTACTTTCGTAAATTGAATTAGGTATATATGGTTTATTACCGAAAACTAGTTCATAGGGCATAAATTTTGTTGTTGAATGTACATTAGTGTTATAAGCAAGCATCGCTGTATATGTATATTTTGGCCAATCGGTGTTTTCTCTATCTATATAAGATTTAAGGTACTCTTTTAAGGTGGAATGACTTCGTTCTAAAGCTCCTTGCGTTTGTGGATGATACGGTGTTGACCAAATCTGTTTAATTTTTAAAAATGAGCATGTTTGTTTGAACAGATCTGCTGTAAAATTTGACCCTTGATCCGTCACAATGATTTTAGGGATACCGAAAACCGATATAAAATGTAGGAGACATTCACTTGTCTCTTCGGCAGTTGTACTGCGAATGGGATAACCTGCGGAGTATTTGGTTAGATCATCCTGCAAGGTTAGGATGTATTTTAATTTGCCAGGGCCCGATTCGGGTAATGGTCCAACGACGTCCAGAAACACTTTTTCAAATGCCGCGCTGGCTGTGCCGGTGATTATCATCGGTGCCCTATTCGTTTGTCGTAAAGCTTTATTGGCTTGGCATAATTGGCAAGCTTTAACATAATTGTCTATGTCTGACCGCATACCTTTCCAGTAAAACCTTTCGGAAATTCTATTGTACATTCTGGTGGATCCAATGTGGCCAGCAATTGGCAAGTCATGATTATCTTTTATAATTTGTTTAATTTCGCTGAGGGATGGATATTGGATATTATCGTGGTAGATATGCACTTCTATATCGGTGTTATTAAATAAGTAAAGAATAATATTGTATATTTTTGTAAAATAATGTTTATCAAACGGATTTTTGAAGTCGCTAATAGCTATATTTTTAGTATCTTCGTTAAGGGTCACGACTAGTTCGTTCCTAAGTGTTCTTAGGCTTTCAAATATATCTACGTAGGAAGATGTTTCGAAATGATGTACCTTATTAAATAAAAAGTAGTAGGTTTTTTGTCCGTATTCACACGTAATAAACGAGTGTAGGGATTTTTCAGATGCCAAGATGGTATCTTTATCCGGGAGACATGACACAATTTTTTCTATATACGGAATCGATTCGTCCAAATCAATTGAGGTAGGGATTATTACGTGCTTTTGGGATGATTTTAATAGATTTTCATTATGTTCAACTATTTTTGTGTTTGGTGTAAAGTTTTTATTTGACGCAATTTTAAGAAAATCGGTGTAGGTTTCGGGTCTCATATTTGGGCTATTTAATGTTGGAGCCTGGGCACTTGTCGAAGGCTGAGGTTCATCTATAGTTTCAGGTACTGTTTCATGATCGCTGGAAGGAGCTAGAGGGTCTTGAAGATCGTCTGGATTTGGCAGGCATAGAGGGCTAAAATCTGTCGCCTCGTTGTTGAAAGGGCTAATATCTAATTGGCCTAGGTCCGGTAATTCACTTTCAGAGCGTTCAGGAATTACTGGGTTCACTGTGTAGCGAGATAATGCATCAGCCGCTGAGTTTAACCTTCCTTTCCTATACATGATTTCGTACTCAAACTCTTCTAATTGTAGGCGCCAACGTTGTAGTTTGCTACTTGGATCGGTATGATTAAAAAGCCATTTCAAAGGACGATGGTCGGTCACTATAGTAAATTTGCGACCAAATAAATAAGGCCTAAAGGTTTTACAACCGAAAACAATGGCAAGGAGCTCTTTTTCCGTCGTACTATAATTTATTTCGTTTTTATTTAACGTTCTGGACGCGTAAGCCACAGGGTTATCCTTTCCGACTGGACCTTGTGATAAAATCGAAGATATCGCGTGATTGGATGCGTCACAAGTAAGATTGAAGGTTTTGGTGAAGTCAGGATAAATTAAGACAGGTGCAGTAATAAGCTTATTTTTTAAAGATTCGAAGGCGAGCTGCTGCTCATTAGTCCATTCAAAAGTGGCATTTTTCTTTAGGAGAGATGTGAGTGGCTTAGATAATTTTGAAAAGTCTGCAATGAACCGCCTATAATACGAGATCAAGCCCAAGAAGGATTTAATGTCTTTGGGACATTTCGGCTGTGGGAATTCCTGGACAGCTTTGATTTTATTAGGATCTGGTTTTAGACCATTTTCAGTTATGACGTGACCTAAGTATCCAACCTCTTTACGCAGAAACTCGCATTTGTCCGGTTGGAGTTTTAGATTGAAAGCTCTGAGTCTTTGAAAAACATTAGTCAAATTATCGATGTGGGTACTAAGATCATGAGAGTAGATAACGATGTCGTCCAAATAAACGAAGCATCTTTCTCCCTGCAAACCGGTAAGGACACAGTTCATTAACCGTTGGAAGGTTGATGGCGCATTTTTTAGCCCAAACGGCATTCTTGTGAATTCGAAGTGACCTTGAGGTACACTGAAAGCTGTTTTGCAGGCGTCGTGAGGGGCCATTTGAATCTGATGAAACCCTGACGCTAAGTCAAGGGTTGAGAAATATTTAGATTTTCCTAGTTGATCAAGAATTTCTGTAATGTTAGGTATAGGATAAGTTTCACCAATTGTTTTATCATTTAGTTTTCTATAGTCTATTACGATACGCCATTTTCTTTGGCCCGAAGAATCTACCTTTTTCGGAACTATCCATATTGGAGAAGACCAGGGCGATAAAGAGGGTTTAATGATTTTTTGGTCTAGCATCTTCTGGATCTGAGACTGCACTTCGTTTTTATGTATTTCAGGGAAACGATAAGACTTAACATTAATTGGCTGGTCTGAAGATGTTCTTATTTCATGTTGAATAGCGTCTGTAGTAGTTAGTTGATCCCCAGGTAAATGAAATATGTCGGAGTAACTTGAACATACTTCATGAAGAGCATTAGTCTCTTCGTGGTTCAAGTGTGAGACTCGAAGGAGTTCTAGAACTCTATTCGTTCTGTCGAGACATGATTCATTTGGCTGAGCTGGAGCACAGGAGTGATCAAGTGGGTGTAAGGTAAGTTGAAGATTAGAATTTAGAGTGACAGGATCTTCAGAAGTATTTAACACTGTAAGATTTATCCTATTGTTTTCTTTGACACTGACAAGGCAATTAGCAATGAAAAGTGTGTTACTAATATGTTGATCAAGAACTAATCCTTCTTTTATTTCAGGATTAGTAACGGAACATTCTACAGTAATCTCAGAACGAGGAGGGATTTTATAAATTGGATCACTAAAGTGAAGCTGGACTTCATTTTGGTAAATATTAAGAGTTTTCTTATTATAATCAATACTACTGTGGAAAAAGGTAAGTAGATCATTTCCTATTATACCGTCATACTCCAGGTTTATTTCGTCTACTACATGGAAATTGAACGATGTCGACTCTGTACCTACTTGCAGATTCATATCAAAACAACCTAGAGTTAGCACTGTATCTTCACTGTTATCTATGCCTTTTAACTTAATTATTTGTTTTTTTAGTTTCAGGTTGCTATACGACTGGATGCACGATTTTTTGACGAGGGAGATAGCAGAGCCGGTATCGACAAGTAAGGTAAGTGGTTTATCCCGCACAGATGTGTGTATGATTACATGAGGCAGTGACACTATAGAAGGTTTACAGGATATTTCGTATATTTTAATTTGTTTAGTACGGGTGTTTTGGACATGGCTTTTGATTTCATAGTTTTTTGGGTCTCGTAATGTATTACTTTTGGGCATTGAATTAGATTTAGGGACACTTGCTTGGGGCTGGTTACCCGTGTGGTCCTGGGGTATTGAATTTAGGGACGCTTGCTTGGGGCTGGTTACCCTTGTGGTCCTGGAAACTGGATGGGTGCCGTTATTATAACTAGGTACGGGTTGCGACTCAGGTCTCACGAGACACCGCCGTGAGCCTATTGGTCGTTTAAATGACCGTCGTTTCTGGTATCGGTAACGTTATCATTTTGATTTTCAGTCTCATCGTAAGCTGGATAAGAGGTATTTGTGAAATGAACATTTGCAGCTGTAGTCCTTAAGTTATCCTGGCTGTATAGATTTGGGCGTTGCAGGGTTTGCGATGTTTGTTGAATTTTGAACCTATTGTTATTATATTCTCGCTTCCTACAAATTTCTAGTGTGTGTCCTTGAGCTTTACAATACCGACAGAACTGGTTTTGGTCAAATCGATTTGATGTCTGTGGCCTAGGGCTTATATTATGAATAGCGGGTCTGAAGGTATTAAACGGTCTTGGTAAGGGGCGTTGCGGTACGGAATTTTGGTTAGCCGCAGGGGAACTACGTTTATAAAGCAGGTTGAGAATCTTCTCTTCGGATACAGCTATATTAATCGCTTCGTTAAGGGAATTTGGATTCTTACCTCGGACTAAGTTGGAAATGTTGGGTTTAAGCCCTAAAAGGAAGGTATGGAGGGCTAAGTCCTCCATAGCGGCAGTGCGCCCAGGTAGTTCTGATTTCTTTTTGTTTGATAGTGTTACCTCAGTTAACAGTTTAGAAAGGCAGGTTTCTATCCGCAATGCGAACTGGTTGACAGCTTCACCGTTAAGCTGTCGGCATTCTTGAAGATCAGTGAGCAGGTGCGCATAATGTTTCCTTTCCCCAAATTGGGTTTTCAAAAAACTACTTAACTGTTCCCATGTATCAAATTCCTTTATCGAACATGCTGTCTCTGCCTTACCTCCTAATTGGGATAAGATGTATTTAAATAGAATAGATTTTTGGGGTTCCGATGCTAGATCGATAGCGTTGTCGCAGTTATTTAAAAAAGAGTTTAACTTTTCGCGGGAACCATCAAAAGGCTTTATAAATTTAAAAAGAGTGCCAATATCTATAGTTTCTACCTTTTCGTGTTTAATTTGTGATTCGCGTGACATTTTGAGCTAATAGTAGTAACAAGTAAGTATAAAAATAAAGTATAAGAATAAAATGTAGTTCGGTGTGATACACGGCCACCGAGTTGATTTAATACTCTCTGTGAGGTATCAATTACAGCACTATTGCGATAAGCTATCCGGTTAGTTCTACGAATTAAGATAGAGGTGTAAAAGGTACAAAAGCTTATGATAATACAATTCACTGGATGCACAATAGTCAAAGTCAAGATAACACTCACGGCAACGCGCAGAAAATATGCAGGAACATTTCACTTTTCCGGACACGGCGCTGCAGGACTACTGGGATGTTTTTATTTTCAGGAACCAGGAACAAGACCGCGGCTTAGCAAACGGCGCTTCAGTTTTACTTCAGGATCGGACGAGATGTAGACATAGAAATTTTATTTGCTTAGTTTTATGTTTCAGGAACGAGACAAGAGTTTCGGATGAATAACGTCTTCGGTAATTCTTTCAGGGTACACAAGATTCGGCAACTTCCGGGATAGGTAAGTATTATAAACTGGTAAGTTTTATTCACAAGGTTTTTCACTAAAATCACTTCACAACTTCACTTCGGAGACCACCAAGGATGCCTTCACCGTCGGCATCCCACCGCTGCCACCAATGTTATAAGGAACTTCGGATTTCACTTTTTAAAAAAAGAGGTTATTGTTTTACCTTGAAATGAACTTTATTAGATTTTACAAATAATTAATAATAAGGCGCGTCGCAACCTTTCGCGATGGATATTGGATGAGGACTGAGGACTGACTGGTGGATGGCACTATTGCTCTATGTGGGAGAAAATGATGAGTAGACAAAACAATCGCTAGGTTATCAAAATGGGGAGAAAGGGTAGATTGTAACAGTACGTATGCAGTGTGACTTTAAACATCCATTATACAAAAACGTAAAAGAGCATCAAAAGGATGCCTGCATTTTAGCCCTTTTATAACGTTACCTTGACTAGGCTGTGGTGTGTAAGATAATTTGCCAATCTTGTACGTGAGGACACGCCCTACTCTAACGACAACTTCAGGAGTATCGTCTCCGTCTTGAAGTTCACTACGAGATGGAGGACGACAAGTGAGTTGATGTCTCGACAGTGAAGTCACGTTGCACAAACTATCACCTATACGAACCTCTACATCGCTCTTGGTGCATGCTCTATCTAAATTTTGACCATTAATAGTCAAATACTCAGATTTATTGCTATACTTTATGCCCCCTTCAAATTTCTCATAAACGGGATCTGGATAGAGAAGGAAAGGTTCGCTTTTTTTGGAAGTCAAATTTTGGACACTTTGAACATTGTCCATATTAAAACCGTATTCTAATTCTAAAGGTTTATCAGGGTCTAGATTAGGCCCAGTATTGGTTATGCCGGGAGTTTCACAAATAAGATGAGAGTCATTAGTTTTGTGACAAGGAGCTATGTAAGGACGGTCATCATGGTACACGTATATTTGTGGGAATTGGATCGCATGGAAATTTTGACCGGTCACATTGATGCTTAACCCGCCGGATGGTATACCTTTAGGTTGCCTTTTCTGGGACATTGACTGTGGACCTGACTCAACTGATATTACAATTGGGTCTTCCATATACTCAAACTTTTCCCTTTTCAAAGTTCGAATGGCATTATCAAACTGCATACGCAGTGTACCTGATTTAATTTGGTAAGAATAACTTGTTCTGCATACAGCTTCATTATGCGATACAGACAGTAAACCGCAAGGCAAGTCATCTATAAACACTCTAATGTTGTTTCCAGCATTAAGATATTCACCTTTAATACGGAGTACAGTACCACCAGATTGAGGACCAAATTTTGGTTGCATTGAAGCGATTTTGGGATCTATAAATGCGAAATTATTTTTAGATTCACCGCGATAGTCAGCTATGCGAACTACTACAGGACCATCCCGTGGTACTTCTTCGCCCGGTCCAGCAACAGTGCAAACTATCTGTTTAGTTTTTACGTATAATTCAATAATAGGCTGACATTTAATACCTGCAATGGTGATACCACCATCAATGTCAGAGAAATTGCGACCTAAATTAACGCCTTGAATAGTTATATTAGTACTGCCATCCCATGGGCTTAGCTGGGGTCTAAATGAATGAATTTCAGGATTGGGACAAATTTTAGTGCGATTCAGCCAATTACCTGAAAGTTTACACGTTTTTTCAACTTCACACTTATTAGTCCATTGGCACCATCCACATCCAAACTTTTCAGGAAGATCGAGACAATTACCACAAGTGTCAGCCATGTCATTGCAACGGTAAATGAGAATGTGAATGTTGTTGGGATTATCTAATGACTTAGATCCTTCTCGTAAAATAGAGAAAGAAGCAGTAATATTTGAATCACGTGACGTGTATGACAGCTCAATGGCATCACAGTAAAGTGTGTCGGCACGAATGTTAGCATATACTTGAACCGTTCTACCCTCAATATCGAATTGACAAACCAACCATGTCATAAAGGTTAGTTGATTTAATATGTAGACTTTAACTTTAATAGCGGTTTTGACGCCAGATGGGATTAAGATTTCGTTGCTTTCTTCAAAAGTTGATATTATTTTTGAACAAAAGTCTGGACCAGATCGATAACTAGGACCGACTGTATTTACACCTGTTACTATTATATCTATATGACAATCTTGAGAAGTGTTGTGAGTGCAACGGTTACCGTCGATACACCAGTAACAAGGAAAGGCAGAACTAACGCATTCACTGCATGATTTAAAGGTGCTACAGTCGAAAAAAGTAAAGTTCGTTGCTACAAAATTAGGTTCTTGAGTTGTGCGCACTGATAACTTTGCTGTTATATGATGGTGGCCAGTTGGAATCAAGGGAAGTGTATCACTACTCGGAGTAGTACATTTAACGTCATTGAGTATTCTGGCAGCATTGGTTAAAAGAGTTCTATTTAAAACTGTAAATACACATAAAAATTGTCCAGAGTGGGTACCAAAATTGTCTATATATACATCTAAATTTCTTGCCATCGTACGTTGTGATTGATTTGGAATTACTTGAGAAATAGTTGTGCAACGTTCAGTATGATACGATGTCCAATACAATGGATCTTCAGCTTTGTTCTGACAGTCTGATCGTAAACTACACTTATTTTCTAAAGAGCACCATTTACAATATGGGTCTCTGGCTCCGAAACACGTTAAACATGATTTATATACGCTACATTTTTGAACCTTAACTTTTGACACTTTACGTTCCGTCATTACATATAAATGCATTAATTGAGTATCAAAATACATGTCTTTATTGATGACTAAGCCTTCATCAACAACGATGTCTGCATATTCAAAAGCAGACGTCGCACTCTTGACGACAATTTTTTTAAGGTGACCTTTAGCGGTACCCGCGAATACAACTGTGAAATCGTCGTAAACCGTAGCTGCCACTGCTGTTAGCCTCGTCGAAAATGTTGCCACTGCGGCTGCTTCTATGGGTTGCTTTCCTCCAAGAGGTGTGTTTAGATCTAATCCACAAAAATCTTCACTAAGCGAGTGCAGTCGAGTTGGAATACAGGTATGAGACGGTGTAATAAAATCTAATCCTAGAGAGCCATTGCCTCTGAAGCAAGAATTTATATTCTGCGTGAATTTACTTCTGATAGCTTTGAGTGAAAATACACAGAGCGCTGACAAGTCTGAAGGTATGTTGGTGTTAATTGATTCACTTTGGCTGAAAGCAGCAAACAGTACGTCTTGACGAGTAGTTATGCCAAGCTCTCTCGCCAGTACTGATCCAGGTTTTCCTACTACTGCAGCTTGCACAAGGTTGTACCCATGATTTTCTTCACTTCCTCCAGTACATGATATTGGAATTTCTGTGTAGGAGTAATAGTTTTCATCGTCATGACAAACTCGAACTAATTTGCTGTAATAAGTATCGGATTCAACATTCTTTAACTGGGTCGTCAAAAAGTAACTGAACCCGTTGGAACTAAAACCGTAGATATAATTTATTGGATAGCGTTTACGATACCATGACATAACAAATATACTCGTGCCTTGCGTCTTCATTGCTGTCCTTTCTATCATAAAGAGACGATCGTCTTCCAGAGATCGACTGCTCACCGTAGGAACGTCCCAACGATAAGGCGAGTTTCCTGTAAACGTTACACCGACGTACATTACCTGCGTCATGGGTGGGTTCGGTGGACCCGGAGCTATGAACGCCACCGTGGAAGCGGTCGCATTGTTTGCCACCACGGGCTCGCGCACTTCACGCACATCGTGCGTTATATTATTCAAGTTGCGCACTGAACATAGTCCTTGCATAACCGAGCCGCACGTTATCAACCGGCTGTGAACATAATCAATCACTAAAGCCTTGTTCACATTATCTGTAGGTTTCTTCACGTATTCAGACGGGCAGTCGAAGTTACATAAAGCGGAGTCATTAACGGGACCCGTGATGATCGACTGCGAGATCTCCAAATCCGGCGAGAGCTGGTAGATTCTGTTGACAGCGCCGACGTACACGATGCCGGTGTTGTGGTCGACGACGAGATGATTGAAAAAGGAGTAGGGCGCAGGTACCGGGTCGATGAAGATGTTTACCACGTCATGCCAGGCGCGCGCGGCAGCACATGCGGCCCCCAGGGCCAGCAGCACGCGACACATGGACATACCACACAATGCTCTTTACAATTATAGTTAAACAATTAATTTACTGTACCATTTAAAAAAAACTAGCCTGGCTAAATAAAACCGTTTGATAAACAAACTCTCACGGCGAGCTATTTGTTACTGATAACTTCTTGTGTCTACAATATCAAGCTTAGGTTACAGACGGTCTGTATGCTATCGCGAATTGCGATACTAGAGATGTATGGCATTTTTAATGCTAATAAGTCCCTACTCTGATATTATATTCGAAACTAATAGTTGTGCATTGAATCGTATTGAATTTAACTTTGCCTTCCTTTAACAAGGTTGGGTTAAGAATTGAAATTTCCTGCATTAATACTTACATATTAATTGTAATCGACTTTCGTCAATACGAATAAAGTTTTCGTATACCATCATGAACCTGTCAAAATTCGTTTTCATATTTTTTTTTCGTTTGAAACATTTCACTTCAACCCTTTTTAGTGTCCCGCTGCTTGGCACGGGTCTTCTCTCAACTATCTTATGAGTTAAGAGAGTTTAGGCCTTAATCCACGCACGCTGGCCAAGTGCGGGTTGGTGGATGCCACATGTCCTCGAATGATTAGTTCTTAGACACGCCGGTTTCCTCACGATGTTTTCCTTCACCGATATTGAGCAGCGGAGATGAAACAATTCACACAAAGATGTGTGGGCACGACCAGGATTCGAACCCACGACCTTTTTTTCTAAGGCGAGGCCCGTACCGCTGCGCCACCGCTGCGCTGCTCGAAACATTTATTAAAAAGATAATGTAGGGCTAGAAATATAACAGGTAAAATTGTTAGATTTATGTGCATTTTAACTTATTAACTTGACAGGTTTATTGAAAAATTCGAAAATTTTATTCGTAATGACAACTCGTACCTACTAAGGGTACTGAAGTTGCAGAGGATCGGTCATATCTGCCGCAGTCCCACAACCGCTGGGGTGAACGAGTTCTTGAGTGGAGACCACGAATTGGCAAACGTAGCGTAGGACGCCCTCAGACTAGGTGGAGTAACAAAAATACTTCTAACATAATATGTAGGTACTTAGAGAATCTTAGATGGAGCTCGAAGTTTGGAATTTGCCCGATGAAAGGTCACAGACTTGCCCCCTATTATGTATGGTATCTACCTTAACATAGCGATACAAAGTGGGTGATATTCACCTCTGCCTACACCTTCGGGTAATACAGGCGTGACGATTTAATATTCTCCGAGAGAGTTATATTTAAAAAAAATTATTCTGATTTTCATTATTATCTTTAAATATAAAAATCAATTGCTGTTCGTTAGTCTCGCTAAAACTCAAGAACGGCTGAACGCATTTATCTTAGCTTGGTCTTGAAATGTTCGTGGAGGTCTAGGGAAGGTTTGAAAGGTGAGAAAAATTCGAATAATCGCTGGGAAAACCCTAAAAACAGCAGGCGATTGAGGCAGTACGAAGTCTGCCGAGTCAGATAGTTATCATTATAGAACATACGGGGTATTTGTTCGTTTATTAGTTGTAAGACTAAACTAGTGATAGGGTATACCTATGCCCACCTTTACCACCATTAGTAAATCTATGGCATTAGGTTACACCGGTAATGGTAGATTTATGTGAGAAATAATATAAAACTAGCTAATAAAAGTCGCACAAAACTGTACCACTAACTCGATCCGAAACATAAGTTACGTATCGAATCTGAACATAGTAGGGATTCAGAGGTGTCATTTATCTCATAAACCACTCCCGCGCCGGTAGTAAAAAGATCCG
Organism: Meganola albula; assembly: GCA_936450015.1. Taxonomy (NCBI): domain Eukaryota; kingdom Metazoa; phylum Arthropoda; class Insecta; order Lepidoptera; family Nolidae; genus Meganola; species Meganola albula. Next base: position 1,681,942 of record OW388156.1, read on the forward strand.
TTTTAGTCTTAGAGCATTTGACACGGGAGGTGTTATACGCAACTTTTAGTACCTAATTGTTGACTACAACTTGCCTGATGTTAAGCAATGATGCAGTCCACGATGGAACGCGTCAGCCCAGTATACCGATTCACCCGTGATTACGTATGATGAGCCTCCTTATGGTTAGAAACCATATAGTAGCAACAATTCTGACCCACCCTCTCTGCGTGGTGTCACCAGACATCGCACCGGAACACGGCAAAGCCGCTTGGAGGTGCGCTTTGTCTGGTGGGTGGTCACTAACCACGGCTGAAGCCTACCACCAGTTGATTGTCACCTGATTTGCACCGCCCGGGGACCACGGGATTCAAATAAAAGTTTACACCCAAGGACGAAGGTGACTCAGCCCCCAAAAACTTTACTTTTTAACCTCCAACATAAAAGTATGCTACTAGTATTTTATTATCTGTGGTACCTACCTATCGCATGTACCTATGTAGTACGTATGACGCATGGAGCAGCGGTGGCGCAGCGGTACCTTGCCTTAGATTTATGAGATCGTGTGTTCGATACCCAGTCCAGCCCACACATCTTTGTGTGAATTGCACCATCGCCGCTGCTCAATATCGGTGAAGAAAAACATCATGAGGAAACCGGCATGTCTAAGAACTAATCATACGAGGACATGTGAGATCCACTGGACGAGCGTGACACTCTCAACTCGTCAGGTAGTTGAGACAAGAGCCGTGCCCAGCAGTGGGACACTAAAAAAGGTTGAAATGAAGTGACGCACGAAGCTCTTTGCTTCCACTTATAGGTATTGTGCGAACTGCCAAGTTGTGAATTTTGTTTCTCGATAGCTATAACTGCCTGTTTTCAAGTCACGAGTGAATCGGAATTTGAGTAAGCGCGTTTCATCGTAGACCACATTATTGCTAGTATGAAAAAGCATAGAATAAACACAAAAAACCTAAGTCTATGGTACAAGTAGGTATAAACTATTAATGGGGTTTATTTTTTCGAAAGTCGAAAAGGATTTCGGATGAAAAACTATGCATTGTGGCAAAATTTAATTTTATTACAAACTAAAGTATTTTTTTAAATACACTGGACCATAGATTTAGGATATAATAATACATAATATGTATTACAACCGAGCACCCGCAACCCGCACCTTATAATGTTGAAAATCTGACGCACGAAGATTTCTTAAATTTTGATGATATGTCTGAAAAATATTATATGGGGATCCTTGTAGGAAAGATTAGTAAAATCCGTAAAGCAACATTTAAGAAATCTTACATAAATCAGATGAAAGTAAAATTTTCAATGAAAGATAATGCGCCGGAAGAGATTATACAAATTTTAGCTAAATCAAAAGCTATCAACCGTAGATATAATTCAACTTTGCCGATTATCAGAGCTAAATATACGGATCTAAAGAAATTGTACGACGCTGGAGTTATACCCAAGATATTTCATATAGAATACTTATATCTAAGTACAACACTGTAATTCCAAAGACGTTCTACTGGATACAGATGTAGAGGATGCAGTTGAAGAAGACGATTAATTACTTTTTATATTATTACAAATTGTGATTATTATCATTGGCATTGGCTGTGTTTTATAATTAATAACAATTTTGTTGTTTGTACTAGAAGTTATAATAATTATTTATTAAGTACTAGTTGATGTTCCTACATTGAGACTTATTTTACTTGGTTGTAAAACTAAATATTATTAATCTTAGTCATAAAAATATTTAAAATCTATTTTCTAGTTTGTCACTTTTTCACTGTCAGTTCTTGTCAAATGCAAAAGCAGAATATAACTTAAAAACGTTTTAAGTATTTTTATGTTAGGGGGTAATACTTTAACTGATGTTGTTGATTAAGACTTAGATAGTTATACTTAATTATAATCCTAAATAAATACTTTTAACTTATGTTGTGTGTGTGTTTATTTACTTATTTTACATAAGCACCTGAGATTTGCGGTGATGGCGATATATTCAGGTTGTTTCAACAGCCATTGATAATATTAGATGTAAAAAAAGTGTAACATCAAACGTTGCATTTCCAATATTATATGGCACATAAGTAAATTAGCCTACCAGTCATTTTGTTACTTCATTTTACCGTCTGCATGAAGCGACATGCGTTTTCAAAAAAAAATACTATTAATATGTTTCAACGAACATGCAACATATCTGAAACATAAAGACTATTTGTTGTAAGTAGCACACTGGGTAAAAACTAGATGCAGCTCAAAGAGCATAAGTGTCACTTCATGTCATATTTGGGTGACGGACAAATGATTTAAGCGACATCACGACGTGTAAATGAAGTAAGTCAAAATGCTTTAAGTTACATCTTAATAAAAATTTGAAACAGGAAAAACGCTTTAACCGTTAATGAATCACTTAACTGAGAACTGGTAACTGGTTTATGTCTAGGTTATTTATATCATTGTATGGTGCAAGTACAGTTCTGAAAAAATTGTGCTAAATCGACGTCGGTTAAAACACTGCTACTAGGTAAACCCCCCAAAAATAGGGTTGTTTCAAACGCCAAAAAAGTGCTCCGATTTTAATGAAACCGACTTCATTCGACGGAGAAAAATTTGCTGATTCCGAATATGTATATAACTCAATATCGTCCAAGATGTCGCTTAAACCAAATAGCCTTTCAACCCTCGATATTATGCTTTGGATTTAGACAATGAAAGAAACCGCCATCTGTGATTTACATTAGGAACTAAAATAGAAACTTGTGACGCTTGCCTGTGTTGTTACTTTCACCTTACGTCAACAGGTGGCGCCGGTGGCGGTAAATGAAATTGTTATTGCTTCCATCAATTTTTGAGCGGGTAAAATTGTTACAATGACTGTCTCTCCGTCACGTGAAAACATTTTAGAGCCAATACCGACCTTTTACAGCCCATTCCGGGCTTGTATACGGTTATGCTGCTTCAGTAAGTACGTCTCCGCTGCACTGAATTAGCATTTTCTTTAAACGCGTAAATGCTGTTAAGTTAGTAGTTTTTTATTAAGACACAGGCTTGCGCTTGTATTCTACGATGGAACACGCCTGTCCAACTCACCAATTCACTCGTGATTACGAATACTTTTTTTAATAATAATAATTTTAATAAGTTTATTTTATTATAATAATTGATTTATATTTAATATTTTAGTAATAATTATGATTAATATTTTTGGACGTCAAATACCTCAGTCCACCCGTGAATATGAAGTCTGAAAAGACTGACACGTCGGGATCAAAAATCTAAAATAAACCGCGATAAAATCCATTAAAAAGTAGTTTTATTTCAAAATAGTTAAATACCATATCAATAAATCACCGTTTTAATTAAATATTATGTCCGTTCCTAGTACCCTTAACACAAACAAGTAGAATTGCTTAATTTAGGGCATAAACTGCGTTAAGCGTGTGCACGCACGTGAGCACGTCGCGGGCCACGCTTCTGGTGCACGCACGTGAGCACGTTCGCGTGCTTATGCGCGGGCATCGGCGCGTGCATCCGCGTACGCAGTTTTCTCAGTACAATTTTGACGTTGGAGGTGTACAGTCGAATAAGTAATAATGGATAAATTAATGATGATGATTTGAAATTTGAAATGAAATTAGTGATGCGTGATCACGTCGCGTGCATGCGTGCCCCATTGCACGGAAGTATCACGCGACGGGCTCACGAGCGTGTGCACGCGCATGGGCACGCGCGGGTCGTTTTTGTATGGACACGCGAGAGGCACGCTTAACGCAGTTTATGCCCTTAGGGACCAGATGGCGCTGTGTGTAAGTCTGAAAATATAAAATCAAATCTTAATGCAGTTTGTTACCAATTGTTTGTAATAATAAGACTTTTTATTCATAAAATAAAACACATTATTATTATAGACCGGGTGTACCGGGTTTTGTTAATTGTTATGAAAACAAAACCCGGTTTACAAATTAAGCCCCGCGTCCAGGGAATCTGGGGAGCGTCCGTCTCGAAACCCAGACTCAAGAGACAGTTGTGCACACAAATATCTTTGCTTTGATGGGAATCGAATCCCTACCCACGGTGGCTCGCAAACTGGATGAATTTGATGAAAGTGAAAGGCACATGTCATAAATTTTAATATTCAAGCAACTTCGATAATTCTATCAACAAACCCTTGAAGTCTTAACATAATATACCACGACAAGTGTTTTACTTTTACCTTTTAATTTAACATTAACAATTGAAAACAAACTTTAAAACTGCATCATAAAGTACAAAATGCGTTGATTCAGCAACTACAACACAAGTTTTCACGGTAGAATCATTAAAAAAACGACTGTATTTCTCAGAGTTAGAGTCGATTTTAGTATGTATTAGTATGTAAACATAGGCACATTATCTTATTCTGGAACCATTTCGTTATTGTTGACAGTGTAGTGTTGACGTGAGGTTTGCGAATTCCTAACACCCCTCATTTTTGTGTTGGTCAAATATTGAAACGATTTTACTGACTCTGGATTTAATCTTACTGATTTTAGGACTTCTGCATGTGAGTACTTTTCGATTTTTTTATTGAGTTAAGGGCATTAAAACGAATTGCCATACAAAAAAAAAATTGGAAGGTCAGAAGATGTCATATGTTCATGGTCAAAAAGGATGGGGACAAGGTATGAAAAATTCATACGTATTTTTATTTCCTTTTATTTTTTTTTCAGTTTTGACCAACCCTTTTTAGTGTCCCACTGCTGGGCACGGGTCTTCTCTCAACTATCTTACGAGTTGAAAGAGTTTAGGCCTTAGTTAGTTTAGTTTAGTTTAGTTTAGTTTACGCTGGCCAAGTGCGGGTTGGTGGATGTCACATATCCTCGAATAATTAGTTCTTAGACATGCCGGTTTCCTCACGATGTTTTCCTTCACCGATATTGAGCAGCGGAGATGAAACAATTCACACAAAGATGTGTAGGTGCGACCAATATTCGAACCCCCGATCTTATATTTCTAAGGCGAGGCTCTTACCGCTGCGCCAACGCTGCTCTGTAATTGAAGTATTATTTTATTTATATTTAATCGCTAAAAAGATAAATACTTTTTAGTTAAAAAGGTACCTAATACATAATTACTTTAAAAATATAATAAAATGTTCACTAGACTGTAAAATGGGTATTGTAAATCTTTTTAATTGGTAGATATACCTAGGTACTTAAAAATCGTTTATTTAGAAAAACACGACATACATATTTTTGAATTACGTAAGTACTTACCTACCCATTCAAAAATTAGAGAGCAGTGATGGCGCAGCGGTATCGGCCTCGACTTACGACAGGTCGCAGATTCGATCGCTGATAGTGCCCACACATCTCTGTCTTTTCATCGCCGCCGCTGCTAATATTAGTGAAGGAAAACATAGTGACGAAACCAGCATGTCTAAGAACTGATCATTCGAGGACAAGTACACGTCATCCCTTTTAGTGTCTCACAGCTGGGAGAAGTCTTCTCTCATCTATTTTAAGAGCTTAGGCCTTAATCCACACACGTTGTCCAAGTACGGGTGGTTTTATCGCGGTCTATTTTAGATTTTAGATCCCGATGTTTCAGTCTTTTCAGACTTCATGGTCATGGACTTTGAAATGTCGGAATCTCAAATCTAAAATATTCCGCGACAAAATCCGTTATAAAGTAGTTTTATTTCAATGTGTGATTTCTCGTAAATCTAAGAAAATACTAAGTTCAGTTGCAGTTTCGATCGAAACAGCCCTTTTCGTACTCTCGTAATTTTGACAACCGCTGCCAGATACGCTCGCGTCAAGTTCACGTCACGAGAACGCTTTAAATGGATATTGCAGCTAACCAATTTTATGAATACCATTTTGCACTATGACGAACACTTAATTTGAAACTGCACCGCAACTTGTTCGGCGCGTCAAGAAATTACGTGGATTAGTGCAAAGGTATTTAAAAACGTATTATAATTAGCCCGTCAGTAAAATTATAAAAAAAAATTTAGACACCTTTTTGGATGAGTCCAAATTTGACACGTATTTTTTTCGTAATAATAAAACAATATTAAGATATAACCTACGTCATATAGAGGTATGAAACTTGCCTAAGCGTGACGTCATTCGAGATTTCGCTCGGACGTATTGTAGTAATCTGTAATCACACAAAAAAAAAAGAAAATTACGCGTCCAATACTTTTCACTTATTCATCTGACAAACAAAAAAAATTGTCATCACCACCAGCTTGGGACCCATTACTTAATTTGTACTTGTACCAAAACCCAACCAAAACCAACTCAGAATTCAAGACAACTTAAATAATAATGTTTGTTAGTCAGTAATAATCGTGATTAAAAATTTTGGACGGCAAATACCTCAACCCACCCGTGACCATGAAGTCTGAAAAGACTGAAACGTCGGGATCTATAATCTAAAATATACAGCGATAAAATCCGTTATAAAGTAGTTTTATGTCATTGTCATTAACCCTATTGGGTTCTGTCATCCGTAAAAAAAAATTCAGTCAGCGTTTTAAGAACTCACAGCATTATTGCGATGGATCCGCCCATATAAATTGTGATATAAATATAACAATAGTAAACATGGAACAATTATGTTAACCATGTCAGTAAACTGTGGCAAAATAATTACAATCTCAATTGCAGTCATTAGTAGATTGACATCAAGAGTGCACTGACTCGGCACAATGTCGTGGGCCATGCCATGCGACATGTATTTTTTCATTTTATTCTTGAATAGGCTGGCGCTTGACTACTTACCTGATGTTTATTTTATTTATTGTTCTATATTGGGACATAAAACAGTTGCACATTAGAAAAAGTAAAATACACTTAAATTAGGTATTAATTAAGTAAACGTGTAACTCACACCAATGCCCGCGAATTATACCAATGTGCGACAAGATAGCAATGTTGCGTGCAAAATGCTTAGATATAGCAAACGAAGTGATAAGGTAAACGCTCTATATATTACATAACTATAAGAACATAATTATATATAATAATTTTAAATTATATGTTAAGCAATTATGTAGTCTACGATGGGATGCGCCAGCTCAATGTACCGATTCACTTGTGAGAATGACTTTCGGTGAGAAGGTGGCAGTGAAAGTAGGCTCCTTATGGTTGAAACCATAAAGGAGCAATAATTCAACCCACCCTCTGAAATGGTGTCACCAGACATCACACCGGAACACGGCAAGGCCGCTTGGCGGCGCGGCTTTGTCTGATGGGTGGTCACTAACCACGGCCGAAGCCTAGCACCAGTTAATTACCAGTAGACATAATTACCAGTTGATTGTCACCTGATTCAGATAAAAGGTGCACTCCCGCGGACGAAGGTGACTCAGTCCCCAAAACTAAATAAACTATTACTAACATTATAATTAAATGCATGCAATGCATAACATTTTAAGGTGCCACAGAAAAACCGGTAACACTTTGTCTTTGACTAGTTAAGTACTTACTATAATAAAAATAAAAATGAAAATACGCTTTATTTTTTTTTTGAGACGCGAGTCTACATAGAAATAGTCCAATTTCTTTTCCCACCGTGTAGTGAATGACTGGCAACTACTGAGAAACACTGCCAAAAAAACTCAGTAGGCTTTTTTCTTTTTTAAATGAAGTACTGATATCTATTACATTTTGTTCGTTTAGTGTGTTGAATTAGAGCGACTTAATTCCAAGCGTTTATATCCGTTAGATAGTCTGAAATTTTACATTACACTTTCTTATATAACGTGGATATATAAAATATATCAAAACAAAATTATTTCAATGGGGAAACTCGAAATGGAAACACATATCTAATATAATTAAAACAAACATTTATGCATTATGTAACGTTTAATGTGTATTTGTATCTTTCAACAAACTCTAAGTAATCAGAAACTTTTTTCTGAAAATCTATCGGGAAAAAATATAAGCTTGCTGCAAAGGCTGCTGTTGTTAGTCTTATAAATCGTTTGTCTTTGTCTGTCATCTTGACGTTTATACTAGTAAGAAAGAGACACAGTCCGTTTTAACTAAAGAGTCTTTTGATTGTCATCAATAAGACAGAAAACCTTTAACTTAGCACCAACTTACTTAACTTTTACTTGGGTCAGTACAGTGACTGACATCAGTTTATCACGTGACATATAGGTGAATGTCAATTCTATATTTTTCGTTATCGTTTCGCTATGCCACTTGTCTAGAGGCCTAGTTCTCAGTTTTGAATACATACTTGAAATGAGCGAGGTGTGACGCCCGGCAACCGCGGTCGCTACTGTCCTTATCGGGAACTTGTTATATGCTAATAGTCGGAGAAACTGCTTGTGCGTTTCAGAATTGCTATCACGTAATGTCTATCGAGTGGCGTTATGTATGTGACGTCACAGCTACATAAACTCTCTCAACTCTGCTTTCATCATCATCATCAGTCTGGGGACGTCTACAGCTGGACATAGGCCTCTCCTATAGAACGCCACAGCGATCAGTTGCCCTCCGTTAGTATCTATCGGCTTCCCGCAATTTTAATAATGTCATTAGTACACTTTGTAGTAGTTATCGGTCCTACCAGCCGAATAACAATCGAATAAAAACACTTGGAATTAAGTCGCTCTAATTCAACACACTGAACAAACAAAATGTAATAGATATAAAACGAGTACTTCATTTAAAAAAGAAAAAAAGCCTACTGAGTTTTTTGGCAGTGTTTCTCAGTAGTTGCCAGTCATTCACTGCACGGTAGGAAAAGAAATTGGACTATTTTTATGTAGACTCGCGTCTCAAAAAAAATAAAGTACATTTTGATTTTGAATTGTATATAGTCTAACTTACATCTCTAACCCGCACTTGATGAGCGTGTGGACTCTTCAAATTTTAATTAACGATTACAATTAGTCCGTCAAGAGAGTAACTATTAAGAAAACCTAATTAACTAGAAGTAAAAAGAAACAAAAGGTACAATTTTAATAATTTAGATGAATGATACTACAAATCGTGCCCATAAATACAACGTAATGATAGAGTTTCCACCGGTTAAAACTGCAAAAGAATTTGCATATAAAAATGTTTAGTGACGTTATAATGAAGATAGTATTATTTACGCATATCCGACTAAATATAAGATTTTACATAAAATATAAGAAAAAAAAAAGACTAATTCTAAATGTCTATCTTATAAACTAGATAAGGCGTCATAAAATTGCTCCGAATCGAGGCCTTGGGGAAATGTGCCCAGAAGGCTGGCAGCATTGAAATAAATAAACGACTAAATTAATATACTAATAACTAGCTGCCCCAGCGAACTTCGTACCGCGCAAAATTGTGAATCTAAACCATTCCCAGATCCCCTTGAACACACACAAAAAATTTCATCAAAATCGGTCCAGTCGTTTAGGAGGAGTTCAGTCACATACACACGCACACAAGAAATATATATATTAAGATATATACTATAATGATATACTAGATAATATAACAAGTTAAGTTAAGTTTGTATGGATGTCAAGATATTGTATGCAAGGATGAACGACACAGAGATAGATGTCTGGAATAGCCCATAGGCTACTTTTAATCTTAACACAGCTAGTATAATATAATCTTAGTGCATAAATCTATGCACCATAGTGCAACGGCCCCATTGGCTGCACTTTCTAGAACAGACCTAATAAGCTGGGTTATTGGAAAGTGAATGTCACGGGAATCAAAATGCCTTTGTAACTGTTCCAAATACCACATAGATTACGAATATCGAGTAAAATTTATATATTGAAGTCAGATTTAAAATAATATAGTCGGGAAGCAGATGGTGTTAAACGTGGATTTACTAGAGCATCTTATCTAGTGGACTTTAAATATTACAGTAGTAAAAAGAAAGAAACGATATATCATCTGTCATGCATGTAAAAAAAAATAGATTGTGTAACTTTCAAATTGTGAAAATTTAAGTTTATAATTTAGCTTCTTTTGGGAAATCCTTAATGGATTCCCCGCCCTGTTTTGGACGTGTAGTGGGCGCAGGGTGGGGGTATGTGGGACCCCAACTGGTTACTCGAACTAAAACCCCTCGGGTGTTCCTTCGCGCATCTTGGCCAGTGTGTCACGGGAGCCACGAATGACACAACCGCGAATCTCGTAGTAGGTAGGTAGTCCTTAAAACCCTTTGAAGTGATTCTAGGTGAAGTTATTCCTTTGTAAATCTGTAAATTACTTTTCTCTTTGCTTAATGCTCAAATCGTTTGATTATTGATATGCACAGTCGCACACATATCAGTACGCAATAAACTCAATGACCGTCATTTTGAGAAATTCGAGTAGGTATTATTACTTGACATTTTTTTTTAAATGGTGGGGCTCAATCTGCTGCCCTTTTTAAAAGCGATAAAATTTAGAGAAAGCATTCAACAGGATGCATGGCATCTTCCATTATATATTAAATCGAGGCGATTGTAGACTCCCCTACTATTAGGAGGAAAATTTTGTATGAAGTTTAACTGACGAAATAGTAGTCGGGAGCTTGTACCAACTTGATAAAAAGTTATTGATTTTACCTAAACACGAAGATACAAAGTGATCGCATTACAGAGTGTGAAAAATGAAATTCCCACAGTTGCAATAGAATATTCCCATTACATTGATAACTATGGGAATTTTCCCAGAGACTATTTGCTACATTGGATATAACGATTCGTTGTTAAAAGTGAATTAATTAAGCATCTTCGTGTATAAGACCAGCGAGAAACCTACTAATTAATGTAACTTGTAATCAATAAAATGATATTATAATCTCTATCTCCTCCATTGTCCGAAAAATAACAAAATTCGAATATTTATTGCATATAATATTCAACTAATTACCAGACGGCTTGAAGAAAGGTAAGTGTGGAGTTTTCAATAATCGCCGTAGCGGATTACGTTGGGTGGAATTGTTGGGCTTCTAAATTATCTATGGCTAGATTTGAAAACTCCAACAGCTCTCCCTACCGAAATCACTAAGGATATTTCAGCTATCAAATCTAGTTAATTTAGGAACCCAACACAAAGTTAATATTGAATCACCGAAAGATAAAAACCCCGAAACGATCAATCAATTGACCCAGTCATTGAAATGCCAATCTGACAGAAAATTTGCTGATGCAGGATTATCAGTTGAAGTTAACTGTGATTATTTCTCTATTTTATAAAATACGAAATTTGTTGATCATCCATAAATTGTAGCTAAAAGCATTTTGTCCATGAGCAAATTTAGGCGTTAGGTTTTAGTCAATGATTAAGCCCGTACTCATCATAACTTGTACCACATTTAAGACTCGTTATATCCAGATTGTCTTTAGAAAATTTCACTTTAGCACATTTACAATCAACAATTGGGGCATTAAAATTAAACCCGTGCGAATATTTTCGAAAATCTCTTTACACTGTAACACAGTGGGTAGGTACAACAAACTAACCGTTTTAGTGTTCCACTGTTGGACATCAGTGTTGTCTTAATTATATTTTTGACGAATTGAAAGAGTTTAGGCATTAAACAACACACACTGGCCAAATGCGGATTGGAATGATTAGTTCTTAGACATGCCGGTTTCCTCATGATGTTTTCTTTCACCGATATTACGCAACAGCGATGAAACAATTCAAACAAAGAAGACCACGTACACCAAAATATTTATAACCTCCAAGTCGACACTCGGCCATGCTGACCATTGTGCACAAACATGTGGCAATACAGAAATCATTATTTATTCCTATTTACACTCACGAGCCTTTTTGTTACTACACTTCAACCGTTTTTAGTGTCGCAATCCTGGGCATGGGTCATCTCTCAACTCTCAACTATCTTATGAGTTGAAAGTTTAGGCCTTAATCCACACACGCTGGCCAAGTACGAGTTAGGGGATATCGCATGTCCTCGACAGATTAGTTTTTAGACATGCCGGTTTCCTTACGATGTTTTCCTTCGCCGATATTGAGCAGCGGCGATGTAAAAAATCACACAAAGATGTGTGAACACGACTGCGAATTGAACCCGCGACGCTGCGCCACCGCTGCTTGACCCTTTGATATGTATATATAAATTTTATTAATGAGGCCGATATGTCTAACTTTCTATAAGCATGGCAAATAGTATAGGTAGTTCTGTTAAGTGTTGTAAAGCCATAGGTTTTGAAAGGCTCAAAAACAGATGAGAAATCGAAATTCATCCAAGCTATTCTCGTGTAACAACAAAAAAGGTTGGTGATTAAGAAAAACATAAGAACGTGGTGTTTAATCACTATCAAGAAAACTGAACTACTTTTTGAAAGTGAAAACATCTAAAAATATAGATGAATTCGTGACTAACGAAACACAGAGACACAAAGATGATGATTTTGACATACATTGAATGTCACTCGTGCGAAACAGAAACTAGGATACGTGGATAGCAAAAATATGAATGGTTAGCTTTAACGAGAATCTGATTATGTTCTTGAAATTCATGAAGCAAGAAATGCTTGGATTGATGACTTGATGCGTACAGATTGCGAAAAATTTACTGGTGACGAACTTAAATAATAACAATAATATAGTGGGACATTAACACACACGGTCACCTGATACCAAACTAAGCAGAGCTTGTACTATGGAAATCAGATAACTGGTAATATACTACATATAATACTTTTCTTTTGTAAATAAATACTTAAATATAGATAATTACACCCAGACACAAGACAAACAGACATATTTAAACGAATGTTTGTCTCGGGTGGGAATCGAACCCACGACCTGCGGGGTGAAAAGCAAGTATCTTACCGACCACGCCACCGGCTCGTCATAAATATGACTACGAAATATTGTTTTTGTGAATTTAAGTAGCATCTTTGATTATTTTATTATTACTATGGTATTGATTTTGGGCCACTTTTTTATTGTTACTTGAAACAGGAAAATAAAAAAGAATATTTTGTATAATTTGAGATCAACTAACAATAAACAAATAGTATGCAATAAGTACAAAAAAAAAAAAAATAGAAATAAGTCTCTAAATAATGAAAATAAATTTACTATGTCAAATAATTATATTGTAATAAGTGTGATTCATAAATATTTAAGCTTAACAAAAAACAAAATATAATGTTGTTCTTAAAATATATAAGTATAATAAAATAAAAGAGTTCAAAATTTTTAATACATATTAATATTATAATACTTCAAAACTTTTACATTTTTTTTTGTTTTTATAGAAACTCACTCAAACTCTTTCGTCATAACAAAAATGTTATTTAGTTACACTTTTAAAAAGAGATATCTAAAAGTAACACAGATTATGGAAACAAAAAACATTAAATTAAATTCTGTAACAACAATAAAGTAGGTAATCTCTGACCCAACACGTCGGAAACTGCGTGACAGAACAAAATATTGGAATATGGTATAGCTTGAAAAATCAATTTAACTTACTAATTCTATGGAAACAGTTTAATGAAATAAAAAAAGAAAAATAAAAAAAGAAAAGTAGTTTTATTTCTAAGTGTGATATTCGCGTAAATCTAAGACATTACTAAGAGTATAATGGTCAAATAACAACCTTTTAGTTCACTAGAGCTAGTTTAGATCTTTTGTAAGTGATCGTACGAATTAAGAGAGTTTAAGACTTTGAACACACGCAGGCCATGTGCGTGCTTGTTAGTGGATGTCACATTTAAGTGCTCAAAGTTTTATATCTAAGATCTTCCGGTTTTGTAATGATGTTGTCCTTTGGCAATATTGAGCAGTGACCACTGCTCAATATTGCCAAAGGAGTCACCAGTGACTCAATATGAAACAGTTCACATAGATAGAAAGGATAAGTTTAACCACTTCAAATCAAATTTCAATATGGCCGGTATAACATTTTATGTTTTTATTTAAATTATACGGTTTGATTAATATGCTATTTTTGAAGACAGACTAGCCGGCAAACTTTGAACCAATGTCTAGTACTAATACTACTATACTCTGTGGTACTGCGTATAATTCTTTCTCAGAACTCAAACTCTTTTTCAAAACTTAAATCAGGCAAAATGGTTCAGCCATTCTCGAATTTTCGTAAAAGAAATAAACGTCAATTTATTTTTGTTACAATATTTATTTTCATATCAAATATCACTTTACATAATAAAAAAAATTGTTTATTTTATAAATATTTTATATCTAAGATCATTCACTGGACATATTGATTTGAAAGAAGTAACTTCCCGAATTCACCAACATTAAAATTAAAGCTTTTTAAATCAACAAAATTGGGTCTAGTTTATAGTCTAGGACATTCAGTTTATTGACTTTTGTTAGGTAGATTCAACTAACTAGTTAACTGCAAGTAGTTTTGTTTGCCTACTTCTCACAACACGACAATTTTCTCTTAGGAGACAAATTAAAGTCATTACATTATAACTATTTACTACAAATAATTTCCTACGACTATTTACTACAACTGAATTAGAACTCTAACTCCAAGACTTTATGATAGACTTTTGAAATTGTGGAATACAGAAAAATATTTTCTCTTCTGACAGATTTTCAAACAACGTAACTATTCATTATTGTTTTGCAATTATATTTCCCACGTCATTTTCGAAGGTACCATTGAAAGTAATGGATGAAAGTGAAAATTGAAGAAAATCATCAACTGCTGCAAACGCACAACATTTTAACTCATTATCCTCTCCTAATCCATGATAAGCGTGACAGCAACGCTGGATATATTAAATGAAAATGAATGAAAATGAAAATATGCTTAATTTTTTTTGAGACTCGAGTCTACTTAAAAGTAGTTCAATTTCTTTTCCTACCGTGCAGTGAATGACTGGCAACTACTGAGAAACACTGCCAAAAAACTCAGTAGGCTTTTTTCTTTTTTAAATGAAGTACTTATATCTATTACATTTTGTTTGATTATTGTGTTGAATTAGAGCGACTTAATTCCAAGCGTTTTTATCCGTTAGATAGTCTGAAATTTTATAATAGGTACGCTTTCATACATAACGTAGATTTTATAATTATTTTAAATTTGTTAATAGTCATTGGAAGTTTATTGTAGAAACGTATACACTATTATAGAGCAAAAATGTATCTGCAAACACAAGTAAACTCTCAGAGTACGGTGAGTGAAGAGGTCGGGTTGGTCCGACGGCTTAACGTGATCTCCAAGACAGGGAGGTGTCACACAGCCAACTTTCTGACTACGGATTAGTGCTGGAAAATTAGAAAACTCCTAACCCTATTTTTTTTTCGGCGTGAGATTGGTACCCGCGACCTCGACAGCTAGAGTCGAACATGCTATCCTTACACTAATAAAGTAGTCAACAAACTTGTTAATTTTTACATTATTTACGTCTCAAATATTTTACTATTGAATTTGATAGCACGCAAACCCACACTATTAAAATTCATTTATTCAATGCAAAATAGATTAACTAATGCAATTGTTAATGAATTTGATTTCATACCAGGAATTATAACAACGACGTCTACAGTTTATAGACACATTTCACTCTTAACTAATGAAAATATGTTTTTATTTCAGATATCAACTAACTGCTATAACAATAAGACTTCTTGCTACTCAAGACTTGATCATTTTAAATTATATTAATCATAGCTGTCAACTATGGTTCTTTATGGGAACTGAAATCTAAAAGCAATTCTTGAAATACTAGATGAAACTTATACTGGTTCTCTTTCCTCTGATAAAAAACAAAATTGATATGGAGAAGAGGAATTAAGTAAAAAATTAAGATTAGAGAGACCAGAATACACTTGATATGTTTAATGAACACAAAACACTTAAATCAAGTACACTTTCGCAAAATAAAAAAGTATTCGAGAGAATTGTAATATATATTTCTACCTAAAATTTTGCAAAACAATTTTGTAGAAACCCGCAAATCTTATATAAAGATTGATAGAAGAAAGGAAAATCTCGTCACATCGTTGTCACATACTCTCTTCATGCAGAAAATAAACCATAAAATTTACTAGCGAAAGTAAAACAACAAGAACCAGAACATAAAGCTAAATAAAAGAAAGATAATGACATTATAACAACAAGTATTATCTTGTTAAAACATTGCCTGTCATTAAATAACACAATCATTTCAATAACTTAATTGAATGAAAGCAGAATTGATGGTTCAATCGATGTATCATCAGATTTGACAAAATTAATATTTGCGGTTGTATTCTCAAAAAATTCAACTATTATATCAGTAGATTTAAAAGAAACTACTTACAGAGAGAAATTAGACACAGCAAATGTAATTTGGCATGGAATGACCTTTACAAAGGTTATAAGCAATGATGGTGATGTTATGATTCGTAATAAAGAAATACTTTTACTTGAAGTGAAACATTGCAGCGACAATCGAAAGTGGTGCGAATGATCTGGACTGAATGATCGGTAAGCTGTGGACCAATGAATTCTACAGGTGAGTTTTTCTACACTAATTTTATTAAGTGTTTTTGTTTATTATTAAGATCCGAGGTATCAATCAAAGAAAAAAAATCTGATTTGCATAATGCACTACAATTGAACAAATCTAAGAAGTACCTTTTGGCGTTTCACTGATTTCTATTAAATTAGCTTTATAGAGGCGTAATTCACACTATTTTTATTAGCTGTAAAATAATTGAATTATGAAGCAATTTTTATTTTAACACAACATAAACAATTTTCATACAAAAAATAAAATTCTAAATGTACTTCGTTTAGAACTGTCAAACGGTACTTCTTAGATTTGATGGACTGTAATGCCGCCCGTTGCAAAAAATGTAATGATATTATTATACTTCACTGGTGTTGATTAATTGCATTTTTATTAGAATTAGATAGGGTATTAGGATTATTGAATTCTAAACATTAATCTGTGGGTAAATTGATTATGTCACTATACTGTTGCAAAATAATTGCAATTTAAAACAAGAAAAAATTAAATATTACGTTCGCTGTCAAAGCCTTGGCTTTAATTACTTGAATGAATAGTAAGAATTCGTAAGCCAAGTTTCTGTAATCAAAGATACGAAGTATTTACGGACGAAGAAAGTCCTTATTCAATTGAATCTTTTTTTTGGAGGGCTGAGTCACCTTCGTCCGTGGGTGTACACCTTTAATTGATTCCCCACACCTGGTCCCTGGGTGGTGCAAATCAGGTGACAATCAACTGGCGGTAGGCTTCTGCCGTGGTTAGTGACCACCCACCAGACAAAGCCGCACCGCTAAGTGGCCTTGCCGTGTTCCGGTGCGATGTCTGGTGACACCATACAGATAGGGTGGTTCAGAATTGTTTCTACCCTTAAGGAGGCTTATTCCACTGCTATCTTCTCACCGATAATCATTCGTAATCACGAGTGAATCGGTGTACTGGGCTGGCGCGTTCCATCGTGGACTACATCATCGCTAAACATCAGTCAAGTTGTAGTCAAGCGCCAGCCTATCGAACAAATAAAAAAAAAGTGGACTTTTAACTTTACGAAGTATGTAACTCTAATCCAAAGCTAACTATTTACAAAACCCGCATAAGTATATGAAATGTGACATTTAGTTTTTTCATTTAAAAAATCGTGACGTCCATCAATAACAATAATCTTCCAATCTCAATTATAACGACAGTTATTGGACAACAAACTCGTGATATCGATACAATCAGTACAACTTATAACAATTTACTAACAAAGATGAAATCATTGATGTTAACCAAAACGTGAGTTGGAAAATTAATTTCTGTTAGTAGGCCTCTATTTGTTTTTTTTTGGGAGGGTCAACGAATTAAAAGCTACGATTGAGGCCCTACAATGGATCAATTCGATACGATATTATGATTTTTTGGATACAGTTTTCACAGTGTATTAAACGTGAAATGTACTGAAAACGCTCTCAGACTAGGTAGAGTGACAACATTAGTAAAATGTACAACTAAATATATATTTATCATAACGGGCAATTAACACGCTCACCTTTAATTTTTTTTTAATTGCCCGTTATTATAAATATATATATTTAATAATGAAACGCGAAAATTTAAAACTGTATAAGTGTACAAATATAGCTGATTGTAGTAACGCAGTAGTAGAGTAGCCACCGAATCATGCTCAATGGCGTGTAGGAGATTCCTAGGTCCACCAGCAGTGGATTAAAATAGGCTGATGTTGTATTAGTAGTATTGTTCGATACAATACTAATCTAGCGATTAGCAGCTTTACTTAGCCGCTTAAACCGTGCACAGCAGTGCATATTCCGACATTAAATCGGGTACATTCATTTACTTTATTTTAATCATTTTCGTCTTTTTAGCGTAAAGTTACTTTTAGCCCTCTCCCTTTTTAACCTTTCCCTTTTTGTGAATTTGATAAAAACTGTGTACGTATTTATTACAAACTTCATAAAAAGGGGGAGGTATTCAATTCGACACTATGCTTTTTTCATGTTTGTTACCTGATATCTTTGTTAAACATGAACCGATTTCTATAATTTTTAATTTGCTTGTAATCTGTTGCTTTTCATGTGGAAGTATAATATGGTAGTATGTTTACGCTAAGTGCATGCGGCCTGCCGAAATTATAACAGGAATTGTCGTAAACGCATTACTCTAAGTACCTACATTTGAAGTCGGTTTTGTTTTTTTGTTGTTGTCTATTCAAGTCTTTTTTACTAGTCTCAAGAATCAGAATCAGAATCAGAATTTTATTTGCGAAATACGAGTATTATTTCAATAGGTGGTACATGAGAATTAGGGCGCCATGTTTTGTCTTGAGACATACAAATATTCTATACAGCTAAAATAAATATTACATTTGCAAAAAAAAATCATTATCAATTGATTCTAATACAATTATTATGATAACAATTACAAGTACACAAAGTATCTCCATCAGCCGTACCCTATAGATCATGTCGTCACCACAAATCATCCCTTTAGTGTCCTACTGCTGGACACGGGTCATCTCTCAACTATCTCAGTGTGTTAGTGGATGTCGAGGACTTGCTTCGAATATTTTAGTTCTTGTCCTCACCAGTCTCTCAGGTTATGATGATGAATTGAATCTTATTCTAACTAAAGCATTTATGACCTAGTACCTAATAATATTATTCTCACACACACAGCTCCATGTAGTCCCAAATTATGCAATTATATTTGCTTGTGTTATGTTAGAAACGGATATAATACAAAATTAACAATCATGCTCATCACACATAGATTTGCCCTGGGTGTCGAACCCACGACTTTCGGTTCAGCAGTCAGGGTCACTAACCACTACGTCACCAGGCCAGTCTAATATTAATAATATATTGTATTATATAAATTGTCAATAATATATTGACAATTTACATAATATTTATATCTTATATCTTTAAATGACCAATTCTTGTATATATTTGGAATCTCGGAATCGGCTCCAACGATTTTCATAAAATTTAGTATATGGGGGATTTCGGGGGCGATAAATAGATCTAGCTAGGAATCATTTTTAGAAAATGTCATTTAAAAAAAATTGGTTGCCTGTAAAGTCGGTATACGGGCGAAAGTTTTACGTGACAACGACTTTGAGTGGTAAAATAATTTTAATGTGAATATTCATTCGTATAGTAGGAAGAAGGATGAAATAATAGTAACAATTTAAAACATTTATTTATACAAAGAATTATATTTAAAACATTAATTTATACAAAGAATCTCGCTCTTAGGTGGGCTAACTGTGCTCGAGTGGAAGGGACGCGTGCCTTTCACTTTTTATGTCTGTCTCTCTCGCTCTTAGGCGGGCTAACCATGCCCGAGTGGAAGGGACGCGTGCCTCTCACTCGCTCTCATTGTGAGCGCATAACGTGAGCGGAGCGTAACGCAGTTTCTTGAAGTGTCACCCGGCAAACCAATTTATAAGACGTTGTCACGTCAAAAAAATACCGAGCAAAGCTCGGTCATCCAGATATTGAATATTTATATTTATATAAATTGTCAGTAATCTAATGGAAATTTGTAATAGGTACAATACTTAATTAATTCATTGAAATTGACTGACAAATATTTCTATACTAGAAATAGTAGTAGTGTCATGATTAATTTTAAGAACTCGATGTACCTTAAACAGTAACTATTAGTAGTATTAGTAAACTGAGAAATAAATGATTTGATTTGATTTTGATTTTATTACTGGTGTAGTTAAAGTTAGTATACTGAAGTACTTACTATTATGTTTAATAACAAGTGCTTATTCAAGTTAATATTCGTGCATCATCAAGCTTTCAGTTGACGTAGAAAGTTAAATATTTTATGCAGTTCGCGTTTTATGTCGCAAGATCTGATTCTTTACTGTCAACTAACTAGATTTCTACCTATTCTCCAATAGGCAATAATATAATACAGCCTTACGCTTGTATTACCTGAATGTGTAAGCAGAGTTGAATAACACCCACCTTTAATATATTGGGACATTAACACACACGGTCATCTGATCCCAAGCTAAGCAGAGCTTGTACTATGGATACCAGATAACTGGTAATATACTACATATTATAATCCTTTACTTTTTGTAAATATATACTTAAATATAGATAACTAGCGGACCCCACAGACGTCGTCCTGCCCGGTAAAGCAGTGCCATTTATAAAAATCGGTCAAGTGGTTTCGGAGGAGTGTTTTTAATTTTTCTCAGCGTAAAAACCATCCTCGTACTTCAAGGAATAGTCTAAAAAAAGAATTAGCGAAATCGATTTAGCCGTTCTCGAGTTGCGCTTACCAACACATTTTGTGATACATTTTTATATTAAAGAAGATTGCACCCAGACACAAGACAAACAGTCATCCAACAGGAATCGAACCCACGACCGACCTTTCGCTGGCTATGTTAAGGTCCCATACGTAATAAGGGGCGAGACTGCTTCCATTCATCGGGCATATTTCCAAACATCGAGCTGCAACTAATGGTTAAAAAGTTTTAATCCCATTACAGTTATATTGTAAGAATTGAAATAGGTACGTTTTACGCATATAGATAGGGATGTATCTGGGGGCTGAGTCACCTTCGTCCGTGGGTGTGCATCTTTAATTGAATCCCCATACGTGGTCACCAGGTGGTGCAAATCAGGTGACAATCAAGTGGTCGTAGGCCTATTTCAGGATAAAAAAAGATCTAACAAAGGTGTACAATACAATTTCTCTCTCGTATTCCAAACTGTTATATCTTTACTTTATTTGATCATCATCATCATCATTCCCCTTGCCTTTTTCCCATTTCTATTGGTGTCGGCTCCCAGTCTAACCTGATGCGGCTAGCTACCAGAATTATACGAGCGACTGCCATCAGACCTCGAAACCCGTAGGGAACCAGACGCCGAGATGATTAGACCAGGTGTCAGATTATATTGGCTTCTGACTACATGTAACAATTATCATAGGTGTGTTAAATGACAACCGCGACCGACGGTTTAACGTGCTCTCCGAGGCACGGAGGGTAGTCCCTCATTATTACTTTATTTGAGAGTGTAATAAAATGAATAAAAACTATTTCAATACGAGTTGCATTGTAAATAAATATTTAAATAGCATACAATGCCTTCTTTGCATGTCACATCAAACTGATTCTACACAATTTACATTTAAACGAACGACTCGCTTTCTACCTCAGTCAGCCAAGGTTTTTGTTATTGAAAGTATTTTATAAAAACCAGGAGCCCTTTGATGTAAATAGTTGAGGTTTTTGTTGGTGGGTAAAAACAATTTTCTCATTCGTTTTGTGTGATTGAAAACATTAGCTACTCATAATAGAGTTTTATTGCTTGCTAAGCTCGAACACCCGTTCGTACTAGTATTTTCTTAGATTTACGCGAATACCACACATTGAAATAAAATTATTATTATAAACTTTTACACTACCAACGTGACTCAGTCCCCAGTTTACCTAATCGGGTGTATGAAAATATATTATAGCATGCCTAGGTATTTCATATTTACGTAACAAGATTCTCTATCACAAATCGAACTATTAAACCAGTAGGATTATTATTACCTATTAACTACAACACGCAAATATTTTTAATCAATTTGTTTTAGTCAATTAAAATTGTTTATTTACTAAGACTCGATATCGCGTGTGATGATATGTATTACATCACTAATACTTACCTAGAAATATACTTTCAGATTTTTGTGTTACACGAAAATGTAATGCAAAAACTTGTGATTTGTGTAAAATAATCTACCTACACGCAAAGATGTTTAAGTCACTATGCACCATGATAAATGATCACCATCGACAGTTTAGAAGTCAACGGGCCTAGCTTACAAACAGGAACACAACCAAAAGTCATATACGTAGTGAATTCTGGGTTGAGGTAGTAGGTATACATATAAAACTAATTAATTAATAATTAGTAATAACTAGCAAACCGGCGAACTCCGTTTCGCCACCAGATGGCTTCGTTTTATGTAACATTTTCCCGCTTTTCTGTTGGAAATTTTCCTGAATTTTCTTTGCTATACACCTCACGGAGCCCAAGACCTTTCCAACGAATGCAAAACCGTGGAAATCGGTTCATGCGTTCTGGAGTTATAGCGTCAGGAAGGAAAACCCAAGTCGGGTTTTCCTTCCTGACGCTAAACGCGCTTTTTTTAAAGTAGATTTTAAATGTATTTTACATTAGACTTCTACACCACGCCATCTATTAAAATGTAGTGGAACTAGAACGTTAGGATAATTCATAAATGCGTTCATAGATGGCGCTGTTACAGTCAAGTTAGTTTGCCGATTTGACACTTGATGGATTTAGTGTAATCCACAGTGATGTTGTAAAATCTCACAGTTTTCAATATTTTAAAAAGATCAATATAACAATAATGAGACTTAAAAGATTTTTATGAATAAGACAGTCAGTATTTATAACCTAGCAATTATTTATTTATTTAAACAACCAGGAAACACTTAACTAATAGAATTAAAAAAGAAACCTAGATGCTTAATGTGTTTAACGTGTATCTGTATATCTCAACAAACTCAGAACTTTCTGAAGATCGGCAGGCTATCGGCAAAAATATTTAGCTCGCTGCAAAAGCTGTTGTAAGCCTTAGCCTGTGTACTTACTTACAGTGTAATTACTGATGTGGTTAAAAATCCGAAGCCAGAGAGGGCCACTAGTTATTTTTATAGATTAAACAGCAGCTTCGCCCACGTGTATATCGGTTATCGCGCTAAACCGTTCTAACCTCTTTTTGTGCATTCGGATAAAATCTGTCCTCGGGTCTCAAACTATCTCTACTAAATTTCATCTAAATCGGTACAGTAGTCTAGGCGTGAAAGTAAAAAAGGCAGGCAGACAGAATAAGTTACAGAAGTATAGGTCATTTTACTTTTGATTTCAAGATAGTAATAGAAAATACGAACCGACTACAATGTTTTATCAATAACTCAAAACCCACTCCACTGATTTTAATAAAATTTTAATAGGACCACCCTAAAAGTATATTCTTTGAAACAAAACAAAAAGAATGATCAAAATCGATTTATAATTGGCGGAATTATCGCTTAACATGCATACGAATAAAAACATACGTTCGAACTGTGTAGGGTTCTGTAGTAGAGGTGGTTTAGATCCGGACAGTCTCAAACATGTTAGTGAAGTACATTATCATATTAAATACGTGCCAGAGTAGTGTCGAGCTTGCTAGTACAAACTGAAAATCTTCTTTTTGAAGTCAGTTGATAATGAATATTGCATAGGAAATCCCGTTCCTCTAACAAACTTTCTTTATGAGTCATGGGTGTAGCTGGAAGCATTGGAAAGTGCTCGAACCTTACATTGAGCTACATGACAGAGAAAGAATCGGAATCATCGGTAACTAAAACTTTACATTCCGTATTGCGCTAAATGATTGTCTACTCTTTTTGGAGCGACATAATCCGCTGCTCTTCATTATCTTCGCTTTTCACTGTCCAGTGAAAAGCGAAGATCTTCCGGCCGTGCGAGGTATTATAGTCGAGGTTTTTAATTTTCATTTAAATGTGATTATTTCTTCGAACAAACGTGTTTGATAGACTAACTAAAAAAACTTGAAACCTGTGTTTTTGTATTTGGGTATAAGTTCGTGGCATCCTAGCGCGTAAAGGAGACGTTCAAAAAATGTATAGAGCCTGGGATTAAAATAATTGTAAATTTGAACAGCAATCTGAGTTACATAGGTTAATAGAGCATAATTAATTAAAATTTTTGGTGTATTTAAAATAATTTTACACCCCCCCGTTTTTTTTTAAATTGAAATTGAAAATAAGAATCCTTAATGCAATATTATGATTATTGCAATTGGCAACCCCATGGTCAAATGTCAATTGAGCAACCAAAAAAATCAAAATTATTTCGACGCTGTCAATCAAACTGATCAATGACAATGACATCATGACGTTTCCCGTAATTATATTTTTTTCCACGCGTTTTGTTATTACACTAATAAGATAACAAATATTTTTCGTCATAATTACATTAAGCTGCAGCTAGAATAATATTACAAGAGAAAAGTACTGTAACAGAATGCAATTGTTGACGTGATTGCAATATTTATACTGCTTAGGAAACGGATAATTAAAGGTAATGTGCGTTTTGTTTTTCTATTACATATTTTTTGATTTTTACAAAAATGGTTGCTCCTAAAATTCGTGTTTAGTTAAATTCTAACAGCTTATTAAATAAGCTTTCCAATGAGGTATATCACTTTGGTGTTCAAAATTCTAGCCCACTTTTGACCTCTCCTTTACTTGGTAAATAGCTGTATGTAGCTATATATCTAAGTAGAGTTTTCTGAATAAATCAATTTTAAAATAATATTGTTGTCTGAGGTTTGATATTTTGTGCTTAAGCTACTTTTGCTTGGTTGTATGAAATAAGCCGCGAGTCCAGTCCTATTCTTATTTGAAACGCATAATACATGTACACATGGCTGCCAGTCACGAAGAGTCCTTACAAGCCGATTCCCATCAGCTTTCCTTTAGGAAATGTTCAATATCACATGTAATTACTAATATATTATGTAACGCCTAAAAGGCCTTAATAGCAATCAAAATAATTATAGCATCAAGTGTAAGAACGATCGCTGACGGTAGTGAAGAGATATTATTTTCATAAGTAAGAACTTTTTTCCTCCGGCTGCCCTTTTAGTAGGGGAGCCGAAGATGCTAAATGTGTAGTTACTCTTGGTTCAAATCGCCTGATTGTTGATATTCACACTTATTAACATCTAATGTACTTATCATACATTATTCTGACGAATTCGAGTATTTTCACCAAACAAATATGTCTTAGAAATATTTTGATTGACTACTGTAAACTCCCGGCTCTATACACGAAGCTAAGATTTGGTGTAGGTATTCAACAGAGTGCAAGGTGTCCCCTATCTCTTAATCTGACGCGCTGGAGTAAATCCAAAAATTCCCTCTTCGGCTCCCCTACTATTTTTCACCCTTCGCCACTGATGGTTACACATCGAGCTATAATGTCCGTTATAATTTGATCTGGAATAGTATAGGACTTTCGTACAATATGAGGTCAGGTAGGCTTGGTTAAAAAAATCGATATATCGAAATATCGATATATTTTGTTTGAATAATCAATATATTAGTCGATTGTATTTTTTTCGATATATCGATTTTTGTTTTTTTTTGACGTGACAACGTCTTATAAATTGGTTTGCCGGGTGACACTTAAAGAAACTGCGTTACGCTCCGCTCACGTTATGCGTTCACAATGAGAGCGAGTGAGAGGCACGCGTCCCTTCCACTCGGGCATGGTTAGCCCGCCTAAGAGCGAGAGAGACAGACATAAAAAGTGAAAGGCACGCGTCCCTTCCACTCGAGCACAGTTAGCCCGCCTAAGAGCGAGATTCTTTGTATAAATTAATGTTTTAAATATAATTCTTTGTATAAATAAATTTTTTAAATTGTTACTATTATTTCATCCTTCTTCCTACTATACGAATGAATATTCACATTAAAATTATTTTACCACTCAAAGTCGTTGTCACGTAAAACTTTCGCCCGTATACCGACTTTACAGGCAACCAATTTTTTCCTGATATCGAATCCGATACATTTTTATCCGAATACATAATTAACACTGCTAAAGCTTCGACATCTTCGCATTGTGTATCCGACCAATTCAATCTACATATATTCAAAGGATAGGACTAAGACTTCTAAGGATAACCAAAATTATAATTTTCATGTAAACAGTGTTTTAGTATAGGGACTTCTAAACGAGTCATATTTTCACTGCAATATGTGGCCGGCAACTATTGGTGTCCCTCTCTTACTCACATGTTAGACAGGGACACCAATAGTTGCCGGCCATTTAATGCAGTGAAAATATGGGTCCGTTTAGAAGCCCCTTATAGGTAACCGTTGTTTGGGAAAAAATATTGATATATCGAAATATCGATATTTTACTGGCGATATGTATCGCTACATTCGAGAAATATCGATATGATATTTATCGATATATTTTTTCCATTTGCCCATCCCTAAGGTCAGGTTATATTGGTCAGTCTTCTCTTGTGAGTGATGAGAGATGGTAAGATTTGGAAAATAACAAATAATTATCATACTTAACATAACAAAACTGTTTCTATTAGCACAGATTAGATCACCTATACGCTATTACTAAATATTTGTCAATGCATCTTGGTTTTTGATGTCAGTTATTAATTAAATTGCAATATATTGCACATAACAAGGTTTATAACATAGTAGTGCTAAAATTATATTACTACAGTCCATCAAATCTAAGAGGTACCGTTTGACAGTTCTAAACGTAGTACATTTAGAATTTTATTTTTGTATGAAAATTGTTTATGTTGTGTTAACATAAAAATAGCTTCATAATTCAATTATTTTACAGGAAAGCTAATAAAAATAGTGTGAATTACGCCTCTATAAAGCTAATTTAATAGAAAACAGTGAAACGTCAAACGGTACTTCTTAGATTCGTTCAATTGTAGCACCTGTTTTCAACCGACTTCAAAAAGAAGGTGGTTCACAGTTCTACTGTGCACACGGATACACATTAAATTATACATTTCCAGTATACGCTGATCTCGCATTGTATAGGATTTCCTAACAACGAGAGGTCAGCTTATATTGGTTTCGTATAGCTCAATGTGAGCAGGTTCGAATCCCAGTCGTGCCCAAATCTTTGTGTGAATTGTTTCATGTGGGCTGCTCAATATCAGTAAAGGAAAACATCGTGAGCAAACCGGGATGTCTAAGAAGTAATCATTCGAGGACATGTGACATCCATCAACCCGCACTTAGTAAGCGTGTGTGGATTAAGGCCTAAACTCTCTCAACTCGTAAGATAGTTGAGAGAAGACCCGTGCCCAGCTGTGGTACACTAAAAGGGGTTGAAGTACAGATACATGCTTAAACATCAAGCTACATAATTGCTTACAACTAAGCAATTATGTAGTCTACGATGGAACGCGCCAACCCAGTATACCGATTCACTTGTGATTACGAATGATTATCGGCGAGAAGGTGGCAGTGAAATTAGCCTCCTTAAGGTTAATAACCTTAATGGAGCAACAATTCCGACCCACCCTCTCTGCATGGTGTCACCAGTAACTTCTATTATACCATAGATAATTAGATACGAGTACATAAGTATATTATTCTTCTATGAATAAACTAAGAAAATCTTAATAGCCGCATGGAGTTTAGAATTGTGCCTAATGAACGACAATAGGATTGCCCCGTATGGGACCTAAACGTACACGCCGAAATGTGGGTAATATTCTCCTCTGCCTACGTGTCAAGTTTTGCTTAATTTCATTGTTTACATTATTCTACAAAATTTACATAACAATTCTTAACCACATTTTTGACTATTTTCTTCTCAAGGGCGCGGAAACTTGTTTGTGCGTAAAGTTCACCCAATTTTAAACAGCAGTTTAACAATTTTACACCTCATTTTTCATCGTTATCTTTTCTATATCAGTGATAATCGTCTGGTTTATACGTTGGTGGGTTCAATGTTAGTGGAATGCACTGTGTTTTTAATGTCAAAGTAGGGGAAGTAGCACAATATACCGTTATGCATCTTCACCGGCCAGTCTATCGGTATACGCGGTCGTACTTACGCGTGTTGCAACGGTTTAATGATAGTTCACGTAATTGTTTAATCAGAGTATTAATTAACGGTAAGTTAACTTTTTACTGTTTGGTGCAACTCACCTATATTCGTGTTGCAGTTTGAATTAGGAATCAGATTTGTGTTTCTATTTTTTTTTAAATATTCCTGAATTTAGATATAATTTTTTATTTCTATATTTAATGTCATTTATGAATTCTGTGAAAAGATTTTATTTTAAGCCTAAATAGGTTTTATTAATGAGGCTTCATTGTATCTTTTTTGTGAAGATGAAATGAGGCAATTAGGTTGTTTCCTATAAGTCTTGGTTAAACCTGTTCTTGTTTCTTAGTAAGCATAACCAATGCAATGGTAATATATTGAGAAAGCTGAAGAATAAATACAACCTAAGTAGCTAATTTCTATACACACTTTAGATATATTAATATTTAAAAAATCTGTGTTAGTTACGATAATAACAGACGTGACCTACTATAAGCTTAAAACTATTCCGAATATTATGAATTAACAGTTACTCGGTCAAGACCGTAATCTTTCACGTATAATTTATACTTTTTACACCCATTGCTTACTTTTTTATCTATGTTAAAAAAATTACCTACATACCTTACGAAAGTATTCCATTTATGAATAAAAAAATAACTCTTTTTTGAAATTAGAACATGATGTACATTAATATGATGGTTAATGATAAGTAATATGATTTGAAAACAATTATAATGCTCATCAATTTCTTGCAAATTAATGATGTTACTTTGATTATGTAGCATGTTAATATGTCAATGTGAATATTATAAATAAATTAAATATCAATCGGATTTAGTCAAAAGAGGTCAAACCTTATTGCTAAATTAAAAAAATATATAATGAAGACAATGACAGTAACGCAAATTAAAAAAAAAACTTGTAAATATGTCAGTTTCTTTTTTTTTAGAAAAGTATTATAATACGGGAGAAGAGGCAGTATGGTCTGAATGATCTTTGGACTGTCCGCAAGGACGAATTAAAAAAAATAAAGTATTAATGCAATGCAAGTTAATCAGATGATCAAGTAATTGAGTAATATAACAATAAAATTAATTCATTTTGTCAATAGTTTAGCAAATATCATAATTATTCGAAGCCCTACATTTTGTAATACTTACTTATTACTGTAAGAATGGTTTTAAAATAATTTAATACATAATGAGGTAATATTTAATTTTGCCAGAGATATCACGTAATAACCCTTTAATGTCCCACTGCTGCACTGGTCTTCTCTCAACTATCTTAAGAGTTGAGAGAGACACATGCTGGCCAAATGCAGGTTGGTTGTCACGGTTAAGATTATATCAGTTCCCTCACGATGTTTTCCTTCAATGTTATAGAGCAGAGGTGATGACAAAAATCACATTACGATGTGTAGGCACTATACAGGATCGAACTCGCAGCCTACATTTCAAAGCTGAGTCTACAACCACTGCGCCTCTGCTACGTTACCAGCTGCTACATCTAATATGGGAAACTAGCTTTACGACCGCGGCTTCACTCGCGCGTATGTCGCAGTCGGATAATAACTATCCTTAGTCCTGACGCGGGTTAAACTATCTCCATACTAAATTTCATCCAAATCGGTTTAGTAGTTTCGGTGTGAAAGCGCGAAAGACAGACAGAGTTACTTTTGATTAAAATATTAGTAAGGATTTACGTACTTAGCAGTTTTAATTTTTTTTATATGTAAAACCAACAAATTCGGGACGATTTTCGTAAGCTGAAATAATCACCATGATTTTTAGCTAGGTCGACTAGTAGGTAGTAGTAAGTAATCACTACATAGTAGGTATAAAACAAAGTCGCTTTTTCTGTACCTATGTCCCTATGTATGCTTAGATCTTTAAAACTACGCAACGGATTTTGATGCGGTTTTTTTTAATAGATAGAGTGATTCTAGAGGAACGTTTATAAGTATAACATTGCACCAGTGCGAAGCTGGGGTGGGTCGCGTTATGAATAAAAATTAATCCAACTATCTATGTAATTGTAAAATAACAGTGTATTCTACAGATTTTTTGTAGATTGTTTAGTAAAACAGAGGTAACTCTTAGAAAATTTAATATGGAACTGGTGTTGCGCGCGTTTCCCTCTGCCGAGGTACATGAACAGTTTGTATGCATAAACTGTTCATGTTTTGTGTTTGTGTGTAGTTTTTATTTACGTGTGCATTTTTAAACACGCCTCGACTTTTACTATGTGGTCTGTATGAGCCTCACCTCCCCCAAAAACTAGCAGAAACAATTTAGTGCTAGAAGTTCCGTATAACACCTCCCGTGTCCGAGATGTATGTACCTAATTTGCCGCTTGTCTGTTTAAAATAAGACGAAATTCAAGGTTAATGTTTGAATAAAAACTATACAATTTCGCAATAAGATAAAAATGTGGGTCTCCTTATAATCTAATAAATAAAATTCTCGTGTCACAATGCTCGTTCCCGTACTCCTCCCAAGCGGCTTGACCGATGCTTATATGAAATTTTTATGCATATTCAGTAAGTCTGAGAATCGGCTACTATCTATTTTTCAAACCTCTAAGTGAAAAGGGGTATTCACCCAAAAAAAATTTAATTTTTTTTTGATAATTTTTTTTTTATTACGTGGCATTAAAAAATACGTAGAAGCCTAAATTTTCACCCTTCTATCACCAACCTCTAGTTATTTCTTAATAGCGAAATTAGTAATACGCGGTACGAAGTTCGCTGGGGTAGCTAGTACTCGTAT
Organism: Meganola albula; assembly: GCA_936450015.1. Classification (NCBI taxonomy): domain Eukaryota; kingdom Metazoa; phylum Arthropoda; class Insecta; order Lepidoptera; family Nolidae; genus Meganola; species Meganola albula. The sequence continues at coordinate 1,712,826 of OW388156.1, forward strand.
TAATATAGATAATCATGTTAAAAAATTTCTCTCTTCGCCGTTATTATTGTAAGTAAATAAAAAAAAAATGTCTTACAATAGTTAAATTATTATTGTAATATTGTTTTCAATATACGTTCTCAATTAGAAATGAAATGAAATGAAAATATGCTTTATTTTTTTTGGAGACGCGAGTCTACTTAAAAATAGTCCAATTTCTTTTCCTACCGTGCAGTGAATGACTGGCAACTACTGAGAAACACTGCCAAAAAACTCAGTAGGCATTTTTTCTTTTTTAAATGAAGTACTTATATCTATTACATTTTGTTTGTTTATTGTGTTGAATTAGAGCGACTTAATTCCAAGCGTTTTGATCCGTTAGATAGTCTGAAATTTTATAGAGTCTCTCGAATTGCATCGAATCATTGTAGTGTGTACATACTTTCACTCGGAGATGTTTGTACCATTTATTAGAGACAAATGTCGCTTCAGGTCATGGCTAATGGCTTGATACTTACCGAAGATTTTTGTTTTGTTTGTGTTTAAGGAAACACAATGTACTTTCACCTTTTTTTAACATCATTTGTGATCGTATTTCCTTATATTTCCGCGAATGTTGAGCCATTAACACTCATTATAAATAAATAATTAAAAATCATTTATTACGGACCGGAGTCCATAGTGTTAGTAACAATGATCTTACAAACTATGTTAGTATTAAGTAGATACATTGCTAATAAATAAATATTCTGGGACATTAACACACGGTCATCTGGTCCCAAGCTAAGCAGAGCTTGTGTTATGGAAACCAGATAACTGGTATATACTATACATATAATACTTTTCTTTTGTAAATATATACTTATAATATATATTTACACTCAGATTCAACACAAACACAAATGTTCATCACTAATGTTTGACCCGGGTGGGAATCGAACCCACGACCTGCGGCGTGAAACGCAAGTATCTTTTCGACCACGCCACCGGCCCGTCGATTATGATCTTATTACACTTATTATGAAGATCTCATAGTTAATTACTATAGAGATATGAGTATCAGATAATTATAGAGATGGGTGCAGGTCCAGTGCCTCATTATACTGTCCACATCCAATCTCCCCGCTACTGTCATCAGGGGGCTGTTGGAGGTATGCTTAACATTTTCTGATGATAGCCGAAAAGCTATCAACGTCAGCCTAGACATAACATCCCTGAGGCACTGCAGTAGCGCGACAGCCCCAACAGCGCCCTGAAGGCATTGTTAAATTGAGTACGCGATTAGTATTGCGATTACTATTTTTATGCCTACGTTTCAGATGCTATCCGTTAGATACTAATACAGTTGACGGCCACAGACGTTTGTAATACCAGGGGTGAAGCGTCGAAAAGGTCGCCAACGTTTACCAGCGTTTACTGAGCAATGTCCATGTTTGACACTGATGGGTCACAATTAGTCTACGTTATTTTTTCTTCTTCTTTTTAACTCTGTTTTCATTTGTTTTTTTTTCTCTCTTCACGTGTTTTTTTATAATTTGATACTGTGTGTTCTGTCTCTGTCAAATAAAAGATTCTTATTTCTATTTAAATATTCTTATTTAAATTCTTTCTTTCTGTCTTTCTTGCTTTCTTTCTTTCTTTCTTTCTTCTTTCTTTTAGATAACTTCACTTCAACCCTTTTTAGTGTCCCACTGCTGGGTGCCGGTCTTCTCTCAACTATCGTACAAGATGAGTGAGTTTAGGCCTTAATCCACACTCTGGCAAAGTGCTGTAAGTGGATCTCACATAAATTTGAATGGTTATTGAGCAGTGGCGAGGAAATTCTTACAAAAATAAAAATTGGCGAAACAAGGGATCAAACTCGCGTCCCTATATTTCAAAAGCGCTGATACCACTGCGCAACCGCTGCTCTGTTCTATTTGGCACTAGCTTCAGCCCGCGGGTCCCCATTTCACCCCGTTAAAGCTCGTTGACTTCTACGTGCCAAAGAAGTATCTTGACCCACCCAGGGGTTGAGGCTGTGCATTTATATTATGTCAGTCAGTCAGTTTCTTCTTTTGTACAACGTGAACCGCAAAGGCTATGCAATACTTGAAACCAGACATCTTTAGGTCATAATAACTAATGACGATGTGAAGTCAGAAATTAATTTGCATTATTTTTAAAACAAGTTTTGAATTTCGAAAAGGTTTCGCAAAAATTTCTTTAAGTGCAACCCTAATCAGCTGTTTTTATGAACTCTCTTTGACCTTATAAGTAGCACCTGTTATGTATACGTAGTAGGCAGGAACCTAAAACAATTACCTCTGATCGAGTATAGGGACGCACGTAAGCAGATTCCTTTTTGTCTTTGGAAAGTATCATCAATCCACGCATGCCATCGGTAGAAGAAAGGATCACACATTAAAAATTAATAACAAATAAATGAAAAATGGTGGTCTCTTTGAAAGTTAGAGTCGTCTAAGAAAAGAAATTGAAAAATAATGTTTTTATTTTTCCGTTCCCTCACTTCAACCCTTTTTAGTGTCCCACTGCTGGGCACGGGTCTTCTCTCTTATCTTACGAGTTGAGAGAGTTTAGGCCTTAATCTACACACGCTGGCCAAGTGCGGTTTTAGTGGATGTCACATGTCCTCGAATGATTAGTTTTTGGACATGCTGGTTTCCTCACGATGTTTTCCTTCACCGATATTGAGCAGCGGAGATGAAACAAATCACACAAAGATGTAAGGGCACGACCAGGATTCGAACCCGCGACCTTATTATTCTAAGGCGAGGCCACTACTGCTGCGCCACCGCTGCTATTGGTGATTCTATTTTATTAGTTGATTAGTTGATTTTTCAAAATTTAAACGTCACAATGCTTAGGGCTCAAATAACTTAGAATTTAAAGCATGATAAAGTCACCCTGTACATTTAGTTATAGAAGACATAAAGTACTTAGTCTCAAACTCAACCAAAGTACTGTTACCAAGTTAATTCTTTCTTTAACGTATTAATACGATTGATTTGTTTTAAACATCAAAAGATGTGTGCCAGTAACCATTAACGTACCGTTACTGACATACTTAGGTTAATGTTTTTTTCAATAAGGAAAGGACTGGCACTCTTTGTATTGTTTTAGAAAGGGAATCTTACTCATGGTTGTGTGTGCATGTAGATTGTATATAAGAGTACTTTTATTTTGGTTTTGATAAAAATCTGTGAGCTAATTCACGTAATTAAATAAATGCAGTTGCAGTTAAGTTTCGATCAAAACAGCCCTTCTCGTATTCTCGTAATCTTGACAACCGCTGTCAGATACGCTCGCGTCAAGTTCGCGTCACGAGAGCGCTTTAGCGTGTACCTATTAACCTTCTGTTTGTGTATTTTTGCGAAAATGTGCGACCCGCGTAAAAGAACACATAGCTGATGTAAAACATCAACGCAACGAAATTTGCAGTGTGTGAACATACTCAAAAAGGCTCCAACCATTACCATTTTCATTGATTTGATAAAACACAGGTACTTGTCAAAGAAAACCGGTTCCTACCAAGAATGATCCGCGGATCTATTGAAATTAAAAAACATTTTAATTTAATGGTTGGAATATACCACTAGCTTGGGACCCAATGCTTAATTTACTTGTACCAAAACCCAAGCAAAATCAACTCAGAATTCAAGACACTGTGAGCTCAGTTTGCTTAAATCGGAACGCAACTTAATATAATAATGTTTGTAGATAGTCAGTAATAATTGTGATTAAATAATTTTGTACGTCAAATACCTCAGTCCAACCGTGACCATGAAGTATGAAAAGACTTCAAACCGTCGGGATCTAAAATCAAAAGTCTAAAATAAACCGCGATAAAATCCGTCATAAAGTATTTTTATTTCAATAATATTCTATTTTAAACAACAATGATCTCTTTCAAAAATTATCATCAATCTGACCAGCTTGTTTTGCTGACTGTACAAACTGTCTTACAAGTACAAGCCGCTATTTGATAAAGATAACGATAATTTATTTTTGTAGAAACATGAGTGATAATACAAAGGTGTTAAAACGAAATAAGACCTGCATGTTTTGCCAGAAGTTGGGGTACAAAAATCATGCTTAGGCATACATGAAATTCCTTTAAAAATATCATTGAAAAATGTCATCATTAAGACCGAGGATCACACTTACTCTGTCTTTTTTCTCTCTTCTTTTTAACTGTTTTCATTTATGTTTTTCTCTCTCTCTTTTCATGTGTTTTTTTACTTGATTCCGTGTGTCCTGTCTCTGTCTTATATATGTATTTTCTTTCTGTCTTTCTTCAATCTAATATTTCAAATGCCAGGCCGATACCGCTGAATCACCGCTGTTTTAAGGAGTGGTTTTAGCATTTTCTAAATGCGCGTAAAAGCATTTTACTATTAAAAAAACAATAGTTATGTTTAGAATGATGTTATTTTGACTATAGTTAATTTGGTGTAAAGTTATAAATTGCTCCAAATTTGAAGGCGCGGCGATCAAGGAGTACCTAACTGACATAACCCTTATTATTATTATGACATATTATGTCCATATCGTAATTGGTAAGTGTAATCTGCCATACACTACAATAGAAGGCGTTCTCAACCCAGAAAATTACCCTAAAACATCCACTTACCAAACGTAGTACTTACGTCTTACTAAAATAACACTTTAGAACACTTCTTGTCAAACAACTCAGAACTCTATTTCCAGTTGGTAAGATATAAAATGGATTGCTCATTCATGTGTTTTGATGCATAAAGGGACATAGATTGGAAAGTATTTCCTATGGCCTAAGAATTGCAAGTAAATTATTGAGTATGTTCGTATTGTGTTACGTTCGTTTGACATGTCTGTCATTTTGTTAACTGATGGTTAAGCCATTTAACTGTAACGGTGACTGAACTAAAAGCGTACCTACTTACCATTGGCGAAGAATACATATAATAATAATATAGTGGGACATTAACACACACGGCCATCTGATCATAAACAAAGCAGAGCTTGTACTATGGAAACCAGATAACTGGTAATATACTACATATAATACTTTTCTATTGTAAATGCATACTTAAATATAGATAACTACCCACAGACTCAAGACAAACAGACATGTTCATCACACAAATGTCTGACTTAACACGATTAAATTGGTCAATTTAACGTACTTAATTAAATATAATGTAACGCCTAAAAAGCTGCTAAGCTGAAGTGGAATTGGGATGGCCATGTCTGTCGCATGACTAACGAGATGTGGGCAAAGGTAGTGACAGATTGGCACCCATACCCAGTTAGTAGACGTCGAGGTAGACCTAGACGAAGATGGCGAGACGAACTGGATGGCTTCTTAAGCAAGTGAATGAAAGAAGCTCAAGATCATGATGTCTGGAAGGTGTTAGAGGAGGCTTTTGCCCAGCATTGGTCAGGTCTGATAACAATAATAACGCCTAAAAGTTTTAAAATGCATCGAAAATGCCTTATACATACTTTTTAGAACGTTTGAAAGTCGGCATGTCATTTTTTTCTTATTTTTTTTTAAGTTTACACCCTTCGCCACATCGCCACTGGTTACACAGAAGTCCTAATTTTGATTTCCTCTGTGGAAATAAGTGAAGAAAGCAACATATCAATCAAAATAAGCACGAGTGTAACTTGAGCTTGTTCAGAAAGCTGTAAATCCGCTAGGTGCACCCTTTCGAACGTCTTATGCACCTTTGCCGCTGCGGTGCATAAGACATTTTAAGCCTTTTTCCCATTTCTATTAGCGTCGACTCCTTGTTGCGGTTAGATACTAGAATTAAACGAGCGACTGCTATAAGACGTCGAAACCCGTAGGGAACCATTAGCAAAGATGGTTAGACAAGGTGACAGATTATATTTGGCTTCTCATTTCCTTTAACGGTCGTCACAGATGATTCGTCAAAACATTAAGCTAACGGGCTAACACTAAGCTAATTAAGATTATAGCTATCGGGAAACAGAGATGCTAGTAGCGAATTTCACAACTGGCAGTTCGCACAATAAATGTGCAAGCAAAGCGCTTCGTGCGTACCCGTAGAATTTCCACCATAATCGGTAGCGCATAGCCGTACCGCTAACTGCACGATAACCGCATGATAGGTTGTCATAATTTGTGTGTTGTTGTGTGGCCGAAGGTACGGCTGACTATCTCACTGGCCGATTGAAAAATATATACACGAGTACTTTATACTTTTCCTCAACGTCTAATGAAAACGCACCGTAAAAAGAAACGAGAACGCGTGCCTGCGCGCACCAGTTATATCATTAACATAATAATTATGCGCAATATGAGGTTTAAGTTACAAGCGATTACATTATTCTCGAATCATCTGGAACGATCTAGAATAATTATTCTTCAGAAATATCAATATGTTAGTTTCCTGCATCAGGTTAGACTGTAATCAACCCTAAAACAAATGGGAAAATGACAAGGTAATGATTGCGATACCTGTCATTACTTCGGGCAGTGTTTTATTGAAATAATATTTCCGCGATATACTTATCACTTAGCCCTCAATGTGAATGCACTATATACTGTAATTAAATTGAATGTTACGGTCAAGAACTATAAATAGTTAGGTAGTAGCAGGGATGTGTGGAAGCGAAACTCATAGGTAATAATGGTACCTATGTCACATTTAGCCTTCATCTTAAAAAAAATACGCCTGTTAATTATGGATAGGTTAGCAAGCGAAATTTATCCATACATAACTGAGTATTAACGAATGAATGAACGAAACTGAATGGAGGAATGAATGATATAAAAATATTATTTGTATTTTTAGAGATGCTTTATTAATGGACATCCATCCAATAGTTAGTTAGTTAGTTAATCACGAATGAATCGGTATACTAAGCTGGCGCGTTCCATAGTTCCATGGACTACATCATTGCTTAACATCAGGCAAGTTGTAGTCAAGTGCCAGCCTATCGCAGAGTAAATAAAAAGTTGATTAATCACTTTAGAATCCTTAACCAATGAATATGTTATGTATGACTAAATCTTTCAACCCTATACTTCTGTCTTCTGTCTACACCTATCTTCATCACTTATCCTGTGTTAAGTGTGACTGCGATCGGGACTGACAGCTTAGGATTTACATTTTATTAGTCACTACAACCGGGACCAACAGCTAAACTCATTTCAAAACTAAAAAACTATTATTTTATGCGACCTTCCTCCTCTCTTCTACATTTTGGTGTGCCCGACAGGGTTACTACCCACTATTGATACCTAAAATTGTTAAACTGAACACCTTATTTAATTACCATTGTGGAACGCAATAAAGTATTGAATTGAATTGAATTGAAACACGAATATACACAAATATGGTCACATATTCAATTTTTCACTGCGTTTAGTGTCGTTTAACCTCGTAATGAGCCGATGAACCAATGAGCTACGTACTTTAACCCAAAACATCACTTCCAAACCTGTCCCAAGTAACGGTGAACCAGGAATTTAAAAAGTAAATATCCAGGTCACTGTTACACATAAGGAACTTCGCGGTCATGGCCGTACGTTCATTGAACCTCTGTTGTCCTTGTCTAATTGGGTACGAGTAACAGAAGATATAAACACCTGATTTTCTTATACAAATTCGACGTTTCTCTACAAAACGTACTATAAAGATGGATGTATGTTTGTCATAAACTCTTTCACATGGAAACTGCTAAGCTAATTCGGAAGTAAATTATTTTTATTCGTTCTATTTTTATATAGTTAAAACAGTCAACAGTCAACCGAGTAACTGAGAAGCGGTGGGGCAGCGGTACGGGGCTTACCTTAAAAATTTAACGTCGCGGATTCGATTCCCGGTCGTGCCCACACATCTTTGTGTGCATTGTTTTATCTCCACTGCTCAATATCGGTGAAGGAAAACATCGTGAGGAAACTGGCATGTCTAAGAACTAATCATTCGAGGTCATATGAAATCCACCAACCCGCACTTGGCCAGCGTGTGTGCAGATTAAGACCTAAACTCTCAACTCGTAAGATAGTTTAGAGAAGACCCATGCCCAGCAGTGGGACACTAAAAACGGGTGAAGTAAAATAGGCACATAAAGGAGAAGTATACACGCCATCACGCCATGTAAACGTTGACTCTGGTCAATAGTCCGATCTCCAAAATATTTAGTAGTTACTTACATGGGAAGGTTTCATAGCAGTAGGCAAAAAGTTGAATTCTTCAAAGCCTTTGTTTCCAAAAATACTTAATAGTAAGTCACAAACACCGAATCATTATTATTCTTTGTTGGATTGTGGATAATCCCACAAAACCACAACAATGCAATATGTAAAAATATTTTTATATTTAACATGAAGCGACTTACCATATTATGAAAACTACCAATTTTGTTAGGGATAATATCTTTGTCATCAATATCTTGTATTATTATTAATAATTATTGTGATGTTATAAAATCTAATATATTTAAGTATGTTTTTAGGGATGGCGATCTGAGATCGATTAATCGAAAAATCGATATGTAGTACTGAATCGATTCATTGGATCGATACATCGATACATCCCTTTAAAATCGACATTCGATTTTTTCTCCAGATCGTAGGTAAAATGACCCCCCACTTTGTAGGACACTCTCGTCTAAACACATTAAATATGGAAAAAATTGGTACTAAAAATAATTGCTATTATCAAAGTCCCTGGCTTTGCTGACTAAAGATCGTTAATATTCGTCTTGATTATAATAAAATTGATTAAAACTTACATTGTAATAGCAAATTTGAAAAAAAGATCGATTTTTTGGATATCGATCTTTTGATCTCGATTTTTTTGTGTATCGATTTATCAGGTCACGATTCGAATCGATTTTAAAATCGATCTTTTTTGAATAGAATCGCCATCTCTAATGTTTTTGACACGCCTCGTATTGATTCTGCCGTTACACACATTACTAAAGGGCCAGCCTTTGCCTGACGCATAGAATTAGTATTGCCATCATTTACGACATCATAGTTATCATCTAGGTCCTGTAGGACAGAATTTTATAAATAAATTCGACGCTTCAGTCTAGTAATCTATATTTTTATTGATTATTTTTCCTTTGTTACAGGTAACATTCGCGGCAAACATCATGACGAGGCGAAAAAGTGTGTTTTTAAAATGGACTTTAGTATTATTCGTTGTAGTGTTTTGTCCGTCAGTTTATTCGCGTCCTCAAGAATCTTCTGTCACTACCGTTAAAAGTGACCTTAGTGAGAAATCTACACAAGATCCTTTAAGGTATAGAAATAGACATAGTAGTTTTAGTATTCTTGAGTTTGTACCAGTAGTTATAAGTTTATTTAAGTCAACTGCAGGTAATGTATTTGAACATAGTTTTATACTCAGAAATACTAATATAACCACACAAAATGTTACACTCGATACCCCAAAAATAAATGGAACTAAAAATTCTAGACTTCATAGAACAGGGCGTCTTATTTACAGTATAACACGAGAAAACAAAAAGAAAAATAAACCAAAACCAGTAAAATTAAAAACTAATACTATCACTAAACACGATGAAAAGAAACCACTAATAAGGAAAGTTATTACTAGATGGAGAGACAAAACTAAATACGACGATCTAAATTCTTTTGAAAATACGTCCTTAGAAGATAATAAAGATAATTTTTCAAAGGATGTAACAAGTACTGAACATTCTGATGTAATTCATTCTAAACGTTATACCAAACCTCTAAATGAAGCGTATTATAATACGTATAATAAACCTAAGCCCCAGTATTCCGAGGAAACTCAAGTCCATTCAACTAATATTCAGGTAATAGATACTTACGGCCGACCGACCCGACCCCCATATTTTTTTACAAACATACCTACTCCCACTCCTGTTATAACTAACGTAGGTTATCCGCAGCCTTGGACTCCAAATATACGAAGAACTACTACTCAAAGATCAATTTATGCCACGAAACCGATAAAATACGAATACCACAATCATGTCAACAATAATTACGATGTTCATGAAGTAACCAGTGAAGAACCAAATTCTTACACTGAAAAGATTGTCATAAGACCAGAGGAGTATGGTCCATCCGCTGAAGATTGTCCCACAATATATTTAACTTTAAACAATACGTTCCAAGGCCAGGCTAAAGAAGCGTGCCCTGATTTAAATATTGCAGTCAATACCAATGTTATTAACAAAAACGTAGTTGTAGAATCAGAGGAAGAAACTGACTCCCTATTTCCTGGTGGTTTTGGTTTAGGTTTTGGGGATGATAATGATTCAAATGGATCAAAAGATGAAGATTATTTTGGATCAGATGAAAATGAAGGAAATGACGCTTCTGTCGAAGGAACAGAATTGGCCAATTACCATTCTGCTAACAGTGTAATACAGGCAGAATCCGATGAACCAGGGAACTACGCAGCAGGGACATCACAAAATTCGGCTATTAGTCTTCCAGGTCGTCCAGGGCATTCGGATGACGATATTTTCAGTTTTTCATCGTTAGTTGAGTTCTTTAGACCAGCATTTGACGCGTTGGGCTGGCTTGCAAGTATTAATCCTTTAAGTATTGGACTGTTTCCATTATTTTTAGCACCTCTAGGAATTTTATTTGCAGGATCAGGTTTTGCAGCATTGTTTGGTCCATGGTTTTTACCATATGCTAGGGAAGCGCCCAAAATCATCCATGTGTATAAACCTGATTGGTACTGGGATGATAATCTGAAGACATGGCATTGGCATTCCTTCCCAAATAACAGAAGAGTGATTCCTGAATTTGGAAGAGCAAGTGAGGAATCTAAAGATGATAAAAAAGATGTTATTCTGAAATTATTACCAAAATTAAAAACATTGGTTACAGATTTGACTCAAAAATTGAAAGAAAAGCAAAATTTAGTTACCTATGGCCGTAAAAGTAAAAGGAAAAAGAGATGAATTGGAGACAATTTAAGAAAATAATTTGGTTAAAAGAATTGTACTCTGTGATTCTTTTAGGTGCAAGTAATGATGATAATGTAATATAATATTTTCACACATACACCGCGCAATTGAGTCCCAAATTGAACAAATATGTTTGCTTGTGTGTATTAAGAATTTTTTTTGTAAATACATACATATAATAGATAAATTACACGCAAATACAGAAAAAAAACAATCATGCACATCACACAAAACTTTGTTCTGGGTGGGACCCACGACTTTCAGCTTAGCAGTCAGGGTCACTAACCACTACGACACCAGGCCTGTTAAAAGTTAAATTTAGTTACTTAGTTAAAACAAAAGTACCAACTCAGAGAAATCAACTTAAGGATTTAATGTCCCAAATATAAAAATTTTGTTAACTTCGATACTTATGGAAAGGTAAAAATCTTACAAAACTGCAATCACTCTAAATATATCTAAAAACTAAAAGCAGTGTTGGCAAAAATAATCAATTTTAGGTAAATTATTATTATTTCAAGTAAGTGGGTATTTCCTACAGCATTTCCTTGAGCTATGGCTTCACCGTTAAACCAAAAACGAATTATGAACAATAAACCGCTTTAAAAAATATTTTGTCTAGTTAAAAACTAAAGTATAATCTGTTTCCTAGCGTAAGTGTCGAAAGAAGCGCTTATTAATTACGTGAGGCGTTTTTGACGATTATTTCCCTCCGGTGAGATGTCGCGACATTTGGATCGACCCAGGACCCCAATTCTGGCACTTTAGACATTTATCTCTAATAGACAAATGTCGAAAAAGAGCCAGATTTGGGGCCGTGCTCCTCTATCCCTTATAGTCACGTGAGATTAATATTTTCTTTTCAAAAATACATAATTTTCTTCTATTTTAATACTAGTTTTGACTAGTTTTAAGAATATTGACTAAAATCTAATTTTCTCGCAATTCTACTTTGTTTGTAGAAAAAAAATATATGTCATAGTTGCTGAGACCCACTCTCTCCACCACGTGAGACTGTACGAGATTCGGTTAGACCCCTCACCCTCCTAAACACCTCATGTATTTAATGGGCGCTTTTAACAAATCGCTACGAAAATTTTATGGTCTTTTTCAACTATGTTCTTTTAACTTTTAGATATAAAACGAGGCGGAAGCTAGTATTGAAGCATCCTTGGGAAGTAATCTTACTTTTACTTACTTTACTTACAGCATAAACTTTTGTGAATTATAATAATAAGTTTATTTCATCTAAAATACAGTCTGATACGTACAATTCAATTATGTTGACAATACATACATAGTGACAGTTATTTGCATAAGCAATAATGGATGACAACATTTTTAGTAATAACATAGGCACACACGGCTATACAAGCTATATACATTTCCAGTATAGACTGATCTCGCATAGTAGGATAGAATTTTTGTACAACGAGAGATCAGTATAGGCCGACCGTTTAACTCGCGTATCAGCATCTGAGGTACAAAGTCATAAAACATTAATTAAATCTCATAAAGAACTATATAACCACAGATAAAAGTAATGTAAGACTATTCGTCACTAATATCCATATCGCTTGAATCATCATCACTGTCTGTGCAGCTTGAGGAGTCAGAATCTTGGCGTTAGGCGATACGCGAGTTAAACGGTCGGCCTATAGAAATGTGTAGCATGATGTGTAACCGTGTGTACAACACAATACATATATCCATACCTACCATTTAACGTTGTCTCTAAGAAATAGTTAAACTAGAAAAAACATGCTTTATACAGTATTATATTTTTTTATAAACTTTGGTTATATATTAACACAGCACATTTTTTAAGTGTTAATCTCGTTTACTTACTACTACTTTGCCTAATAATAATATTATATTGTGTATTATAATTATACTATTGTTATGATTAGATTTCGATTAAGTTGTTTTGTTTAAGTTAGAATGTAATTAATAATAATTAATTCTTATCGTGTAAATATTATTGTGTTAATACCTATTTATAAACCTTATAGTAAATTATTATATAACCAGTATTGGCTTTGTTGTTAGTTCGAAATCTAAAAACTGTATACCAATATAAATTAACATAATTATTAATTACAAAAGTAAAATATTTTTTGTTTTATTTTATGTATAAATTATACTTATTAGGCATTCCTTTTATAAGTAACGACGCTGCAATAATAGCTAAAACATGCCGTTTTCTTATCTATGACACTTTGAAATTGCATAACTGTGACATAACATAACAAGCTACTGTTAGCTGAGGATTTTTTTATGAAAACTTTGAAAAATAGTAAATAGAAAATATAGTACTATAGTTCCGTAATATATTGTCATCGGAAAATGCAGCGTAGGATACCCTGAGCCTTAAAATGATTGAGAAGTAGACGATGTTTGCAGGGTAGCAAGCAAGATCTAGAGGAGAGTCCAGCAAGATGGAAAGAACCCAGAGATAAAAGGGTTAACTACTACTAGTCTAAATATTTCTTGATAATAAAAGCAATTTAAGGAGAATTAAAATTAACTTTAGAACCAGTCCCTTTAACAACATTTTTTTTAATTTATGCATTAATAATTGAAAATGTTGTGTACAGGAAGGCAAAAAATTCTTAGATTAATATCGTTAATATTTTATTCCATAAACGACCTTTGAAGATCTAAGTAGTCGAGCGGTGTAAGCCGTCCGATTGGGCTACACTGTGCCCAGGAGATCACGGGTTTGATTCCCGCCCCGGACAATATTTGTGTAACAACAAAGATTTGTTTCGGTGTCTGGTTGGTTGAGAGACTACCCTCCGTGCCTTGAAAAGCACGTTAAGCCGTCGATCCCGGTTGTCATATAACACATCTATGACAATCGTTAAATGTAGTCAGAATCCAATATAATCTAACACTTGGTCTTACCAGCTCAGCTACTGGTTCCCTACGGGTTTCAAAGTCTGATGGTAGTCGCTCGTATAATTGTGGTAGCTAGTCGCATCAGGTTAGACTGGGAGCTGACCCCAAGAAATGGGAAAAAGGCAAGGGGCATGATGAATTTGTTTCCATAAAATTTTTACGTAAAAAAACAGAAATTAATTTAAGGAAACAGTTGAAAGATATTGATTGCGTAATTTGTATTAAATTGTATTTTTTAATTTATTTCAGGACCACCTTCACGACTTCAGCACAGCTAGTAACGACCATTCCAGAAACTTCTTCCCGTGATGTCAAATCTAAGGCGCCTATCCGAGAATCAATTGAAATGGTTGCTATTCAGCTGCTTGGCAAACCCAACACCACAGTCACAACCCCCATCGTATCTGACACTAGAATACCACCAAAGCTAAAAACACAAATAAAACACAAGATCAAAACTAGAAACGAAGATGGTGAATCAGATGAAAATGCACACAAAGGTGTCGCTGTTCCAGTAACAATGGAAGAATTAGACACTGAAAATAAAATAAATGAAGTGACAAATGAATCTTCCACTTCTAACGAAGGCATTTCTACTTGGATTTCCTTGAGCAATACTCTGAAAGAAAATATAACTACTGAAACACCTAAAACGGAGGAAAATAAGAAAGCTAAGCCGACATCTTCTAAAAATAAAGTTAAAAGGCCATCAAATAACAAACCTTCGAAGCGGCCTTTAATTGGCAGTACTAATAAAGCAGACCTTGTTGCTGGAGGATCAGCTATAAATGAAAATGTTTACAATAAAATAAAAGACACTGTTTTAACAAATGTTCAGAAAAATAAAAATACGTCCGCTCGTCCTTCTACGACATCATTAACTACAACTGAAGAAACCACAACTAGTAAAGGAACTGTAGCTCCTGAAACCGTCTTAGTAGAAACGATAACTACTAAACCAAAGAAAAAGAAAAATAAGAATAAAGTTAAAACCAGCACCACTGTTGTAACACCAATTATAAGTGATTCTGCTTTATTACCCACAGAAGCAAAAGAACAGGAAATAGAACTAGAAGTAAGTACACCACCTACTACAACAAAGAAACCGAAGAGAAGTTCAACTAGAAAGAAGAATAAGACTAAAAAACGCAAGACATCTACTGCTAAACCTAGCACAGAAGTGGCAATTTCAGAAGTAAAAGTGGCAAATAAAACCAAATCACATAAAACTTCGAAAAAACCAGCAGCCATTGAAACCGGCGCAATAACATCTCAAATTTACAATTACTTATCAAGAGAAGTCATGCCTTCAGTGGGAGTTGGTGTACTTGGTTTAGCAAGTTTAGTAGGCATAGCTGGATATTTCCTTTACCCATTCGCTACGCCAGTCCGAAGAACTTTTGAAGTGGACAAGAACGATGACATTTACAAAAATAACGCTGAAGAATATGCCAATGACGGTAACGGTCAGGCTGAAGAAGATATGTTAGGAACGGTATTAGCAGGGATGCCAGCTCATGCAAAACAAAAGCTTAACCCTTATGCTGCACAAACTACTCACGTTAATCGATACAGCCCTGTGAACAAAGACCAGGATGTCAGATACAGACCTGTAACACCAGGATATAATCCTAATTATAAAGTTCATTATGCTCAACAAAAGACAGGTATAGCTCACGCTGCAGTATATTCAAAACCAATAAACTACGGTCCCCAATATGAAACTAGACATGCTTACACTACAGAAGGAAAATATAACTTCGAAAAGCCACAAGCTCCAAATTATAGCTCATACACTGCCGTAGAGCCTATATACGCTGCACCGCAAACAGGACCTTCGGGATTATCTGGTTATGAAAACGAAAATACAAACTCTGTAGTCTATGGTGTTAAACCTTCATCAGAATCTGATTTCAAGCCTATATATACTTTTGAAGGTCAATCATTCAGTGATACTACTAACAATCCACCAACTTATCCACCTACCTCGATGTATTTGGGTACAAACAACGATCAAGAAAATAAAGACAATATCAAATATGAGGAAGACTCTGATGATAATCCTGAAGAATTCGATAATAAGTTTGTAGTTGGGAATGTACCAAAAGAACTAGCAGACTCTGCCACTCCAGCTGTGGTACCTGAACATGGGCCTAGACAATTAAGAAAAAAACGTTCGATTTCTAGTTCTTTAGAAGAATTGCTAGCAGAAAAGGAATCAAACAAAGAAATATTTATCAGCAATGAAATAGATGACGCTAATAATTTGAATAATATCAGAAATCTTGCACCAAACGATTTTGACCTAACTGTATTGCCTAAAGAAACCACTACAACATTTGCAGCTGATCCGAAAGATAGAAATGATCCTACAACTACCAAAATTGAAATAATTGAAAGTGTTTCAACAATTCCATTTGATAACAAAGAAAAATCTACTGATGAACCACCACCAACTGGAACAACAGTCAATACATTCAAAGTCTACGAAGTATTCCCAAGCAAAACAGGTGTAACAGAACGAAATAGTCCTATTATTACTTCTACTACATCCAAAATGGCAACCGAGACTACAACAGAATTGAAATCTGAAACAACATCAACAATGCCTACTCTGGCACCAATTTCAACAACAACAGTAAAATCTGTTAAAACAACAGAAAATCCGGATACTATAACGTACCCTCCTTTAAATCAACAGAATAGTTTCTTAGGTTTTCTTCAACGTTTAGTAGATTTTAAGTTCCGACTTGGTTTGGGTATATTACAAACTACAGTAGACGCTTTAAATAGATTTAAGAATGATACTATGCAAAAGGTAGCTGAAGCTTCACGACGTAATATAAAATATAAAAGATTATAAAACCTCTTTGACATAAATTCTCTCAATCACAAAAAATAAACTTAAGGAAAAATATTTTTATGACTTGAAACAAAAATATTTGATGATGTAATGTAAATCATACATCGTCACCTTAATTACTAGGATCGATGTTGATGAAATTTTGATAATCGCTAGGGTATACAAGTTTGTAAGAGGACACCACGTCTCGGCAACAGCATAGTGTAAGATACCTTCCTGCTAGGTGGAGTGAAGATCTGCGAAAAGATAGACCTTGAATGCGACAAGCAGGAGACAGAATTTGGTTACATTTAATGGGTAAGGCCTATGGCCAACAGTATAATATAATATGCAGTAGCCGTACTATGACATCGTAAAGTATAATATTGCAGTTGTTAGAAAGAGAAGTTGCTCTTCACATTGTATAGCGGCATCCCTCTTCCGCGGCTCCAACAATATTACTTTAAGCTGTTGTGGTACCTGGTTTATACAGAAATTAGGTCTAAAATAATGAATTGATGTATGATAATGAAGAAATTGAGAATTTTGATGCAATTAGGGTGATGGTGTAATATTTTTTTCAATTTTAACGCTATTCTTTTATAAAAATCGATCTACATTTCAATAAGCTTATTAAACAGTTATAAAATGTTAATGTAACAATTATACGCCGCCAAAATGAGTATTCCACGCATTTAAATAAAAATACTATCAGAAAATTAGATAATATTTAAAACTAGGTTTATGTTTATATTAAGTACAGAGAAGTTATATAATTCAAGAGTGGTTTACATAGAGCACGGAATATTACGCACACCTTAATTGAAAGTGACATTGTTAATAAACCGGTGCCAGTGACATTTTTCATAGAAGTAGTGATAGATGATCGAGTCATAGAATGGTGTTCACATGACCAAACTATTAAATATTTTCGTCAGTTGGCTTCAGTGACATTTTAAAATAATAATGTCATTTGCTTACATAAAATAGGATTTTACTCGCTATCCAAAGGTACTTAGTAAACTCATAATTTTTGTATGAAGTACAGCGCTTCCAGCGCCTTCTACCTAAACTAAAATTTCCTTCCTATTCCTAAACTTATGTACAGAATCTATATCCTCAGAAAACGTAAATTTCAATGCTCGATTGTTTAAAAATCACCAATCAATCATCGTTTAAAAGTCATTTGTCACACACACCATTCTGATTTATCATTAAGCAATAAAACACTCGGAATCCTGATTGTTGCATGGGAATATTAAAAATGTCATTATTAGTAGCGTGGTGCTTTGTGCTCTGTAAGTTTATATTTTCAGAATGCGGTCCTCGGATTACTGAGGGAAGCCTGCTGAATTTATATTGTGATAAACTAATATTTTGTAAGAACTATTATAAAATATTTATAAAGGATTACATATTTTAAATATCGCAATAGTAACACCATAAACAATAGCGTGGCTTAACGCCACAAATAAAAAATAAAAAAAACAGAACTAAGGTCTTTAGTAAATAAATAGATGCCTACGTAGTTTGTAATAGCCTCTAAGTTTATTACCACTCACTAACATCACGATATAAATTAATCGTAATAAAATTGTCACCCGTTTTATATAATAGATCTTTGTAAATATTAAAATAAAGACTTTTACTCATACAATTTTTTTAATTAGAACATATTTTTAACAACGCCATCTATGATTGAGCTGCGGAACTAAAAACTAGCTTGTAGCTCACATAACGTTTCGTCGTGACTGTGTTTACCCAGTTAATCAAAATGATTCAAGAGTTCACTCATAGATGGCGGTAACACTGACTCAAACAATATTTTAACTAGGTACTTTACGAATTAATTGCCCTTGTTTTATTTGTTCAACGATATTTTTACTTACATTCATAACGCTTTCGACTTTACTTGTCGTGTACTTACATGTAGGTAAGTAAGTACTCTGTAGTCAAGCGATATGGGTCAATATCAACAACGTGCTTTTTTTTTCAATTTTGGTGGCAAAATTTTTTCTTCAATTTTCGTGAAATGTAAGGACCTGGTATAAAAATAGAAATTCAAAGCTAAAATAATCTTCAAGAGGTCTAAGAATATCTCGATAACTTTTTGAGATATTTTAGTTTAAAGTGTAGTGTGGCCACCAAAATTGAAAATCGCCCACCAAAATTGAAAGTGCCCACCAAAATTGAAAATCAATGGCACCAAAATTGAATTTTTCTGTCAACTTCAATCTCACTAACAAAACTTCATGTAATGAATCTCACAAGTTTTTCGGGAATTATCAACTTTCATCTATAACTACTAATCTGTACTAACATTATAGAGAGAAAAGATTTGTATTTTTGTATGTAACGACTGGTGACAATACGGTCTTTACCATAAGGGCACACGAGGCTCGTGCCCAGGGCCCCCATTCTCAAGGGGCCCCGAAGGACTGACAATTTCTCTCACACATTTATTCTGAAAACTTTTTCGTCAGGCACATTACACTTTTTTCACAAATCAGTTTTAACTCAAAAAGAAATAAGGGAAAAAATTACAGTTAGAGAAACAAATAAGCCGAGGGATTATTCAGTCTCATCCCCGCAAGACAAAAGTACCTCTGAATATCACTAGGAAAAAGAGGTTACGTGTGATGAAAACGACAAACACACATTAGATGCGGAACCATCGACTTCAAGCTACTTATTACTAATAATAATAAAGCCTGTTCCGAACAGTTGTGACTGATAAAACTAAAAAACATATAAATTAAAAACTACACTAAATATACAAAATGTCTATGATTTCGGTGTGCCTTATGGCTAAGGCCTCCTCCAACCGTTGCCACTGCTTCCTGTCTGTCGTCACTCTTATCCAAAGAGGTTCTACGGTCAATTCAAGTCATCTTCCCATCTTCTTGTTTTGCTAACTGTCACCTCTTTGCTCCTTTCTTCCTTATAGCAGCGGAGCATATGTCTCGTCCACCTCCATTTGAGTTTGCTAATATGTTGCAGTATGTCTGTTAATTTGGTTTTGCGCCTGATACTTATAATTTTGTCCATTAGTTTTAAACCCAGCATGCTCCTTTCCATGGTTCTCTGGCATCTTGCTAGTTTTTTCCTATCGTGTTTTGTCAAAGCCCAGGTTTCACATCCTTAAGTGATACAGGGTATTATGCAGGTATCAAAGATCTTCTTCTTGATTTTTATGCCCAGTACCTTGTTTTTCATGACTTCTTTTAAGGCGCAATACTTTTATCATTCCGTCACAATTCTTTTATCTATTTCATTGGGCATTTGGTCAAGCTACTTACTTTGAATTAATAACTGCAAGTTTAGAGAATGTATGTGTCTCCTGACCCTGGTACTTACTGTGGTGACATTTTACCGGAAGAAGTCCGTGTTATTTGAATTCGAAAAGGGCCAAAGTCTTACTAAAATAAAAATAGTGACTTCTTCGAAACTTCTACAAGTTTTCTAGATTCAAATGGTAAAACGAGAACTAATACTTAAGTAAAATATTTTATTTGTTAATTGACGAATAAGGAGTCTTTAAAAAGAAAATGGCTCCTTTATTCACCACTAAATAAATCTGTATACTGTTATTGCTGCCGTCTATTTAATACCATTACTGGTTCTGGACATAATTGAAGTTCTCCTAATGGATATAAAGATTGGAAGCATATAAGTAGGTAACTTATTGATAGAGCATAAGAGCAGATTACAGCTCAGGGAATTTATGATGAATTATGTTGCAGCAATAAAAACTACTAGACGAACAGAAAATAACTACCCGTTGAAGGAATGTGCTTAAGAGGATTGTTGAAGTACCTAGTGAAATTGTTGGCTTCAAGAGGTCTTGCTATTCGTGGTGGTAATGAGAGATTAGGATCTAATAAATAATAAATGGTCCTACTTAGTAAAAAAATGTTATTATAATTCGCTTTTTTACTGTCCAAAAGGGAAAAACGCCACCAAAGCCACCAAAATTGAGCCACCAAAATTGGAACCAGACATAAAAAAAAACTTTAAAAATAAGGGATTTAAGTAACAATTAAATTATTATCACTGATTAAATGCATAACCCAAATCACTACGTATAACGTGTAGCTTACTGTTAAAATACTTTTAAATTAACAGCAAATCGATCCACCAAAATTGAACATTTCTTGTCCCCCGTGCCACCCAAGATGATATTTTCGTTTTTGGCGAGAAATCACAGCACTAATCACACACCTTTTACGCGCAAGTGCCGGCGCACGACTGAGAGATGTTAAATCATAAAACGCGATTGATCGCATACGTACGTAACTTCACGTTAAAGTAAGTTGAACAAGTGCCATCAAATTTTTGATATTTGCTTGGACAAAATTTGATTGAGTATCCAGTGCCTTTAAATTTAATTTTCTAATATGGTTTCATTGTTTTCAGATAATGTGTCTTATGCATATACTAACGAAATCGTTTATTTTGTATTGTATCTTAGATTGTGACTTAGGTGAGTGCAATTGTATCAAAAAATGGAACTGGGACAAGCCACCAAACTTGAATTTTCAGGCGATTCTTTTTTTCCTGATTACTTATACACACTTATAAAAAAAACATATGTGGCCCTAATTGCACCAAGTTACGTAGTTCACTACAAAAAAAAATCAAAAACATCCTATAATTTAACACCTCGATTCTCAACGTGGACACGTAAAATTTGCCGCGGGGATATTCACCCATATAAGCCGTCCGATTAGGCTATATGGTGCCCGAGAGGCCGCGGGTTCGATTCCTGTCCCAGACAATTTTCATGTTACAAAAATGATTTATTTAGGTGTCTGGTTGGTTGAGGACCTGCCTTCCGGTTTCCTCACGATGTTTCCCTTCATCAATATTGAGCAGCGGAGATGAAACGATTAACACAAAGATGTGTGGGCACGACCAGGATTCGAACCCGTGACCTTATATTTTTCTAAGGCGAGGCCCGTACCGCTGCGCCACCGCTGCTCCAATCGCAATCACCAAGAAATACTTGTCATTTAATTTATGCCATTTTACCTTCTTCTTTCCACCTTTCACCACTGGTACTTATTATACCTACAGACTTAAAGTTAGACCACTTTGACGGTAGGTACTTACTAAAGTATTACGAATCCCTGGTCAAGGCTAAATAGCAAAGCCTCGAGCATCGCCGCATAGTTGGTAGTCTTTCGGTCTTATATCGGATACACTTCGGAGAGTGTGCGTTGGAATTACACAATCTTATATCCCCATCCCCGTTCTCCCATCGGACAAGTACAGATACGGCTATGCGCCACCGTTATATGGTGGAAATTCCACGCACAAAGCGCTTTGCTTCCACTTTCATTGTGCGAACTGCCAAGTTGTGGAATTCGCTGCCGGCATCTATGTTTCCCGATAGCTATAATCTACCTGTCTTCAAGTCACAAGTGAATCGGTATTTACTGGGTAAGTGCGTTCCATCGTAGACTGCATCATTGCTTCACATCAGGCAAATAGGATAAAAAAGTACTATGTTTCAGTATTCAATGGCAAATTGTACGGAATTAACCCATCAGAATAAATTAACGGCTATTGTTCAGATAATTCTATGATTCGACCAAGAACCTACGTAAGCAGTAGGTACCATTGCTTTAATGTATGGCTGCAAATGCAAAGGAAGTGATTTTCTGACAAAAATATACACAGCGGGTTACCAATCAAGGGGCTTTTTTCTATGGGTTAAATGAAGTTTTAGCCCGTGAGCCAGAAGTATATCTTGTTTGTAATTTCCTCTGAAGCGATAACTTGTAAAATGCTTAAGATAGTATATATGCAGCTTAGTAAACGTCAGCTGCCGCTCCATGGGTGGGTCCGGACTACTGAATGTATGAAATTTAGCACAGAGATAAATTATTATCAGGAATAATAGATAGGCAACTTTTTATCTATTACAATGGTGAATCTGTACGCGGAAATTACTAAGCCAGTTAAAATACCCACCAATAAGTAAATTAAGCAACTGTTAAGAGCGTAATGTCCTTGGGATCCGCGGAAACAACAACAACGTTTTGCAGAGATATCGCCCACGACGTCGTCGTGGTACACGCCGCGCCCCGTTAAGATAGGCCTTCAGATGATTACGGTTCCAATTAGCAGAACTAGCTCTAATTTCTTCAAAAGTCATCGATGTCTAGACCTCCATAAAATATATTAAATTGTAATAAATCCAACATTCATTCTTCCACCTTTCTTCATTTTATGCCACTCTTATGTTTCTATATTCGATCTAAATCTGTCTAAATTCAAAATCTATATAAATAAAAATGAAACCCGTTATCCGTTGTCACGACATCACGCGTAAACGGCTGGACTGATTTCGCTAATTCTTTTTTTTTAATATTCCTTTAAGTACGAGGATGGTTCTTACGCAGAGAAAAATTAAAAAAAAGAAAATTTAGAAAGCGAAGAAGTGCCGAAAACCGGGTTAGATACCTATTATTTATTATTGGTTATATTCGGTAGGTCTGAGACCCGGTAGGTGGCACTGCTTTACCGGGCAGAACGACGTATGGCGGGTCCACTAGTTATTCATAATTATTCCAGATATCTTTCATTACCAGTCTCTCTACAACTCTCGATCTCATGTTGGTTATTATTATTTAATTTATAATTTTATTTTTTAATAACTTTGTGTTTTCACTGTTTTAAAAAACATTAAATTCAATTTTAAAGTAATTAATGTTTATTTCTACTGCATTTCTACCTACTCTTTATCTGCAAATCTAAGATAGGTACCTACTACCATTACCATCGATAAATAAGTCGATATGTAAGTTAAATCGAATAAAATCGTTAAAAGCGCCATTGAAACCATCCATGAACATCGCTCGTGTAATCCACATAATAATTATTGTGATATTAATTAATCGTTCGCGGTTAATGTACTATGACCATACAAAAGGGACTACTCGAGCGTACGCGAATGAACAAAATTTATTAGAAATTGTGGTCATCGTTTGTGACAGTTGTGTTGATAATATTTATTAATATTTTTTGCGGATTTTGGTTTGGAATACGAGATAGGAATTTTATTGTATTGTACACCTTTGTTAGACTGTTAGGGTTAGGGAAGAATGTGTCTAAAAACCGACTGATTGAAACAAAACTACTTTGAAATGGATTTTATCGCTGTATGTTTTAGATTTTAGATCCCGACGTTTTAGTCTTTTCAGAGTTCATGGTCACAGGTGGAATATACCACCAGCTTGGGACCCAGTGCTTAATTTATTAGTACCAAATCCCAAGCAAAATAACTTAGAATTCAAGACACTGTTAGCTCAGTTTGCTTAAATCGGAACGCAACTTAAATAATAATGTTTGTAGTAGTCAATAATAATTGGGATTAATATTTTTAGACGCCAAAAACCTCAGTCCACTTGTGACTATGAAGTCTGAAAAAACTTTGAAATGTTGGGATCTAAAATCTAAAATATACCGCGATAAAATCCGTTATAAAGTAGTTTTATCTCAATGTGTGTTATTCGCGTAAATCTAAGAAAATACTAAACTCGCTCTTAGCTCTTCGCTCGATATATTCAAAGGAAGAATAAAAGAACACTTTCTTAGTGACCACTGATAGGCAGACAAATCATTAGTATATATTCATTTTGTATATATTGTATAATATATCTAAGTACATAGTATGTAATGTTAGTATGTAGGTGTATGTATGTATTTAAAGTTTTTTTTTGTTGTGCACTTCTACCCTTTTTACAAGTTTTCTCTTCTAGAGGTTAGCTGGTAGAAAATTCATAATTGAATTAAGCTCGCCTGTGTACATTGTTGTTTCCTATTTATAATTGTACTAGCGGACCCGGCAGACGTCGTTCTGCCCGGTAGAGCAGTGCCATCTACCGGGTCTCAGACCTACCGAATATAATCAATAATAAATAATAGGTATCTAACCCGGTTTTCGGCACTTCTTCGCTTTCTAAATTTTCTTTTTTTTTAATTTTTCTCTGCGTAAGAACCATCCTCATACTTAAAGGAATATTTAAAAAAAAGAATTAGCGAAATCGGTCCAGCCGTTCACGCGTGACAACGGAAAACGGGTTTCATTTTTATATATATAGATATGTAAGTGTTTTGTGTACAATAAAGAATAAGAATAGAATAGAATAGAATAAACGAACGATTGTTTTGCTTTGTTTCACTTTAGAGAGCTGCAGTGGTATCGGTCTCGGCTGTGTAATATATTATGGTCTCGTATTCGCTTCCCAGTCATGCCTACATACCTTTTATAATAGTTTTCATTAGTGTGTTGTGTTGTATCAAATGTCCAATCATCTTTCCTCTTTTGTACTCTTTACCAGGTAACACGTTTCTTTTCTCCCCTACTCCCTTACACGCGACCCAATTTTAGCAGTATACTTCATTAGATCAACAAATTACGTGTTAAAATCTTTGAAAAAGTAAAGGGATGTATTGGAGGGTTGAAATGGGAGTCGTAACTGATTGTGTAACGTGGTATTGGGAGGGTTTATAACAGAAAAGCTATGGAGTCGCACTTTAAGAAGAGTTTCTCAAAGGCGTAGCCGTCTTCACGCGCGGCGCTGTCAATCCTGGGCCTGGCTGATTAACGTATGTTTAGATTATCTACACTAGCCCTTTGACATAAATTAGTTGTTATTTATCCACGATAAGAACTGATTACTAATTTTGAAGAGAAAATACCTTAATTCTACAGCTTGCTGTCCTAGATTTTTTTTTAATTCTTTATAGTAATAGAATGAACTTCGGCATTTACTGCAAAAATTACCTACTAATTAATCATTAAACCCAATATGCTTAAAGTAAACATTTTAAAAACTTTGTAGCAAATTTCCGTACTTAAAATCAATACTTATTTAACCAAAATGTTAAACTTAAATTTAAAAAAATGTCGCTTTCTTTATTATTTTCTAATTGAAAACATAAATATTTTTTAATTTTTAATTTAAACCAACGTCTCCATAGATCTCTTTATCATATATCAGCAAAAAATGTCACTATCATAAATCTATACTCGTCGATACATCTCGATGACGTCGCGGTTACGTCGCGGTCGTGTCGTCCTCGTGTCGTCCCCTCATCGTGTGGTACAATGAGAGTTATGAGCCGTGATGTAATGTTGCATAGATACTAACATAAACAGAGATATTTTATAGTTATCTTATATCTTCGATATCGTACTACGTTAACACATCTTTGTGTGAATTGTTGGCTGCTGCTCAATATCGATGAAGAAAAATGTTGTGAGGACACCGGCATATCTAAGAACTAATCGTTCGAGGACATATGACATCCATTAATCCGCATTTAATCAGTGTGTGTGGATAAAGGCCTTAACTCTCTCAACTCGTAAGACAGATAAGAGAAGACCCCAGTAGGATACTAAAAAGGTTTGAAATAAACTGCTTACTCTATTTTTGTCACTGATATCTGTTTTTAAAATGTCGTAAAGAAGTGAATCTAAATATATAAAAGAAGAACCTGACTGACTGACTGTCTGACTGACTGACATATCAACGCAGAGCCCGAACCGCTGGGTCTGGAGATTCCAAATTTGGCACATACGTTCCTTATGGCGTCTAGGGGTGCACTAAGAAAGGATTTATCAAAACTCATCCTTTAAGGGGGTGAAACGGGGTTCCAAAGTTTCTATGGAGAAAAACAAGATTAGTGAGATCAATTTCGCGGGCGAAGCCGCGGGTGGAAGCTAGTAAAACATATTTAAGCTATTGTCATTGCATTGTATGACCGGGACAACAATAGAAGTAAATAAAGTATATTTTAAATTATAGTTTAATAATAATAAAATTAATATTTAAATGTATCTATTTTCTTTGTAAACTTAATCTTCGAGTCGAGTCTTAATCTATTCTATTTGGCATTTTTTATTTTATTTAAATTTGTGACATACATGTCACAGTATCTACGCACGAATACTCGTATAAACGTATGAGCCTGCCAGTAATCATGTTTAGGACGGTGTTGGAGCTAAAACAATATTTTTAAAATTGAGATACATTACATACATACAAGTGAAGCTAGTAAAATCATATTAAAAATGAATTGATGGATGTTTGAACTGTTAAAACTCGAGAACGACTTGGCTGATTTTGATTTGAAATTTTTGTACAGTTACAAAAGTGAGGAATACGTGATACGAAGTTCCTCGGGGTAGCTAGTAATTATTTTTCTTAATCTGAAATAGGCTTGCGTTTGACTACAACTTGCCTGATGTTAAGTAATGATATAGTCTACGAAGGAACGCGCCTACCCAATATTCTGATTCACTTGTAATTACGAATGAGTTTCGGTGAAAAAGTGGCAGTGAAATGAGCCTCCTTAAGATAAAAAAAACCTTAAAGGAACAGTAATTCCGACCCACCCTTTCTGCATGGTGTCACTTGACATCACACCGGAACACGGTGCGACAGCTTGGCGGTGCGGCTTTGTCTAGTGGGTGGTCAGTAATCACGGCCGAAGCCAGAAAGCCAGTTTAAAGAAATAAAAATCCAAAGAAGATTTAAAAGTGAAAATTAGGCGGTACAAAGTTCACCGGGGCAGTAATTTAACGGGCTGGTGCGCGGCGGCGTGGTCGATAAGATACAAACTTGCTTTCCACGTCGCAGGTCGTGGGTTCGATTCCCACCCGAGACAAAAATTAGAGATGAACATTTCGCACGCCCAGAAAAACACTGCATTATCTCGAAAAATCTCAAAATCGACTTTTTTGTACATTTGAATAGCCAAAAATTTTCCGCGCGTACCAATAATACAGGCGTATTTATAAGTAAAAAATGGCCAGTAGATGGCGTGCTAATACTCTATTGTTTGCGCCGCGCTGCTAGAGTCACACCGCGAACACGAATCTATTTCCAGTTACAACTTCTCGGCCACCTGAACAACCTGCGAATTCTTTACGCAAAAGTGCATTATTTCGTATTATTGCGGTGTTATTAATTAAAATTAAAATTTAACGTGAATTATTTAGTTATAATGCAGTGTTGGTGGTATTACTGGCTGTGATTAAACGACTTATTTGACACTATTTCGAAATAGCACCCTGTTTTTGGCGAAGGTATGTTTAATTTTTTGTATTATTCTAAAATGATTCCGTGTTGTTCCTAAAAGTTAAATATCTCTGAAATGATGCACTATTGTTGGTAGATATAAATTATGTTCTAATGTTGTTAAATAATCATATTAAACATTTTTTATACTCCAAATAATTGTAACTTACACATTAAATTAAAATAAACATTTACACTTTAAGTAGTTCTATAAATACAAAAAGATTGATATACTTTTTTGAAATAATGCAGTATTGTTGAATTAATTATATTTGTTATAGGTTTTTAGCAGATGATGAAAGGTCGTGGTCTCCAGTGGCTCCAAAAGGCGATGGAAACAGTATCAACCGCTGAGATGTCAGCAATTTTAGCATCAGCGGATCAAGAATTAAATAGGCAGGCAGAAAATACATCTATGGCAGTATCAACAGATGCGGCAACGGCGGTGACAACATCAGAAAAGCAGGTAGAAAATACATGTATGGCAGCTACGACTGATGAGGGCTCAGCGGTAATAGCAGCGTCCGGTCAAGTATCAGATAAACAGGTAACTGGTCTTATTTCATCTGAAAATAGTAATAGTAATAAAGAAGATAGATGATTCGGATACAGATCCTACTTTTTCTGTGCCTGTTAAGCAAAGATCTCGGCCTTCTGTAATCCCTAGAAGATCATCTTCTAAAAGCTGCACTTCATATCAAGCTCCAGCAGCTCAGATAGTTCATCTGAGGATGAATCAGATAGATCAAGTCCTTCTTCTCAAGAAGCTACTACCCTGACAAACACACCCTCTACTTCTTTTAGCATCGACACTGCTTCGTCAGAAAATGAAACCAAGTTAAGTCGAAAATGAAAACGTAAACCTGCTAACTGGAAATTCAAGATTGCTAAGACATTGCAGAATACAGGAAAAGCTTATGTTTCTTTGAGAAACCCTCTGGCGCTTGAAATAATATAATTAGTAAAAAGTCCCTTAGTTTTAAGTTTTGTGATGTTATGCGATATGCCATAAGTGCCATAAATACAGTCTACCTATTTAATTGTACTACTTAAGCTTTTAATTTTATTTATTACTGTTTTGTTTATATGATTTTAAACAATTTTTGTTTTAAATAAAAGTTTTTTTGTTTTTTTTTGTTCTTAAGTTACGAGTACCTACAGCCATTACGAAACCGTTTTATTATGTTGTATGTTTAAGATAATTTTGAGTGATTTTCAATACTTTCTTTATTTAAAATATATGTAACTACTGATTTCCATAACATTATGAATCTTATTTCATTATTAATTGTCCTATTCTTAATCATATATTTAATAAATCGTTGTTGTATGATGAATCTGAATGGAAAAACAGTAAAATAATAGTGCATTATTTCAGAATTCATCAGCAAAAGGCACATAACTCAAAATAATACTTTCTTTTTTCCTAATTTTTTTGGCTCAACAGGGGATTAAGTCAAAACATGCATAATTATGCTTAACAAAGGGATTTAAAATCGAATGAAGCATAAATTGGAGTTACGGATGGTATTTTTCATAAGTAATGCTTAAGACATTAGTGATAGCTGTGTAGTAGCTTGAGATAACGGTTTTTCGTCAATAGTGAAAAAAGAGATATTTTGAGATAGTGCAGTATTGATATGGGTGTGCGATTTGTGTTTGTGTCGAGTCTGGGTGTAAATATCTAGGTATTATAAGTATATATTTACAAAAGAAAAGTATTATATGTATAGTATAAACTAGTTATACGGGCCGGTGGCGTGGTCGGTAAGATACTTGCTTTTCACGTCGCAGGTCGTGGGTTCGATTCCCACCCGAGACAAACATTTCTTTAAATATGTCTGTTTGTCTTGTGTCTGGGTGTAATCATCTATATTTAAGTATATATTTACAAAAGAAAAGTATTATATATAGTGTATTACCAGATATCTGGTTTGCATAGTACAAGCTCTGCTTAGTTTGGGATCAGATGACCGTGTATGTTAATGTCCCACTATATTATTATTATTATTATTATCTGGTTTCTATAACACCATCTGCTTTGCTTGGGACCAGATGACCGTGTGTGTTGATGTCCCTGAATATTTATTTGTTTATTTATAATTATTAAAATAAAAATAGGATTTTACCATTCTCAACAGCATCGTTTTCTCTATTTTCATTATGGTCTGTGAACTTTTATTTAATTCCCTTTGGCAGCGTGTGATTCTTTCCTTTTGTTTGAATAGATTTATAACAATAATTGGGTTAAAATGGAGTGCTTTTGTTACTTGTCACTATTATTTGTAGTTTGGTTTGGGTATTTCAGTTAACGAGCATCGAATTAAGTATAGGGGAAGAATTTAATGATGCGAAATTTTTCGCAGTTCTTGTAAAATATTTATCCCTACAGTTTAACACAGACTGGCATTTAAAGTAACTTAGGAGCAGCGGTGGCGCAGCGGTACGGGCCTCGCCTTAGAAATGTAATTAAGTAAAAAGAATACGTATCCCATATTTTCAAATAATTTACAGTACGGACATAAAAGATAAAATAGTCATCTTTCCCAGTATCTACAACGGAATGCGCTTATCCAGTAAATTCCAATTCATTCCTGACTGTACGTATCCTATTCTACTGCTTGATAATTATTATAAATGCGAAATTTATTATTATTATTAATTATTAATTTTATTTTTAATTAATATATTTTTTTAAATTTTTTATTAATAATTTTTATTTTAGTATTGTCTTAGATTTACGCGAATATCACACATTGAAAAATTCTAAAATAAACCGCGATAAAATCCGTTAAAAAGTAGTTTTATTTCAAATTTTTATTTTAATTATTTTATTGTTATTTATGTTTGTTACTCTTTCACGCAAATATTATATATCTACTGGACAGATTTGGATGAAATTTGGCACAGAACTAGATTACAGTCTAAAATAGCACATAGGCTACTTATTATCCTAACATCAGCAGGGAGAAGCTGCGGATAAAAGCTTGTTTAATATACAAGCCTAAGAAGTTAAGCTTTTGCATCAAACTAGCTTTCATAATCAAAAGCAATTTACTTAAAAAGCTTCAACGACGGACATAACTGAAATGTGTTCCATCGTAAGCTGGAGTATAGGCATTGTGTAAGCTTTTTATGTCAGATACACTAGGAGCGAGCTTAAGGTGCTTTAAGCTACGCACGAGATTACAAGAAAGCTATAGGACTACCTTAAAAAAACAATTTGTATCAAATCACGAAATGTATACGAGTGAATCGGTATATTGGGCGAGCGCGTCCCGTCGTGGACTACATCATTGCTTATCATCAGGCAAGTTGTCAAGCGCAAGCCTATTTCAGAATTTTGGGGACTGAGTCACCTTCGTCCGTGGGTGTCCGTCTAGACCTTTAATTGAATCCCCACACGTGGTTGCCGAGTGGTGCAAATCAGGTGACAATAAACTGGTATGGTAGGCTTCGGCCGTGGTTAGTGACCACCCACCAGACAAAGCCGCACCGCCAAGCGGCCTTGCCGTGTTCCGGTGCGATGTATTGTGACACCATGCAAAAAGGGTGGGTCGGAATTGTTGCTCCATAAAGGTTTCTAACCTTCTAAAGGAGGCTCATTCCACTGCCACTTTCTCACCGATAATCAATCGTAATCACGAGTGAAGCAGTACACTAGGCTGGCGCGTTTCATCGTAGATTACATCATAGCTTAACATCAGGCAAGTTGTAGTCAAGCGCCAGCCTATCGAAGAATAAAAAAAAATAACTCAATTAATTATTTTTTAATTCCCATTTTATTTTCATTCGTAGAGAAATAAGTACCCTTTGTGCGTTTAACAATACCATGATAAAGTAATTTAAAAATGACAAAATAATATAAAATGACAATAAAATTATACGTTCAAAGAATTATTTTTGTAGAAGACCATATTTTTATTTCGGTAACAAAAGCTT
Organism: Meganola albula; assembly: GCA_936450015.1. Taxonomy (NCBI): domain Eukaryota; kingdom Metazoa; phylum Arthropoda; class Insecta; order Lepidoptera; family Nolidae; genus Meganola; species Meganola albula. The sequence goes on from OW388156.1 coordinate 1,744,518, forward strand.
TTTGAGGATTAGAACATTATTGTTAAAACGCCAGTCTTTTATACAATTTATGATGACAGCTTAGGGAAAATGTAGGTAGAATTTTTATATTCTGACTGGCTCTTTGGTACAATGGTTGAGTGTGCAACATCGATCACGGATTAAGAAAAATAGTACTCTACAGGTTTGATTCTGCTTTTATTGTACGAACAGGGCGTCTAGACAATACATAGCGAAGCGATAACGAAAGATAGAAAAGTACAAAATGTATGGGATTGACATAAGATTGTCACGTGATATTTCGAAGGTAGAGCAGCGGTAGCGCAGCAGTACGGGCCTCGCCTTAGATTTATAATGGCTTGTCTAAGAACTAATGATTCGAGGACATGTGACATCCATCAACCCGCACTTGGCCAGCGTGTGTGCATTAAGGCCTAAACTCTCTCAACTCGTAAAGATAGTTGAGAGAAGACCCGTTCCAAGCAGTGGGACACTAAAAAGGTCGAAGTGATGGTCAAGCGCAAGTAATAAGACGGTTCGGTAAACGGAGAAGCTATAGGTAATATGTCAGGAAGGTCTATTTATATCAACTTATTTATCCAAATTTTATTTTTGTTTTACTGCAACTTTGTTGCAAGTACTACCTACCAACCGGTCTATCATCTGTACTGTATTAATCTCAACTTTTGTTTATTATAGTGAACGACGTAGACTTAATACTTAGCATAATTATAAACCTTAGTGGCTTTCTTATGTTAAGTTACATAAATACAATGTTTTATAAGAATTTTTAAGTGATAATAAAGGAAAGAAAAAAAAAAGTTACACTGATAAGCAACTACCTCATCTATAGTTTAAACAGTAACGCCCAGATTACCTACTCTAGAACTACCTACACCAATATTAAACTGTTTTGGGGTTCTAGGGGATTTAGTAAGTAAAACTTAGATAAAGTTATTAGCTGCGCACACGACCTGAACGTCTTATGTTGGTTTCTTGATTCGTCAGCGGACGTCTGATTCGTACGGAGTCCAACAGTATATTATAAATCAGACAATACATTAGACTTAATCTTAAAGCTTTAAATAGACTTCATTTACTCAAATAGCTCTGCGGTGTCAAATGTCAGACTTGACAGTTGACACCGCAGATTCGGTCCAAACTCACAAATGACCGACAACACAAGGTTATTTTGTTTAAAATAAATATTGTGTCGGTTTTTCCAGTCATTATTGTTTTCTAAACTAGTATTAAGTGCGCCAACGTTTAACACTGCAACCAAAGATGGCGATTGGTAGCCATCTTTGTTTTGGTAACTATTAGTTAGTGCCTACTCATAATTCATATTACTATGAATGAGAATTAAGTTTCGAGTTACCATCGAGTTTACATAGTAAAATCGATCCGTCTAACACAAACTGACCCTTATCTCATCTGACATGTCTGTAAGTACCTTTCAAATTGCCCTTTTGGGAGTTGACCGATCACATGTCTCAATGTCAAACAGTTTAGCTTTGAAATTTCGCTTATTAATTGACTAATTACAAAGATGCTCCCAGGTAAATTTATAGTTTGCGTGTTCACATTGAGTTAATAGGCAATTTGTTACAATAATTTAAGGGTTTGGTTAGTATCAACGAAGCTATAAATTGTTTTAGTACAAAAAAAATAATGTAAATTAAACACAACGCGCATTGTCATCCAAACCAAAAGCAAACGTAAATCAGAGCTTGCAGAACTCCATGTTACAAAGATTCTTTCATCTATAGGCCGACCGTTTAACTCGCGTATCGCCTATCGCCAAGATTCTGTCTCCTCAAGCTGCACAGACAGTGATGATGATTCAAGCGATATGGATATTAGTGACGAATAGTCTTACATTACTTTTATCTGTGGTTAAAGAGTTCTTTAAGAGATTTAATTAATGTTTTATGACTTTGTACCTCAGATGGCGATACGCGAGTTATACGGTCGGCCTATACTTACAGAAATAACAACAACAGAAGAATAAGGAGAAACAGTAACAGAAATAAATAAAACAAATAATAACAATAACAGCAGTGAGCAGAAGCAACAGTGCTTTAATTCAAAATAACTTTGAAATAAAACATATGCTACAATGCTTCGTCATGTGAGTTTACATAGCGAAGCCATAACGAAAGATCAAAAAGAACAGAATGACAACGAATTGACATACACCAACTAAAAATGTCACGTGACAATATTATGTCAATCTTATATAATTTGTTCTTTTCGGTCTTTCGTTATCGCCTACTGCCCTTAGCACGAGTTGTCAATACTAAAATTACGAAAACAGTATTCGAATTCTATCATGTACCTGTCAAGTTAATAAGTTAAAATGCACATAAATCTATAAACTATTTCACCTATTCTGTTTCCAATCAATCTTATTCTATTTCTATTACGGGATCCAAGACAGTTTAGATGTTGCAGAGATTTCTAACCTTACATTATCTATTTAATAAACGTTTTGAACGAAAAAAATTAATATGAAAACGAATTTTGACTGGTTCGAGGTAGTATTCTAAAACTTTTTTAGTATTGACGAACTCGTATTAAGGGTACCACAAACAGCATAAAGCAAAATTGTTGGGACTGTAAAAGAGGGATGCCGCTATATAATGTGTAGAGCGACTTCTCTTTCGGACAACTGCAATAATAATAATACTTTAAGGTATGACTGCTGTTCTGATACAACGAGACACACTCTTAACTCTTAATGATTGCATATTATTATGTAAAATTTTCGTCTTAATTGTACATACCAGATGAATTCGGGGCTATGCTGTCAGTTAAATAAAATTACTCTAAGTTGATTTGTAGAACCTGATTAAATATGGATCATACACTAGTGTGCAAATTTTGATTTATTCATTAAGACTTGGCAAACTGAAATGCAGACCTCATCTCTATTTCATTTGTCTTTGCTCAATTAGAATTACCATTTTGCTTGGAACATGTCTCGAAGTTGACCGTGAGCTAAACTGCTTTTACGTTAATGTTCAGTGAATCATTTATAAGTAAGTAAGACAGCTAAGTTGCTAAAACCCACGGATTCACCCGCATTGAATTTATAACAAAGTTCAAGGCCAAGTGAAGTATTTATAGGCTAGCAGCATTTGAAAACTACGTCGACTTTTGCCATCCTTACTAGAATGTTTAAAAAGTAACATTTTAAACCAGCGCGTCCTATCTAATGCCTTGAACACTGATAGTGCTAGTCTACCAGCTCATTTATCTAATTTATATCTAAGCCGCGTCACCATCAAACGCACGCCCTCGCCCAAAAGCCTCGCGAGACTGTGTGGAAGTGCCTCGGGGCCATTCTGGCGCACTTTGGTTCCGCCGAGCGTACCTCGGCGTTGAGACTTCGGCTGTGGGTAAATGCGACATATCTTCTCAGCAGCTTAACGTAAGTAAGTGTACGTTGTTCAATGTGGACGCTAATTGACTGGCGAGCGCAAATTTTAGTGAGTCTCAGAATTCTGATGGTTCGGTTTGCCTCGCGAGGCTCGTGTCATGTCCGAGGCAGCGGCGCGAGTGAGCTCGCTTAGTGTAGACGCGACTAAAAGCAGAGTGTGTGGCTGGTATCCACAAACCACTAACATTTTTCTAATTACGTGTATAATATAGTTTTGAATGTATTATGTAAGGGGTAAGTATGGCTAGTTGAAGGCGTCTTTATAGCATTAAAATAACAAAAAAATAACAGTCAAACAAACAGATTTACTTTTACATCAATGTTATGATATAAGTAGGGATAGGTGCTGCGGCGGATTAGTTTTGGTAATCGGGCAACGACAGAATGAATATTTTATGCTTCTCTTTGAATCTAAGATGATTTATGAGTATAGCCTGCATTGACAATAATACTTGAGTAACCAAGCTTCTACTGAGAGTGTAGCCTATGTAGATACCTACATTTTATTATTTAAGGTTGCTTGCTATTTTGCGCATTTAGGTACTCAGAAAATGAAAAAAAATTGGAAACGGAATGCGGTTGCAAAAAATTCATCACCATGAAACCAATTAACAAACATCTTATTTCTCCTTAGCATGCTGTGTTCACATCGAGCAGGTTGTGCATTTCCATGAAACTCAGCTGTAACTAATGTATTTTTCCTATGTTACGTCCAGTTTTTTGAATTAATTAAACTGATGCTACCCGACATCGCACCGCAGCGCGCAGATTAATCTGGCGGATGGTCAAGGCAATACCTAGTTTTATGTCACCAGATTTGCACCATCCGGAGGCGTGTGGAGTTCAGATTGCAAGTGCACACTAACTTACGGTTTATTTTAGTGAAATCAACCTTAGTCTTTCTTTGCACATTGCAGACCTTCTAACATTGAAATACAGCTGTTGTTCTAGCTCAGTTTCTAGAATCAATGTGCAAACGTTTAGTTTTCGAGTGTTGTCTCCCGTCCAATATCTACTGAACGGTTGACCGATCGAATGTTTATGTGTTGTAGGACTAAGGCAAATGTAATGGGGGCTAAAGGTTTTCTTATGCATGATTTCAGGGCCGGGAAGATAAAATAAGGATTTCATTAGTTTCTGTATTAGTCTGACATTTTTTCGACATTTGTCTATTACAGCCTAGCCACGGGACACGGCGTCGAGCGACCCGTTTAGCGATTTCATTGTTCATTGCATATTTGCTTCAGCAGTGCCTAAAGATAAGTGAACACAAGTGGGCAATGAATTGAAAAGTCGCCATTCGCACCGCCCAATGCCGTGTCGCGTGGCCAGGCTGTTAGAGATAAATGTCTGAGGCGCGAAAATCGAGGCCCATTTGTCAAACAAAAATTGCGATTTTTTTTGTTTTTCAATTACAAATAGGGACAAGATAATAGGTCACTTTTGACATTTCATCAAAATTCAACAACGTAACCTTGTAACGGCGGGCAAAAAATAAGAACTGCACAATTGCTTAACTTTTTTCAATTACGTTTACATATTTATTGTAATAATGACCGATACGAGTAATTTTACGATTTGCTTTCACTAATAAACCATTCTAAACATAATAAACAATTTCTGATCTAAAGAACTGAACGTCGTTACAATGTTGCGTCAGTCAACCCTATTTCTTTTTAAACACTAGGGATGTTACTCTAAAAATCGAAAGCTGATAGGATTGTAAGTTGAATCGAATGCAATGATTACTTGTGAAGAAAAATCACCTTAAATTTATAACCACGTTGTGATTATAATAAAACCTAATTATACATATTTATTATTCTTTTAACTAACTATAAAAATACAAAAAAAATAACTAAATAGAAAGGTCATTGATGTTGGGTGCAATTTAGGTGGATGTTGCTGGCAACACCAGTGCCTGTCGATGACGCATGTCATGTCGCCATTACATGATGATGACGCAGTCTTTTGTTGTTGTGCGAAGTGACTGTGCATTTTTGGTGTGCTCTCTGTTATTTTCTTCTGATCCGGCTTTTTCATTTAACCTGATCTTACTGACTACGTTTACCTGGCTATAAATTGGACTCCGATTGCTTAACGATTATTAAACAAGAAAAACATTACAGTCTTACTATGTCGAAACGGGGGAAAACTCTAAACAGTCAATCTCGCGAACTAGTGCTGAAATTGTACAATTATTTTGGACGTGAATCAGTTAACGATGGGCCTCTTTTACCATTGAAACCACCGAGAGAACGCGTTGCCGAAGCATTGGGAATAGGGAAGAAGACAGTAACTCAAATTCTGAAAGAGAAATACGGACCATCAGGCTCAGAAGATAATACTTTACGTACACCGAAAAAACGAAAGAGGGACAAGAAAATTGTTGACGTTGATAATTTTGATGCTGCTGCAATTCGCAACCACATTTATGGATATTACTCGAGAAAAGAATATCCTACACGGGAAAAGCTATTGAGTTCGTTAAAAGGCGCAGGCTTATTTTTTGGAGGCAAATCGTCTCTATCAAAGGTTTTGAAATCGATTGGCTTTAGATTTAAAAAATCCGACAAGCGGAAAATCCTGCTAGAACGCTACGATATTATTTTGAAGAGAATATCATTCTTACGTCAGGTAAATAAAATTACGGATTGGGACAATGTCGTGTTTATTGACGAAACATGGTTGAATGCGAACCATACGGTTGCGCGGACATGGACCGATGATACAGCGGCCTCCACCTCAAAAGTTCCATCGGGAAAAGGAGCCCGACTTATTATATGTCACGCGGGATCAGCTTCTCAAGGTTTTATTCCAGACTGCCTCTTCGCATTCGCCTCTAAAACTACAACAGATTACCATGAGGAAATGAACTTTGATGTTTTTAAAGAGTGATTTGAGAAGCTGCTAGTCAGCTTAGAAAACCCTTCGAAAATTATAATGGACAATGCTCCGTATCATTCTGTACAAGTTGATAAACCACCAACTCAAGCAAATAAAAAGCAAGAAATTGTCTCGTGGCTGGTAAGAAATGGTGTGGAGGCAAGTCCAACTTTATTAAAAGTTGAGTTGTTAAATCTGGTAAAAGCAACTAAGCCGTCCAAGCTCCGCTATGTAATCGATGAACTAGCCCTAGAACATGGACACGAAGTTATTCGATTGCCTCCCTACCATTGCCAGTATAACGCCATCGAGCTTATTTGGGCACAAATAAAGGGTCATGCAGCGCGGAACAATACTGAACCACCCTTCAGTACTGCTAAAATGATGACTCTGCTACAAACTGCATGTGCAGAAGTCACTACAGAAGACTGGCGAAAAGTCGTGGAGAAGACAAAGAAAATAATTTTACAAGATTTTGAACGAGATGTGAGAATAGACAATATTATTGAAAATGAATTAATAATATCTCTGAGTGCTGACAGCAGTGATGAAGATAGCAGTTCCGATAGTTCAAGTGAATAAAAGCAATTTTTTTGTTAAATTACGTAGGTACTTGTCTTATTTTGCTCCTTTAATTTATGAAAGAAAAAATAATAATGGGACAGGGATTCGCATGGTCATTTTTAAATTTCACATATGTTTCAAGTCTGTATCGATTCATTCGATTCATTCATTTAATCGATGTTTTTAAGCAGGTCACCTCACTATGAATATAAAACTGACATCTGTCAAAAGTGACCTATTATCTTGTCCCATGTCTAAAGCGCGCAAATGTCGAAAAAATGTTTAACAAACGTTTATTAGAGATATATGTCTAGAGTGCGAGAATGGGTCCTGGAATCATGCCTATAGATTCATGTCTGAAAACCAAAATTATATTAAGTCTGTCTTGTAGATTCCTAAAAAAAATATTGGACATGTATTTTTAATAATAATAATATTTATTTATTTCAGACCATAGATCCATAGTACAACAGTTATTATTTTACATAGACAAAAGATGCTCTATGTGTTCGCACGCCTACATCTAGAGTGATATGGTGATAAGGTGATAACGACTGCTGTCGATGATAAAAGCAAGTACATCGCGCTATAAATGAGTAAGGATACAACTTTTTGCCGTGATATCTTGTTGGTACTTAATTGTAATAAATAACTACAATATGAAAAGTTCTGACGCGCACCTCTGCAAAAGCTAGCTATATAAAATAAATTATAGATACCTGTATAGTTGACTGTACACTATGAGATGACATCCATTTATTCATTATTTGGCTATCCAGGGAAGCAATTCTGGATCTTAGGATTGCATAAAGATCTGGTACACCTGCTAGAGCGAATATCCCCAATGCGCTGCAAAAGCCCCAACGTCACCCTGAAGGCGTTCTGTTCGTGCGAGTTCTGTGCATAAGCCCTTTTTTTTTAATTTTATGAATTTATTTAAAAATACTCAGATAAATCTCATTAAAGTTAAGGAGTGGGAGATTTTTACATAACAATCGCTAAAAACTACGCTGACGTCACGAGATACTGGTTTAATCTATCGCCTTAATTTTTTTGGATTACGTAAAAAGAAAACAGCTGCCGTATTATGAATGTTTAAAGAAATTAGGATTCGAGACGAAAAAGTTAAGAAAAGGACGCGGTTATATAATTCGTATATTCGCATCCCTTTTTTTCAATGGAATGACAATCGCTTACAATACTCTTAATGCGGCACCTTTTGTTCGTAATTGTTCGAAAGATTATATTAGTAGGTACATAACATATGTACTATTAGTACACAAGCAAGTCTAATCATTACGATAGACAGAAATAAACATATATTTGACTCAAACAGGACTCACACATTTAAATAAAAAACAAACAAAACAGCTAAAAAAAGTAAGAGTTGGTACTTGTGACCCATCAGTGTCAAACATGGACATTGTTCAGTCAACGCTGTGAGTACCTACCAGAGGCGACACACAGCACTGATTTTCAGCAATGTCCATATTCCCACAGTGAAACTCACTTCTTACAACAACCCTTTAAGTGTCCCACTGCTAGGCACGGGTCTTCTCTCAACTATCTTATGAGTTGAGCGAGTTTAGGCCTTAAGCCACACCCGTTGACCAAGTGCGGGTTGGTGGATGTCACATGTCCTTTAGATTAGTTCTTACGATGTTTTCCTTCACTGATATTGAGCAGCGGAGATGAAACAATTCACACAAAGATGTGTGCACGACCGGAAGTGGAACCCGCGACCTTATTTTTCTAAGTCGAGGCCCGTAACTCGCTGCCCCAGTGTAACGCCAGGCGCTAAAGTTACCGTTTACTTCCTACCTGTTACAATATATACTTTAACCTTTCAAATTCCACTTATCAAACGTCTTGAAGTCGGTTATCTCGGTGTGATCTGTCGAATTTGGTGTCAAATAGGCACTTGTGAAACGTCGGCAGCATACTAATTTGGTGAATTTGGTGCTTGTCAATTTTGATAGCTCAAGCCCTAAACGCAATGAGAATACAAATAAATGGTAACTAGTACTATGTAGGTGCTTATTTTGCTTGCGCTTGACTACAACCTGCCTGATGTTAAGCAATTATGTAGTCTACGATGGAACGCCATACAATATACCGATTCACTCGTGATTACGAATGATTTTTGGCGAAAAGTTGGCAGTGGAATGAGGCTCCTTAAGATTTAGAAACCATAAAGGAGCAACAATTCCGTCCCACCCTCTTAAATGGAGTCACCAGACATCGCACCAGAACCCGGATAGGCCGCTTGGCGGTGTAGTTTTGATCAGTAACCACGGCCGAAGTTATTACCAGTTGTTACCAGTTGTTTACAGCTGTTACCAGTTGTTACCAGTTGTTACCAGTTGTTACCAGTTGTAATCAGTTGTTACTAGTTGTACCAGTTGTTAGCAATTGTTGTCAGTTGTTACGAGTTGTTAGCAGTTGTGACAAGAGTTACCAGTTTACTGTCACCTGATTTGAACCACCCGGGACCACGTGTGGGTATCCAGACCAAAAGTGCCTGAAAAAGGTCTTGAGGTAAAAAAAAATACTTACATTTTGTAGCAGTGAATAGGGGATCCTGTATTCGATTCACGGCCTGTATTTAGTGACAGTGCTTAACAGAAAGTGCTATGTTTGATTCTCAGGAGTAAGTATGGAATTTTGTAACAGCCGGCGTACCGTGTAACACCTCGGGTCGCCGAGGACACGCCAGGAAGCCGTCGGCAATATCAAGAGACTGCTAGGATTCCAATTGGAGCTGCGCTAGCAATAGCGTCGGCGATAAAAAGGCGCACATAAGACAAGTTGCGGCAAATAGCCCGCTCTAAACTATCTATTCCTTTAGAATATTTATTACTCCATCACATAAGACGTCTTAACAAATCTGGATGGAATTCGGCATGTAGAATGCAGTAAAGGCGTTTTTGATAATGTTTGTGTCCGTGGGTAGAACACGTGTCGACCTTTTTTATTTTAATATGATAATAATTCTTTCAACATCTTATAATTTTCATTGCACATAATTATATTGCTACTGTTATCCTGTTGTTGCTAGCTACTCGAGCTCGTTAGCTTTCAAGCCTTCTCAATCATAGCAAATATTTCTCCCGAGTAAACTTATTGGTTCCCAAACAATTGAGACGAGCGCTAAAAGAAATAAAGCTATGTAATTGACTGTCCAGTCCTCAAATGAGGAAAATGTGAATGAAATTAGAAGGGCGTCCTTTTGTCTCTTTAGAAACCTTTGTGCAATTGAACGATGATAAGCTGTGACGTTTCGAATATTCGAGAATTCTGCTTCTTTGATTCTTGTTGAGCAATGTATCTAAGTTATTTTTGGGATCAGATGTTGTTGTTGTTGACAACATTGTGATCTTTCATTCTTCGTGTTCTTCTTGAAAAGTATTATTAACTGCTGTTAAGCTTCTGTCCGCTGGCCAAGTGCGGGTTGGCGGCTATCACATGTTCGCGAATGATTAGTTCTTAGACATGCTGGTTTTCTCACTATGATTTCCTTCAACGAATTTATGTGTGTGCACGACCGGGAATCAAACCCGCGGCCTTTTATTTCTAAGGCGAGGTCCGTAGGTACCGCTACGCCACCGCTGAACGAGTTATATTGCAAAGTATTATGCGATGTATTTTTTATCAAGATGTTTTTCATTTCTAATATTGGGCAGCGGCGATGAAAAAATTATATTTCATCCTCATTAAAATCTCCTTGAACTATAACCCGCTTAGAACCTCTTCAACGTTTACTATTATCGCAGCGGGGAAATATGGCATAAATAGAATCAACCATCATTTTAATAAAACCGCCTCAAGGACCCTTAGGATCTGTATCGTAGTGAAAAATAATTTTCCTTCACTCTACCGTGACATGGGGACGATTATGCGATCAAAGGATGCATAGCTACGGATATTAAAAGTGCCCGTACCATAATAGTTTAAGGTATAATAGGGGTAAGAGAAGCATTTAGGTTTTGATCGGTTTTTATACGATCGCGAAGGAAGTGTTATGTTTTTCGCGCGAATTTTGTATGAAAGTAGAAAGTAACATTTAAAAAATCTAAATTTTCTTTATTACCTACCACGTATCTCTCAAATAGCTAAATAGATTGCGACAAGTCATTAGATGTGACGCCGCAGGTCGTGAGTTTGATTCCCACCCGAGACAAACATTAGATAGGTAGTGATGAACATTTGTGTTTGTGTCGAGTCTGCGTGTAAATCTATATCTATACTTTTAATATTATAAATGCGAATGTAAGTTTGTTTGTTACGCTTTCACGCAAAAACTACTGAACCGATTTGGATGAAATTGGGTATGGAGGTAGTTTGAGACCCGAGAAAGGACATAGGATAGTTTTTATCCGACTGCGCAAAAAAAAGGTAATGTTTTGGCGCGATAACCGACATACACGCGGGCGAAGCCGCGGGTGGAATTATAAGTATATAACACCACTACCGATCACTCCACCGGCACGGCAAAAATAAAAAAAGCCGTTTCAAAAGGAAAGGCAGCCAATCCCACAACTTGGCATTAAAAACAAGCCGTTTTTAATGCGTTTCAGTGAGGTATTTGATTTTAAACTACAGTTGCTTGTTGAAAACGGCAATGTTACCTCAATTTGATGTTTTGATTTTACGACGTGTGATTTCTTTTCTAACTTAAAATAACATTTCCTAAAAATATTTTATTGAAATATGTAAAGGTATGCGATGGGATTGAAAATGGCGCCTCAATTAAATATGTAGTTACAAATACCACCCGCGGCTTTTCTCGCTTTATAAAAAAAAGGACTAAAAAAGAAAATTTAAAAAGAAAAATGCTTAAGAAAAAACAAAGAAAAAAGAAGAAAGAAAAAGAAAGAAGCTTTAGAAAGTAGCCTAGTATTCCAGACTATAATCTATGTCTGTGCTAAATTTCATCCAAATTCATCCAGCAGTTTTTGCGAGAAAGAGTCACATCCATACAAACTTTAGAATTTTTAAGAGGTACGACTATTGCGATTGGTGAGGTGTTATATATTTGCCCGTTGTAAAGAGATATTCGTAAAAATGGTAGGTACTAATTTGTGGGACGTTTAAAAGGAGATGTTTCTTGACCCTTTGAGTCTCTAACATTAGCAGACCAACGTATAGTAAACACACCACACTAAAACCCCTTGGAGTTCTGTGTGCCATCCATAATGCTGGGCTGCTTGATTTGCGCACGACATTCACCGAACAGCAAACTAGGTCTTATTAAATTTTGGTCACATATTATTTCCTCAGAGAGATAGGGAGACATTAGAGGCGCTTGAAATGTAGTGTTGGAGAAGGATGGAGAAGATCAGCTGGAACAGATATGGTAAAGAATGAAGGTGTATTAGAAAGAGTAAAAGAAAAAAAAAAGGCTGATAGCATCCTTAAGAAGGAAGATGGGCCATCTTATACGACATGACTCTTTCATAAATACCATCTTAGAGGGAAAGATAGAAGGAAAGCGTGGAAGAGGAATGCCAAGGACAAGCTACATGAACTAAATAAAGTAAAAGGTTAGTGTCATGTCGTATAGGGAAGTGAAAGAAGCTGCTCTAGACTGAGCCAAATGGAAAGAACTTCATCAGATGCACCGACAAGAGTGAACCTTAAATTAAAAGAGAGTTGACTGCTCAGTCAAAAGTAAATTCAGTTACAAAAGTACAATTTTACAAAGCAATAAAACTAGATTTTGATTCGCAAACTCCAAATTATTCTTGTATTATTTTCATCGTTTTAAGTCCCAAAATTTACATAATTCGCTTTAAAACGAGTAATATTACCAACATAATCGCACTTAAATAGGTACCTAATATACCACCCAGTCCATTACGTATTCCCAAGCGTTTTACTAAATAACATCAAAAGTGTAGTGTTGGTATTATATCGATACTTATTATAATCCGTGTTCCTATCGATGATTTTAACACGGTATAATTATATAATTATCAATATCAAGCGTTTTATTGAATAACATTTGCAATTTTTTTACATTCCATTAACATTTACAAAACAAACTAATTCATTGACGCATTATTTATTTATTTATTTATTGTTTAGGTTTATCAACAGTTGTTACAATATTAATAGCTTATGGTACATCCAAAGTATGTATAAATTCTAATTGCACAACTAATTAAAGATAAACACAGCATGCATTAGGTCTAGTCGTACTTATAAACTATGTATGTTAACAGAAAAGAATAAAAAAGACACCAAAACTAAAGACATACCTTTAAAACAAAATTAAAAAAAAATGCAATAGTTTCACCGCAATCAAAAGGCATCCGTAACAGTATCAGTCAGATGTCTACGGAAAGTACCAAGCTTCATTATATGAATATCCATTGACCCACTACAATCGTTTAGCTCTCTACAAAGTCTTGGGATTGGTGAATTATGTCCCAGTACCGTGCGGCGTATCGGAGGAACCAGTGGTGTTATTGGAGTACGGGGAATACGACGTGGCACTCGAAACATTAGCTTTGATATTAATTGAGGACTATCAACTTGATCATGGAGTAGTTTATACAAAAAAGTTAGGTCGATAAGGATTCTACGTTTTTGAAGTGATGACATTTTAAAAACAGCAAGTCTTTCTGCGTATGAGTATTTCTTAGGCAACCTTTCTGAATAAGAAAGGTGCCACAAGAACCTCTTTTGAATACGCTCCAGCCGAAGTATATGTACAGAGTAGTGTGGTCTCCAAACTATAGCGCAATACTCTAAAACACTGCGTACTAGTGAGTTGTATAAAGTTATTTTAGTACTTGACCTTCGAAAAACTTTTCCATTTCTGATTATAAAACCTAACATTGAAGACGCTTTCTTTACTATTGTATCAATATGCGGAACGAAAGTAAGTTTTCGGTCCAAAACCACACCAAGATCTTTAACGTTGTCAACTTCAGTTACTTTATTACCACCGATATGATATGTGGAATTAATATAAGAAAGTTTGCGAGTAAACTTTATGTGATAACATTTCTCGACGTTAAGATTCATACTATTGGAGATACACCATTCATGCAAACAGTTTGTCTTGCTGGAGTAGGTAAACATCGATGTCAGATTCTATTATACGAGAGATTTTAAGATCGTCAGCGAACAAAAAGGAATTTGAATTTTGAAAACATGTGGTTACATCGTTCACAAATATGTTAAAAAGAATTGGGCCAAGATGTGAGCCTTGTGGGACTCCTGATAGTATTTGAAATAAGTTAGATCGGAAACCATTCACTACAACAAAAGAAAATCTTTCACTTAAGTAGGACACCATCCAGTCCAATAACCTACCCGTTATACCGTAAGTAAAAAGTTTTTTTATAAGTATTGAGTGGGGCACTTTATCAAAGGCTTTACTGAAGTCACTATAAATGACGTCGACTTGTTTATGACTATCTACAGCATCCGTGAGAAATTCAGTAAAGGTTAACAAGTTTGTGGTTGTCGATCTACCACTAGTGAAGCCATGCTGATGTGCAGTTATATATTGTCTAAAGTGGTTTTGTATAAAGGGACAGATTACTGATTCAAATATTTTGGCCATGGTTGACAGAAGTGATATAGGTCTGTAATTATTAATTAAATTTTTATTACCAGATTTAAAGACAGGAACAACTTTTGCATACTTCCATTCTTTTGGAAAGACACCGGTTCTCAGGGATTCGTTATAAATATGGTATAGGGGCAAGACAAGATTGGGCGCGCATTTCTTCATAAAAACCGGTGGAATGCCGTCAGGACCCGCCCCTTTTGTTGTATCTATATTTTTAAGTTTTATAAGTATTGTCTCCTTATCTATCGTCAAATTAGCAAAACAAGAACTACTATTATTGACAGATTCTAAGTAAACTGATTTAAAATTATTGTTTGAAATGTCATTTGCAACCATATAAACCTTAGAAAATGTAGATGCAAACAGGTTACAGATATCAAATCCATTACATGTACTGTAGGATCCGTCGGTCATTATTCCTGGGTAAGAATTGCATCCATCTCTCTTGTTTTTTATAAAAGACCAAAAGTATTTCGGATTTTTACAGATACTGTCTTCAATTTCTTTCATATATTCATTATATACCTTATTAAAGCTAACCTTTCACACCGTTTACTGATCAGACGGAAAGCAATACGATCGAGAGGATTTTGATATTTTTTAAATCTTACGCGTAAGTTATTTTTTTCTCGGAGCATGGCAATAAGTGGTTTGTTGAACCAACATGGATATTTTCTATTTTTATATGTGCTGAAAGGAACTCTTCTTCTAATAATATCATTAAGAATGCCATAGAACATTGCTAACATGCTATTAACATCGGCACAGGTACTGAAAATAATTTCCCAGTTAACAGAGGATAATTCCTCATTAATAGCTTCATAATCAGCTCTGTAATAATTTAGTTTGCGATTATATAGATTGTGTGCAAGACCTGCGTGATCGATAAATGATAATTCAATTTCTAAAGGAGGATGCAGAGGGTCAATCGGTGTAAGTATTTCTTCGGAGCATGAAACATCGCAGTTAGGTAAATCGACCAACACCAAATCGAGAACTTTTTTATTGATATTGCTGATATAGTTACATTGCTTTAAATTAGCTGTGTGAGTGAAATCTATAAATTTTTGACATATAGCTGAATGATGACCTATTTCATCCTTATTCACTAAATTCCAATCAATGCTACTCAAATTGAAATCGCCGATTATACACTTGTAGCCTTGATAACTTTCATTCAATGAGTTACAACTTTCTATAAAAGTATCCAAAAGTTGATTTTGGACAGGAGGAGGAAGGTAAACCGCACATATAGCCAGTTCGTGAATTGATTTAGACTGTGAAATTTTTACAATAATCCATAAGTCTTCGCACTTGCTTTCCCAAGCAGCCGTCCGCCTTGCTTGTAAGTGTTTAGAAACGGCTATAAGTACGCCACCTCCCTCCTTATGGCCGTGGAAACCAGATGACTGTCTATCTCTCCTAAAAACATCATATCGGTCATCAAAAATTTCAGCGTTTAAAATGTTTTCATTTAACCAGGTTTCGGTTAATAAGATAATATCGTAGTTTATTATTGCCAGATTACGGAGAAATACATGTGTTTTAGTTCTCAAGCCGCGAGTATTTTGATAATATATGTTTAATGAATTGAATTTTAAGTTTTTATTTGCCATATTCATGCGCAGTGTATAGATTTTATTATTAGTTTAGGTAAGGCATTAGATTTGATCTTTATTTAGGTTGTTATTGCGATTTTTATTCAGTGAGGTAAGTTTTGTAGTCAAGATATCATCAATGTATTCATTATCATCATTCCCCATCAGACCTCGAAAACCGAGATGGTTAGACCAGGTGTCAGATTATATTGACTTCACACTATATGTAACGATTGTCATAGATGTGTTAAATAATAACAGGGACCGACGGCTTAACGTGCTCTCCGAGACACGAAGGGTAGTCCCTCAACCAACCAGACAGCGAAAGAAATCGTAGTTGTTACACAAATATTGTACGGGGCGGGAATCGAACCAGCGACCTCCCGGACCCAGTATTATACCGCTCGACTACCGAGATCGTCATTACATTATCACCAATGTATTAAAAAATAATAAGTTCAACTTTAATTGATAGTTAAACAAACCAAAAACCAATACCAATTAGTATCTTCGTAATCCTATAATGATTTTAATACAACACAATATCACAGTCATGTTGTTCAGAATTGAAGAAAGATGAAGGGGTACCTATTGTCGCCAAAATTTTGTGCGTTCTTCAGATATGAAAAAATGAAACGAGTTGTCAATATAAAAATCCTTACCGAATAGTAGGAAAAGGTAAAATGACCACAAATATTATCGACAGTCGATAGTCATAACTGACCACATCTCTATATTAAATAGGGAGTCAAAATGGTTCCTATAATGCCTTCATTGTGGCTTCATGATATTAAAATTTTGAATAAATTATTTTATGCTCAACTAAACGGAATTATAATTTCAATGGGTTAACAAGTTTCATTTAGTGTATTCGTGTCTATTTTACCGTGAAAATGATGAATGCGGTTTAATATGATGGGGAAATTAAAAGCGAAAGTAGGGAATATTAAAATGGTGTGAAAATGAACAATTATCGCAACAATCTATTGTGGCGTCACACGCCACTCAAGAGACATGACGTCACAGCAATCCTGAATCGCACAAGCAAAGTTTACAACGATTAGCATATATACAACTTCCCGTCAAGAACAGTCGGGGTACAACAGCGGTCGCCGGGCATCACACCTCACCCGGCTGGATGATCTTCCCTTTTCACTGGAGGGTCTTTACCACCCGATCCTTCACCAGTCATGACCCTGTCACCTCCACTTATATCAATAGCAGAAACGACAACCATTGGGGTAAACGAGTTCTTGAGTCGAGACCATGGATCGGCAAACGTAGTTAGGACGTCCTCAGACTAGGTGGAGTGACGATCTCTGTAAGGTAGGTAAGTGCTAGATAAGAGCAGCCGCAGATTGTGCTCAGTATACTTTGGGAGAAGTTAGCAGTGAACTAAAATAGGCTGATGATATTGATGATGATAATGACAACAATCTGAAATTATTTTGTTTTTTAGGAGTGCTTTCGAAACCCTCGGAGGGCCGGTGGCATGGTCGGTAAGATACTTGCTTTTCACGCTGCAGGTCGTGGGTGCGATGGGACCCGAAGCAGACATTTGGGTGATGAACACGTCTGTTTGTCATGAGTCTGGGTGTAATTATCTATATTCAAGTATGTATTAATAAAGGAGAAGTATTTTAAGTAGTATGTCACCAGTTATCTGGTTTCCATAGTACAAGCTCTGCTTAGTTTGGGATTAGATGGCCGTGTGTATTAATGTCTCTCTATATTATTATTTATAATTAATATTATTGCAAGTTTAAGACAAAATCTAAGTGAAGTGTTATTAAAACAATATTATATTTTCTGTGGTATTTTCTGTTTTTATGCATCCATTATTTGAAATGGGAAAAATATTATGATGATTGAAATGGAATAGAACCATGTTATTCCAAAAGGTTTATGACTGAATCCATTTGCAAAGCAACCCGGAGTGGTATAAATATCCAAACTACTCCAATGGAAATAGTAAATCACAATAAAGTCATACTGATGTAAAATTCAATGAACACACTTGACAAATTTTGAGTAAGCAATATTTAAAACTGTCCACTTAACATAACTTTTGCTCTGACTCGCAAATTTTATTGTTAAGAACCTTACTCATTGAGACGAGGAAATATAAGATTGGCTGGTCAAGATCTACTTATAACATTAACCATCAACTTGAGTGATCCCAGTCATCTGTCAATTCTCTTCAACCCTTTTTTAGTGTCTCACTGCTGGGCACGAGTCTTATCTCAACTATCTTACGAGTTTAGAGAGTTTAGGCATTAATCCACTCACGCTGGCCTAGTGCGGGTTGGTGAATGTCACATCTCAGACATGCCGATTTCCTCACGATGTTTTTCTTCGCCGATATTGAGCAGTGAAGATGAAATAATTCACGCAAAGCTGTGTGGGCACGGCTTGCAATCGAACCCGCGACCTTATATTTCTAAGGTGAGGTCCGTACCGCTCCGCCACCGCTGCTCACCCACCTCTCCATTTGTTTTTATTACCTATCCATTCATATTATTAAATTACAAGTACACCAACTATTTAAAGTATATTGATAATTTATGTACACCAAAATTAAAACTGAATAAAATTATTTGGTGAGAATTAACCAAAAACCTTAATTAACTCAAAAAATAATATTATTAAAAATCTATACTAATATTATACAGCTGTAATGTTTGTTTGTTTGGTTGGACGCGCTAATCTCAGGAACTAATTTTTTACGAGAGCGCATCCGCGGCGGTTAGTAGATGTAGCTATTTTAAACTATCTGACCATCGACTTCGTCTGCAGGTGTCGTTGCGTGATTTGTATAGCTTTATAAACACCTATATAAATGAAGTATCCAACACTAACATAATTTTTCAATTTGAACTGGTCCGGACAGAAACTTACCTAGTTTCTGAGATTAGCGAATTCACCTTTAGTAGTCACCTTTTAGTGTACTGATTTAGCTATGTACCTGGCACACGATGTCAGATTAACATGACAGTCATTAAAATGACTGTCATGTTATTGTTAATATTGTCCCTGCCCAGTACATTGTAAACACTCCTTAAGTTTCTCCAATTCGTGAGCTCAGACGTCACAGTTCAAAACGTTGCCATCAGAATTGCAAATGATGAAGTAAATTCACAAAGAATACACTAAAATTATGCAGGATCCGGTCAGTACCGGTTTTATTCGAGATACATACGGAACAGGGTCGAAATGTAAATTTATTGAGAGGTTCTCATTAATGCTTTCAGGTAATGAATTTAAGTGATATTTATTGAAATAATACGGTAGGGTGCTGATTTAATAAGTGTACGGGTATTTTGTTAACATGTTCCATTCTATAATTATTGTAAAAAAATATTCTTTGTTTTAATTACTTGATTATTAAACAGGGAAACGTTTTTACTATTGCGCAAATTTGTTTTGTGCGTGAAAGGTGTCACTCGTCCTCGAATGATTATATAGTTCTTAGACATGCCGGTTTCCTCACGATGTTTTCCTTCACCCATATTGAACAGCGGGAATAAAACAATTCACATTAAAAGGTATGGGCACGACCGGGAATCGAACCCGCGACCTTATATTTCTAAGAATGTAACATCATTCTACAATTATTGTAAATATAGGATTATTCTTCGTTTTAATTTCTTAATTATTAAACAGGAAAAGGTTTTAACTGTTGCACCAGTTTGCGCAATCAATACAACACAATACCATAAATTAATAATTACATTTTTTTATTCAATATATTATTAAAATCAGAAAATTATGGTCGATCTATTCGTAACAATTTCGATGAAAGTACGCGGCATTTAATTAGCGTTCAGTGACCCTGGCGAGTGCACAGCTGATACGCCGCAGTGTAACAGTACAACCAGTATCAATAGTAAATTGCTTTATTAATTTATTTAATAATTAATTAATAAAGAAATTAATTAATTTAATTTATTTATTAAAAAAATAGCGATTTTAAACAAATAAAAATACACGTTATTATTAATATTTAATTAAGTTTATTTTCTCAAAGTTTGCACCCTGTTAAAAAGATTTTCTGTAGTCACTTCAATCCTTTTTTAGCGTCCCACTTCTGGGCACGGGTCTTCTCTCAACTGCCTTACGAGTTGGGACGATTAAGGCCTTAATCCACACACGCTGGCCAATTAAGGGCCTGATCTGAGTAGGTAGAGCTATTTAGGTTCATTGACCGCAAACATTGATGTTAAAATGGATATTCTACGAGATTTCGGTTGATACTCTGGGATTTTAATCATTATACTTAATATTACTACTTATCCTTAAACCGGTCATTGTATTTACCTTTCGGAGAAAAAGTATATTCTTACATTACTCCCTAAGGCGTAATTAGCTTTTTATTATTTTTCTACTTAAAAAGCAAATCCTGGGATATCCATATTATTCTTACATATGGCAAGTACACAAAATAGCTCTACCTACTCCGATCTCTGGTTCTTAGACATCCAGGTTTCCTCACGATGTTACCCTTCACCTGTATTGAGCAGCGGCGATGTTACAATTCATTAAAGCGGAAATCTCATCTAACAAAGAAATAAATAAAAATTAATACAGAAAAATTAAAAATTAAAAGCAGCGGTGGCGCAGCGGTACGAACCTCCCTTTAGAAATATAAGGTCGCGGGTTCGATTCCCGGTCGTGCCCATACATTTTTGTGTGAATTGTTTCATCCCCGCTGCTCAATACTGGTGACGGAAAACATCGTGAAGAAACCGGCATGTCTAAGAACTAATCATTCGAGGCCGTGTGACATCTTCCACGCACTTGGCCAGCGTGTGTGGATTAAAATCTAAAATCTCTGTAAGAGTTGAGAGAGTTTAGATCCGTGCCCAGTCGTGGGACACTAAAAAGGGTCGAAGTGATGCCAGCAAAATCATGTACCTAATTTATGACCTCTTTCTTTGATAGAAAACAGTTAATACCTAATTCATTTGGGAGTTAGGTCCGCCGTCAAATCTCTTTGACAGGGGTATACCGTGACTTTACTTAATTATTAGATGTTTTAGTAATTATTTAGGCTGGAAATCTAGCCTAGATAGGTATTTTGTTAAGCAAAAGGGGTATAATGCTTAAATGGTACCAATTTGTTTAGCTGACCTTTTGTTATAGGCCGACCGTTTAACTCGCGTATCGCCTATCGCCAAGATTCTGACTCCTCAAGCTGCACAGACAGTGATGATGATTCAAGCGATATGGATATTAGTGACGAATAGTCTTACATTACTTTTATCTGTGGTTAAATAGTTCTATATGAGATTTAATTAATGTTTTATGACTTTGTACCTCAGATGGCGATACGTGAGTTAAACGGTCGGCCTATAGTGATATCTTTTAGACTGAACCCACTTCCGCAATCCCGCCATGCTACTCCTGTAAGCCAGGATCGACAACGGCGCCGTGAAGAGACTCGGGTTTTGAACCCGCCAAGTCCCGGGACACCTAAACTGACTTGGATCCCGCACGAATTTAATCAGAAAGGTAATAGGAAGAGTTGGAAAGTTACGCTGTCCACTTCCATCTAAGCAAAACGGGAGACAGTATAGACAAAAAAGGTTTAAAATTGCCTCTTAAAAATGAACTAAGCACTACAGGTAATGTCCTTACATTCTGTGTATATATGTATTGTCATCA
Source organism: Meganola albula (assembly GCA_936450015.1). Classification (NCBI taxonomy): domain Eukaryota; kingdom Metazoa; phylum Arthropoda; class Insecta; order Lepidoptera; family Nolidae; genus Meganola; species Meganola albula. Next base: position 1,766,236 of record OW388156.1, read on the forward strand.
TCATTATCATTATCAGCCTATCCTAGTCCACGGCTGGACATAGGCCTCTCCTAAAGCACGCCACTGAGCACGATCCGCGGCGAAAGGTCGTCACTCCACCTAGTCTGAGGGCGTCCTACGCTATTGAACCATCGAGGCAGTTATTTTATGATGTAAAAAAAGAAAAATACCATTTTACAAGATGGACTGTATACAATACAAGGTTGATGGTTCGAATTCCAGGTCTAGTAAAACAAGCCTCAGGCATGTAGATAAATCTTATGATATAGAAACGGCGGCGCCGCGGTACTGGCCTCGCCTTAGAAGAGAACCGCCTCTTCAGCGGCCTCGCCGTGGTCGCGGGTTCGATGCCCGGTAGTACCCACACATCTTTGTATGAATCATTTTAATCTCCGCTGCTCAATATCGGTGGAGGAAAACATCGTGAGAAAACCGGCATGTCCTCAAACTAATCATTCGAGGACATGTGACATCCATCAACCCGCACTTAGCCAGCGTGTGTAAAGTAAGATCTAAATTCTTTCAACTCGTAAGATAGTTGAGAGAAGACCCGTGCCCAGCTGTGGGACCCTAAAAAGGGTTGACGTGTGCTAGTTATAAATCTGAATTAATTTAGAAATCAAACTAGCTTACCTGTAAGCGACGTTCGATTGTAATTATTCTTCCCGATCGCCTCGCCCGAAAATAATAGAAAAGTACCTATAAATTAATGAATTAATTTATTTCTTACTTGTAGGCCTCCTAGTCACTCAGGCGTCACATAAGTTTAACTCAGTAAAAATAAAAAAGGAATCGTATTCTGAGCTTACACTTACTGTTTACCGCTCCTTGTCTATGTCTGTCATTTAGTTAAAAGTTCGCTGCGCTGTTCATTGAGTCTGATTGTTACAACTATTCTTGGGTTGGGAGGGTGGGTTTCTATTATTTTCGGGCGAGGCGATCGGGAAGAATAATTACAATCGAACGTCGCTTACAGGTAAGCTAGTTTGATTTCTAAATTATTCTTCCCGATCGCCTCGCCCTCAATAATAGAAAAGTACCTATAAATTAATGAATTAATTTATTTCTTACTTGTAGATGTTTAAAGTCAAGAGTTGTACAATCAGATCTGAATTGGAATATGTTGTTATTTTTCATTATTCTAATTCACAAAATTATCAATTGGTAAAAAATAACGCCCAAAGGGGAACGATCTTGATGAAGTTGTGGGTTCTTGACCCCTCGGTTCATACGTAATTGAAATTACCTTCATACTTACTCAAAAGTATCTAAATCAATGATATCATTGATTAGATAACATGCTAATGTTATTTCGCATAGCAGGCTGTTTGACTTATCAAACTAGATCTATTAATCTATAAGTAGGTGTTAACCTGGAGTGGGTAAGTGTACCTGCTTACATTCTCTCGAGACCCTCGGTATCACTTAGACACTTGGGAGAAAGAGAAAAAATAAAATATTGTTGATAGGTACCTAACATTTCTTCTCTATCTATTTTTAAACCTATACAAGGACTACCTGTATATAAAAGATATGATGATATGATATTATTATGATAGATGCCACAATAATATTTATCTGTTATTGAATTTAAGTACCTGAATTATTTGGAAAATTTTAAGATTTCTAGAAACTTACATATGTACCTAATGGTGTTATAAACTTCTAAAATAATATAATATTGTTACTATTATTATTGTTGTTATCATTTTTATTGTTGTTCGTTGTATAGGGTCAGCTTGTAACCATTCCCAACGAAGGAATATAAAATAAGACTTCAGTATTATTTATTACAATTAATATAATACTATGGAGTAACTGTGAAACAACACCAGTCACTATTTAAAAATTGATGATTTTTCTCTCTGAACTGTACTGTCTGGTCTAGTAGTCACAACAGACAGTAAATTTAATATAATTCCATACTATGGTAAAATTAATTCAGTGTAAATACACTGCCATCCGAGGCAATCTAGTAAAATCAAATTGCATAAAATGGAATGTAAATATAAAGATGAAATAAACTTTAGACCCCCCTAAAGTTGAAGTTGGTATTGTTATGATAATAATATTATGTCTCCTCTAAGTACGTCTACAATCTTCAATGAAGTCTGATAGAAAGATACGTTTTTAATAACCTCGATAAATGATTTGAAGGATGGTTGCTATTTTTTTTTTTTTTTTAAATAACAATTGTTACTACTTATTTATCCTTGCAGTTACCCAGTCTTAGAAGCGTAGGTATCTACATACATTATCAAGGTAAAGATACAAAAAAAAATTGTAAAATGAATGACTATTAGAATCAGAACTCAAACCAAAGCTTTTAGTAGATTATGGCTTCTGTTGGCGAGTAGGTAATCTCAATAATCCTAAACATTCATAATTTTCAACATTTATAAATACATCAAGCGTCCAATTTTGATAATGTATTGAAATTAAGTTATTAATGTTATTACTTAATTATGGTTTCAAGTAGGCATGCACGTAGCCAATGTATACCTAGGTTTATTTCTTAGGTAAGTTGGTACTTGCATGATTAACAGAATTTCATTATTATACTTATTTAACTACCTATGTTTAGAATTATTTGTAACCATTAGTAGTATATATAAGATTGTATTCTTTGTACCTTTAATACAATCAATCTATTTTTAACTTTTAGGTTTGTTGATGCATAGGGTAGGTACCTTCCCACCTACATTGGTGGTAGGTACTCTTAATCATTAGGTATAAAATGTGAAGTAGGTAGTATATTATTGATATTATGTACCTACATTTAAAAAGTTATGTACATTATATTGTAAAATCCTGGGATAAAGATATTATTAAGCTTTATTCCTCCGGATTTAAAAACCAAGAAGATTATCCAAAGAATTTTATACATAATTTTATGAACTATCAACATCACCTTCATGACACTCAAAACATTCAGTCAAATTGACTTCACCGCAGTTAATTTTCACATTGGAAAATTAAATATTATTAATGGCTACTCATCAATCTATGGTACATAGATCGAGCATAACAACGCCAAACTGTAAACGCCAGTTTACATCCTAAATCTATGGGTACGTATATTATATCACATCCATCTGTTTTTGCTGTTCAAAGGTTGTATAATTTTGCACAAACTAATACTTCACATTGGCAGATTTGCGGAATTATGTCTGCAGAAGCTAAAATAGTAATACATATGAATGTTTTCGTCTTCGTTCACCAACCGATGTAAAATAAAAATTTCGTTTTACGTACGTTGTCTAAAAAGACTCTAACCTGCTTGTCAATAATTCATCGATTTTGGACCGAACTATTGGTTGCTGTCAAAATGTCATGAATACGTCATAGCAAATCAATTGTATTATATTATCAGAAAATAAACAAATATTGTTTATTAAAAACCTATGAATGCATTATGATAATAAACGAAATAGAGTGCAATTATGACAACTCACTGCAAGTTAACTGCAATCCTTTTGTCCATGGACAATGGCAATTTGCCATTTACAAATATGCATATCAAGAGCTGCGTTGGTTATCAATATCCACAGTGTTTCTATGTGCTCGTTATTTCACACAAACTCAAAGCTGAATGTTGTAAGAATGAAAGAATTGTGAATCTCAATAAATAAAGAAAAAACCATCCCATTGTTACTTAACTTTTCTAGTTTCCTTTTGTTAATATTTAATAATTAACACCTTCCTATCTGTGCGCATATAGACGACAATAATAGGTTGAAAGGCCAATCTTATTAGGTTTAGTTATATGTATTTATACCTCAGGTAAGTAGCTTATGGTAAATTACTGTTAAATTTAGACCTTTAGCAACAAGGCTTGTAGGTATCTATGTGCTACATAACCTTATAACTATAACAACACAAGAGAAACGTGAGGTTCTTTCATAAGGAAATTAAAAGCTTTACTAGCAAACAGGTCAGTTTCCTGTTGAGTACTTATTTTGATTACAATTTGTGAGGTGCAATAACTGGAAATCATCAGTTATATAGGGTTGGAAGTTGGTTGTCCTGTTAGCTTTACTCCATCCAATGTCATATCATAGTACTTACCCCACCAAGTTCAAAGGCATTCATAATTAAAATCTGTAACTCGGTACTTTCTTCCGACCTAATAGATTAATTATGTGGCTAGCAATAAAAACCTCAACTTTAGTTGGGCTTATGTATAGTGTCTCATAGAAAACACATTACATGCTGCACAAACATTACATCCCTGTTAAGTATAAAATAAGTTTAGTATAGAACTAAACATTATAGATAACAAATAATTAACCATGTTGCAGAAATATCTTCCAATAAGTAATGAGTTTTATGAAGAGTAGTCTGATTAGTTTCTCCACACAGATATGGCTAACTTTAAATAGTACAGTTACCTTTAGGCAAATTGGTGTTTCAGGAAACTAGAATGCTTGGTATGGTACTCATGTGAGAAATTAAATGTCCACTTCATGCATGGCGTAAGTAGGTATGTATCAGCAAAAGATTTTCAGGCAACACTGATATTGTTGCAAGATTTTGTTGCAATATGTAGGTATACATGATCTAAATATGGCACAGTGGGCAATATTGTTAGTTAAATAACATACTGAAAACACTTGTAGTTCCTTATATACCATGATATATATCAACACTTTTAATATTAGACATTAGTGTAATGTCTTAATTCCACTCCAACACAGAACTTTCATGTAAGTTACCTTAACATTATTCTGAGTCAGTGACACTCTTTGTGTGTGTGCATGCATTACGGGGACATTAAATATTGCATTTACCATGAATAGAAGTCAGTAGATGACTGGTTTGTGTTGTCTGTCAGCTGCCTTTACAAATGTGTCCTTAGAAGATACATAAATATACTTTGGTAACCCGAAGATGGGTAATTAGGATGAACCCAGTGGTGTTCAGAACACAGACACGATCCTCTTGTAATGACTCTTCAAAAATGTGTTATCACGAACTATGATTTCTCAGTGGTGCCTTTTTTATGTGTCGGGAATCTAACCATCATGACCCAACGGTTCTACCGGTGCCCATGACGCGAAAAGACTAGCACACATAGGCAGACCACGAGCCCTTTGTAACAACTCTTGCAAAGAGTGTTACCACGAACTATGCTAGTTCACAGTGGTACCTATTTTATGTGTCGGGAATCTAACCATCATGACCCACCGGTTCTACCGGTGCCCATGACGCGAAAAGACCAGCACACATAGGCAGACCACGAGCCCTTTGTAACGACTCTTACAAAGAGTGTTACCACGAACTATGTTAGTTCACAGTGGTACCTATTTTCTGTGTCGGGAATGTAACCACTAGGACCCAACGGGTAAAAAACCCGTTGCCCCTGGCGCGGAACAGCCTATCACACATTATATAGGTAGTGCAAAAGTGCACACGTCCACGGGCTTCTCCACGTTCTGTTACGCTCTTCGACGCTCGTCGCTTGTAGCTCTGTAGGTCTTGCAGGGATCCATGGTCATCTCTCTTTATTGGAAAACATTGATGATAGGTAGCACTTAACCTAAAAGCTAAAACATAAGAAAAACATACGGCGTTGCGTTGTTGCAACATAAAACATACACATAATATGTGCTTATTATACTTCTATTGGACTCTGTTTTGGTTTTTAACAACTGAAAACCACTAAAATATAGTTTTTTAAGAAAATTAGTTTTAAGGGCGGCATGACGCCTGTGACATAAGAAACGAATGACAGACATAGACAAGGAGCGGTAAACAGTAAGTGTAAGCTCAGAATACGATTCCTTTTTTATTTTTACTGAGTTAAACTTATGTGACGCCTGAGTGACTAGGAGGCCTACTACAAGTAAGAAATAAATTAATTCATTAATTTATAGGTACTTTTCTATTATTGAGGGCGAGGCGATCGGGAAGAATAATTGATCTCACCCGCACCTATTTTTAAATATCGGGGTTGCCACTTGACTTTAATTTCATGTACGCAAAATTAAATTTTGAACAACACCGAGAACCCATTACCTTATTGAAACATTATTAAATTAATTTCAACATAATAAGCTATATTAGTTAATATTGCAGGAACAATATCGTATGGAATTATGGCACAAGCACCTTTGACATTACGCGCTTCTAGACAAATTGCTTAGCGAAGCGATTGTTTCATTTAGCGAACTGCCACGTTATGGAACTCGCTGCCGGCATCTACGTTTTCCGATAGCTATAATCTGCCGGTCTTCAAGTCACGAGTGAATCGGTATTTACTGGGTAAGCGCATTCCATCGTAGACTGCATCATTGCTTCACATCAGGCATGTTGTGGTCAAGCCTATTTGAGGATAAAAAAAAAGATTACGAAAGAGGAAATTTGCTTAGGATTCATAATCGCCTTTGAAATGTCACATGACAATTTGAAGTTATAAGCAGCGGTGACATAATAGGCCTCGCCTTTAAAAATATAAGGTCACAGGTTCGATACTCGATCGTGCCCGAAAGATGTGTATCTTTGTGTGAATTATTTCGTCGCCGCTGCTCTACACCGGTGAAGGAAACCGGTATGTCTAATAATAATCATTAGAGGACTTATGACATCCACCAACACGCTCTTGGCTAGCGTGTGTGGATTAAGACCTGAAATTTTTCAACTCATTAAGATAGTTGAGAGAAGACCCGTGCCTTGCAGTGTGACACTAAAAAAGGTTGAGCAGCGGCGATGAAACAATTCACACAAAGTTGTGTGGGCATGACTGGGAATCGAATCCGCGACCTTACATTTCTACGGCCGTGCGTCACCGCTGCTCAAGGCTGCAAACGTAACCTATAGCCTTCCTCAACAAATAGACTATCTAACAATGCAAGATTTTTTTTTAAATTGAACTTGTAGTCCATGAGACAAGCTCGTTCAACCGAACTTACTTTTTTGTTTTATAATATTAGTAAATGTTGATCGCTATTATCTATAGTATTTTCTTTTAAGACAGGAGAATCTCACTGTGTCTATAAATTTTGTTACAAAAAATAAAAATATACGAAATAAAGTCTAACCCCCGTATTCATAAATGTTTTATAAGTTCGTTATAAAATGTAATAAATTAAATAATAAATTCTTAATATTTTATTTATTTAATTAATTTTATGTTTTATTTGAATTTCAATTATAGCTAAAATAAGTTTATAATTTGTTTGTCTTTGTCTGTCATCCTGACATTTATACTAGTAAGAAAGAGACATAGTCCATTTTAACTAAAGAGTCATATATGATTTTTATTAATAAGATCGTTAATATATATGTAACAAGGTAGATATTGCAATATGTCAAAATAGATGTCTAACAAGTTAGATATTGCAACATCATCACCAAATGTAATAAACTGTTTCGATTCCCCCTTCAACTTTGCCCCCGAGGCAAGTCTGGCGGAAGCCACAGATCTCAATTTTTGTACAATTTCACACACTTTGAAATGAACACGGATAAACTTGTATTGAATTTGATATAAGCTAAATTTGATTCAAGTATTTGTGGTCTTTTGCTTTCAAATTCAAGAACTTCTAGCTACACTTTGATTCACTTCAGCCCGTTCTAGTGCGCGGGTCTTCTCTCGACTATATTACGAGTTCAGAATCACGGGATATCAGAGAGTATTTAGAAATACGTAGTACCGTAATTCTATGACTCGTGAAGACAGCACCGGTAAGCCGCTTAACAACCACTCAACCGTTTAAGTGCTATGAAGACAAAAACTTGTACGCAGATACACAGTCTCGTAGCAGATCAATATTAGTAAGATGATTAAGACTCGTTGTAGTTCTATCGCACTTTGTAGTACCACTAAGTAGTAAATATGCCTTGTAGCAGTGAATCGTAACTTATTAGAAAGTCTCGTAGCAGATAAATCGCAGTTCGTAGTACTGTAATCAGATTATTAAGACTCGTAGCAGTTCTATCGCACTTTGTAGTACCACTACGTAGTAAATATGCCTTGTAGCAGTTGAATCTTAACTTATTAGAAAGTCTCGTAGCAGATCAATCGCAGTTCGTAGTACTGTAGTAAGATTATTAAGACTCGTAGCAGTTCTATCGCACTTTGTAGTACCATTACGTTGTAAATATGCCTATAGCAGTCAAATCGTAACTTATTAAACAGTCTCGTAGCAGATCAATCATAGTTCGTAGTACTGTAGTAAGATGATTAAAATTCGTAGCAATTCTATCGCGTTTTGTAGTACCACTACGTAGTGAATATGCCTTGTAGCAGTTGAATCGTAACTTATCAGGCAGTCTCGTAGCAGATAAATTGTAGTTCGTAGCACTGTAGTAATATGATTAAGACTAGTTGCAGTTCTACCGAACTTTGTAGTACCACAATGTAGTGAATTGGCCTCTTTTTTGTCAGGGGTTTACAACATGTTTCTAGAATCACGAGAATGTAGATAATTTTAGAACAGTTTAACTACAGCCACATTAGGCACTGTAACTCTAATGGGCAATATACTTACTTAGTTAATTGAGTACATTGGGACGGTCGTAAAAAGTCGAACATAGAGACATTTTCCAGTCCTCTCAGAAGTTATGTTACAGATATGAAACTTTGGATACATATGTATGTACATATTACGTTCTGACGGTACAGATAAAGAGTAGAATAGCATTTGAATAAATAATAATCACTTTAGTTAATATGCTTTAATATTCTATTAGAGATAAAATTATAATATTAAATTAAAATTAAAGTAAATAGAAAATAGAATAATTAACTACAATGAGGGCTACATTCCAGGAAAGTCTTAACTTATCGCGTTCGGGTAGTAACTAAGTTAGGTAACTTAGTTTCTTTTTTTACACCAGACACGCTTTCTTTGTTTACTTTTGAATTATAATTCTTTAGAAACAAAAACGTTTTAGCTAAAAAACGAAAGCGAAGGTATTTTCCCTTAACCTTTCTCAATCAAAATTGGACTGTTTTTCTGCCGATATCGGTCCAATGAGACACGTGACTCTCCAAAGAGTTGTACATAACAAAAACACTTCCTGTAACTCTTATGCTGACTTTTTTAGGTTTAAATTCGTTTAACTCGACTGTATAACAAATAAAGTTTGCAAAATTTTGCCAAAGAATTTTGGGAACTTTACCTCTACGAAGTTAAGGGTTATTTTTGTTTGAAAGAATATAACTCTTGGTTATAGTAAGTGGCCTTCTAACGGATGACACGAGAAGCAATTCTTGTTTTCTTGGTCCCTTAACACGATTTAGGTAAATGAAAGCCGCAACTCTAGTTGAGTGACAAGGATAGAGCTAGATGTTAGAAGGAGAGAGGAAACCGCAAAAGGTTTAAGTGGTTTGTAAAGTTTTGTTTTGAAACTTTGACAAACTTGATTGGTTTTATCATGATTTATTTTTGGTTTAAAACGAGAAATGGATAATTGTATTATTAACTAATTTGATTTAAAACGACATAGGTGCTGATTCGATTCTCCTTTAGAGCCAAAACACATACTCGCGTTGCGGCGCCGCACCGCAAGAATCGGCAGCGCAACGCTCGTAGTGCTAGTACATTTTGTTCTATGTAGAGGCGGGCGGCACTGCCGATTCTTGCGGTGCGGCGCCGCAACGCGAGTATGTGTTTTGGCTCTTAGAACTAAACTAAATCCAGAAGAACTAATTCTAAACTAAATTAATTGCAAAAGCAATATAATTTTAAATTTCAAAATAGGTTTGCGTTAGACCAAAGAGATCAGACGACCGTGTATACATATTAATGTCCCAGAATATTAAGCAAGTCAGTTAAATATTCTGGGACTTTGGCACACACAGTCATCTGATCCCATACTAAGCAGAGCTTGTGCTATGAGAAACGGGATATCTGATTTACATTAGATACCACTTTTTGTATTAATAGTGAATCGTTATATTGGGTGGCGCATCCCATCGTAGACTACATCATTGCTTAACATCAGGCAAGATTTAGTCACACGCAAGCCTATTGCAAGTTTAAAAAATGATAATTACACCCAGATTCAAGACAAACAGACATGTTCATGCACTCAAATTTTTGTCTTTGGTAAGAATCAAACCTACAACCTGCGGTGCGAAAGCAAGTATCTTACTAGGTAGCATGGTAGGTGGTATGGTTAGGTAACCATGCCACCTAATCTAAATTTGGTCCATTAAAGAAGACATTGAGCAGCGGTGGCGCACGAGCTGCGGTGGCGCAGCGGTACGGGTCATACATCTTTGTGTGAATTGTTTCATCTCCGCTGCTCCATATCGGTGAAGGAAAACATCGTGAGGAAACCGGCATGCCTAAGAACTAATCATTCGAGGACATGTGACATCCACCAACCCACATTTGGCCAGCGTGTGTGAATTAAGGCCTAAACTCTCTCAACTCATAAGATAGTTGAGAGAAGACCCGTGCCAAGCAGTGGGACACTAAAAAGGGCTGAAGCTAAAGAAGACACTATTCCGATCCACCCTCTGAAATGATGTCACCATAGTATTGTCTGATGTCACCAGTTTATGGTAACCTGATTTACACTACCCGGGGATTCCTGTTGGGGTCTAGATTATCATTCACAACAGACCTCATAACTAAAGACGTACTGCCCAGCATTAATCCAGGTCTGGCGCGTAGGCTGAAACGGCTCGCAAGGCCGCAGCTTCGCCTAATCACCGGCATTATAACTGGTCATGCCTCACTAAACAAACATCTCTTCACCATAGGTGTCACAGACAGCCCTTTGTGCAGGGCATGTATGGAGGAGGAAGAAACAGCCACTCACGTGGTCATCTGTTGTCCAGTAGTGGCGAGATACAGAGCGGAACACCTTGGATCGCTAAGGTCACTCCAGGAAGCCGTCGGCAACATAAAGGGTCTGCTAGGTTTCCTCCTGGAGCTGGGCTGGCAATAGCGTCGCCAGCCCAATCACGCAAAATAGGCGCACTAACAGGACGTCGAGTTGCGGAATACAGCCCGCTCCAACTAACTAACAGACCTGTCTCTAACTCTTAGCTTAAGCTACTTCATTTGAAATTTGGGACTTAAAGCGAGTCTACTTTTGCTATGTGAACTGTCGAGTTGTGGAATTCGCTGCCAGCATCTCTGTTTCTCGATAGCTATAATCTGCTCGTCTTCAAGTCACGAGTGAACCGGTGTTTACTAAGTAAGCGCGTTCCATCGTAGACTACATTATTGCTTAACATCAGGCAAGTTGTAGTCAAACGCCAGCTTATCGAAGAATAAAAAATATATGTATTTTTTTTTCTGAGTGAAATTCTAGAAACCTCATGGGTATTTTAAGTCACGTGGCCTCGCCTGAGCCAATAGTAACGCAGCTAGCAAGAACAAAGACAGCTGTCGATATGCGCTCAAATACATTTTTTATAATTTTTTGCAAAATATCCATGCGCGCGTCTTGCAATATTAAAACCCCGATTAAATTGTCTGGCTTATTTTTTTTTCATATACATTAAGTATCACACTGCAACATATATAAATTGCGTATTGCCTCAAATATGTTTTTTGGGAAATAAATTAATGTTTTTAAAAATTTAAGGGTTGATTCAGCCCCGCTACTCACCAGCCAGGTCTTCTATTCCATGCTGGGATGTAATAGGAGAGGTATGTGACAAGTTTTCAGCTTGCCTCAAATACCTACCCAAAAATTGGCGCCGGCTCTCGGACAGGGTGTCACTTTCCTAAAACAACTTTTTGTTTATAACTTTGTTTTGACTTAACCTGATTTGATGGAGCGTTGATTTTCTATTTCCAATCAAGGATAGTGTTGGTGTTGCAGGTGTTTTCATGTGAACGAAATAGGTCAAGTAAATAGTGGTGTTAATCCATTTGTAACAGCACAAACAGCATAAACAGCTTTTACTATGGAAACCTGATAACTGGTAATATACTACATATAATTCTTTTCTTTTGTAAATATATTTACTTAAGTATAGATGAGCAGCGGTGGCGCAGCGGTAAGGGCCTCGCCTTAGAAATATAAGGCCGCGGGTTCGATCGAATCCTGGTCGTGCCCACACATCTATGTGTGAATTGTTTCATCGCCGCTGCTAAATATTGGTGAAGGGTAACATCGTAAGGAAACCGGCATGTCCAAGAACTAATAATTCGAGGACATGTGACAATTCATACTTGACAGCTGACGTTGATCCGGTCCAAAAATCATTATGACCGACAATAAACCAAACTATAAATCTACATATTTGTAGGTAAGTTATTCTATAGTCCTCCTGAAACAAGCTTCCTCAACAAAAACAACAGTAAAGTACCGATCAATCAAACCGGTTGTGTCCTTACAGAAGTAGACATAGACTTAATAACAGGATGGAAGGAGATTCTTACAGAGGTACAACCTAATTGAAGTGTTTTGTGAAGGCTTGCGCTTGACTACAACATGTAACAGCAATGAAGTAGTCTAGTAACCCACCTGCCCCCTATACTAATTCATTTATGATTACGAACGATTTACAGTGAGAAGGTGGCAGTGGAATGAGGTTTCATACGGTACCAAAGCGTAAGGGAGCACCAATTCTGACCAATCCTTAAAGATATTATCACCTAATTTCACTGCCACCTTCTCACCGAAAGTCATTCGTAATCACGAGTGAATCGGTACATTGGGCTAGTGCGTCCCATCGTAGACTACATCATTGTTTAATATCAGGTAAGTTGTAGTTGAGCGCCAGCCTATTCAAGAATAAAAAAAAAGATATTGCATCGGAACACAGTAAGGCCACTCCCAAACCTATCTCCAGTTTACTGTCACCTGATTGACCACCCAGTGACCACGCGTGCGGATTCAGCTAAAAGGTGCACTCCCACGGACGAAGGTGACTCAGCCCCAATAAATCAATCAAACCGTAGGGGTCCTTACAGAAGTTGACATACACAGCGGAAGAAAACTCTTACAGTGGTCCAACGCAGTTTTAAGTCGCGCAAAATATCGCTTCCATTACGTCATACTCTAGGGTTGTCACTTACTTTTTTTAATACCTGATGAAAAGAGGGTTGATGCAACAGCAATTGGTCAACTCCCAATGGCACGTACCGAGTACAATGGGGGCTGAGTCACCTTCGTCCGTGGGTGTAAACTTTTAATAGAATTCCCACACGGTGGTCTCTGGGTGGTGCCAATCAACTGGTGGTAGGCTTCGGCCGTGTTTAGTGACCACCCACCAGACAAACTCGCACCGCCAAGCGGCCTTGCCGTGTTCCGGTGCGATGTCTGGTGACACCATGCGGAGAGGGTGGGTCGGAATTGTTGCTCCTTTTAGGTTTCTAACCTTAAGGAGGCTCATTCCACTGCTACCTTCTCACCGATAATCATTCGTAATCACGAGTGAAGCGGTACACTGGGCTGGCGCGTTCAGTCGTAGACTACTAGGCAAGTTGTAGTCAAGCGCTAGCCTATCGAAGAATAAAAAAACAATGTATAGCTACTTGGTACCGCACTGTTTAGACGACTGTCAGAAAGAGTTCTATAGACTGTACTTGATTAACTAATATTGGGGAATGTGATCTTTTTTGTCATTCGCTGATCTCATCGGTGATGGATTCCATCATCATCATCAGCGATCATAGATATAAGCTTCTCCTAAAGTACGCCACTGAGCATCCGCAGTTTTTGAAGTGAAAACTTCTTTAGCGGCGTTGAGCACTTTTTCTGTAATGGGTATAAAATCTTAAACTCGCGTCAGGACACGTGACCTGATCGAAAAAGCGTAAGACGGATGGAGACGCAGGGCGCTTGCGCGAATGTTCGTGTATGTTACAGCGTGCCACGCGCATCCATGGATGGTGACAGCTGATGGCTCGACCGTCTGTGTAGTGATCACATTGTTAGACATTTAAATAGGTTCGAATTAAAACTGTTCGTTTCTTACTTCAGCTACCATAAACCTATCGTATCAGTTTTAGAGATTGGCGATGATAGTTCTGGTAATGATGATGGTGAAAAAGTCGTTGAAATTATGGATGAAAGTTGATTTTTCGGAGAGATAAACTTTTTAATGTAAAATAATTGTAATAGTTTTAAAGTGTTAAATTTTTAATGTAATATAAATTGTCATGTTTGTGTACGATAGCGCAATAAATGAATATTGTATTCTACCACATAAATGATAGTACTTTTATACTGATAAAGCAATTGGTGCAAAATTATTCCCTAACCATTCCAAAATATCAAACATGCTCAACGTTAATAATCAAGTTTTCACTTCTGCCGGCACTCCCGGAGTGCAACTCGTCTTTTTTTTCTCATCCAGTTATTGCCGGCCGCCCTGCTGAGATCGTCACTCCACCTAGTCTGAAGGCGTCTTATGCTACGTTTGCCGATCCGTAGTCCCCACTCAAGAACTCGTTTACCCCAGCGGTTGTCGGTTCTGCGGAAGATATGACCGGCCCACTACCACATCAGCTTACTAATCGGTTGGGCTATGTCGATTACTTTAGTTCTATGTCGGATCACTTCATTTCGTATTCGATCCTTCAGAGAGACTCCGAGCATGGCCCTTTCCATAGCTCGTTGAGCGACTTTGAATTTATGGACTAGTCTCTGTATGTTGTCAGACTAATTTGCATGAAAAAAGTTCAAAATCGTTTTAATAGTTCGGGAGCTATGATACCACAGATACCGTGTGTGTCACACGCTCACAAACAGGTTACATTGATATAAGATTTGGTATCTCTTTCTATTTTTGAATCGTCATACTCACTTTTACAATTTGTTTGTCTTTAATATTGTAGGTCTATGGAAGTTGGCATCATTTCATTAATAAAAGTCAACGAAGCACACATAGAATACATTAGTTATTTGTATGCCCTTTCTTTATGTTCTAAACAATATAATATTGGATCGGATAGTATGAATAATAAATATAGTAAAAGGCGTCCTAACAATATAAGCAAATCTTTGATGAATAAATAAAGTATATCTTTGGTACTAATATATTAAAATCTTAGAGAATAGACACAAAGTAATAGGTAACTCAAAGTCGGTTCATATCTGACGAAAGATGCGTGGAGCGTATAATCTATTTATTGATTTATGAGGGAACATCACTTTAACACTTTTAGGGTCCCACTGCTGGACACTGGTCTTCTCTTATTTATCTTACGAGTTGAGACAGTTTAAGCCTTAATCCAGACACGCTAGCCAAGTGCGGGTTGCTGGATGTCACATGTCCTTGAATGATTAGTTTTTAGACATGCCGGTTTCCTCACGACGTTTTCTTTCATCGATATTGAGCAGCGGAGATGAAATAATTCACACAAAGATGTGTGGGTACTACCGAGCATCGAACCCGCGACCTAATATTTCTAAGGCGAGGCCCGTACCGCTGCGCAACCGCTGCTATGAGGGAACAAAAACAGATAAAAGTTACACACCATTGTCCACGGATCAACAGTCAGAATATGAAGAAAGTATGACAAAAACAGTTATTTAAATTTCGTATTATAGATTGGAAAATATTTATAGGCCGACCGTTTAACTCGCGTATCGCCTATCGCCAAGATTCTGACTCCTCAAGCTGCACAGACAGTGATGATGATTCAAGCGATATGGATATTAGTGACGAATAGTCTTACATTACTTTTATCTGTGGTTAAATAGTTCTTTAAGAGATTTAATTAATGTTTTATGACTTTGTACCTCAGATGGCGATACGTGAATCAATTTTAACGGTCGGCCTATAAGTCTATGAAGTGTGTGTTGTAGGTTTCAACAGTGCGAAGTGGTACGCGTACACCTGGGTTTAAATTGCATTGTACGCATCTTCAGTTGTGTGAAAAGTTGAATGTTTTATATCGTCTGTTCTAGCGTTACACGAACTATAATACGTAACGAATCTTCCGTTAAATATGAATCAAACCTAGGTCCTAGAGTCTTCTCGAATCTTCTGTCAACATCCCATTTAAGAATTTAAAGAGTATTGGCCTTAAACTTGAAACCCTAGTCATGTCGCTTGAAAAACGTAAATTTAATAAAATTATGATTACCATACTATGCCGTGGTGCTTAGTCCATTTTTAAACCTCTCTTTTTCTCTATGCTGTCTCCCGTTTTGCCTGGAGGGATGTGAACAATGTAACTTTCCAACTCCTCCTATTATCTTTCTGATTAAATTCATGCAAGACTCAAGACAGTATAGGTGTCCCGGGACTTGGATGGGTTCAAATTCTGAGTCTCTTCTGAGTCGATCCTGGATTACAAGAGTAGCAATAGCGGGATTGCGGTGTTGGGTTAAATCAAAATAAATTTAGCTTTCAGCAGTTCTGTAAGTCATGTGCAGTCTACGTCATTATCATTTCCCTTGTAATTTTCCTATTTCTATTGTGGTCGACTCCTAGTCTAACCTGTTGCGGCCAGCTAAGAAAATTAAACAAACGACTGTTGTCGGTCATAGTGAGTTTGGACGATCAACGTCAGCTGTCAGGTGTGACAGATGACATCGCAGAGCTGTTCGACTGAATAAAGAGTGTTGTCTTTGTATAGCTTTATGATTATGTATATTGTCCTTTGTCTGTGTTAACTGTTACCATCTAAATGAATATATCGCTGGACCCCGTGCGAGTTAGACGTCCGCTGGCAAATCAGTAGATCAAATTACGAGACGCGAGTAGAGCAGTCGTATGCGCGGCTAATCCATCTTTTATCATAGTTTTACTTACTGAATCCCCTAGGAACCCATAATAGTTTAATACTGACTAGGGTTCATACCACCCTCCTCTTGCACGACTACTATCAGACCTCGAAAGCCGTAGGGAACCAGTAGCCGAGCTAGTTAGACCAGGTCTCAGATTATATTAGGCTTCTGACTACCTGTTACAATTATCATAGATGTGTTTAATGACAACCGGGACCGACGAATTAACCAAAATACCGAGACACGGAGGATAGTTTTTTTAATAAACCAAATACCGAAACAAAAACTTGTGGTTACAAAAAAATCTTGTTCAAGATTTGATTTGGTCATAATTGTCAGGCGCGGGAATTGAACCCGCGCACTCCCGAGCACAATACACGATCGGACGAGTTACACCGCTCGACTTCAAAAGTTCTTATGTATTTTGTCTCTATCTCCAATGTGAATTTTGTTATAGAGTTTCAGACTTAGCTACCCCAGTGGAACCAATTAGCTGCAGTTAGCTCTTCGATAACCAAACTATTATTAATACCTAAAAACTACAACGCCACGAGTTTGTCAAATATTAGTGGTTTCAAAGTCCTTAATAAAGCTTCAAAAGCTAAAACTTACTAGAACATTTTGTACTAACTACTGTTTTAATCAAAACATTCGATTTCAAACTCTATTCTAACGGGTTTGAGGAGAGTTTCTCTAAATTTCGTCGCATAATTACATTTGTACATCTAATTCATATACTAATTTAAATTTGCTGTTCAACCCTACTATAGATTATGAGATTTGAACTCTGTAGCTATAGTGTTAAGGTGGTTTTAGAATTATATGTGACAAGTAAAGAAGGTTGTCTAAGCATTAACTATGGGACACTCAGTGCGATCCGTTTGGGAACCCAATTTGCATGTAAATTTATCGAAGTCGGTTCAGATTAACTTTGGATAGGAGTTATTGAACGCACTCCGGTTCGGGAACTAATTCACGTGTGTGGTTTTGATAGTCTTTTAATTCCTTTTTTTTGTAGTCCATCGTAGACTACGCGCCAGCCTAGTATACCGATTCACTCGTGATTACGAATGAGTATCAGTGAGAAGGTGGCAGTGGAATGAGCCTCCATATGGTTAGAAACCTTAAAGTACCAACAATTCTAACCTACCCTCTCTTTATGGTGTCACCAGACATCGCACCGGAACACGGAAGGCCGCTTAGCGGTGCGGCTTTGTCTGGTGGGTGGCCACTAACTACGGCTGAAGCCTACCACCAGTTGATTGTCACCTGATTTGCACCACCCGGAGACCACGTGTGTGCATTCAATTAAAGGTGTATACACACGGACGAAGGTGACTAAGCCCTTATTCATATTTTTAGAATGTTGAGTCGTCTTCATCAAATAAGTAACATATTTACTACGCTTTAAGGCGCTTTAGTAGCAGCGGTGGCGTAGCGGTACGAGCTTCGCCTTATAAAAATAAGGTCGTGGGTTCGACTCCTGGTCGTGCCCTCACATCTTTGTGTGAATTGTTTCATATCCGCTGCTCAAAATCGGTGAAGGAAAACATCTTGAGGAAACCGGCATGTCTAAGAACTAACCATTCGAGGACATGTGACATCCACCAACCCGCACTTGGCCAGTGTGTGTGGATTAAGGCCTAAACTCTCTCAACTCATAAGATAGTTGAGAGAAGACCCGTGCCCAGCAGTGGGACACATAAAGGGTTGAAGTGAAAGGCGCTACAGGATTCCACCTGGATTACCTAGATTAATCAACGATATTAGTGATGCGATATTAGGGTCAGATATTCATATTGCAATTACTGAATATATTCAATAAGCCTGTTAACTATAGGCCGGCCGTTTAACTCGCGTATCGCTTTTCGCCAAGATTCTGACTTCTCAAGCTGCACAGACAGTGATGATGATTCAAGCGATATGGATATTAGTGACGAATAGTCTTACATTACTTTTATCTGTGTTAAATAGTTCTTTAAGAGATTTAATTAATGTTTTATGACTTTGTACCTCAGATGGCGATACGCGAGTTAAACAGTCGGCCTATAGTAGTCTGTTGTTTAGTGGATGTAAATAAGTCAACGGTATTTCTTACGCAAACTGGTAAATTATTCTAGTGTTACATTATATAGATCAAGGAAGATAGATGTTTTATAAAAATCGCCGATCGCCACTGCACGCACAAAAGAAGTGATACAGCCACGTTGTACAGAAAAACTTCCTATTATGAAACCATACCTAATACTCAAATAATATTATTAGTCAAATAATAGGATGGTGATTCTATATTCGCTATTATTGTATCTACTACTGATATAGATGGACTTAGCTAATACAAAACGCTTTGTCATTACAAGACGCGAATATTATCGTCGTCTCTTTCACATGCGTGACATTGACGGGGAGTGGTTACCTCACCCGAGCGAGTAAGATGACGGACATCACCCAGTATCGTATCATCTGTAGCGCTCACTCACTACTATACGAGCTCATCTTATCCTATTATTAGCTAATATTTGATAACCTAATAATGAGAAATTCATGTATTCTAATATGAATTATTATGGTTTGTATTATAATACGTTTAGAAACTTATTGTGAATAATAATATGTTGCTTACAACTCTAAGAGACGCAAACGGTATTCATCTAATGCATCTAAAAGCTTACTAGTAAGGTTTTCTTTGTCAAATCGTATTTTAGTAAGCCTTTAGATATGTAAAGCCTAAGAGTCTGTGTACGCCAGACCTTCGTCATTTTATAAAAGCTAAAAGTATGTCAACTCAGCAACGTGCGTCAGCATCATGGTCCTAACACAGGTAAGAACGATGGACCTATTATGAAGCGTGGGTTATTGTGACTTTGGCCGGATAAACGATAGATACTAAAGTTATGTAACATAAATTCACCAAATTATAAAGTGTAATTCTTTATATATTTATTCAAAAATGTTATTATTATATTTAAAATATTATGTCATTCATTGCCAGACACATCGAGACCTTCTCTTGCCAGACACCTATTAAATTGTATGAACGGGATTGCCACGATGTTGTGTCTGGCAGTGAATCACGTGATTTAAATCTAACCCAACATTCAAAATTTAATAAAGACCGATGTGTATATTTTTAAACTTTGCTAAAATCACCTCTATTATTTTGGCTTTCGAATAGAAAACCGCACCAAAATCGATTCATCTGGCAACAGCTTATACTGGAAATGTACAGCTTGATGTGTTGCCGTGTGTACACAGATACAAGTGTCAAACTTATTCTTGCCTCACATTTTTGTGAGTACTCAGAAATAGAAATAATACAAACTTGAATATGTAATAATAGTTATGAAAATCTTCCAAAAACATACGGAAAATGATATGAGCAATCCCTCGCCAACATTTGTCGAATCTAACCACCATGTTTGTTTAGGACATCAAATAAGTGCAAATATTTGTTTTTCATTTCAAACATTTGTTCCAATGTCACTATTAAGATGTCGCTTAAGTAACGGGTGTTTAGTTGACGAGCCGGTGGCGTGGTCGGTAAGATACTTGCTTTTCACGCCGTAGGTCGTGGATTCAATTCCCACCCGAGACAAACATTAGTGATGAACATTTGTGTTTGTGTTGAGTCTGGGTGTAAATATCTATTATAAGTATATATTTACAAAAGAAAAGTATTATATGTATAGTATATACCAGTTATCTGGTTTCCATAACACAAGCTCTGCTTAGCTTGGGACCAGATGACCGTGTGTGTTAATGTCCCAGAATTTTTTTTTTGGATAGATATATGGGTTTGAATAGAAGGGAAATTTAATTAGGTAAAAGGAAATGATTTATATAAAAAGAAGAGAGTTTTTATTAGTAAACTTCTTTAAAGTAAGACTCAATCAGTTTACCTATTTGTAAAAAGTAAGTTAAAGTTGTTAAAGGAAGCTTTTTATTTGACAAACTGTGCAAGTTTGAATAGGAGGAATAAGCGGGATTTCAAGATAATTCTTATATTAAACTTTTTTTATCACTAATGCTACTAACCCGACCTCTGTTTTGGATTATGAAATGAAATGAAAATATGCTTTATTATTTTTGAGACGCAAGTCTACTTAAAAATAGTCCAATTTCTTTTCCTACCGTGCAGTGAATGACTGGCAACTAATGAGAAACACTGCCAAAAAACTCAGTAGGCTTTTTTTCTTTTTTAAATGAAATACTTATATCTATTACATTTTGTTTGTTTATTGTGTTGAATTAGAGTGACTTAATTCCAAGCGTTATTATCCGTTAGATAGTCTGAAATTTTGTAATCCTACTAATCCTACTTCTTATCTTATCTTATCTTATCTTATTCTTACTAATATTATAAATGCGAAAGTAAGTGTGTGTGTGTGTGTGTGAAGGTTTGTTACCACGTATCTCCATAACCGCTCAACCAATGTTAATGAACTTTGAAACATAAGTAATGTATACCCTAGAATAGGACATAGGCTTATAATATTTCCAAAAATCATCCCCTAAGAGGGTTAAATAGAGGAGTGAAGTTTGTATGCAACTTTTTATTCCTTGGTCCTATTCATTTAAAATTCGGTACACATAAACCTTATGACAAATAATGAGATACGGGTTTTTTATTTTTCCATAATTACCCCCATGGGTGTAGAAAATGAGTTTTAATGGTAAAAATTAAAGTTTCTCTGGATCTGTTTAGTCTCAAGTCCGATTCACTCCAAATTCGGCACATATAAACCTTAAAAGAAATCATGAAACACGTGTTTTTTATTTTCCCAAAACTACCCCCAGGGGGAGTGTAAAATGAGTTTTTTTTGGAAATACTAAATATTGCAGAACTGTTTATTCCTTGGTCCGATTAACTTCAAATTCGGTATACATAAAGCTTAAAACAAATAATGAAACACGTGTTTTTTATTTTTCCATTTTTTTTAATTTTTATCCTTATATTACGCGGGAGAAGCCTGCGAAATTATTCTGAGTGTGGTTTTCTTCAAAGTTGATATCAATACTCCTTCGTGTTTTTTAGCTAAATTACTTTTTATTTTGACACAATGACGTTTGATAACTCAGACCAATTATTAGAATTCGAAATTTAAATTTTGTTTCTTCTTAAATATTAAATGAAAAAATTACAATAATCATGGTCTAAGAAACATAGTATTTTTTAAGAAACCCCTATAGATTTATGGATATACCTATGGGTGCTTGCCGATTTCAAAATGTTGCTTACACGCCTACACTACTGAACTAATTTTGTATGGAGACAGTTCGAGAAAAGAGATTAATGGTTTAGCGCGATAACCGACATCCGCGGGCGAAGCCGCGGGCGGAAAACTAGTAATATTATAAATGCGAAAGTAAGTGTGTGTGTGTGTGTGAAGGTTTGTTACCACGTATCTCCACAACCGCTCAACCAATGTTAATGAAATATGAAACGTAGGTAGTGTATACCCTAGAATAGAACATAGGCTAATAATATTTTCAAAAATCATCCCCTAAGAGGGTTAAATAGATAGGTGAAGTTTGTATGCAACTTTTTATTCCTTGGTCTTATTCATTTAAAATTCGGTACACATAAACCTTGAGACAAATAATGAGATATGGGTTTTTTATTTTTTCATAATTACCCCCATGGGGTGTGATAAATGAGTTTTATTGGTAAAAATTAAAGTTTCTCTGAATCTGTATAGTCTCAAGTCCGATTCACTCCAAATTTGGCCCACATAAACCTTAAAAGAAATTATGAAACACGTGTTTTTTATTTTCCCAAAACTACCCCCAGATGGGGTGTAAAATACGTTTTTTTGGAAATACTAAATATTCCATAACTGATTATTCCTTGGTCCGATTTAACTCAAATTCGGTATAAATAAAGCTTAAAACAAATAATGAAACACGTGTTTTTTATTTTTTCAATATTTTTTATTTTTATCACAATACTAAGCAGGCGAAGTCTGCGAAATTATTCTGAGTGTGATTTTCTTCAAAGTTGATATCAATACTCCTTCGTGATTTAGGTCTAAATTACTTTTTATTTTGACACAATGACATTTTTGATAACTCTTTGCGATGAATAGAATTCGAAATTTAAATTTTAGTTGCTCTTGGTATTTGAATGAAAAACTTATATTTATGGATATGCCTATGGGGGCTTGCCGATTTCAAAATGTTGCTTACACGCCTATACTACTAAAGTAATTTTGTATGGAGATAGTTCGAGACCCGGGAAAGGATAGTTTTATCCGACTACGAAAAAAGAGATTAATGGTTTACCGCGATAACCGACATCCGCGGGCGAAGCCGCGGGCGGAAAACTAGTATAATATAATTAGTCGTGATGACAAGTGACTATTGTCGCGTGTATATCAAAGCGATCGTCATCACGACACGACTGATCGTCATATTGTAAACATTTTATATCTATTTTGTACCTATCCTCATTTGTATACAATAAGTTGAGGTATATCTTTGTTGTTTCCACTGATAAAATACCAAAAGAACATACAAAAACATTCTACATTTCAAGCACAAACAGAACCGCCCTTCTCCGATGTTTACATTGTGACAACGTCAAAGGAGCAGTCAACAAACTCACGGAAAATCTAAACTAAACCTTAATCTGTTTAGAATAAAGTTTACTTTAAAGTGTAGTTCAAAGATTCTACTGTAATTTGCCTGGGGCAAAGATCAAAGTTGTTAATTAAATCACTTATAAATAATTTGTGCGTATATACAATATGATCTGAAAACTATTGGTTTGATTTTAATTAGATTTAGCTTTGATGTTTATTGCGCATCAATACAATATAATTGGAGAAATGTGTACGAAATTAGTAACCTAATGGATTACATAATTATGTGGCGTCACATACTTTACGACACTCAAGAGACATGACGTCATAGGAATCCTGAATCGCACAAGCAAAGTTTCACCGACGATTAGCATATATAAAACTTCCCGACAAGAACAGTTGCGTGAACCGCGGTCGCTAAGTATCACACCTCGCTCCGTCGGAAGATCTCCCTTTTCACTGGAGGGTCACTGCCACACGATCTTCCATTTTCCAGATGTGCATACTTATATACATAGCGGTCAAGCCTGTTTTACCCGAAGGTGTAGGTAGAGATAAACATCACCTACTTTTCACCGGCTATATTTGGGTTCCGTACGTAATAGGGAGTGAGTCTATTACCATTCAACGGGTACATTTCCGAACTTCAATCTGCTACTAAGATTTTCAAAGTATACTCAAAATTCAAGACACTGTGAGCTCAGCTTGCTTAAATCGGAAGGCTACTTAAATAATAATGTTTGTAGATAGTCAGAGATAGAGTAGATAGTCAAATACCTCAGTCCACCAGTGAACATGAATTCTGAAACGACTTTGAAAAGTCGGGATCTAAAATCTAAAATAAACCGCGATAAAATCCGTTAAAAAGAAGTTTTATTTCAAAAAACTCTATTCCTTTTTTAGGTACCAACAGCCAGGGAACGTTTTGCAAATTGTCACTACACCCAGCTGGAGACCGACGTCGTATAAAAAAAAAACATAGGAAAGGTATATTATTTTCTGTAATTAATACAACAAAGCAGAAAGTAGGTGGTTGATAAATAACAGACATGTATTTTGCCTAAAGCTAAAAGTGTATGACAAGGGTAATAAAATGTATGGATCAACATTATCTACTACCTATATAAAAATAAGTCGGGTTTTCCTTCCTGACGCTATAACTCCAGAACGCACGAACCACGATTTCCACGGTTTTGCATTCGTTGGAAAGGTCTCGGACTCCGTGGATGTCGTATTTTTCTATAAAATTTAGCGAAAGATACGTCTCTAACATGTTTTTATAATCTTACTGACGGGCCGGTGACGTGGTCGGTAAGATGCACGCCGCAGATCGTGGGTTCGATTCCCACCAGAGACAAACATTTGTTTAAATATGTCTGTTTGTGTAGAGTCTGGGTGTAATTATTAATATTTAAGTATGTATTTACAAAAGAAAAGTATTTTAAGTAGTATATTACCAGTTATCTGGTTTCCATAGTACAAGCTCTGCTTAGTTTGGGATCAGATGACTGTGTGTGGTAATGTTCCACTATATTATTATTATAACTGATACAATTGTTAAAACGTACTAGTTCGGTTTTTTAATAGTTTTAGTAGTAAACCGATCTTAGAGAGAGAGAGAAAAGTGTACTAAAAGTTCCAAAAATCCGATTCAAAAGATTAATACTGAACAGTTCGTCCCCGTTTACATGCACTACTCAGACACAAGCTAAGAAAAATACTTCAACAACATGCTTTACACATGACCGTGTGCTAATGTCCAGCTATATTATTATTATTAAAATACAATTATCCATGCCCTGTAGTTATCCCTATTAACATGTCCAAACCAGATAAGTACTTGGATATCTACTTACTGAGATGATTATAACGTCACTAATTGATTCTCAAAATATTTTCTTTAATTTACGCAAATATCACAAATTGAAATAGAATATTTTTACAACGGATTTGACTTCATGGTCACTGACTGGTGACTAGTGGACTGAGGTATTTGACGTCCAAAAATATTAATCACAACCTACAAACATTATTATCTAAGTTGCTTGCTGATTTAAGTAAACTGAGCTCCGTAAAAAATGACTGAGCTAAAATCCGTTACAAAATAGTTTTATTTCAATTAACTACATCTCTAGAGGTATTTTTCTCCACAAAGGAAACACAAAGATTAAAAACATACCTTACATAACGAGCCCAATTTCTTTAAGAGTGAGTAATATTTCATTTCCTTTCGTTGACTCCTGATTCCAAGGGAGAGATATTTTCTTTTATACAATTTATTCCACAACAGATTTAATACACGAACTGGGGTACTGTCTTATTGTTACATAAAGAATGGGTTTGGGTTAGAGAGTGTGAAATGAGTTCAGGGGGTAGGTACTACGACTAGATAGCCACTAGACGCCGCTTACTTCAAATATTGTATGAAATTGCCAAAAGTTAATGGGGGTTGAGTCACCTTCGTCCGTGGGATTCACGTGGGTGACATCGTGCAGAGAGGGTGGGTCGAAATTGTTGCTCCTTTGAAGCTCTAACTATATGGAGACACTTCCTTCTCACCGATAAATCATTCGTAGTCACGAGTTAATCGGTGTACTGCCCTGGCGCGTTCTATCGTGAACTGCATCATTGGTTAACATCAGACAAGTTGAAGTCAAGCGCCAGCCTATTGAAGAATAAAAATCAAAAAAGTAGTTATATTTGTTAGAAAATATAGGCAACAATAAATTTTCTGACCTGTTCCAAGTCGCAGGCAGAGACAAGTAAAGAACTACATTCAAAGTCAGACATTTGTGTGATGAACATGTCTGTTTATCTTGAGTCTGGGTGTATTTGTATTTAAGTATGTATTTACAAAAAAAATAAATTATATGTTATGTTACCAGTTATCTGATTACCGTAGTACAAGCTCTGCTTAGTTTGGGATCAGATTGTCTCACTATATTATTACTAGCTTCCGTCCGCGGCTTCGCCCGCGAAATTTAACTCACTAATCTTGTTTCTCCATACAAACTTCGGAACCCCGTTTCACCCCCTTAAAGGGCGAGTTTTGAAAAATCCTTTCTTAGTGCACCCGTAGACCCCTAGATAAGGAACCTATGTGCCAAATTTAGAGTCTCCAGACCCACCGGTTTGGGCTCTGCGTTGATATGTCAGTCAGTCAGTCAGTTTCTTCTTTTATATATTTAGATTAATAAGTACATGTTCCCTCCTGCTTATAAGTTACTGGTAGAAGATTTTTCTGAGTTATAACTAGCTAAATAGTGTATGACGAAATGTAGCAACGGGCAGCATAATGAACGTCGTTAAAAGTTCCTAACTCATAGGAGCGGAAAAATAAATTGCTCTACTTACAACTTTTAATAACGTTTAATATTTGGGGGTATGTAGTAATACATGAGTTAAAGCGTGCAGGGATTGGGTTCGAATCTGTACAACGCTTAGTTGCTTACGCTCAATGCTCAATGACCAATGATCCAATAGTAGCTATCCGCTGGCGGCTTCGCCCGAATGAACTACATTTTATTGTACCTTACAGTGGGATAAAAGCCTGTAAGTGTGGGTTTTTTTTTATTCGGCGATAGGCTGGCGCTTGACTACAACTTGCCTCATGTTAAACAATGATGTAGTGTATGATGGAAAGCGCCAGCCTAGTATACCGATTCACTCGTGATTACGAATGATTATCGGTGAGAAGGTGGCAGTGGAATGATCCTCGATTAGGTTAGAAATCTGAAAGGAGCAGCAATTCCGACTCACCCGGCTGGCGCATCGTGAACTACATCAATGCTTAACATCAGGCAAGTTGTGGTCAAGCGCCAGCCTATCGAAGAATAAAAAAAAACTTTTGCATTTATAACAATACATGAAGATTAAGATAAATTTATCTGGTGTTCCAAAGACATCTCATCTTCTTATTTATTTTACCTTAGTTTCATATAAAATTTATCCAGACAGAAATTATTCAAGAATTTTTCATTTGAGATTGCGAATACCGTCTTGAACATAAGCATTTAGTTTTCCGCCTATTTCCTCCACGAAACTAAGGGAGTGCGGTAATGGAATGTTTCCTGTATCTGACCCTTCGTTGTACCTGATACGTTTTTATGGCGAGAAAATGGCGAACTAGAAACTTATGCTTTATTATTAACCTTCAACGAAAAAGACAGTTCATAATTCATTTATTGCGCTACAACATTACATTACATAATAGGCAAGTCAAAATACAATAAATCAATAAAAGTAAAATAGTAATACTAAAAAAATTTATAATGTCAAATAAAATTACAATAAATAATTTTACCAAGCCAAAACAAACTATAAAATAAAAATATTAATTAAACACGTTAAGAAAACAATTAAAATAAATAATAAAAGTGATAAAATTGTGGTATTTCTAAATGTCACAAAATAAAAAAAATAGTAATAATAGTTAAAAATGTCACTACAGTAAAACTAATAAAAATACAGTTATTTTAAGTTTAACGCGTGTAGCGGTGTATCTGTGTAATTGTGTACAACTTTTCTTGCTAAACGGCTGAAGCGATATTAATATGGTTTTTTATACAATAGCTTAAGTAGTAGAGATAGGTCTTTGTGTTGGTTTCAAGAAATTAAACCGTCAACGGTGTCCTAAAATTTTTAATGTAGAGTTAACACGTAGGTTAACTACCTCGGTGGTCTGTGTAAGTGTGTAAGCGTAACCACGTGGCCCCGGGTTCGTTTCCCGGGTCGAGCAACAAGACTACTAATATAATTAGAAAATCTTAATAGGAGCTCAAAGTTTGGAATTTGTGCCCGATGAACGGCAATAGTTTCGCCCCCTATTACGTTCGGGGCCTAAACATAGCCCGTAAAAGTGGGTGATATTCACCTTTGCCTATACCTTCCGGTAATAATTTTAGAACAAAATTATTTCGGAGCTAAAGGTAGGTACAATTTAATTGACTAATGTATTTTCCGTATGACAAATTTAATCAAAATCTCCTTTGACCGTGGTCAAAAGTAATTTAGCTTAATTTCGCAATTAATTAAAACTATGTTTGAATAATTAGAATTTGTTGTTTATTATTTATATAGTAATATGAAACATTTACTTAGAATAATATCAGAAGGCTTTCGACTAAAAATTACGATTATCAGACAACTAGGCAGGCGTGAATGATCGCGTAAGAAGACGGTATTTCAATAAAATAACTACGGCAAATATCAGTTTACCCCGATCTCATGATAGCACAATCATTAATTCTACCAGAAAATTACAGATCGCTAAGATTACATTAGATTAAAGCGAAACGTCCTCTTACGCTTTAATCCAATGTAATCTTGCATGCGCACTTCCCGATGACGCAACGGTACAACACAAAGTGTCAGCTCTTCTAAGATGGCTGCTTCACCCGTCCATACCCGCTCGTTCATTCGATCGTTATGCTCACATTTTCGAGTGACAGCTGACTTAAAAGGTATTCGCGATAAAAGTACCTAATGACAGCTGATGTATCGAGAAGCGGATGTGCCAACATATATAATAGTATAAGGCTGAAGTGTTTGTTTGGTTGAATAAGTTAATTTCAGTGACTATTGGTCTGAATTCTGTCACCGTTAGTACAAAGTAAAATAAATACAAAAAAAGTTTATTGATCCATAGAAATTATGGTATGTTTTACATAGGACGGATCCTTCCGTTAAGTAAAACATGCCCGTGTTGGATGGACCCGCTCTTCATAATAGGTATAATACAAAGTGTGTTAGTATCTAATTTATTAAGGCTAAGGTACCTACCCATTGCTGGGTACCCACTGTTGGGTATGATACGAAAAGCAGCCGGCGGAAAGATAATAAAAAATAAGAAAATACAAACCGGCCATAGTTGTGTTTTCGGAGAAAGGAAAACATCATTTCATTTATACCATTTTTATACTTTTGTTGATTTTTCATAAATTGTAGGACTGATTTATAAAAACCGGTCAAGTGCGAGTCGGACTCGCGCACCGAGGGTTCCGTACAAACTTGCAAGGTTTACAAAGTTCGTTCATTACGACAATCGAGTCATAACTATGGTATTTTTATTGCAAAATGAAATTCATAACATTACAATGGGGAAAGATGGAGGAGCATAAATTTAAGACAAAGATCTCTTTATCGTTTAAGTAATCCTTTATTTTATATTAACACATATCATTTATCTATAATATAACTGAAACACTTATACTAGCCTTGCAGCAGACTTGCGAAAGTTCTTTTATTAAAGTTATTTATTTACAAAGTTTTTAGTCACTATATATTTGAAGGCTTTCGAAGGTTTTTGGACTAAAAAAATATCAAGATTAGCAGACAACTTTAGGTAGGCGTGAATAATCGGGTAAGAAGACGGTATCTCAATAAAATAACTACAGCAAATATCACTTCACTCCCATCTCTCGATAGCACAATCATGAATTCTAACAGGTAATTACAGATCGTTAAGATTACATTGGATTAAAGCGTAACGTTCACCGAGCACGTTATTGCATCTGCACTACCGGACGCCACAACGGTTCAACGCGCAGTGTCAGCCATTCTAAGACGGCCGCTTCACCCGCGCTCGGTGTTCATTCGTTCGTTCATAATGACATTCTCGAGTGACAGGTTACTTCAAAGACGGACGCGATGACAGTATAAAATGACAGCCGATGCATTGAGAAGCAGATGTGCCAACATATTTAATTCTTTAAATAATGTTGACTTAGAATTTTTTTTTTTTCACGGGTTAAAGGCAATTAGATCTAAGTATTTGATATGAATTTCAACTTGATAGCTCTACGCGTTCATGAGGAAAAAAGTAATAAGTTTATATTTATTAAAAAATATATATTTTGTAATGTAACTAAAAATTTAAGGTTTTCGGAATTTTTCCTTTATGTGTGCTATAAAACGTTGCTTCATGCCAAATTTCAAGATTCTAGGTCGACTGGAAGTACCCTTTAGGTTTTGATTCCCTTGCGAGTACTTGCGAGTTTCAAAATATGCAGCTTAAATTGCTGTTTCTTTTGATTGCGTTGACATAGAAGTTTGATTTTGTTACAGCTTAAAGGTATTATAGACCTGAGTATTTGGTATGAATTTCAATTTAATACCTCTACGCGTTTATGAGGAAATGGGTAGTAAGTTTAAAATTATTAAAAAAAAATATATTATGTGATGTAACTAAAAATTTATGGTTTTCGTAATTTTTCCTTTATCTATGCTATAAGACGTTGCTTCGTACCAAATTTCAAGATTCTGAGTTCACGGGAAGCACCCTGTAGGTTTTGATTCCCTTGCAAGTGTCGAAAATTTGCGGCATAAACGGCTGTATCTTTTGATTGCGTTGGCTTAGAAGTTTGATTTTTTCACAGCTTCAAGGGACAGTAGACCTGAGTAATTGATATAAATTTCAGCTTCATACCTCCACGCGTTCCTGAGAAAAAGGGTCTTGACAGACGGACGGACAGACGGACAACAAAGTGATCCTATAAGGGTTCCGTTTTTTCCTTTTGAGGTACGGAACCCTAAAAATGAGACTATCCGGCAGTGTGCCATTCGTAACAATTTTTTTTTAATCAGTCAATTCGTCTAATTAGTACTGATTGAACTGAACCGATTTTGATATAATTGAAATAGGATCACCTGAAAAATATAAAAATTGATTTATAATTGACGGAATTATAGCGTAACATATAAACAAAAAAACACACATTCGGATTGAAAATCTTCTTCTTTTGAAGTCGGTTAAAATCGGTTGTTTAGCAAACCGCTTGATTATGGGTTCGAGGAATCGGTTCTAAATTAAATGCCTATTGAAACAGGCTGGGGACTATTCAATAAATTGGAAGAATAATTCATTTTTCCACTCGAGATCACATGAAAGAGCTGCTGTCGGCCGATCCAGAAGTACTGTTAAGTATTTGGGTCAAAATGCGGCGTATTTTTGCCATCGACCCTTTAAGGGTGTAATGGTTTTTCTAAATAGTATTTTCTTAGATTTACGCGAATATAACACATTGAAATAAAACTATTTTATAACGGATTTTATCGCGGTTTATTTAAGATTTTAGATCCCAACGTTTTAGTCTTTTCAGACTTCATGGTCACGGTTGAAGAAACCAGCATGTAACTAATCATTCGAGGACATGTGACATCCACCAACCCGCATTTGGTCAGCTGTGAGACACTAAAATGGTTGAAGTGTGAATTGAATCAGAATCAGAATATTTATTTGAAATAAAAACATGTTTCATAATATAATAATAATTAATGTTTCATATTATATGTTTCATAATATAAAAATAAAAATTATTTGAATAAAAACTTGTGTCATAATATAATAAGGCAAGGCTTTAAGGTTCAAAATTGTGTATCTAAAGTTCGTTCACAAGGTCTAGTCTGCCTTTGACAAACAACTTGCATACTAGGCCAAGCTCACCCATATCAACAATGATTAAACTCTCGGCTGTAGTCCTTTGTAAAGATAGCCTCATTTTGGTTATCTACTGCTTCGCAAAAATATATTAGATTTAAATTAAAACTACTTTGTAACGATTTTTATAGGAAATAAGACATAAATATTTGAAGGCTTTTGAAAGGTTTTAGACTAAAATTTATTTAGGCATTTCAATAAAATAACTACGGCAAATATTACTTCACCCCCATATCTCGATAGTACAATCATGAATTCTACCAGTTAATTACAGATCGTTAAGATTACGTTGGATTAAATAGTAACGTTCACCGAGCACGTTATTGCATCTGCACTGCCGGACGCCACAACGGTTCAACACACAGTGTCAGCCATTCTAATATGGCCGCTTCACCAGTGCTTGGTGTTCATTCGTTCGTTCATAATGAAATTTTCAAGTGACAGCTGACTTCAAAGACGGGTCCGATGACAATATAAAATGGCAGCTGATGCATTGAGAAGTAGATGTGCCAACATATTTATTTTATTATTCTCAACACGACTGTCGATTTCAAATTTTTACCGCAGGCATATCATTTTAAGGTTGGCTCCTCACGCTACAGGCTTGCCTAGTGTGTGGACCACTATAAATCTGATCATTGTAAGTAATGTTGACAATAAACATTTTTTCATTTCATTTCATTTCAACGTTGAACGGGTCCATCCGTGATCATGAAGTCTGAAAAGACTTTGAAACGTCGACATATAAAAATCTAAATAATGCCGTGAGAAAATCCGTTATAAAGTAGTTTTTTTTAAATGCCACCGCTGCTGTTTATATTCATATTATGCTAAGTATCAATGCGCCTTTTAAAATAGTTTTAAAGATTAAATCTCTCAGAATAAAAAAAAACTTTGCTCAAGTTATTTTTTACTTGGAATCCTCTCATCAAATCTTCTAAACCTTATACCTACCACTACCAATATTTAAAAAGCATTGTCAGTCAAATCAGTTCAGCCAGCCAAAATTACGTCACTTTATCTATATTATCTACACAATAACACTTTTACTATTCTTAACTATTCTCTCTAATACTGTTTGTTTTAGACGATCTCGGTAGTCGAGCGGTGTAAGCCGTAAGATTGGGCTATACTGTGCCCGGGAGGTCGCGGGTTCGATTCCCGCCCCGGACAATATTTGTGTAGCAACAAAAAATTGTTTCGGTGTCTGGTTGGTTGAGGGACTACCCTCCGTGCCTCGGAGAGCACGTTAAGCCGTCGGTTCCGGTTGTCCTTTACCACATCTATGACGATCGTTACATGTAGTCAGTAGCCAATATAATCTGACACCTGGTCTAACCATCTCGGCTACTGGTTCCCTACGGGTTTTGAGGTCTGATGGTAGTCGCTCGTATAATTCTGGTAGCTAGCCGCATCAGGTTAGACTGGGAGCCGACCCCAATAGAAATGGGAAAAAGGCAAGGGGAATGATGATGAATATTGTTTGTTTTGAACGCACTTATCTCAGGGACTACTATTCCAATTTCAAAAGGTCTTCGGTTGTTAGACATTCTATTTACTATGGAAGGCTTTAGACTACTTTTTTTTCCCACCCGAGACAATCATTAATGATAAACATTTATGTTTGTGTCGAGTCTGGGTGTAGTAAATATTTTAAGTACTTATATATTTACAAAAGAAAAGTATTATGTATAGTATATACCAGTTATATGGTTTCCATAACACAAACTGTGCTTAATGTCCCAGAATATTTATTTATTTATTTTATCATACAGCTGGGCATGATTTAAAATGAAGTCACGCGGACGAACCCACTGGCCGAAAGCTAGTTTCTATTTTTATAGAGAAGAGGAAAAACCGTGAGAGAAAGCTAGTAATTTAATAATACAACCTGATGAACCAGAAATCACTGCAACCCTTTTTAGTGTCCCACTGCTGGGCACAGGTCTTCTCGCACCTATCTTACTAGTTGAGAGAGATTAGGCCTTAATCCACACACGCTGGCCAAGTGCGGGTTGGTGGATGTCACATGTCCTCGAATGATTAGTTCTTAGACATGCCGGTTTCCTCACGATGTTTTCCTTCACCGATATTGAGCAGCGGCAATGAAACAATTCACACAAAGATGTGTGGACACAACTGGGATTCGACCCCGCGACCTTATATTTCTAAGGCAAAGCCCGTGCCACTGCGCCACCGCTGCTGAACCAGAAATAAACGTTAAAAAATATTAATATCAATTTAATAAGCTACATCTACAATATGGAAAAGGCTTCATAAAAAGGCAAATTGAAACGCTTTCGCAGTGAAACGTTTAAACTTAATTTTTAATAAAGTCTTCCAAAGAGTGGGAAAAATGTCCCTCATCGGAGTAATTTTATCGCATAAAATATTAAAATTACCAATTAAATGTGAGCAATGAATGGTTGCCAATATCCAATTTATGTATTCAAATGGCTGACAGCTCTGCATAAAACAACTTATAGTTTGACAATCCGTATAGGTACGAGAAAATGAAATTAGCTAATAATATGTAGAGATTCATAATACAATGCGGCTTTTTAATAAATTCTTTCGAAGCTTTCACTGTCATAATCCAAGACTTTACAAACGTCAATCCCGAGGAAATGACACTCGTCTTTTTATAAAGTGACCAAATTATATAGACCTCTCTACGTTGAACCACCATAAAATTCTACCTTATTATAGATTACTCGGAAAGTTCTTTCTAAAATGGTCGTATGTAGAATTTAATTTCCTTGAAGTTTGAGTACAACTTTGATGTGATAAAATTGTCATGTTCAAGAATTTTGTTACTTTTCTAAGTGAGTTCTGAAGAGATTGCTTTAAACAAATAAAGACAGCAGGAGGTTTAGGTAATTTTAAAACATTTTGTATTATAAATTTACATAATTTCTGCTAGCCACTTTATTTGCTGTCATCTGATTGACGGGCCGGTGGCGTGGCGGTAAGAGGCTTGCTTTTCACGTAGCAGGTCGTGGGTTTGATTCTCTCCTAAGACAGACATTTGTGTGATGCGCATTTCTGTTTGTCTTGAGTCTGGGTGTAATTATCTATATATATAAAAATCAATGCCACTTTTCGTTGTAATTTTATAACTCAAAAACGGGCTTACCTATTCACACCAAATGTTAAGGCTTTGTTCGGACTATTTAGTAGATGGTTTATGTGAAGTTTGCACAAAATCGGTTGAGCAGTTCTTTATTTATCTCATTTTTTGTAAATGTGATAAATAGCTAGTCTATTATAAGTATGTATTTAGAAAAGAAAAATAGAAAATGTAAAGTATTTTCAAGTTATGTGGTTTCCATAACACAAGCTCTGCTCAGCTTGAGACCAGATGACCGCGTGTGTTTATCGCGCATTATCCCAAAATATTATTATTATTTTGTAACCTTAGTTTAAGTTGTCACTACGAAAAAAGTTTTCGAATACCATCATGAACCTGTTAATATAATAAGTTACATTATATTAAGTTATATATAAATGCAAAGAAAATCTACAAATTATTTTACATATTCCATTTCCAATTCACTTCATTTGATTACTAGCATTTTTATCGTATTCGAACCTTTTGAATTAAATAAATGAATTCGAAAAATAATTTTGACAAGTTTGAGATATTTTTCGAAAACTTTTTTCGTATTGACGAACTCGTACTAACACCGTGGCCACGGAACAAGGCGTCGGACGGCGCGACTGGCGACTTTGCAGTTCATGGCCCGCTCGCGTTCTCTTGTTTTTAGGCTCTGCTTCAACAAATACGCAATCAACGATGAAATCACTTTACGCGCCAACCGATGTCGTGTCCCGTGGCCAAGGCTTATCAGTACTGATGCCTGTTATGCCAGCCGAGTGCTGGCGGTATTGCCAGTAGTGCCACCCTGGATGACTTTGTTACACCTTTGCCCTAGGAATCAATTACCCATGCTCCGGGTCATGCCAGGCAAATGAAGCGTTTTCAACCAAATGATATACCAACTCTTAGAATAACTTAAAAAATATATGTGTATAATCTCCGACGCATTTTTTCTTAAATCTAACTTAAGAGTAATCTAGGCGCAGCGGTGTTGGCCTCG
Source organism: Meganola albula (assembly GCA_936450015.1). Taxonomy (NCBI): domain Eukaryota; kingdom Metazoa; phylum Arthropoda; class Insecta; order Lepidoptera; family Nolidae; genus Meganola; species Meganola albula. Next base: position 1,802,010 of record OW388156.1, read on the forward strand.
CCTTTGAAATATAAGGTCGCGGTTTCGATCCCAACTGCCACACATCTATGTGTGAATTGTTTCATCGCCGCAGCTCAATATCGGTGAAGGAAAACGTTGTGAAGAAACCGACATGTTTAAGGATCATTAGAGGACACGCGACATCCACCAACCCGCACTACGCTAGCATGTGTTGATTTAAGTCTAAACTCTCTCAACTCGTAAGATACTTGAGAGAAGACCCGTGCCCAGCAGTGGGACATCAAAAAGTTGGCTTTAATAACTAAAACCACAAAAATTGGATTCATTGAAGTTCTACGGGCTACAAACATATGATGAGACCCCTCTTTTTTGTCGGTGATCCAAAGGAAAGCACCTTTTATGTCATTAACCGACTTTACAAAGAGGTTATGTATCCTCAACTCTTTAAGAATCTGAACTTTAGTCGAAACACATCAAAACTTTATACTATTTAATTAAAACACTTTGTAACATTCTTATATTTGGAAGTTGAATAATTTTGCACTTTATTACTTTTACGGTAAAGTATAAATTACTTTACAAATTTAGCATCTGTTACGAAAGTTTAGTGTACGTTGAAAGGAAATTATTTTTCCGAATCGTTTCACAATTTGATCGAGTGATGGGAGAAACTTAAATTGATATTGAATAAATTAAATAATTCTTTATTTCAGGCATGAGCCCATATCACTACATAGTATAAAACAAAGTCGCTTTCCTGTCCCTTAAATCCCTATGTATGCTTAAATCTTTAAGGTTGTTCACCTTTATTTATTTTTTTATTAATAAATACGCGGTACAAAGTTCGCTGGGGCAGCTAGTACACTATAAAATACCATCTGAAATTGAAAATCAAATAAAAATTGGTAAAATTTGCGACCGAAAACTTGAAGAACGTCCAAATTGGCTAACATTACTCTCCACTTTAAAACTACCATTTTCTTTGATGAATTAGCTCATCAGTATAAAGCTGTTGAAACAAAAAGTCATTGCTGAAATCAATAGTTATCTGAAACTTGTTAGAGCTGATAACATTTTAATTTATTTATTGAACTAACTTATCTCTGCTGCGGGAGCAGCGGTGTCGCTATCGGCTATGCTTTTGAAAATAAGGTCACCGGTTCGTTCCCCGGACGTGCTTGAACATCTTTTTGTAAATTTTTTCATTGCCGCTACTTAATATCCGTGGTTTCTGGTTTCCACACTGTGAAATGTCTTACTAAGGTATTTCTCAGTGTGGCCACCAGCATGCATAAGAATGAATCATTCGAGCACATGTGACATCCACCCTATTATCTTCATAATAGCTTGCTAGTCGACATTAAGGAAAGAAACGGTATAAATAAGTTTGTAAAATCACTCAAACCATTTTTACTTAGCCGTTTGTTTATTGTATACTAGCGGACCCCTCAGACGTCGTCCTGCCCGGTAAAGCAGTACCACCTACTGCTGCCGAAAATAGATAACGACCGATTCTCAGACCTACCGAATCGGTTATGCTGTTTCTGAGGATGTTGTTTTTTTTTCTTTGCGTAAGAACCATCCTTGTACTTCAAGGAGTAATCTAAAAAAACAATTAGCTAAATCGATTCGGCCGTTCTCGAGTTATGTGCTTACCAACTTATTTTTCGATTCATTCATTTAATTTTTTCTTTTATTTTTCATTTTTAAATTTTCTTTGGTATAAACCTCACGGAGCTCGAGACCTTTCCAACGAATGCAAAACCGTGGAAATCGGTTCGTGCGTTCTGGAGTTATAGCGTCAGGAAGGAATACCCGACTTATTTTTATTTAATAGATTTAAGAGTATCATGTTTGTTAAAATTTTTACGCACTGTTGTTACACTTGTCAACATGAAAATCCATGCTCCCAGACCAACTGTGAAAACAGTTTTGTAAGACGATGAAATATTGTAATATTGTGATAGTTACTAATAAAGATTAAGGTACTCAATTCTCAACACGAAGGATAATTGAAAAAAGACCCGCACCCAGCAGTGCGACAGCAGTGGGCACTGAAAAGGGTTAAAATGAATTGCAGCAATACTCTAAATCGAACCCACTCAATGATAACACTTTCAATAGATATTTCATTTGGATCAGAACGGGATGGAAGTGAATCATCATCATTATCATCATCATCATCAGTCTATTTTTGTCCACTGCTAAATCACGGAACTCAGTATGATCCGCGGCTTTCCTCATCCAGTTCTTACCAGCGGCCCTGTTAAGATCGTCACTCCACCTAGTCTAAAGACGTCCTACGCTACGTTTGCCAATGTTGGTCTCCACTCATTCGGTTCTGCAGCAGATATGCCTACTGCCACTTAAGCTAACTAAATCTGGTGTAAAGGATGCGAAAGCTATTAGAAATATGTTTTATTTATCTGTATTTAAAATTATGATTGCCATCTGTAATTAGCATGTGACCGGAAATACCACGGGTAATTAGAGGGACAGTATGAATTATGAAGTTGTGGATAAAAATGGAGACCAAACACCCCATACAAAAACTTAAACAAAATCATGAATATAATTTCCTCCTGGCTGCATTTCGAGTGGGTACAGCGCCGTGAAAAAACTAGGTATTTGAACTCGGCCAAGACCTGGAAAACTGAAACAGTCTTGGGTCCCGCACGAATTAAATCAGAACGGTTTTTAGGAGGAGTTGGACTTTCCTCCAGGCAACGCGGAAGACAGCATAGAGAAATAAGGAGGTACACTCAGAATCACCGGTTTAAGCCTCTTTACGTGTTTATGTCTGTCTGTGGCATTGTTGCTTCCGAATGGATAAACCGATTTTGGTTTTGTTTTTGTCGTTTAAAAGGTGAATTAGTCGGGAGTGTACTCAGCTAAAAAACATATATATTTTTTTAATTTAGAGTTAAAAAAAATTGGTTGCCTGTAAAGTCGGTATACGGGCGAAAGTTTTACGTGACAACGACTTTGAGTGGTAAAATAATTTTAATGTGAATATTCATTCGTATAGTAGGAAGAAGGATGAAATAATAGTAACAATTTAAAACATTTATTTATACAAAGAATTATATTTAAAACATTAATTTATACAAAGAATCTCGCTCTTAGGCGGGCTAACTGTGCTCGAGTGGAAGGGACGCGTGCCTTTCACTTTTTATGTCTGTCTCTCTCGCTCTTAGGCGGGCTAACCATGCCCGAGTGGAAGGGACGCGTGCCTCTCACTCGCTCTCATTGTGAGCGCATAACGTGAGCGAAGCGTAACGCAGTTTCTTGAAGTGTCACCCGGCAAACCAATTTATAAGACGTTGTCACGTCAAAATTTATAACTTACTAGCTGCCCCAGCGAACTTCGTACCGCGCAAAATTGTGAATCTAAACCATTCCCAGATCCCATTGAACACACACAAAAAATTTCATCAAAATCGGTCCAGTCGTTTAGGAGGAGTTCAGTCACATACACACGCACACAAGAAATATATATATAACTTATACTCCACTTTTCTTTACTATTCATTAAGGTAGAAAGAGAGGTCCTATTCACTGAGAGTGAAAGGAGGTTGAACTACAAACTATTGTTCAAAGCTTGGTCTCCATTTTTTCCTACTTCGTGTACAAACCTTAATTTCAAAAGAAACATTTTTCGGATAACTTAATACCCTAGGGCTGTCCGCAATTTGAATAACGCAGTCGATTCGTTAATTTACCGTTTTGATTTATTCGATAAGAGCACATCCCTATACGTGACTGCTTGAGGCATGACACAAAATGAACAATGTTTCATAGGGTTTTTATTGAGATATCTTATAAGGGGATCGAATTTGGTAAGGGTGTTTAAATTATTTAAGAAATATTTTCCATGCAATGAATTTACAAATACATATCTGACCCTTGATCGAAGGAATTTTGTGTGAACATCAACGTCGATGAAAAATGGCACGTCATACGACAGTAACTATACATTTGAAGACATGTGTCATCTACCTATCAGTAAGAGGCCAGCGTGTGTGGATTAAGACCTAAACTCTCTCAACATCTCGTATCACAGTCTTTGTACGTAACCAACAGAGGGACCCTAGTGTTGTAACTTTGGTAATATCTAATTAAAAGTAATCTTAGAAGTTAGTGCCTGAAGACGTACCTACATATGACACAGTAAATTCTTATTATTGCAGTTGTACGATATTGAAGTTGCTCTGCACATTGTATAGCGGCACCCCTCTTCTGCTGCAGCAACAATACCGCTTTAAGCTGTTGTGGTACCTGATTTAGCGGTTGAACGAATTGTACGGTGGAGTACCGCACACGACCAGTAGGCTAATTCATGTAATTAAATAAGTTCAGTTGCGGTGCAGTTGCAGTTAAGTTTCGATCAAAACTGCCCTTTTCGTATTGTCGTAATTTTGAAAACCGCTGTCAGATACGCTCCCGTCAAGTACGCGTCACACGAGTGCTTTAAACTAGATATGATAGCTAAACAATTGTAAAAATAATATGTTGCACTAAGACAAAAACTTAAGTGCAATTCCAACTTGATCGCAACTGCACCGCAACTTGATCAGTGCATCAAGAAATTACGTGAATTAGGGCACAATGTACTTCGATTTTTACACAAAACCGCATGATTTTAACGCACTAACATGCAGCCATCTGGTTAACTGCTAATACGTCCTCGCTTTTACCTTTGACACAGAATCTGATATCCCATAAAACTAAAATGTCGGATAGGTATTTTTTTTAATTTAATTTTTTACAGAATTGGTAACTTAAGACTAATACAATTTTAGACTCGCAAAACTTAATGTTTAACGGCGAGACGCGCTCTTATCTTAACCTACTTACACCTCTAAATTCTAAACACAAATAAAAATGTTAAAATATAAAAAACAAAATACATCTACACAAAATACGGAGATCAAGTATTTCACAGTGCAGTTTTTAGTCTTCTTTTTAAAATACTTATTTTCAACTTTGGATCCTGTCTTAACAAATCTATATCATTAAATATTTTAGGAACTATAAATTTATTTGTTCTATGCTCATAGTAATTTGTAACTTTTGGTTTAATTAGTCTCTGTTCTCTAGCTTTTCTTTTAGCACTAGCGGGGACGCGGTCGGAAATCTATTACACTTATATTAAATATAAGTGTAATAGATTGTAATAGATTTAAATAAATTTTATTTAAACTACTATTTAAGAAACGTTGTGGAATATTCAAACAAAGCATTGAGGTTGAGATAGTTAAGATCTTTCTATTTTCTATTTATCAGTGTAAAGTCCAGCTATTGTATAAACAAAAGTCATGTTGAATTATTATCACCTTGTTGGTTGGTGTTCTGAATGAAATAATTCAAAAACCACTTAAAATCTAATCAGACGTGCGTTTAATTTTTTATTCAAAACTCATGTAGACGCGTTTATCCGCGTTCACCCATACTTACAACAATGTATCTGCGCTCAACTGCTAGTCGCCTCAAGACAAGATACATGAGCGATTGAACCAGCGAGGAGACCTACGTTTAATAAACTCAGTCTGGTAGCTCTAGACTGAGGCAATATATTATTGTATTGAGATTTAAAATCCCCTCTTTATCTTACGGCACACACAAAATACTACTAGTACTGATGCTGAAGATAGAGTACATGTTAACTTTACAGGTTAAGTTCCTTATAAGTTACGAATCCACATTGTTTCTAATAGTAATCATCGTAACCGGTTTCAGCATAAACGGCGGCTGAGCAAGACATTACTCGCATGTTTAAAGTTTTCTTAGACATTTAACACGGGAAGTGTTACACGCAACTTCTAGTACCTACAAAATTTTCGCTGTCAATTATTTTTTGAGGCGCATAAACCACCTGAAGTACACTTTTACATGCACACGAAAACAAATAAAAAAAAAGACGGGTTGCACTCCGGGATTGCCGGCAGAAGTGAACTTGATTATTAACGTTGAGCATGTTTGATATTTTGGAATGGTTAGGGAATAATTTTGCACCAATTGCTTTATCAGTATAAAAGTACTATCATTTATGTGGTAGAATACAATATTCATTTATTGCGCTATCGTACACAAACATGACAATTTATATTACATTAAAAATTTAACACTTTAAAACTATTACAATTATTTTACATTAAAAAGTTTATCTCTCCGAAAAATCAACTTTACGAATACACAACAATGTGATCACTACACAGACGGTCGAGCCATCAGCTGTCACCATCCATGGATTCGCGTGGCACGCTGTAACATACACGAACATTCGCGCAAGCGCCCTGCGTCCGTCTTACGCTTTTTCCGACTTTTTCGATCAGGCTCACGTGTCCTGACGCGAGTTTAAGACTTTATACCCATTACAGAAAAAGTGCTCAACGCCGCTAAAGAAGTTTTCACTTCAAAATTGAAGCGTCTTTACAAATTTACACGTAAATAAAACTTATACACAAACACTAAACATGCACAAACAGTTCATGTACCTCGGCAGAGGGGATCGTAAGCGCTTAGCAGTTCCTGTGTTAAATGTCCAACGAACTTGCTTTAAAAGCACAAAATAAAACGCACGGGGAATAAAACGCAAAAAAGACGCAAGTTTGAAACCGCTCTTAAGTAGCGCGCTCAAAAACGAAGAAAACTTGCATTCAACCACTTCAAATATATTAAAAATTCATGCGAATAGAACCTCCTTTAAACCAGGAACATTCTTCAATTCAACCTTTTGAATTAATTTTATTCTGTTGATTGTGAAATAAAACGGTTATTCTGCATTGCAAATTTTGTAGGACGATGTCCGGATTCGATTCGTTCGTCATCCAAAATGTTAACGAAGTTATCCGGTCCGACAATTAATTTTCGTACGATTATCGATGTTCGTTAAAAGCTGCAGACACACTAAGGATTTTTTTTTGCGAAACATAAACACCTTTTTAATATTTTTACCACCTATGTAACAAATAATATTATTTAATTTCTTATTAGTATTAGTGGTGCTAAGATATAGGTTATTTTTTTTGTAAGATTAGGTTAAATATGTAGAAGTGGCAAAATTACGTATCGTTTGCTATGTGGTCTAAATTTTCTCGTCTCATTAGATAGTTGAGAGAAGACCATACCCAGACATACCAAGTAATAACACAAGGCATCCGATGTCTTATTAATACTAGTGATGTTTATAATTTATTATTTATGTTTTTTAAGGTTACGTTACTTAGTACGAGTGACGTAAGTGGTGAAATTAACTTACTAATTACAATTTAAAATTAAATTGCTTTCAAGTTTATTGTTTACTATGTGGATTGCGGTCTAAACTCTCTTATCTCTTAAAATAGTTGAGAGAAGACCAGTGCACTGCTATAGTAAGAGAAACGGTTGTTACTTTTTCATGCCTTTCGCAAGTCACACTGGTATGTTGGCAATGTTTGCGGCATCATGGATATTAAGCGCCACCACTGCTCTCCAAGTGTATCCAAAGCCTTATGGTAACTTTATTTGTACCGTTCGAATAGGTATGCGATGTTCACAATAAGTTACAGTACGTTAATACGTTAAACTGTAAATTTTGTTGCGGACGAAATTTCCTAGGATTTAATTAATGTTGGTTGTTGTTACGAGTTTTACTGCAATCACGGGCCATTCATATTTTACTGGTGTACATGGAAATAGCAGCTACTTTTAATGCAAGGTAAATAATGTGTTCCTGACTAGCATTGTAATAGGATTATTATAAGTTGCTCTCTTCTTAATTTTGAACCTCCGACGTAAAAGAAGAATGGTATACGTTTAAAATACAAGTAAATTTTAGTAAACTAACCCCCGTATTCATATAAATCCCCGTATCAAATAGGTTTATAATTCGTTTGTCTTTGTCTGTCATCTTGAGATTTATACTAGTAAGAAATAGACAAAGTCCATTGTAACTAAAGAGTCTTATAAGATTTTTATGAATAAGACCGATAATCTTCAAAATTTAAGGGGTTATTTGATATAATTAATATATTCAATGGATAATTAATCGCCAAATATTTTTATATGGTAACGTTTTTAAGGCATGCAATAATTTGTATTCAGCGTAAATTATTATGCTATCTGTGCGATACCTTTTTATAAACCAGATACTGTAGGAGAAAGAGTTTTTGATAGCTTACTTTTTCTAAGGCGTGAATTAAAATCGCTTATTATTTTGTATTATGTTTACCCTAGCAAACTGGAGTCGTTAGATTTTTTATTCAATATTTTTTAATTTCAACCCTAGTGGCTACCTGAAGTGAACTGCGTAATCTAAGGTGTTTCGCTATAGTAAACACGACGCCTTTTGAACCCTAGGTACTGCTTTAGTAGTAAGTGAGTTCGTTTATATCGCGACCTCTCGGATTCAATTTCCGAGTCAAGCAAAAAGACTATAATATTTGAGTAGCAAGGTGAAGTTTCGGATTGTGCCCGATGAATGCCAGTAGGCTCTAGCTATGTTCTTTATAGGCTCTACTCTGCTTCACCTTCAGCTAATACAGACGTGAGCGCTAAATGTTATATGTAATTCACATTAAAACACCCAGCACTCTTCAAAACCAATAACTCTTTGAAGCCCGAAACCAAAACGATATTTCGTCGAAAAAAGAAAATTCCGAGTAAAATATGAATACATATTTGTATGTAAATACGAATGTAATGGATTCACATGAATGTAATAAAAACCTATTTACCGTGTACAAATTTCACATTACAAAATATCCTTTGTAACATACATATAACTTTACATTTATGACTTTACACGTATTAATCAAGTTTTCTGCTGTTCTACGTTATAGAAAACTGCAGAAGGTCCATGAAGGACTTATTTCAATTTGAATTTATGCATGTGAAACACAGGTAAATAATATGATACAAAATAAATAATGTCCTACTGTGTTCTGCCGTGTGGCGTACAAGTCATTGTTGGATTATGACTAAAAAGTACTAATAATAATGAATGAATTTTTTTAAGACACTACTTTAAAATTAAAAGTTTATATAAGTTTCTGTTTTTTCTTCTGTTTATAACAAGTCCACTTCGCCCAATGTTTGGCGCGGCTCGTCTCTCAACTAATCTTAATCCTCAGACGCTGGCCGAATTGGGGTTGGTGGATGTCACATGTCCTTGAATGATTAGTTCTTAGACATGGTGGTTTTACGATGTATTTCTGCACTTAAGTTGAACAACGGCGTTAAAACAATTAACATGAATATACATGTGTGGGCACGAGAGGAGATTGCACCAGAAACCTTTACCTTTTTCATGTGTATGATTCCAGGATAAATCTTTGTGTAATGAACACGATTGCTTGTTATGTGTCTAGGTGTAATTTATCTATACATTTTAGATTTTACATGCCGACGTTTCAAAGTCTTTTCAGACTTAATGTTCACGGGTGGACTGAGGTATTTGACGTCCAAAATATTAATCACAATTATTACTGACTACCTATAAACATTATTATTTAGGTTGCGTTCCGATTTAAGCAAACTGAGATCACAGTGTCTTGAATTATGAGTTGATTTTGCTTGCGTTTTGGTACAAGTTAATGAAGCACTGGGTCCCAAGCTGGGTTTCAATGTCTAATATTCGCATAAATCTAAGACAATATTATCTATAATATTTATATATCTACAAAAAAAATGTACTTAAGTATTATATCCATTCCTAGTACCCATAGCACAAGCAAATATAATTGCTTAATTTGGTACTAATGCGTCAAAAAATTCTTTCGAATCGTCCTCTTCCGAGAACGTACCCAAAAGGCAAGCAACATTGCCGCGTTGGATATCAATACTGGTACTTTGCCCGAGATGCAAACCAGCCTTAAATAGTATTTTTTTTCCTTATGACAACTACAATGTCATAATTAATAGGTAGCAACTCGTAAAAGGCCAGTACTATTAAAAAAAATATAAATTAAACCTATGAAACCTACTTACCTGCTTACTTGCCTATTACAAACTGAAGAAACAATATTATCTTAAAGACAGATCTTAATATTTTTATACTCAAGTATCCAGGCGTTATGAGAATGAGACGATTTGCTAACTAGACGTTTTGCTACAAAAACGATTTGCGAATTGGACGTATTGTTAATTAGATGTTGAGGGTAATTAGATATTTTGCATCTTTAACCTATTGATTTGTAAAGCTTCTGTTCATGTATATACCTACCTACTTCAAAAATAAAAGTTTTTATATTGTATTTTTCTACAAGGTCACTGTTACCGCGGGATAGCTGAACTATCTTAAATCACGGGTAACACAGTAAAATGTTCGCTAATTTTGTTAATCGTAGACAGTGGGACTTCTGTATTTTCTTATGCACTAGCAAATTGTTGTCCGTAAGCCAAAGGCGTCGTCACAAACTTAGTGTTACAACCAGCTAAGCTGCAGCATAAGCAAGCACTGCTTATACAGCTATTTGTCGCAGTTAGATAATCTTATGTGCTGTTTTCTCTGGGAGGAAATTTCGTGACATTTCGTGGCATAATTGGTCGTGTTTTGTTTATTATATAATGTCACCAACGTCAATGTAATAGTCACCATGACGTTTCATTTTATCATTTCTTACTACTTAAAATTTTAGTGATCCATATTGATAGATATTCACTTTTATATCTAGCTATCTGTCTATATCTAGCTATATCTAAAATAATCTACTAATATATATTAGCGAGGTCATAAGCCCGCGATCACCAGATATCAGTACAGACAGAAAATAACATCACAAAAAGCTAATCAATATCTCTGCCAATGATTACAGCACATCTCTAATCACAAATATTTACAAAATGCTTGGATGGAGATAGATTTATTTTTTAGTGTAGACAAAGGTTTGCCCACACCACGTGCTCACCCAACCGACCTCATACACATTGTCCCCTGATGTTACAATGGCAATCACATACAAGCAACCTGAGTGACAATGAGGTTTTGTAAGTTTGTCAACTGACACGCCTTATGCTATCACAAGTGACTAAAATGACACCTAACCGACGGTTTTGGCAATAGCTTGCCACGTATAGCACTGTGACATATATATAACTAAATACCTACCTAAGTATCAAAAAAATTGGTTGCCTGTAAATTCGGTATACGGGCGAAAGTTTTACGTGACAACGACTTTGAGTGGTAAAATAATTTTAATGTGAATATTCATTCGTATAGTAGGAAGAAGGATGAAACATAGTTGAGTGGGAGAGAGACGCAAGGCATTCGGCGGGCCTCTCTCTCGTTCGGTGACTCATCGTAACGTTACCGAGCGTTACACTTTTTCATAAGTGCCTCCCAGCCGCAACCTAATTTAAGACGTTGTCACGTCAACAACTTCAACCTCGAGTCTGGGTGTAAATATCTATTATAAGTATTTATTTACAAAAGAAAAGTATTATATGTATAGTATATACCAGTTATCTGGTTTCCATAACACAAGCTCTGCTTAGCTTGGGACCAAATGACCATGTGTGTTAATGTCCCACAATATTATTATTATTATTATTATTATATCTAAAAGCCAAGCGTCGAAAATCTCCCCCACAACGCTGTCTTCTGGTCACGTACCCAGAAGGCTGTCAGCATTGCGAATCGAAATACTATTGCCTTGTTCAAGATGAAGGCCAGCCTTCTAATCACGGGTGGTGGCAAAGAGGCCCCTACATACCTCTCTAAATAAGCAGCGCGCACCTGCCCCCCCCCCCCCATTTAAAGATTGGTTTATTCAGGGCTACCATTGTCAACGAATTTCCTATCTTTATTCATTGTTTTATGAATAATATTGTTAATATATACAATGAATTTTGTTTCTATTGTAAATGATGATTTATTCGTTACTGTCGACTTTAGATAATGAATAGGGTTGGTTTTAGAGTTCATTTATTGTTTTATACCTTTGGGTGAGGGCCAGAAACAACCGGAAATATATTAATATCGCTCCTAGCTGTATTCCGGCTTCAGCGGTCAATCTAAGCTGACTGGCCAGGTACGAAGAAGATATTATAGTGCACATATGTGTGCGTAAACACAACGGGAGCTGAGTCACCAACGTCCGTGCTCCAATGCTCCGTGTGACAATAAACTGGTGGTAGGCTTCGGCCGTGGTTAGTGCTCACCCACCAGACAAAACCGCACCGCCAAGATTGATAAATGATTTATAGTGAGATGGTGGCAGTAGAATGAAGCTGTATATGGTAAGTATCCATAATGGAGCAACAATGCTAACCCACCTCTGCATGGTGTCACCAGACATCGCACTGACACAGCAAGGCCGCTTGGCGGTTCGGCTTTATCTGATGGGTGGTCTCTAATCACGGCCTACCAACAGTTGATTGTCACCTGATTTGTAACACCCGGGGACCAAGTGTGAATGAATTAAAGTTGTTTACCCACGGACGAAAGTGACTCAGCCTTCGTTAGTCTACCAAGAAAAATAGCTCACTTGAACAGTAGGCACCTACCAAAACGAAAACTAACTAGTTTTACATAAGAAAACAGCCAAAACTACTACTTAACTGATTGAACGTCAACAGGGAGTGTTTCCGAATTAATTGACGTGTTTTCTTTGGGGATGAAGGCATTTGCAATTCAAATACAAGGATCTTGTCTCCATGTTTCTACTTGTCACGGCATGAGTTTAATGCTACCGTTTTGATTACAGATGTCGCTGGATTCGTAATATCTTGAGTTACATGAATGTCGGAATTATTCACAGCTTACGACACACTTTTCATGTTTTATTTAATTTTTGAACCGTTTCTTTATTTTCAACCGACTTCAAACAAGGAGCTTCTCACTCCAACTGTATGGTTTTTGTGTGTATGGTATATTTTATACTTTTACAGTTAATGAAACAAAAAAAAATTCAAAATCGGTCAATAATTGGCGAAATTATCGCGTAAGAAAAGGTATCATGTTTGACACAGATAGGTCACACTTACTCTTTGTTTTTTTTTTCTTCTTCTTTTTAACTGTTTTCATTTATGTTTTCTTCTCTTTTCGTGTGTTTTTTATCGATTCTGTGTGTCCTGTCTCTGTCAAATTAAAGTTTTTCTTTCTAAATTTGTTTAATAAAAAAAAAATTGTTTTTCTTTTTTTAAATGGGACTGCTTATTTAATTTTTATCAAAATTAGTTGAGCGGGTTTTGAGTTATTGGTACTAATACATTAATGTTGGTTTGTATTTTTTTAAGAAGCTGTAAATAAAACATAACTTTTTTTTTATGGCCGCGTCTCAATGTGTGTAAACTTTGCAGATCATTACCCAGCAGAACACAAAAAATAGAGTTCTTATCGCTTACAACTGTATAGAGCCTTATTCCACAGCTACTTTTTTACCGAAAACCTTTCATAAATTGGTATAATAGGTAGGCGTATTCCATTCTAAACTACATGCAAGTTGTAGTCAAGCGCCAGCCGCCCTCTAAAAAGTAAATATTTACATTGGTATTCATCGCATCATCTCAAATCTTTGTATTCATCCCGATACCTACTGTCTAATCTACCAATTTAGCCATTGACCACACTAAATAACAAAGCAATAGTACTTGTCGCGCCAGTTCTACTGTGATTCTATGAAAAGTTCTGAACTATACCTCCGAAGTTTATACTCGGGAGTATCCTATTTAACCGAAAAAAATTGGTTAACTATCGACGGAGTATTCAGCAAATATACGTAATAAATACATACAAACAACCAAACATAGAACCTCCTCCCTTTTTTACAGACAACAAACAAAATGTAATAGAAATAAGTACTTCATTTAAAAAAGAAAAAAGCTTAGTGAGTTTTTTGAGTGTTTCTCAGTAGTTGCCAGTCATTCACTGCACGATAGGAAAAGAAATTGGACTATTTTTCATTTAATTTCATTTAAAAGTCGGTTAAAAAATTCGTGGACTTCGTTACCTCCGGGAACTTTCTCAAAAGTCCACCATCATTGACGAGTTCGGTTGTTAAAAATAACCTTTAAAGACCGTTTGTGTCGTGGTTAACTATCTTGTAACGTAGAATATACATTTCTGCCAATACAGCCAAATACAGGCGTTAATCTAAACCGTAGTATAAAATCCTTGCTACACTTATAGTATCAAAAAGGCCCCAAATGTTGAGTATAAGATTTATTTCCAGTCCAAGTCCGGTATTAGGTCATTTGTAGGGCGGAGTAAGTTTTTATATCCTTCCTCTTGCGCCCACATCTTTTGGCTGAAATATAATCATGGATTTAGGAGTGTTTTAGCACAAATTACTAAAGTTCAGAAGGCTCATGGTGTAAGTAATATAAGATATAGTGGATCTTCTGCAACTTTTTCCTGATTTTATAATAATTTTTATCCACTTCAATTAGCCCATAATCATTGCTAGGTCATCTACAGTCCTGAATACGATTTATGGCCCCAAGGTTGCCATTTAAACACCTCAGCCGTCACGTCAACTTGATCTCGGCCTGAAATAATGTCACTGAGTCTGCTTCTCCTTAAGCAGGTAGGGACTTGGACATACAACGCTCTCTTATCACTGGCACTGTTACTTAATTGTCACCTGATTTGCACCACCCGAAGACCACGTGTGGGGATTCAATTAAAGGTGTACACCCACGGACGAAGGTGACTCAGCCCCTAAAAGTGAACCGGTACATTGTGCAGGCGCGTCCCACCGTAGACTACTTCATTGCTTAACATAAGGTAAGTTGTAGTCAAGCGCAAGACCATTAAAAAATTAAGAAAGTACAACTTATTCGTAAATTTTGCTTGACGATTGGACGCGGTTTTGACAGTTAATAACGTTAAATTGCATAATATTGCAATAAAATCTGTAAAAAATTGCTTTTGGAGATTCTGGTGTAATCTAAGGGACTAACTTACGAAGCGGTAGTTATATCGTGGATTTCGGTATTTTTCGCAATAAAGTGTAGCTTATGTTCTTTCTCAGGGTCTAAAGATTGTTTGTGCCAAGTTTCATCTAAATCGGTTGAGAGGTTTAAGCGGGAAAGCGTAACAGACAGACGACAGAGTTACTTTCGCATTTATAATATTAATGTATAATATATATAAGTAGGGATGTCACGCCACATCCTTATCAATTGAAATACAATTTTGTAAGAAGTGGGGCTTCTGTGTATACATTTTTCCCGTACAAATATAACCTTGGATTTAGGAACGTTTCAGTTTTAGTGCCTCGAATACCTCTTCGTCACGAAAATACTTGGATTTTTATATATTCCTGCTTTTAGATGCTTTTAAAATCTAATTAACTTACGTTTGAAGAATTCATTAACTATTTGTAGCCACTTCTACTAATACACTTCAAGGACTGGATTTTAATAGCTATTGCATATATAATGTAAACATTATATTAATTGCCTAGGCGGTCTAGTGGTAAGCGTATTCGCTTAGTGACCGCGAGATCCCGGGTTCGATTCTCGAGTCATACACAAATACTTCTGTAATATACTTAACATATTATTAACTACAATATTATTAACTGGTGATAGGCTTCGGCTGTGGTTAGTGACCACCCACCGGATAAAGCCGCATCAGCGGCTTTGCCGTGTTCCGGTGCAATGTCTGGTGACACCATGCAGAGAGGGTGGGTCGAAATTGTTGCTCCTTTATGTTTTTTAACCATAGGAACATCATTCCACTGCCACCTTCTCACCGAAATTCATTCGTAACCACGAATGAATCGGAATAGTGGGTAGGCGCGTCCCATCGTTGACTACATCATTGCTTAACATCAGGCAAGTTGTGGTCAAGCGCAAGCTTATTTCAGGATAAAAATAAACTTAGAGAGTCTTAGTTTCAGCTCGAAGTTTGGGATTGTGTCCTATGAACGCTAATAGGCTCGCCCACTATTACGAATGGGACCTAAATTTAACTGGAGGAAAATGGGTGACATCCGCCTCTGCCTAAACCTTCGAGTAATAAAGGCGTGGCGCTGTTGTCCTACTAATATAAACGCGAAAGTTTGTAAGAATGTATGGATGTTTGTTACTATTTCACGCAAAAACTGCTTGACGGAAACAGATGATATTTAGCACAGAGATGAATCATGGTCTGGATTAACAAAGAAACTACTTTTTATCCCAACAAGTACCATGCGGGCGAAGACGTGAGCTCCGTCTATTAGTTCGATTATCACAGTATTTACCTTGTATTTCAATTACAAATATTTTCTGTAAAAAAATGCAAAAAATTTACACGTTTCCTGCTTACCAATTTTTTTGTTTGACTCGACGTTTCGATTGTAGTACACCGACCAGGGTCAAATGCGTCGATGATAGCTTTCCAAAGCAAGTACTTAGAATTTTCATTTATACACTTTTTGTCAAAACTATAAACTGTGCTTTGTACATTTTCTTCGGTAGTTTTAAAGTACCAGTTCAATTTCAATTTCAAATTTCTTTTCATTTTATTCATATAAACGTTTTGTACCAGTACCTTTTGCGAATGTTTTAGGAGACATTAGGTAATGAAGCGAATCTAGTGACCATCTGTTGTCACAAGATTTAGGTCTTCGTCAACTTTTTAGGTTTGAACTTTCATAAACAGTTATGTTAAGCATTTTCTCTAATCTTGTGAAATTCTTTTGATAAATAGTTAGCCTCGTATTCATAAACGTATTTTAAGCTCATTATAGCTAAAATAGGTAATTCGTTGAGCAGCGGTGGCGCAACGGTACGGCCTTCGCCTTAGAAAAATAAGGTCGCGGGTTCGAATCCTGGTCGTCCCCATACATCTTTGTGTGAATTGTTTTATCTCCGCTGGTCGATATCGGTGAAGAAAGACATCGTGAGGAAACCGGCATGTCCAAGAACTAATCATTCGAGGACATGTGACGTCTACCAACACGCACATGGCCAGCGTGTGTGGATTAAGGCCTAAATTCCCTCAACTCTGCCCAGCTGTGGGACACTAAAAAGTGTTGCAGCTAGGTAATTCGTTTGTCTTTGTCATCTTGACATTTATACTAGTAAGAAAGAGACAAAGTCCATTTTAACTAAAAAGTCTTATAACTTTGTTATCGATAAGTTAAAAATACCTATTAACCATTTTGGTTAATAAGTTCTTGAGTTCCAATCCTATTTAATAAATTTTAAATTTGTTTAAATAATCACGAGAGAATCAGTATAATGGGCAGGCGCGTTTCATCGTCGACTGTAGTCAAGTTGTAGTCAATTGAAAATCTATTTCAGAATAAAAAAATACGTTTATAGATAGACCATTTAACTCGCGTATCGCCATCTGAGGTACAATGACATAAAACATTAATTAAATCTCATAAAGAACTATTTAACCACAGATAAAAGTAATGTAAGACTATTCGTCACTAACATCCATATCGCTTGAATCATCATCACTGTCTGTGCAGCTTGAGGAGTCAGAATCTTAGCGATAGGCGATACGCGGTGTTAAACGGTCGGCCTATAATATTAATCGAGAAAATAGACAAGAGCTCTTAATAGTATTGTCATAGATTTACGCGAATATCACACATTGAAATGAAACTAATCGCGCACGCAACTTAAATAATAATGTTTGAAGGTAGTCAGTAATAATTGTGATTAATATTTTTGGACGTCAAATACCTCAGTCCATAAGTGAACATGAAGTCTGAAAAGACTGAAACGTCCGGATCTAAAATCTAAAATAAACCGCGATAAAATCCGTTAAAAAGTAGTTTTATTTCAAGAGATTTCTTTCGCATAAATCTCTGGCTTACGTTAATAAGTAATAGAGTAATAATTACTATACTAAAATACTGTAAAAGATAAATTTCTTAACTGCTTGTTTCATAAAACATTTTGTAAAACATTGAAAACCAGTCTAAAACAATCACGAGTTTAACTACGGTTATGTGCTACGCCGTAGCAACTACGGCGTAGCTGCTACGTCGTAGTGGCTGAGTGCTACAATATTTTCTGTTATGGAACGCTAAAAGAATGGTAAATATTGAAAATGGATTTAAAAGGTTTAGATACAACTTATGTTATTCTTAAAATACAGTTAAGTTATAACAATGAACAAGTAAGTAAAGCTTTCTGTCTTTTTTCTCTTCTTTTCTTACGATGTTTTCCTTTATCGACATTGAGCAGCGGCGATGTAATATATAACACAAAGATGTGTAGTCACGACCGGTAATCGAACCCGCAACCTTATATTTCTAAGGCGAGGCCCGTACCGCTGCGCCACCGCTGCTCCACTGAACTAATCTTTTAATTATTATAAATAAATAAATTGATTGACTGACATATCAATGCCCATTTGGCACATGGGTTCTGTATGAGGTTCAGACCTTAAAGCACTTATGTACGATTTTTTTTTAAATTCGCCCCCCCCCCCCTCCGGGTGTGAAAAGGGGACCACGCGGGTAAAGAATTAAGTCACTTTAATTCAACACACTAAACAAACAAAATGTAATAGATATAAGTACTTCATTCAAAAAAGAAAAAAAACCCTACTGAGTTTTTTGGCAGTGTTTCTCAGTTGCCAGTCATTCACTGCACGATGGGAAAAGAAATTGGACTAATTTTATGTAGACTCGCGTTTAAAAAAAATAAAGCATATTTTCATTTCATTTCGATTCGTTTCGTTTTGTTTAATTTAATTTCATTTCAGAAGCGGAGGGGGAAGTTGTTTTTACCATAAGTTTCTTCTTGTACTTCTTGTACTTCTTTATGAGAAAATATCTTACCTAAAGCAAAGCAAAGCAAACATTACTACGTAATAAGACTTCAAAACAGCAACTCAGCAGATATTATAACGGGCTGACAGCTAATCAGTTATTCGTACCACGGAGTACGATTTACCTGAGTTAACTTTTGTACAGTGTCGCATAATAATAAGTATGCAGGTTAACTGCTAAAGAGTTCTGAATGGAAACCGTGGATTGGCTAACACAGAATAAAGCTCATGAGAAGTAAATTCAGTCTGTAACGAGGAATATTACAACCTCTTTTCATCCTTTTCTCTTCTCCCGTAAGTACTCTTAAAGACGATCGAAAAATTTATGATCTCAAGCTTTCGTAATTGAAAATTATTTATGATCTATTCAAATATTGATCTTTAGTAGAACCTAGTCTTATATTATTTTCTTAGATTTACGTGATCACACATCGAAATAAAACTATTTTGTAACGGATTTTATTGCAGTTTATTTTAGATTTTAGATCCCGACGTTTCAATCAATCAACTCAGAATTCAAGACACTGTGAGCTCAGTTTGCTTAATCGTATCGCAACTTAAATAATAATGTTTTTAGGTAATAAAATAAATAAATATTCTAGGACATTAACACACACGGTCATATGGTCCCAAGCAAAGCAGAGCTTGTGTTATGGAAACTAGATAACTGGTAAATACTATACATATAATACTTTTCTTTTGTAAATATATACTTATAATAGATATTTACACCCAGACTCTACACAAACACAAATGTTCATACTAATGTTAGACCCGGGTGGGAATCGAACCCACGACCTGCAGCGTAAAAGCAAGTATCTTACCGACCACGCCACCGGCCCGCAAAAAATTATCAGTAATAATTGTGATTAATAGTTTTGGACGTCAAATACCTCAGTTCACCTGTGACCATGAAGTCTGAAAACACTTTGAAACGGATTTAATAATCGGTATATGTACCTAGTCTTTATACTACTTTCAACACAACTAATCACGGGCTCTCGTGTCTTGGAGCTTCATAACATTTTTTTTTTGTTTTTCTGTATCCTCCTGTAATTTTTTTTACGGAAAAAGTATTATTATGAATCAAAAAAGATAATTCATTATTCATTCAACTTTAATATTACTCATCTGTGGGTCTTAGTGATACTACAATATATCGTTAGCACATTTTCACACTTGTCAGAACCAATGAGAATACTATCTATAGTTTAAAAAAGTTGCACGGTGTGTTCACTTTGGAGAAGTTAAAGTTGAGTTGAGAGTGCGCAGAGAAAAGATCACAGTTAAACTAACAACGTTTATTAGTAAGTTAGAGTTGAAGTTACACGTATAACTTCCGATTTATTCCTTTAATATTATTCACGACGTGGTTTACTGCATTTAATTAATACAATTATATAACTAAATAGAGGTGGCGCAGAGGTATGTATCGCTTTAGAAATATAAGGTCGCGAGTTCAATTCCCGTTCGCGCCCAAACAGATTCCTTCACCAATATTGAGCAGCGGTAATGTTACAATTTAAACAAAGATGTGAATTGTTTCATCACCGCTGCTCAATATCGATGAAGGAAAACATCGTGAGGAAACCGGCATGTCTAACAACTAATCATTCGAGGACATGTGACACCAACCCGCACTTGGCCAGCGTGTGTGAATAATTAAGGCTTAAACTCTCTCAACTTGAGAGATAGTTGAGAGAAGACCCGTGCCCAGCAGAGGAACATTAAAAAGGGATGAAGTGAAGTGGTAGAACTAATTAAAACGACGCGGGCCTGGCGCAGGCAGTAGCGTCAGCAAAACATGTACATTGTACATGTACAAAAGTTATCTCAAGAATCGTATTTAAAAACATTTTCGTTTATTTTAATGATATTTTTCGCGTGTTTTTTAGTTTTTCTAATTATTTAAGTTTACAGAACGTAGGGGGTTACTCAGTTTTTGTTTTTGAAATTTTATTTTTTGTGTAATATGAAAAGTGATGTTTTGATACGTTAAAGAACATTAAAAGGCGTCCGAAGTCACAGGCAACGTCTAGTGGATGACTATAGTCATAAATAATACTGAATTGTATTAAAAACATAATAAGGTGAAAAATATTGTCTACATTTTGTTTCAAAGCATTTTTTCTTTTAACTTTCTCGCAGTTCAACACTCGATAACATTCATAGATCTCGTTATGTAGGTATAATAACAATATATTTTTATATCATTTTCTATCGTCTTTGGTGAAATTTTTGTGCGTTCAAAGGGCTCAAAGCGCCCTTTAGTCTAACGACCTTTACGGATGCCTTATTAATTAATTTTTCCAAACGTTTCTCATAGATACAATAAAGCTGCCCACCCACGACAATTTTTTGTGACCGATTTGGTGACCTACTTTAGTTTTGTATCGAGTTGCAGAAAATCAGTGGAAAAATCGGTCGTGTGTGGGCAGCGTAAGGGTAAAACAACGGTGGCTCAGCGGTATCGGTCCCGCTTTTAAAATATAAGATCGCGGGTTGGATCTTCGTTGCTACCACACATGTCATCTTTGTAAGTACTATTTTATCGCGGCAGCTCTATATCGCATGTAACAACAACTAATCATTTGAGGACGTGTGACATCCGCTAATCTGAACACGGTTAATGTGCGTAGATTAGATTTAGGTCTAAACTCTCTAAACTTGTAAGGTATGTGAGAAAAGACCCGTACCGTGAGTTATTTAATTAAAAAAAAAACTTATTTTTAGAAAGTTGGTTACTGAGATATCAATGAAACCCTATATTACGCCTGGCCCGACTCGTACTTGGCCTGTTTTATAACTGTTTATTTCAAATTATGGCTAAATCTTTAAAACATATTTTACTTGAACGAAATTAAAAGAAAATTAAAACCCCTTTCTAAAGAAAATTTCTATATCTTCATAAGTGTTTGTACGTCTTAAGCTTTGAAACCTCTTTCGCTTTTCAGTAAATGCATTCTAATTTAGACTGGAACCCGAAATATACCTATTCATCACCTTAAATCAGTGTTTTTCAAACTTTGGATCTCGTCCCTTTAGGGGGTGGTCGCAAAGTAAGGCGTCCCATAATCTAAAATTACACGCATGTTTGTCAACTCATCTTGTATTTACTGTTAATGTTGTCATTTCACGGCTTTTTACCGAGTCTAGGTCCCAGCACGTTGATGTTAATATATTATTATTATTTAATTTGATATCACACACTATTTTTTCATACAAAAGAAAGTATCGTCTAGTAATATTGTGCAAATCATTATTAGTTAAAAATATCGGTGCGATGTAGCATTCGATTCTAAACCGAACTTTTAGTTACTAGTATTAGTTAAATGCCATACTATCACGCTGTGTTCCGAGTAATATTTTAGCTGGACGTTATTAAACGTTTTGCCATACGTTGGCGATGAGTGACCTATATATGTTATTGTTTGCATCAACGTGATGATAATGAATAAAGATACTAAAATAGAAAAATTTGAAAATAAATAACTCTAAATAAATAACTTTACGTCTGTCTGTAGCTCAAAGGGGTCACCCGAATTTCAAATTCTAAAAGGGGTCGCGTTTTTAAAAAGATTGAAAAACACTGCCTTATACTTTCCAATCTAAGGCTTTTCATTGAGTCTTTACAAATATCGAATACCCTTCTTTCCTTATTTACCGCAATTGAATTTCTTTTTACGCAAAATCAGCAATTACCTGCTTAATATTTCCGTCGAATAATCAACCATTCAACAAGTCTTTATAAGGGAAATTTTATGAATATATTAAAAATTCATCTTAATTCACTAATATTTTTATCCAAAATACCTACTATCAGAAAGATGCATTATCGTATCAACTCGTTCGATAAAAGAACAGGGATGGGGAATATATTTTTTTATTTTTTTTATTCTATAATAGGTTTGCGCTTGACCACAACTTGCCTGATGTGAAGCAATGTTGCAGTCTACGATGGAACGCGCCTACCTAATAAATACCGATTCACTCGTGACTTGAAGACAGGTAGATTATAGCTATCGGGAAACAGAGATGCCGGCAACGAATTCCACAACTTGGCAGTTCGCACAATAAAAGTTGGAAGCAAAGCGCTTCGTGCGTGCCCGTGGAATTTCCACCATATAACGGTGGCGCATTGCCGTACCTCTACTTGTACGATGGAAGAACGGGGATGGGGGAATAAGATTGTGTAATTCCTATTACTTCCTTTTAATTTCTATAATTGTAATTCCTAATACTAATATTAATACCCTGGAACTTTAACACACACGACTATCTGATCACAAACTAAGCATATATTATTATACAACAATATTCTACTGACAATACATTAGTACATTTCTTTTGTAAATAGATAATTACACCAAGTTTGACGACAAACAGACATGCAAAAGTCTGTCTTGGATGGGAATCAAACCCACGACCCGCGACATGAAAAGCAAGTGTCTTACTACTACGCCACTCAAAATACACTTTCCGAAATAAATGCAATATATCACTAAAAGACTTGAAACCCGAGGAAATGATGAACTTTTTGCAATTTAACCTTGACCAAATACTTGTTGCAAATGCCAAAACTAATAAGTTTTAAAATTACTAAAAAATATAGGTGCAGCGTCACTACCGATCCGTTTTCTGAATTATTTTTTTATCCAAATCATTTGCCGTCCAAAATTTACATGTATCCGTCTAATAACAAAAAAAACATTTTTTTCAAAGAAATTTAACAAATTTTTATTTGGTTAGCAAGTAATTACAGCATTAACCAGTCAAATAACGTATAAAAAACTGTTACCTAATATAGGTATAATAAGGCAAAGATACAAATCGGAAATCGTGGCTTATACCTTGTTTTCCTGACAGTTTGGACCGTCAGCAAAACAAGGTAGTCAATTAGATGATTTTTTAAAATCTAAACATTGGTTGTTTCAAAATAGATAACGCAAAATACTTACCTATTTAAAAAGCCACCAAGTGCTAACTGGACACGAAAACCGAAGGTTTTGTACTTTCCTAGAACCTAGTGCCTAACGCTGAATGCATACCTAGTTAAAATAGTAAATTTGTTGCGAGCCCAGAAGCACGTTCACTGTTCAAGGTGTAGCCGAATCGCTTAGTTGACAACACACGTGACCAGAAGACTGGTTTGTATCTTAGGTAAAGGATTAAGTATTGTCATCGAACACGGCAATGATGCAAGCCTGCTGGGTATGTTCCGAGATAACGATGCGGAAGAATTTTTTGACCCAATAGTTTACATTAGGCATTAGTTAGTTTACTTCTTAATTTAGGTTAGTGTTAAGATTGTTATTCAGTTAGGTACTTTTTTGTAAGCAGCGGTAGCGCAGCGGTACGGGCCTCGCCTTAGAAATATAAGGTCGCGGGTTCGATTCTCAGTCGTGTCCACACATCTTTGTGTGATTTGTTTCATCGCCGCTGCTGAATATCGGTGAAGGAAAAGAGAAGGACAGAAGGTGCTTAGAATTGATATTCCACACAAACACAGTCCAACAAAAATACTTAAGCAAATAACTTAGTAAGTTGAGTGCACTTCAGTTCTAAGCTAGTGTTTTCCACTTCGTGCACACTTCGAAGGTGCGAGCACTTTGAATACTTACGAATATCTGAGTACCTACTGAATCTTTAACTTAGATTTCTTTAGTCTTTTACTGTCAGCTGTTTTCGACCTTGTCACTATAACATCTAAAAAAAAGCTATATATGAAACCAGAAATTCTTTAGGTACTAATGATTAAGTGAAATTAGAAATGAATTTGCACAATATTTTGCTACGATTTTTGACATGTTAAATTTTTGCAAATATTTCGCATCGCGCACCTCTATACGCCGACCGTTTAACTCGCGTATCGCCATCTGAGGCACAAAGTCATAAAACATTAATTAAATCTCTTATAGAACTATTTAACCACAGATAAAAGTAATCTAAGACTATTTGTCACTAATATCCATATCGCTTGAATCATCATCACTGTCTGTGCAGCTTGAGGAGTCAAAATGTTGGCGATAGGCGATACGCGAGTTAAACGGTTGGCCTATAATATCTGTTTTTCTTTACTTTTTTTTAGCTAAAAATGTGACATAAAAATGATAGTTCTCGGTCTCTTCAAAAGTTAGGATTGTCATAGAAAATAAATTGAAGAATAATATTCTTTTAGGGCTCCTTTTTTAAATTGATTTAATCGTAAAACGCCCTCAGATTAGTGCCCAGCTATGAGTTACTAAAAAGTATTAAATCGAAGAGATGTTACAATCTTGTTCTTACTAAAAAGCGATCCTCTTTTTTGGCGGTTAAAATAATAATCTACTGGTACAATGAATACAAAAACATACTAATTATAAATCGCTACTTACCTATTAAAACCACTATGAAATCTGAACTCTTTCCTTTTAAAACTTTATAACAGTTACTTAGTGCCAAAGTTTTCTGTCATCAGATGGAGCCACTCAGAGTAAGGTTAATACACGAACGACTCTGTGTCTGTACGGCAGTATCAGATTCGCCACCCTTGGGGTAAGTCGCGTCGCGGTTGTGATTTCGCGAGTTACGTAGTTTCATTTGAATCTTGTTGAGTGAGTGAGTGGAAATACTGAATGGGATTTGCGACGGTAAGTGATCTGATATTTCTTAAAGTAAAGAAAAAATTATGACAATATTTCGAATAACAAAATACAACTTAGATAAACTTAAATTCTAACTTAAAAAATAGGTAGGGTGTCATAGAATACCTCCGAATTTCTTTGGGGGAAATGTGTCCAAAAGGCTGTTGTCAGTCACGTTATATAGCTACGATAATTTTTTGACCGAGATATAGACCAGGCCTCTGGTCATATGAAAAGTCTATCAGAAATCTTGGAATTTCATTGAAAAGTACTCGGTCGCTCTGGCCCCACGGTCCAAGAGTTTCAACCCCAAACGGCTCATTAATTAAATAAGTATAAGTCAGGCTAATTTCGTATTTTTGGGCGTGTATGGAAAAACACCATTCAATATTTTGCGAACTAAACCAGCCTAAACATAGTCATTAACATAGTCTCCGAGGAAGACCACGGAAACGATGGTGCGACGATCTTAGTTTGTTTGTCACTACTTGGGTAAAAGAAGTATCAGGAGAGTTGGAAGGCTATGGGGAAAGCTTTTACCAAACAATGCAACATTACAGGCTATTAAAAATAACTTATGCATCTAAATCTGATAGAAATTATTAATTGTATTTTAACATAATATATTTTATCGAGCTTTTGATATTAATCACATCTATTTCACGATTAATTTACATAATAACTCTAAATTTCTTAAATTTACGCGAATATCACGCATTGAAATATTTATATATTTTTTTTGTTTTTTATTATTATTTTTTAAATAAACTCTACATAATATAAAAATGAATTGACGAATGTTAGTATTGCTAGAACTCGAGAACGGCTAAACCAATTTGGGTTTGTACGGGTCTAAGAAAGATTTAAAATGTGAGAAATTCGTGATACGAAGTTTTCCAGGGTAGATAGTATGATATATAAAATTCTTGTGTCACAGTGTTAGTTACAAGATTTGTCCAAAACGGTTTGACCGATTCTTATTAAATTTGTTTTGTAGTACATCCTACAAAATATAAATTATGGTCATTTTTTTATAAATGTTTTATGAGTTATACGAGGCACACAGTTAGCTAGAGCAGCAAGTTATTTAAAAAAATGTTTAAATAACTTGCTGTGACATGTGACATCCACCAACCCGCACTTAGCCAGCGTGTGTGAATTAAGGCCTAAACTCTCTCAACTCTAAGATATATGAGAGAAGACCCGTGCCCAGCTGTGGAACACAAAAAAGGGTTGAAGTGAAACTTACCTAAACAGAGATCATCATTTATTGATATTAGTTTATTATTTAATCTTATTATATAGGTATATGAAAAATGGTTTCGACCTGAAAGGTATAGCGTGTATCATTAATTTTACTGCGAACAGAGTAACCTCAAATGTTTCAATTATCTCGGTCAGAAAAATGAGATGTTATCACGTGAAAAATCGCTTAACAGAGACACAATTTGTTGTAAATAATTAGGTAGTCTGAAAACCTTTGTAACTAAAAGGTTTTAAGAGGAAATTACTACGTTTAAAACGGCGGCGATGGTCTAGTGGTAAGCGCGCTTACTTAGGATCCCAGATAAAGCAAAGGCATTCTTTTATTACTATTTTTATCGTTACCTAATAGTGAATTAAATAGACCAACTTGATACGCTAAGATCGTGTGCGCAGCTAATCCACTTTTTAATTATAAAAAATAAGTAAATACTTTTTTTTGTTTTAGTTTTAGTTTTAATCCAATCCCCTAGAACCCAATAATAGTTAAATACTAGGGTAGGTAGGGTAACCTAGACGTTACTGTTTAAATGATGGATATTACTGTTTAAAGGTACGCGCTGATCAAATTCCGGTTCAGTTGCAATCACTTTGCAATGAAGTTTACGTGTTAGTGCAAAATGTTTTTTTTTTGCTGATGACCTAACCCAATTATCCGGAAGAGCCTCTATTGGTTCACCGGACTTGAACACTGCAAAATAGTATTCTTGTGATCATTTATATACCTAACTTAAACGCTCAAGCGCTCGCGTAAAGCGAACTTGACGCGAGCGTATCAGACAGCGGTTGTCAAAATTACGAGAATACAAAAAGGGCTGTTATGATCGAAACTTAACTGCAACTAAACTTATTTAATTACCTGAATTAGGCCACACTACTCTTAGTACGAGTTGTCAATACCAAAAGAGATTTTGAATATTGTCATGATCCTGGCAAGAGTAGATAATAATATGTAAAATATGATCCAAAAAACACATATTATTTTACCTGTTCTATCTCCAATTAATTTTATTATAATGTTAGTATTTTACTTACTTCCTTTTTAATAAATGTTAAAAATGAATATATATGGCAAGAAACTTATAAATAACTCATAATTAGAATACTTGTATATGTATATATATGGTGAATCTTATCTCGTAAAAGATCTTCTGCTCTAGTAATTCAAATCAAGATTAGTATATTGGACCAGATGGTGTATCTCGAATGACCGCTTCCATCCCTATTAATAGGACACTCGGAGAATAGTTAATGGACCATCTTGACAGTATAGTTACTGTCACATAGGGAGTGGACTAAAAGACGATTGAAGAGTGCGAGTGAGAAGTACTTTATAGAGCAATTTAACTAAACAGAAGGAGATGGCAAATCTACCGCCACTGCCATCTGCTTTTGAGTGATAGATCGGCATATATCTAATCATTCAAAAAAGTGCAGTGAAGTTTTGCAAGTGTTTTTAACCGACTTCTGAAAAAAAAAGGAGATTCTGTATTCGGCTGTATATTTTTTGCTTCGGCAATTAAATTCACTGGAATTTACTTTTGAATGATAGGTCGGCATAAATCTAATCATTCAAGGAAATGCTGTGAAGTTCAAAATTGTTTTTACCCGACTTCTGAAAAAAAGGAGATTGTATATTCAGTTGTATTATTTTTTTGTTTGAACGAGTATACTTCCAAGGTTTTCCATGGAGTTCTCATAGAATCAAGCACTGATTATAATTAACAGATGTAAGTAAATTTTACTTCACACTTTTTAGATTTTTTGAACAATATTATGGGTCGTAATTATGTTTAATGCAACTCTAACTTATAAAAGATAAAATAGTATATATTTAATACTTTAACTTTTAGTGAATGTTCAGATCGTTGTAAAAAATTTTTGTTCTGAAACATAGGCAAACCACTTATACTGTATAATCGCCTAGGTCAAACTCTGTGCGTTTGAGAAAGAATTGCTTTGAAATAAAGGAACAGATTGCTTGGGAAAGAATAACAAATAATAAGTACTTCATTTACTTGCTTCCAACAAAAGTAGTGGCATATGACATCAGTCATCTATAGGCCGACCGTTTAACTCGCGTATCGCCATCTGAGGTACAAAGTCATAGAACATTTATTAAATCTCATATATAACTATTTAACCACAGATAAAAGTAATTTAAGACTATCCGTCACTAATATCCATATCGCTTGAATCATCATTACTGTCTGTGGAGCTTGAGGAGTCAGGAGATTGGCGATAGGCGATATGCGAGTTAAACGGTCTATTTATAAGTACTCCTAAGAGTTTACTGGTCTTTGTGAAATAACTCTGTATAAAAATACATTTAGCACTTTATTTAGTACATACACTTTAACTCATACGGGTGCACCAGAGTCAACCTATGTTATTTTATAAAAATACATTTAACAAAACTCTATACAACTCACTAACAAGACGCGTGCGAGCGACACATGCTACTATACAATCCAAAATGAAGTCAATTAATACCAAAAATGCATTTGTCAGACAAATCAAAACTCCTACACCCAAAACGAAATATTCTATACAAATACACCCCATAAAAACCATTTCACACAAGACGTCAACAATTCAGTCGCTAATCTGCCCTTATAAAAGAATCTCGAAGGGTCTTTTACCCTAAATCCCTTTTATTTTATTAACGAAAAAGCGGGTATGGGGATCTTGTAGTTATTCGATTTGGGATCTTAAGCTAAGCTGTACGCAGAGGGCTCTTTCGTTTTAGGAAAGGAGAAAATTATTTTACAATTTATTTATAAACAAGTAATTGTAAAAGCCTTTGCGTGTGCAGGAAAATCTTCTTTTTGGTTAAAATGTGACAGCTTGAGACAGAAGCATACCTTATTTTTGTTTATTTTAAAGAGATTTAAAAGTAAAAAAAATGGATTGATTTAGAATATGATTTAATAACATAGTTGCCAGTGACGAAGAGTTCATAAAAGCCGATTCAAATCGGCTTCCCTCTAAGAATCGATTAATATCGATAACTTTATTGAAACTATGTAACGCCTGGCAGTTTTAAATATAATATTCTGGGACATTAACCCACACGGTCATCTGGTCCCAATTGTGTTATGGAAACCAGATAACTGGTATATACTATACATATACTATACATATAAAAATACACGTGAACATGAAGTCTGAAAAGACTTTGAAACGTCGGGATCTAAAACCTAAAATAAACCGCGATAAGATCAGATAAAAAGTAGTTTTATTTCAAGGTCCTACCTATGTTAATTTTATCAAAGTAATTTCGTGAGCACTGCCACGTGGTTAAGTATTTAGCACTATAACCATGTGTGCTCATGATTATATAAAAAAAATCCACACAAACAAACAGCGCCATCTAGATATAATTCAAATACTTGAGTATTAACATAATAAAAAAAAAATTACACCCAGACACGGAACAAACAATCATGTTTATCACAAAAAGATTTGCCCTGGATGGGAATCGAATCCACAGACATAGATAACCCAGAGGTCACAGAGCCGTAGGCAAAAAACTAGTAAAAATATAAAATTACTCATTTTTACTAACATTGTAATGATGATAAGTTTGTGACAAAGAATTTTTGGGATAAGTCTTTTATAATTAATTCAGTTCTAATAATAAATTTAAGAATTATCTTGTCACTGATAAATATGAAAACTAAAGGTTTTTGTAACATTTACTCAATTATTCATTTAAAATATTATAATAAATTGCTAGATTAGGCCGAAAAACCTTCTATAAAATTTACTGCACCGCTTTCAAATTGCCGTTCATCGGACACAATATTTTTTTACTTCAAGCTGCTTCAGATATTTTTAACTGACATCAAAAAAGAGAATAATTTCAATTTGACTTGACAATTTTGAATTTGGCGCTTCAGTTAACAATCTCTCTTAACTGTTTTTTCAGTTACGGCGGTCGGTCTATGCTGACTAGCTAGTGGCCAAGGGTGAAAAGTCTGAAAAAGGTAAGACGAAGCAAAAAGTTCTTACTTCTTCTCAGATGTGATTATTTTTTCAATTAAACTTTTTTGCCCACTGTACTAAAAATGTGAAGTTGCTGCGCATGCCGTACCAAAATGGCGGATTTCTGGTCCTATCCTTATTTCGCATAGTACCTCTGTTTTACCTTACGTTTATAAAAGAAAAGAAACGATTAGTGAGCTGTAGTAGCAATGGGCAGGCCATATCTGTTAAAGAACTGATAATCGCTGGGGTAAGCGAGTTCTCTAGTGGAGACATATCTTGGCAAATATTGTTTGTTTTGCCAAAGCCGACTTGTTCGACTTTTCTAAGCATAAAAATTCTGCCAAGAGTGTGTTATTTTTTTCTAATTTTTGACAAATTTCGATATCTCTGGGTAAGTACATTTCATTGTGGTCTGCATCATTGCTTAACAACGGGCTAGTTGTGGGCAAGCGTAAGCCTATTACAGAATAAAACAAATCTATCCGTGCGAAGCCGAAGCAGGCTGCTACCAGATAGGTAGGATAGGATATATTTTTGTTTTTTTTTTTATTATAACACCGAGTTTGATACAAAGTTTCTCTGACGTAATATGAAAGAAAAATCTACGTTCATTGTACCATGATATAGTACACGATTACACACATCAGATTACTGACGTCACGCCTCAGTTAAACAAATGTAATATAAAAGCAGTTGAAAAGAAATAGGAGAGATTCCAAGGTATCAAATAAAAATAATAGGTTTGGTTTTGCAAAGTTTAGCGTCTTTTTGAAGTTTTGGACGTTCTATTTTAACGATCTACATTTTATATCATGGTCAGCAATAGAACAAAAAGTATTCCATAGCTTTTCTAAAATAATGTGCTATCTAACTGTGTAAGAATGTTTCAAATCGAACTGGTAGTCTTTGAGATTAGCACGTTCAAACAAACAAACTCTTGCACTAATAGCGCCAGGCTATCAAAGAATAAAAAAAAATTGATTACAACAATTTAAATTATTGATACGTGTGGCGACCAAACGTTATTACGTTCTAGTGGGGAGGCCTCTTTTCAGTACTGGACTAGTATCTATAGGTACCAATACTATGAGTTTGTTAGTTTGGTTAAAAGTGATAATTCCAGGGATTACTAGGACTATTGAGGAAAGCAATGGGTTTACTTACCTTCAGCTGGGCATGAAAAAAATGTAGGTCACGCGGGCGATGGGAAGCAAGCTCACTAATACGCGAAACACACGTCTCATATACTCGTTGAAAATAATTTTAATACTCCCATCAAACATTATATTATTATGAATGCATTAAACATACGCTTTTAATTCACCATTCTATTTTTAGGACTCGGGGAAAGAGCACTTTAACCATTCAACTTCATATTTTATGAGATCCGAAATTTTTATTTTTATACAATTTTTATGTCTTTAATCTAGTTAAAAGTCAGTCAAAATAGAAATGAGTTAGTGTGGACTCCAAAACAGTAACCTTTACCAACTCTAAAACCTGAATGGTTACTACGATGAAGTCTCCTAGACAAAGTGACGTAGTCAAGCGTTATCGAAACATCGTTAAAAACAAAATGTATGGGTTTGATGTTGTACTTCTGGGCATAGGTCTTCTCTCAACTATCTTAAGAGTTGAGAGAGTTTAGGCCTTAATACACACGTTTTGGTGGATGTCAAATGTCTTCGAATTAGTTCTAAGACATGCCGGTTTCCTCACGATGTTTTCCTTCAACGATATTGAGCAGCAGTGATAAAACATTTCACACAAAGACATGTGGGCACGACTGGGATTCGAACCCGCGACCTTATATTTCAAAGGCGAGGCTAGTAGGTACTGCTGCGCCACCGCTGCTTAGAATCGATTGTTTAACTCGCGTATCGCCATCCGAGGTACAAAGTCATAAGACATTAATTAAATCTCATAAAGAAACTATTTAACCACAGATAAAAGTAATGTAAGACTATTCGTCCCTAATATCCATATCGCTTGAATCATCATCACTGTCTGTGCAGCTTGAGCAGTCAGAATCTTGGCGATAGGCGATACGCGAGTTAAACGGTCGGCCTATAGTATTTTAATAAATTTACAATAATAACACACATTGAAATAAAAGTACTTTATTTTTACTTTAGATTTTCATATCCCGACGTTTTAGAGTCTTCTCAGATTTTTCCACATCTTTTTCTTTCTTCTTCCTTTCGTACACCCATAAAGTCTAAAAAGACTGAAACGTCGGGCTTAAAAGTCTACCCCCGTATTCAGAAACGTATTTTAAGCTAATTATACCTGAAATAGCTTTCGTCTATCTTTGTCTGTCATTTTGAGATTTATACTAGTAAGAAAAAGACAAAGTCCATTTTAGCTAAAGAGTCTTTTAACTTAGTATTGAATATCACACATTGAAATAAAATTTATAACTTTTTTTATTTATTTTTTTATTGTGTTATACGTTTCTATGAATAAGGCTGTATAAATCTAAAATAAACTGCGATAAAATCCGTTATAAAGTAGTTTTATTTCAGTAAGTGTTATCTCTAAGAAAATCCATCTCGAAATAACCACAAACTAGCCGTGACTCACAAAAACATGTACACTTCACATAGAAACTAATTTGTGTGATAAATTTAATTCCCGCCAACCTTATCTTGGCGGGAAAACTTTTTGCGCGCGAAAAAAAATGAAATTAAAAACCATAAATCTTAACTGTGATGTGATATCGCGTTGAAGCGACTTATATTTGATGCTGAAGGCTGAAGTCAGGGTTTTAGATAAAAAGTAGTTGGGAAGTCTATAGGGTGACTGGTCATTAGTGTAAAATACTTTGGCACAAGGTAAGTAATCCCTACTATCCCTACTAATATTATAAATGCAAAAGTAACTCTGTCTGTTACGCTTTCTCGCTTAAACTACTAAAACGATTTGGATGAAATTGGGTATGGAGGTAGTTTGAGACCCGAGAAAGGACATAGGATAGTTTTTATCCGACTGCGCAAAAAGAAGGTAATGTTTTGGCGCGATAACCGACATACACGCGTGCGAGACCGCTGTCGGAAAGCTAGTTATAATAATAATAGCTAGTTATAATAATTAAGTAGTTAGTAATTATCAGCTATCTGGTTTCAATAGTACAAGCTCAGCTTAGTTTGAATTCAGATGGCCGTCTGTGTTAATGTCCCACTATATTATTATTATATGTCGTCGCCTGTTTTAGGTAACTTAAGTAATAATAGTCTATTGCTGTTATAATCGGGCACAATTTCAAACAGTCATATGCTGTAATGTTTCTTTCTTACTGTTGCAAAAATTAAAACTAAAACTAATAAATACTTTTTAATATTAATTTCTTACTCAGAGCCCATCGCAGCTGAACCGTGTTTTCTTAATTATGAATTGTAGTTAGTTGGGAAAGAGCCAAGAGTACGAAAAATTAGTAAATTCTGTGGTAGCCTTTATGATATAAATAAAGAAATATCTCATACAATTTATAAGTATCATTAAAAATATACAGCGGTGGCGCAGCGGTACAGACCTCGCCTTAGAAATATAAGGTCGTGGATTCACAGTCGTGCCCACGTATCTTAGTGAGAATTGTTACATAGCCGCTGTTCAATATTGGTG
The DNA here is from genome assembly GCA_936450015.1 of Meganola albula. Lineage (NCBI taxonomy): Eukaryota > Metazoa > Arthropoda > Insecta > Lepidoptera > Nolidae > Meganola > Meganola albula. The sequence continues at coordinate 1,836,174 of OW388156.1, forward strand.
ATGGAAAACATCGTGAGGAAACCAGCATGTCTAAGAACTAATCATTCGAGGACATGTGACATCCACCAACCCGCACTTGGGCAGTGTGTGTGGATTAAGGCCTAAACTCTCTCAACTCGTAAAACAGTTGAGAGAAGACCCGTGCCCAGAAGTGGAACACTAAAAAGGGTTCAAGTTATTAGAAATACATTGGTTAATTAATACAAATGTTGCATGAAATACTTAGATTAAGGCCTAAACTCTCTCAACCATCTTACGAGTTGATAGTTTAGGTCTTAATCCACATAAGATAGCCTAGCAGTAGGACACTAAAAAGGGTTGAAGTGAGGAACTTAAATAAAGGTCATAATAAATATTTATTAACCTCAATTATACGACGAGTTTCTAACCGTCGCAATTATACTTTTACCGACCGTAGGGATTGAGCACACAACGACCTGTGTTCCTGTTAAAACCCCAGAGTATTCACCACAACCCAAATAGATTACATTACCTTTAAAACCCAAGGCCGATTCCCATTGAGAAAATTTTTAATCAAACAATTTAAAAAAAACAACAGCCTATCGAAAGCAATACCCTTTTCACTTAACCCGTCGAGCGCCACCGAAAAACAATTCACCAGATTTCAACGGACTCTTTTCAAATTTCGAATGACCGAAACAAAAGAGCTAATTTATCTATTGAAATAAAAACGGAAGGCTGAGGAGGAAAAAAACAACAGATACCCTTCCATTCTTCATTTCGGGAAGTGACAAATGCCTTCAGACGGGGCAACGCAAATGACGCGAGTTAAACCCTAATTTTCAAATGTACAAAAATATATCTTAGAAATTTTATTTTTGTCATGGATCTTGGGATCTTAATTACGTATGATAATAATTCATCATTATGGTAATTTTGAGCTGAGTTATATGTTTAAAGTTAAATGTAACCTTAGCTTTGTGTTACGATGTCGTAAAACTTTATGAGTGTTAAGATTAATGGAACCCTTTAACCAGGTGTAAAAGTAAAGTAGAGTAACAACCCATTAGCATTCCAGCTGCGTCTTTGCTTGGATGTTTGTGATCTAAACTCATCAGTTTAATAGGTATTGCATACTTTGGCGAAGGCCATTGGCCAGCCCACTTGACATAAACTTGACATACGGGCCTTGCCTTACAAATATAAAGTAGCGGGTTCGATTCCCGGTCGGATCTTAGTGTGAATTGTTTCAACGCAGCTGCTCAATATCAGTGAAGGAAAACTACCGTGAGGTAACCGACATGTCTAAGAATTAATCATTCGAGAACAATCCGCACTTGGCCAGCGTTTGTGTATTAAAGCCTAAACTCTCTCAACTCGTAAGATAGTTGAGAGGAGACCCGTGCCCATCAGTGGGACACTAAAAGGGTTGAAGTGACTGAGTGTTCAGTCAAGGCCGTGAAGAGGGAAGTGTAGGTAATCGTGCCTGCAATTATTCTTGCTACAATTTACAATTTGGATTTGGAAATCCGCTACTTTGGACCGGAATGGTCAAAAACTCACTTTATTAAGTTGACTAGAATTTTTTCTTCTTTAAAAATCACATCTAGTTAACGTCCGACGAAATAAAGGGATGTCATAAGTTAAAACGTGTTTATGTACAAGTTTGTGGCATCCTGGAGCGTAACTTACGTAAATCTGTGGTTTGATATTTTATGCTGACGCTACTTTTGCTATGATTTTGTTATGAACTTTGCCACAAGTCCACTTCTGTTCTTGTTTGAAGCGCATAGTACTCAATCTGAGGTGACGGATAGAACAACAAAACCAGTGAATCAGGTCAATCAAGTCAACAAAATCGTTATATTGAAAATCTTAAAATACTTGAGGAATAATAGTGCAAAATAATTACTACTAAATTTTTTTGGTAACCGTACCTTTTTGAAGGACTGGAACCAAATTTTTCAACCTTTGTTTACAATATTATCCCAAATATTCCAATAAAATTTAAATGCTGGAATTCATGAACATAAGTGTCTTCATAACCCTAATAAAAACCGAGGATGACATCCTACAAGATAAAGGGAATGAGGTCATTTAAGCCGTGCTGCTGTAATAGCTCCCGAAAATGGGATAACTTGCATTCTTGGAAAAATTGTATTACGCCGGCGCTTGTAGGGTTAAAGGTCGAAATTTCGGCGGCTCATTTATTTGATCCTAATTATATTGCTTTTTTCAAGCTTCGACTTTGGATTGAGGTTAATTTACTTAATTAATTATCTTGTATTCTTCACTTACACCTTTTTTAATGTCGCACTCCACATACGATGGTCAAGTGCGGGTTGATGGATGTCACATTTTCTAGAATGATTAGTTTTTATGCAAGCCGGATCCTCATATCGTTTCACCGATGTTTAGTAGCGACGATGAAACTGACTGGGCATGACCGGAGGTCGTTTTTTTTTTTAACATTTCCGGCAACAACACGGCACAGCTTTCCTTCGTTCTTTGGACAGCTGTACTGGAAAGGTACCTGCACCTAAAAGAATACATGCAGTGTTATAACTGTTAGTTGTATTACTGTGTTTTTTAATCTTTATTTATTTAGAGGCTTTTATTACAAAGTAATATGGCAGCCTTATCATAAAATTTATAATCTATTACAAACAAAACTACTAAGTAATAGAGGTATGAGAGTTTTGATGAACAAATATGTTAAATAAGTCTAAAGCCAGTCTGTCTTTATGTGACGTAGGGCTAGCTAAGATATTAATGAAATCTCCCACATTGTATAAATGTATTACTGGGTGTCAGTAACAAAGACAGGACCTTAGAATAAAAAGTCAAGGGTAAATCGAAACTGATGCCTCCGGTGTACTAGCATCTGTTACAGTGACTGCTGACCATTAGGTTATCCACTTGTTAGCCCATTTGATAGTATAAAAAATACAGCAATGGTTCTGTGTTATAAATAAAACTGCATACGTACCAACGGCGATGGGTGAAAATCTGAAAAAGAAAATAATATCTCTTTACTACCTTCACCAATGTTTCTATGGCGACCACTACCTTCGCCTTCCTATATGAAAGTGCTTGTATTTTTAAAACAGTGCTCTGACACTCCACAGTATATTAAATACTAGCTTTCCGACAGCGGCTTTGCCCGCGTACATGTCGGTTATCGCGCCAAAACATTACCTTCTTTTTGCGCAGTCGGATAAAAACTATCTTATGTCTCGGGTCTCAAACTACCTCCATACCCAATTTCATCCAAATCGGTTCAGTAGTTTAAGCGGGAAAGCGTAACAGACAGACAGAGTTACTTTCGCATTTATAAATTAGTAGGGATTAAATAAAAAGCATAAACTAGATACTTATTTTTGATGTTATTCAAAAATTCAAAATTCAAAAATCGACTTATATCGATCTTTCGCCACTGATACGCACCTGTAGTGGACTTTATTATAGCAAAAACTAGTTATAAATGTGAACATAGATAAACCTAAGCGCTTTAGCAAAAGTTAAAAGGTCATTAGCACACATCTTTTTAAATTTAATGCTCTACAATGAGCCAGTCACTATGTTAGGCCATCACTTAAAAATAATAGTCTATGGTTTCATTATCATAGTTATCATCATCAACCAATTTTAGTCTCAGCTGAACTTACTCGTTTACCGAACAGTTGTCGGTTCTTTGGCACATATAAACGAACCCACCACTTCAGCTTACTAATTCAATGAGCTATAGCGATTACTCTGGTTCTCTGTCGGATTTCTTCATTGCGTATTCGAACTTCGAATATAGCCTTTTCCATAGCTCGCTGAGCGACTTCCAATTCATGGGTCAGCCTTATCGTGAGTCCATATTTCGGTTCCATATGCCTTATAGGCTGTACGCACTGATTAAAAACTTAACTGTAACTTTTAACTGTCTTAAGACTTTATGGAATTAATCTATGTTTTGATTCGGAGTAAACAAAATTTTAGCATGTTCCAAAAAAGCTACGGTGCAACGCCCTAGTGAGAAGGTGTCATCGATATTATAGGTACTATTCTTTCATAGCAATTTCTATTTAAAACTTCAATCACGAATACAACGTCGAAATCACTTGAGTTCAGTGGACAAGCAGGTACGAGAATAAGCCAAGTAAAACTTTTTCACTTAGAACTTCACTCTACCGATATCGCTTAGTGAAGGCTTGTTTTTAATTAAAAATCCGTTTTAATCAGAATCTAGTACCGTCAAGCTTCCTTAGTCAACGGTACAGAAGAGATAAAACTAAAAGAAAATATTTAATTCCCTTCCTTTGTGTACTGAAACAAAAATGTCGTACTCGTGTCGTATGTCATTATGGTGACTCGTATTCAGTTGTATTAGTTTCGCTTCAGTAAGATGAGAATAAATCTCATAAAATATTAGAACTTACTGTATGACCAGTAATACAGGCTAATGTGATTTTTTACTCTGCAATAGATTTGCGCTTGACTACAACTTGCCTGATATTAAGCAACTATTATAATTATAATAATATAGTGGGACATTAACACACGGTCATCTGATCCCAAACTAAGCAGTGCTTGTACTATGGAAATCAGATAACTGGTAATATACTACATATTATAATACTTTTCTTTTGTAAATACATACTTAAATATAGATAACTTTCCGACAGCGGCTTCGCCCGCGTGTATGTCGGTTATCGCGCCAAAACATTACCTTCTTTTTGCGCAAACTTCACATAGACCATCTACTAGATAATAATAATTTGACGGGCTGGTGGCGTGGTCGGTAAGATACTTGCTTTTCACGCCGCAGATCGTGGGTTCGATTCCCACCCGAGACAAACATTAATGATGAACATTTATGTTTGTGTCGAGTCTGGGTGTAAATATCTATTATAAGTATATATTTACAAAAGAAAAGTATTATATGTATAGTATATACCAGTTATCTGGTTTCCATAACACAAGCTCTGCTTAGCTTGGGACCAGATAATGTCCCTGAAAAAAAATAGTCCGAACAATTCCTAAACATTTGGTTTGAATAGGTAAGCCCGTTTTTAAGTTTTGAAATTACAACGAAAAGTGGAATTGATTTGTATATAGGTACATAAATGGATTAGAAAAAACTTCACAAATCATCAATAATCCTAGCTGTCGAGTGAATTAGCGATGAAAATTTGTGAAAAAAGGAAATTTGGAGCGTTTATCAAACTTATACAAGTTCAACTGATATTTTGATGATTCGACTAAAAACAATAATTCGTCCAAAGAAAACGCTATTAAATTATTTTCTAACTCAAATACCAACCAAGCTGAAAACCAAAGTTTTCCAATTAGATCTATCTCCACGGATATTTAAATCTGACGTTTATTATTTAACTATTGCTTTGTGTAATAAAATTTAAAGTTTAACCATTAAACATTTGACTTACGTAAGCAAAAGAAAGGGCAAATAATTATTCATTTTTCAATATATACTTTTTTTACAGTGTAAAAACATTTTTAAATGATTATACTCGAATAAACGCGGATATTTGTGATGATGTATGAGAGGATAAATTAATTTCGGTGTTGAAGGTTTGTAAGGGGCCGTCTCCACGAGGAGATCGAGATAATTGAGGCGATATTATCGCAGTGCCACGTATATCTATACAATCCCTGAGTCGTCATTCTGTCGCTCGTGGAAACGGCGACCCTTCAAAGAGAAAATATATGGAATTCCGTGGTACGAAGATAATAATAATATCGCCGCGATTCTCTCGATTGTGGAAATGGTCCCTATTAATGAATACCTGGTGAATGTGTATGACAGTGGTGCTATACACGATAAAGTAAAAGTACCTAGTGACATAAAGTTGAATGTAGTGATGCAAGAAACTCAGTCGTTTAAGACCCAGAACGGCTCAAGTGGTTGTAAAACACTACAACTCAGTTTAAAAAGGTTAAAATGGGTGAAATCAAATTGCATAATAAATAGTCTCATTAAAATAATGAAGTTGCTTGTTTAATTTTAGTAGCTAGCTGTATCGGGTTAGTCTGGGCGCCGACCCCAATAGATATGAGAGAAAGGCAAGGGAAATGATGATGACTCCAAAACTTAAGGGTTAAAAGACTAATCAAGTCATGAGACTTCGAAAACGAGTCTGTTTTTTGCATCACTACTTGAATGTGCACTGGGGTGGTACTCACGCCTGGCAATCACCTTACTTTAACCCCTTTTTTAGTGTCCCACAGCTGGGCACGGGTCTTTTCTCCAATATAACCCACGTCCTTAATTCCTAAGGCGAGACCTGTACCGCTGCTCCACCGCTACTATAAATAGCTAGATATCAAGATTTTGAGGTGAGTGAAAATGTTACATCAGTACATATTTTATGAAATAACTCATTGAACACGAAGCTATTGAAATAAAACTACTTTATAACGGATTTTATCGTGGTCACGGGTGGACCGACCATGAAGTCTGAAAAGACTTTGAAACGCGTCGGTATCTAAAATCTAAAATAAAACGCGATAAAATCCGTAATAAAACAAATTTATTTCTATGTGTGATATTCGAGTAAGTCTAAGAAAATACTACATGAAAATATTGTCCAGATACACGACATAACCCTAATTACCCAAACGTTTCGACAAAGCGGTCATCGGCAGGCAAATAGTATCGAAATTTTTGTTTTGCAAAATCGACACGAATGTGCTAAGAAATTTTCTTAGCACATTCGTGTCAATATTTTTTGTTAAATAATTTTGCAAAGTCAAAACAATTATTTAACTTTTGGTACTTTTATTGGTGTCATTTCGTTGAGAGCCTTTTGATGAAGTTATAAGTTAAGGTCTACTTAAAAGTTTGATTAGTTTATGTTTAAATATAATGTAATTACTTTGAATCTTAATGTTAGATTTGTGAGAATGTTGTTAAATTTATGACATGACACATTCTTTAAAAGATTTCTGCTTGAGATCTTAGATTCTCTTCTCTTCTTCAACTCTTTTGTTTTGTGTGCCACGTCTGGGCACTAGGTCTTCTCTCAACTATCTTACGAATTGAGAGAGTTGAGGCCTTAATTCAAACGCGCTGGCCTAGAGCAGTTTGGTGGATGTCACAACAATTCACACAAATATGTGTGAGCACGACATCGTGTGGGGATCGAATCTACGACCTTGTATTTCAATGGCGAGGCAAATACTGCTGTACCACTGCTGCTTTTAGGATATGAACGTAAAAAAATATGTTTAACTTGTGGGCTACGAGCAGTTTAAAACTCTCTTTTTACTATGCTGCCTCTCGCTTTGCTTGAAGATAAGTGGACTTTCTAACTCCATCTTTTATCTTTTGGATTAAATTCGTGCGGGATTTAAGGCTGTTTAGGTGTTTCAGGACTTGGCCAGGTTAAAATCCTTAAGGCACCACTGTCGATCCTAGCTTACAGGAATAAGCAGTATCAGTTGCGGGATCGCAGCAGTAGTTTAGTAACAAAAATATAAGTTTTAATGTATTTAGTCATTCACCAATAGACAGAGTTAGTGCATAATTGGTTTAGAAAGAAAGAAGAAAAGAAAGAAAAGCATTTATTTGACAGAGACAGGACACACAGAATCAAATGATAAAAAAAAAACACATGAAAAGAGAAAAAAACATAAATGGAAACATTTAAAAAGAAGAATAAAAAAAACTAAGAGTAAGTGTGACCCATCAGTGTCAAATATGGATATTGCTCAGTAAACGCTGTGAGTGCCTACTAGACAACAAAACAAGACTATACTTATCAAGACTATTTTTAGACTTTTGTCTCGACAGAAGTTTTGAGAATAATTTGAGTAGAATATCTGAAATTTACTCAACAAAGTCTAAAAGCGTGAGATATAACTCAATTAGCTTAATATTTGGCTTAAAATATAAGTTTGTATTCGTAAGTAATGATAAAATGGAAAGATATTTTTAACCCACCACCGTAATCCTGCCTCTACTTTTCCTGTAAGCCGGGATCAAAAGTGGTGCCGTGACGAGACTCGGGATTTGAAGCCGTCCAAATCCCATTACACCTAAACTTTCTTGGAACCCGCACGAATTTCATCAGAAGAATAATAGGAGAAGTTCAAAATATTTGATTCTCATCTTCCTCCAGTTATAGCGAGAGACAGTATACAGAAAAATAGAGAGGTTTAATTTGCTTCATCAAAATGGACTAAGCATACGGGTAATTTAATCTCACCTGGTTCTTGTAATGATTATGATGAAATCGTTTGAACGCACGGAAATTAGCACTGGTTGCAACAAGAGCGGTATAAATTACTGCCATAAATAATGTTAGTACAATGTTAAGGTTAAGGTTACGTTCATTCTGCCAAAGACTACCCTGTCACACGATGTGATGTGCTGATTGTTAATATTGATTATCAGAAGCGGAATACTGACATAATGGAGATGTTACTAAAGTGAATGAAAATGGAAAGATTCTGGAGCAAATCATAATAAATTGTCTTACAGTACCTACCTACATCTTTATAAACTTCACTTTGAGGTCAAAGCAAAATAATTAAATTCTCCCGTCCATCTGACCCCTAAATTACACGTTATAACTTGTGAAAAGAATCTAAATATCCAAGAGTTTCCGAAGCCCGCCGGTTTTTGATTGTTTTCAAACTTTTATTTATGCTGTTAATTTGTTTGGGAAGTGAATATATTGAAAGATAAAGAGATAATAATGTTGTTTAGAGATTTATGAAAGATATTAAAGACACCTGTTTCTAGAGATGAAAACCACAAGCACTGTTTTGAGTGATAGGTCTTGCAGGGTTACTTTGATTGAAGGGATGTGTAGACCATCTACCTTTTTAGCTCCTCTGATTAAATTTGTAATCTAAGTGTCCCCTTTTAAGATCCACTCGCAAAAGCTGGCGTCACACTGTGGAAATATGGACATTGCTGAAAATCAGTGCTGTGGGTTGCGTCTAGTAGGTACTCATAGCGTTTACTGAGCAATGTCCATGTTTGATACTGATGGATCACACTTACTCTTTGTTTTGTCTTCTTCTTCTTAACTGTTTTCTTTCTTTTTTCCCTTTTTATGTGTTTTTTTATTTGATTCTGTGTGTCCTGTCTCAGTCAAATAAATGTTTTTCTTTCTTGTCTTTCTAAAAGCCACAAACACCGCCACTTGAAGATAGAACGCTAGATTAATTTATTTAGTGTGATAACCACTGGCGTCAACAGTGTTTGGGTGAAGATGTAAAGAAGCTAGGCCCTGATTCTTGCACTCTAGACATTTATTACTAATAGACAAATGTCGAAAAATTGCCAATGTTATTGAATAACAAAAGGAACACACATTTTTTCTTTTTCACACATTGAAATAAAATTATTTTTAACGGATTTTATCGTGGTTTATTTTAGATTTTAGATGCCGACGTTTCAAAGTCTTTTCAGACTTCATGGTCACGGGTAGACTGAGGTATTTGACGGCCAATATTATTAATCACAATTATTACTGACTATCTACAAATATTATTATTTGAGTTGCGTTTCGATTTAAGCAAACTGAGCTTACAGTATCTTGAATTCTGAGTTGATTTTGCTTGGGTTTTGGTACAAGTAAATTAAGCCCTAGGTCCCAAGCTGGTGGTATATCCCAACCATTTTCTTTGTTAAAAGTAGGATGATTTTTAAATTCAATAGCTTCGCGGACCATTCTTGGTAGGAACCGGTTTTCTTTCACAAGTACCTGTGTTTTATCAACTCTCAGGTAATAGGAACCTTTTTGAGTACGTTCACACACTGCAGATATCCGGTCAGCTATGTGTGTGACCCGCGTAAAAAACATATAATTCTTTTCTTTCAAAAGCACTTTTGTTCGTCTGTCTAAATGTAAATTAAACATTTTGGACACATACATAACTAACACTTTTTTATAATCTTACTGATGGACTAATTAAAATACGATTTTGTTGTATTTGGAATAAAACCCGATAATTAATTATTAACGGATTTATTTAATACTCCAATTGTGATGTTAAACGTTATATGGTTCAGAGACCACAGATAAGAGACAGGGCGGCAATCCATCCGATCATAGTCTATGGATCGGTATACCACACATACCTTGTTGATACTCCTATTTTAAGATAGTCGTAAACTCTAAGTAGGTGTGTTAATTTTTCTAATACCCTTTTAAATTAATTGAGAGGTATTGTAACACATATTGCAACTAGAAAGTCGTAAGTAACATTGCTTTTAGTCGTACCAACAAAAACAACTGAATAACGCATGCAGAGTGACTCGCCATTGCCAACGTTTGTAGGACAGGGTGCATTGTCCCACGTCATAATTCATACGAAAGCAGGAAGCAGGGCGTTACATTTTTCTATAAATGCCAGCTCTGTCCTATTTTCTAAACAGCCTTGTGGTTTTTCATTTACATAACTGCCAGTTATCTGCAACGTTGTGTACATAGTTTCAATTTTTGACAAAGGAATTTAAATTTCGAAATGAGAACCTTTTAAATTGATGACCCAATACTTTTAGATTGTGATGTACTTCAAGATATAATGTCCGGCATTTTAGGTTCCTTCAGATACCACCAAATTGGATTAAAAAAGACGTGAACCATGCATTGTCATCCAAACTAAGCGTGTAAACAAAACTTTATATAAGATGAATATGTGCTTCAAAATGTAGTTTAAGATTTCACCCAAAATAAAATTTATTAGATGCTTTAATAAAACCTCAAAAAAAAAAAATATACGTCGCACTATTTTTGATCCGCGAAAAAAAATGTCTTTAAACAAGTTTTTGTTTAATCACTTCATTACGGTTAAACAAATGACGTAGTCCATTCAGAGCACCTGCGTGAAGATTACCTAGACTTGTCCACGAAGAGCACCTATAAATATTTTTGGCAGGTGCTCTTCGTGGATACTAATGCTTTTTTTGTTTCGATCGATAATAGTCGCACTGTTAGTTATGTATGAAAATGAGATTGCCGAAACTAGCCAAGATATTAGGTATAATAAAGCAAGGCATAAAGATTTCCAAATCAAGTAAGTACATACATCAAAGTTAAGATCCCACAAACCACAATATCATTAGAACCCCTTCCAAATTCAGTACCCTAAGCGACAGGTATGTTGACCACATGGGACCTGTGGCGATGACCCATTAGATACTGATGGATTAGAACACGGGTTCTCAAAGTTTTATGTCTACGGTAATTAAAAGTTTAGTAATTTGTTACGTTACCTTAACTTGATAAATGGTTACGGCCAAAAGAATTATAATTACTTAATTATTTTTAATAACAAATCAAATTAAATAACAAAGACACTATTACAAATAAGAGTTATTTCAGACGACGTGGCTTTTTTTTTAAATACTGTCTAATTTTACTATATGAAAAATTACCGTATTATACGCGCAAAAAATTTACTAGTTACCAGTTAGTCGAAATTACTTTCAGTTAATATGCTCACGACTACACATCGATCTATCTTTCCAGTATAAAATTATCTCTCATTGTACATAAATTCTATACAATGCGAGATCAGCTTAAAATAGTTTTGTATAACTTGATGTGTACTAATTGTGGTGATGCTAAAGTTACCTAACTAAAGTTAAAAGTAAAAAAATGTGTATGTAAAAAAAATGCTTGCGGCTAGAGGCTAGTCAGTTTTTTCTCAACTATCTTAAGATCACAGAAAGTATCAATTTCAAACTATACACACTAGCTTAATGTATTAGCACTCGGTTGTACGTGACGTGATTTAAAACGAGCCCATAGACAAAAATAAGAAGAGCTGCTCATGACACAAGGGGTATAGCTGCTCACATTTTGAGAACCACTGGATATATGTTAATAATTTATGAACCGATACTTGACGGAGTTTAGGTTCAAAAATGGGTTCGGAGAATCCATTAGAAGACTTGTAGAAGATTGAAATGGAACTTTAAGGAAAAAGGGAGAAACGAGGTCTGAAGATGTTACATAGTAAGTACATGCAAGTACATCGTTTATTTTGTTTAAGAATTATTTTAGCACATTTTAGGCTTCCTCATAGGTAACATACCTACGTTGGTTTTGACTCTTTATGTGGACAGCGTAATAGCGTATTAGTAAATATTCTTCTCTCCAACCCTTTTTAGTGTCTCGCTGCTAGGCACGGGTTTTCTCTCAACTATCTTATGAGTTGAGAGAGTTTAGGCCTTACATACACGTGGCCAAGTGCGGGTTGGTGGATGTCACATATCCTCGAATGATTAGTTCTTAGACATGCCGGTTTCCTCGCGATGTTTTCCTTCACCGATATTGAGCAGCGGTGATGTAACAATTCACACAAAGATGTATGGGCACGACCGGATTTCGAACCCGCGACCTTATATTTCTATGGAGAAGTCCGTACCGCTGCGCTACCGCTGCTCACCCATTAGTGAATTGTAACATAAAGATAGCACAGCGTCATGACTGTATTACCCGAAGGTATAGGCAGCAGTGAATATATGCTACTTTCGCCGTCTATGTTTGGGTCCCATATAAACTCAAATTTTTTAAGTGTGATTTGATGATATTTCCTTCAGAATATTATAAAAAATCGCGTTATTCATTAGCAGATTACTTAACATCGTGGAAACTCCTTGCCAGACACGCTCAAAGTTCACATACAATTACATTGGTGTCGCCTTAGTTTACACATCTCTTCGAGTTCAAAATAATATAACAGAACTCAAACTAGTTTATGTTGAATAATGAAAAAAATATTTATTCGTGGTCATATATCTGTCAAAAACGGTAAATGTTACAATAAATCAGCCTGGTATAGACGTATACATATTTTGTTAATGTCAACGTGAAATATGAGAGTAAATAGTATGTACTTTAAATTAATTTTGGCAATGGTCACTGTCTTTGTTGACCGTACCAATTTGTAAACATTTTGATAGAGTAGATAACCATAAAAAATAATAAACAACATAGAACTTTTACTATTTAAAAATAATTAATACTTATATAGATCTGTAACCTGCATTAATATTGATACGTATATTATTATTATTATTTTAGCTGTAACGCCGTGGCCACGGGACACTGCGTCGGGCGGTGCGACTGGCGATTTGGTAGTTCATTGCCCAGTCGCGTTCACTTGTCTTTAGACACTTCTAAAGCAAATACGCAATGAACGAAGAAATCGCAAAACGTTGAAGGATGTTAAAATATTGGAATAATAAATAAATAAAATTAAAGAAATAAATAATAATTACAATTATTTTATAATTTAACAAAATTATGTCGAAAATGTATCTTCTCTCAACCACCTTGAAATAAGGATAACAAAATTTTGTTTTGCTCATCCGTCAGATATATTTAAAAAAAAAAAAACATGGTTTTCTTTTTTTTTCGTGTGATTAAAGTACGGCGATACGTTCAAGCGACATCATTAATGACGACACGCTTAAGTACCTAAGTTTCACACTTATGTCTGACGTAGCGCATTCCCACTTAATAACTTCAATGTGTTATATCACACAGCAAAAAATTCGTATCTTAATTTTTTTTATAATCTTACTGTCAAACTAATTAAGATACAATTTTTAATACCTTTTCGTAATCCCTATTAGACTGTCTTAAAAGTGTCTACTATTATATAAATAAATAAAATCTTTGTTGTGCCAGTAAATACGAAACATATTAGTTATACAAGACCTTGACGTCTATTACAGACAATTTAAGCAGTGTTCTGTAAAAGACACCTATTCTGATGACTAAATAGACCAAGTATTGTCTTAGATTTACGCGAATATCACACATTGAAATAAAACTACTTTTTAACGGATTTTATCGCAGTTTATTTTAGATTTTAGACCCCGACGTTTCAAAGTCGAAAACAACCGAAGAAGAAGTGAACATGAAGTCTGAAAAGACTTAAGTAGTTTTATTTCAATAAATAGACCAATCCGAAAACGACACGATTATCTAAACCGTGAATAAGTGTGTGCGGCGACAAGTAGAAGAATAACTTAGCCCTCTTTTAAAATATATACCATTCAGATTCAAATACTGTTTTTTTTTTCTTCGATAGGCTGACGCTTGACCACAACTTCATGTTAAGCAATGAACGCGCCAGCCAAACAACCGATTCACTCGTGATTACGAATGATTATCGGTGAGAAGGTGGCAGTGGAATGAGCCTCCTTAAAGATAGAAACCTTAAAGGGGCAACAATTTCGACCCACCCTCACTGCATGGTGTCACGGCAAGGCCACTTGGCGGTGCGGCTTTGTTTGGTGGGTGGTCACTACTATTATAATGCATTAGATATGTAGTACTGCTAGCTAGTGCATACCTAATACTCCTTTTATTTAGTAAATACATGCATAGATAGATTACAATTCATCATTTAAGACACACAGAGATATGAACACAAATTTCTTCTTAAATAGGAATCAAACCTACCACCCACTGCGTGAAAGGCCAACCACAACAAACAGGCTTGTCTTGTTTTCTTCAGTGCTTTAAGCAAAAACGCAATGAATATCGAAACTAAGTAAGAGAAAAAACACAAGCATCAAATGTACCAAATCATAATAAGTACCTATTACCATTTCAATCTCAGTTTAAACACTGCAACTAAAATTATCTTTAAAAAATAAAATCGAAAATATTTTTATTCAACTCACAAATATGAAAACGTCAGCAAAATTGTAAAGATCTAAATCAGAATATGACCAAACTTTTACCGAAATATCAAACTTTAAAATTACCAACTTTTACCGAAGTGACGTCATCAAACTTTTTGAACCGCAAATTGAACTGCAAGCAGTTTGAGATAAACAGGCAGTGATATCTAGTAACTTCTTCATTAATTTAATGGAAATAGTCTTGCTAATAATAATAATAATTTAGGTAAGTATCTATAGACCGATTCAAATCAAGTGGCGTCTGAAATTACCGCACGTTTTCATTTTAACACAAGGCTCAAAAAGACAATGTTAAGACTGAGTACCACAACTAACAGACAAAGTTAATGTGTCAAAACCATGCTGAGACAGACTGAAAATTATAAACTTTTACCGATCTCTCTTCGGTAAAAGACTTTAAACTTGACCACCTAATGAATGTAAGTGGATTAAATATTGTAACTAATTCTTACCGATACTTTTGCTTACCCATTGATGCTGTAGTTTCCGAAAGAGTGTGCAATAATAATCTTTTAGATACGCTGCTAGTTTCTGCTGTGACTTTGTCCGCACGATAGGTACTAGTACGATAGGTACTAAACCCTGACTGCTAGATCGTAGGTCATACGTTTGTTTCCCACCCATGACAAATCTTTGTGTGACCAGCATGATTGTTTGTTTCGTGTCTGGGTAGGAGTAATTTATCTATAATGTGTATGTATTTACTATTGCAGTGGTTTATCAGTTCCTAGTACCCAAAACACAAGCAAATATAATTGTTTAGTTACCTAAACAAAGAGTCAATGTATTTAGTAAGAATGTATATTGCCAAATAGTATTACAGAAATTAATTTAAATATTTATTAAAATAAACTATAACAATTATTATAAGGTGAATGTTTTTAAAGTGTAAAGGAGTTCCTAGAAGCGGAGGATTTATAGGGTACATATTTAAATTGCCAAATAGTTTTAAAGAAATTAATTTAAATGTTTTTAAAAATGAACTATTAAAATTATTATAAGATGAATATTTTTATAGTGTAAAGGAGTTCTTAGATGCGAAAGATTTGTAATTATTTGTATCATAATAATATGTTACTTGTATCTAGTAGTTTTTTGAGATAATATTATATACCATAAAATAAATGACATAATCTAAAATTTTTGTGCGCCTATTACTTGGCGGAATATGGTCAGCTACTCATTGTTAATCAGACCTTGTATACCCATATTCAGACAAATAAATTATTATTAATATTTATTATTAGGAGATGGCGGTTTATTTATAATTATTATTTATTATTTTATGACCGTGTGTGTTAATGTCCCAGAATATTTATTTATTTATTGTATGAGTGAAAATTTTATTATTAAATTGTTGGATTAAAAATCTGAATTAAAATTAATGAATAGGCATCTACTAAACGCAATACTCAATTGAATAGGATTTAGGTAACGTAATTCACGGACTGCAAAAAAAATACTATTGGGATCCTTTTCTACCTCAGTGAATTGTCGCACGTGATGAACGCTAGAAATTTTCAGGCGCCAAAATAGTTGAACGGATAATACTAAGATGGGTTTAATCTGCTCTTAACTGCGTGAATTGCGGCTAAACAATAATGCTTAGTGCGTGATATAAGGCAATGGGCAGAATGGAGGATCTTCATGGCTTAATATTTGGCTTAAGATAGGAAGGGGTCTAAGGGTGCAAATAGTGTTTCGACCGGCAAAACACAAAAAGGACGCGCATCGTGCGTTTGTATGTTATTTTTAGGTACTTAACCTTCGCTGTCCGTTCATCTGTCCAGTTGTCTACTCGTCTGTCAGTTAACAAACTAAACTAAGATGGATCGACAACTTAGGTAGATAACATAGTTTATAGATTTATTGAGTAGTAGGAACAGATTTTTTATGCTATGCTATGGCTTGCTCTTGACAAAAACTGGCCTGTTGTTAAGCAATAATGTGGTCTACGTTGGAACGCTTTAGGGATACAAAGATTATCTTCTACTTTATTGTCACTTATTACTAGGGCCTCGAGACAAAATTCCACTATGAAAAAATCAATTTCAATCTTTCGTTACTTTGTCTAGAAAACAGTAATATCTATGACGATTGCGCTTTAAAACTCTCAATTGTGAAGATAGTTGAGAGAAGACTCGTGCACAGCTTAAAGGTCATAGCCCACTTGTATGACTCTGCTCCAACACAGCTCCCATAGAACGTCACCCTAAACTAAGGCGACTGTTCGCAGTCCACGAGGCGACACTTAGCAGGCACCCAGCAGTCCACGCGCAGTTTCTATTAAAGCAACTTGTATATTTGACTATGTATCAATCGAGAAAATAGCGCGCGGAGTACGCGCAGAATGCTTGCTTGCAACGTATTGTAAGAGAGGCAACCGAGCAGTCTGATGACGGTAAGTTCGCTAACAGCCAGCTGTCTGACTTATTTATGTTGCTAATATAATCTATAGATTACATTCGCAACATTATTAGCATTAGTCACATTCCCCGAGGCCTCGATTTGGAGGAATTTTATGACGCCTTATCTAGTTTTTAAAATAGAAATTTAGAATTAGTTTATTTATTTTTATTATATTATTAGTTATCCTTTGTATATACTTATATAAATAACATTTGCTACCCCATCTAAAGAGTAAAACTTAAC
Source organism: Meganola albula (assembly GCA_936450015.1). Classification (NCBI taxonomy): domain Eukaryota; kingdom Metazoa; phylum Arthropoda; class Insecta; order Lepidoptera; family Nolidae; genus Meganola; species Meganola albula. Next base: position 1,853,476 of record OW388156.1, read on the forward strand.
GCCCATTTTTAAATTAAGAGTATATTTGTTTTTCCGGGTAAGAGCGGAGTTGAGTAGATGGGCTAAGACCTTAAGACGTTAATGGGTTATAACTATAGCTACTCCGCATCACTCCATTTATTATTACGCACAGACGATGTTAGTGTAGCAGTATTTCGGCCCTAACTCCAGAGTTAAGTAAAATTGTATCGTCTATTACTCGTACGTGCTGAGGAATTTAGGATTTATGTACTTTTCCGGTCGTTTCTTGAATGGGTAGTGTTTCTCGCGGTCAAGGGTAGAATTAAATATTGTTTTAATGTGGTTTGGAATATTTTTTTTTTTATATCCCGACGAAAAAGATGTCTGTGTACAAGTTTGTAGCAAGCGCTTAAACGAATGAACAGATTTTAATTCAGTATTTTTAATTTGAAAGCTGATATTATCGAGATAGTTCTTAGCTAGTTAAAGGGCTTAAAATTTTTTTAATTTGAAAATTATTTTATTAAATGACCATTTTTCTTTAGGCAGATCTGCTACGTTCTGTTCTTTTAAATTCCTAAACATATAAAAAATGATGTAATCAACGAAGTTAATTTTAAGATTTTCCTTAAAAATATAGGAAAATCATCTCATTTTTTGCTGACCAGGGAGATTTAAAAACCTCATAAACGTTGAAATACAAAAATAAAATTATGTTATAAATTAGTAACAATCTGCAGTCTCCTCCTGCCTCCATTGCGTGTATTATTATATGTATATACGAAAAAACACATACCATACCATTTTTATTTCAATAAGCATTCCTAAAACTTTGTAAAATTTTCTACATTTATTTTAATGTGTTGATCACGATACAAAGAATCTAAAAATTTATTGAAAGCATTACAATGTTAAAGAACCAAAAATATGGTAATACAATAGGTCAGGTAAAAATAGAAAAATATATTTTAACACTTTTCGCGTCATGAAATTCATAATATAATAAATCATATTTGAGTCGAAATAAAACCTAACAATGGACAATCACCGACAAATGTTATTCAAAGTTTGAATGATTGAATAATTCAAGAATAGTAGGTGCGAAATAGTTTTAAAATTATACTTGTAATAAAGCTAATTTCTTTGTGTATGGGCATCTTTTTTGGAAAACACGTTTAATTTTGTACTTTTATTTATGTAGTATCACATCAACCCTTTTTAGTGTCCGGGCATGGGTCTTCTCTCAACTATCTTACGAGTTCAGAAAGTTTAGGCTGCAATCTACACACGCTGGCCAAGTGGGGGTTGGTGGATGTCATATGTCCTCGAATTATCAATTCATCATTAAGCAGCAATGGCGCAGCGGTACAGGCCTCGCCTTAGAAATATAAGGTTGCGAGTTCGAATCATGGTCGTGCCCACACATCTTTGTGTGAATTGTTTTATCGCCGCTGTTTAATATCGGTAAAGGAAAACATTGTAAGGAAACCGGCATGTCTGAGAACTAATCATTCGAGGACAGGTGACATCCACCTACTCGCACTTGGCCAAGGTGTGTAGATTAAACCCTAAACTCTCTCAACTCTTAAGATAGTTGAGAGGAGACCCTTGCCCAGTAGTGGTACACTAAAAGGGTTGACGTGATATACATGGGTAATTCTCACGAAATCCCGAAATTCTTGTCCTTGGAGTTTATATAAAAATCCAACAAAGAAATTGATGTTACTAATATTTCTATACAATCCACATAACTATACCTAAAAGTTTCACATAAGTTTTTGGAGCTGTTTCATTAAATAAATAAACAGGCAAAACCATAATGTTCCTAACATCATTCCCTCACTGTGTCCCAAGTACCAATTTTATTTACATTTATTTGCCAAAAAAGCACAAAAATCATTCGAATCATATTCAAGTAAGTTGGATTGTTTAAATATATTATAAATCTATGGGATAAATCGCAATTAGCGTTATAAAGTAAAAAAACGCGTTAAGAATTTGAATAATTATATGTGTCTCACAAAAAAAAATCATTCCCTCACACTATTAATGGCAGTGGAGTTATGAACGCATTTTAAATAAAATACGAACACTACCATTCGTTTTTGAAAGTTGACACTAATGTCAATTTATAAAAATGGCGAATTTTCTGTGATTGTGTTCAGATTTTGCGTTTCAAATTGGTTTTATTAATTTTATGGCTAAATTAAATTTTTGATCGTCATTTCATCACATGCTAAAAAACAAAAGGTAAGTACTTTAACTGATTAAGAGTTGCACAGTTAAGATGGCTTTTGGGAGTAATTTCCATATGCAAAAAATCATTTTAAAAAGTAAGGTTATGTCACGAGTCTTTTACGGTTATTCTTTATTTTGTCATTCCCTCACCATCATTCCCTCATAAAAATTGATGGTGAGGGAATGATGATATAATGAGGGAATGATGTTTGGGTGGGCTAACTGACTTTTTTATTGTTTGCTTTTATTAACTCTTGAATTTATTGCTGCAACATTGCTGTAGGTTGAAAAATGTCAAGAAAAAAGAAGATAAACAAAGAAGAAGCTAAATTAAAAAAGCAAGAATATGGCCAAAAGCGTAGGGAAAAAATTTAAGCTGATCCTGTAAAACTTGAAATACTTCGCCAAAAAGAATGAATCAAATACCTGAAAAAAAAAGAAAAAAGTCAAATAAAACCTATTATATCCGCAATGAGTTCCCGAGAAAGAAGGCAAAAAAGGAAGTACTGGAAGAAAAATACTCATTCATATAGAGACGTATCGTATGGAATGTAATACTCCATAGCCTGACGCAGCACATTACTCACGGTTTCTGTATAGGTGGAGGAATTACCAGAAGAAGCTTTTCTTCTGGTAATTCCTCCTAAAATACGGGCTGCCATGGATGAGATGCAAAGAAGGACCGCATCTCATCCCAGTCTGCTGACTTTTACCGTCACATTCGCCGATTACCCCTAGGGTGGCGGTCGGGCGAGGGAGTTGAGATACTGATTTGACCAGACAGTGGTCTGATTTGTCTGGGTGAAGAAATTGATACTGAGTAACTGTTTGGATCAGTCGTCAGCAAAAGGTCCAAGCAATAGGCTGTGTGCGAGTCAACATCTGGTACCCGTGTGGCACCACGGGCTAGCTGGGTAAGATTCAATGCTAAAGCTAGCATCCGCGGTTCTCTTCTTGCATGGTCAGTGTCTAGGAAGGGGAAGAGCCACTCTTGATGGTGAGCAAATCACCCATCAAAACCAATTGTGCAGAGGGGTACCTTTGTTGAGCCGCTTCTGCCGTCTCGCTGAGGTATTCGGTGAGCCTGGTTGTCTCCTGATCACCGCTATGAAAATGGTAGACACAGGTATAAATAATTTTCTCTATTCCTGTATCTACTATCACCCAAAGAGCAGAGAAGCTGCGGTCTTTGAGGTTCTGGAGACGCCGACAGCATATGTCGTACAAACACACTCCCGCGTGAGGTTTGAAATTGTGTTTCAGTGTGTACCCCGGATACGACAAGTACCCACGTCTGACGGACTACCTATTTGCGTCTTCGTTAGGAACAAGTGTGACGATTTATCGGTCTCCAGATGGTAGTGGACCGGCATGAGATTAGAGTGCAAACCCCGAATATTTGCAGGGTGCAAGGTGCACTTATAAAGAAACGGAGTGCAGCCGCTGTTTAGACTCATTTCTCTTGTTGTTAATCATTTTTTGTTCTTGCGAGTGGTTTGCGGTAGAGGATGGAAGTGGAATGAGGCTTCATATGGCTAACCAGCAGACACACTTTACAGGTTGTTCTCCATGCTAGTTGCCCTTTGGTGTTGACCAATGGGCAACTAGCATGGAGACCGCGGGGACGCCCGAGCCCCCCCGCGGATGTCCATCGGGCCCTTTCATCCGGTCGCCAACTGGCACGATGACGCAACCTGGGATTTTTCGCAAGTTGGCGGGACAGCCTTTCACGAGTGGCTAACTCACTGCTTGGGTCTCTTACTAACTGCGATCGGCCAGCGGTGCACCGCGCCTCGGATCCCGCTTTCCTCCAGGACCAGTTACCCGATGCTACTATAGAAGTGCGAGTCCAGAGCGGTGAGACTATAAAGGGTGGGTGGTCACTAACCACGGCCAAAACCTACCACCAGTTAATTGTCACCTGATTCGCACCACCCGCGGACCACGTGTGGGGATTCAGATTGAAGGTGCTCTCCCACGGACAAAGGTGACTCAGCCCCCGAAAAGATTAAGAACAAAATTTCATTAAATAAAAAAAAATTGTTCAAAGAAAACTAATTTTATTTAAAAAGCTTCATGACTAGTCTGTAATAATCATTCCCTCACCTAAGTTGTCATTCCCTCACTTTGCTTGTTTTTTAATGTCCTCATAACTTTTATAAAAGGCGATAATTTTTGGGACCACTACATAATTAAATTCTAGTAACATTAGTACTATCAAATTCACATAAAATAAATATCAAATAATTTCAATATTTTTTGTCATTTTATGATAGCCGAATTTCGACATTTTGTGATAATTACCCACATACAGTTGAATTGAGAACCTCCTTCTTTTTGCAGCCGGTTGAGTAGCTACCTTTCTTCTCTGCTACTACTTTCCATTAAACACAAGCTTTAGTAACTTACTAAATCTAGGTATAAAGTTCAAAACGAAATCTTGAACCCAAAATAAATCACTCGACACGGCAATGAAATCTCATGTTGCATTATTCGAAAGATAAATTCGATCCATCCTCTTTTAGTCTGTCTTGACATTCTATTAAACGTACTCCAAACACATTTGCCTTTTCGCCAAGGAAATTGGTTCCACAGCTTATCTGAAAAAACCTATTTTGTACAGCACTCGTGGCTTATGCGTGTAAGTAATTTAATGTAACTTTTAGGAGAAAATTCGTCACACATTGAATTTTTAAGGTTGTTTTCGGATCCACACTGAATGTACACGTACCTACTTAACGTAATGTTTTAGATGCGATATTTGAAATCCGATTGTCATTTTGTTTTGCTCAAACATCTTTGTTGGTGATAGTACTTGTAATACCTTGCTTGCTGTTATTATAAATAAAGGCTTTGTAAACTCCGACGAATACGTGTATGACGAGGGGCATGTATCTTGTTCTGTGTATCAGTGTAGAAGTTTGTGTTATTATAGCGCTAAAACGAATGAATAAAAGCTGAGAAAATCATTTTTTTTCTTAACTAGATCTGAGGCATAAATCGGGTAAAGGCGTGAGTAACTCCTCTGGTTTTGCAAGCGTCCATGGGCTGTAACAACCGTTTGCAAACCGAATGCTTGTTTGCCGGCGTTGACAGTTACAGACTGCTAATAGGAGTGAAAACTGTGAACACACGAGATTTGCCTCACTTAAAACTCGTCTAACGCGCACAGCACACGGGTGCATGTGGATTTTCCCCAGTCAAAAAGTGCCCAACGCTACCAAAGAAGTTTTCACTTCAAAAATAATGACGAATGAATGAATTTCATCACGGACGAAACCGAAGACTGCAGCGCAGTTAGTAAGATCAAATTACTCATAATATATTGAACACATAAAATACATATTAGGTATCTTATATTCTCACGTACAACTAATGATACATGATCTCATAAAATGATATCTATTTTATTGGCAAATAAAATTTCTAACATTTTTCATCTTTTCTATTAGATTGTAAAGTAGGTCTTTACGAGTATCATTATACTGATAAAATACTGCCTCCGTCCAGTGGTAAGGTTCAGGGTTTGATTACCGGGTTGAACAAAAAGGCTTTTCTAATATACTTAGAGAATAGTATTTTCTTAAATATACGCGAATATTACATGTTAAAATAAAACTATATTATGTTTAAATACTTAGAGAATTAAAGTTTTTAATTAGTTTTTATTTAATAGTTAATATGATAATAGTTACAATGATTATGAATTGTATGTTCAAATTGTCATTGTTTGTAATGATGGTATTAGTTACTTAACTGAAATCTTTTAAGAGAAATACTAATACTTTAGAGTTTTTGTTTTCAATATTAGCCCCGGTTCTAGGCCACATATTGTCTATTATATAAAATTTCCATGTCACAATGTTTGTTACCGTACTCCTCCGAAACGGCTTTACCGATTTTTACCAAATTTTATATGCGTATTCAGTAGGTCTGAGAATCGGCTACTATTTATTTTTCTAACCCCTAAGTGATAAGAATTGTTCACGTTTAATTTTATTTTAATTTTGGACTATATTTTTTGTTTTTATTTTTTTATTATGTGGCATTAAAAATACATACCTACGTATTACATTAGTAATACGCGGTACGAAGTTCGCTGGGGCAGCTAGTATAAATATAAATAAAAAGTTTACCTATATTCTATAGCTGTAGAGGTGTAAAAATTGAAAGTATCTCAGAAATAATACTTATTTCTTTAATATTATGAAAACAGTTGTATTCTTTAAATATGTTTATCAAAATGAAATGAGACAATAAAAAAAGATATTTGAATGATTAAATTATATTGAAAATATCTCGAACATTGCGTTACATGTTTATTGTTATTGAATTCTAAGAAATAATACGCTAAAATGTTAAAAAATATGTGATACGCAAAAAGGTTTCTTTATAAATCTTGTAGGTATCTTATTTTTATATGTATTTGAGGTTATTTTGTTATCTGGAGCATTAGATGTCATCAAAAAAACAACAGCAGATAGCAAAAACGGGTAGCAGCAATAGATGGCGCTATTTTACTAACATTAACGCCATCTGTTGAGGTGCTAAGTAAACTATTTAAATTAAGTTATTTAATCGCAGAGTTTTCGGAAGCTTTACGCCCTAGTTGCCAGTGGACTGTGGTATTTGACGTTTGATTAGATCTTAATTACATAAACCTATCAGCCACATAAATAACAAAGGTTCTTACTGATTTATATTGGCAAAATCTGAACGATAAAGAAATAAATGAAAACAGTAAAGCTGACTACGTGTTCTTTGCTTGGGTTTTGATACAAGTAAATGAAGAACTGGTTATTTGTGTCAAATGCAGTCAGGGACATGGGCTCGAATAGCCACTCACTGACTGCTGCAAGACAGTAGACGTCGCCGAGGCAAACTGAGAAATACATTGAACACGTCGGCCGATCTGGATGCATTCGATATTGGATGGCCAGAGGTCGGAGAAACCAGACAAGATGGAAAAAAAGCTAGCAAAAAAAACTGGGTCCCAAGCTGGTGGTATATGCCAGTCATTTTCTCTATTGAAATCAGGATGCCTTTAAGTCTCAATAACAATTTAATCTCTGTTTTCTCTGCTGTCTCCCGCTTTGAATGGACGAAAGAACACATTTTATTTTCCAACTTTTGATTGAATGCATGCGGGATCCAAGACAGCTCATATGTCCCGGGACTTAGCCGAACTTCTTCAGGCACCTCGCTTTCGGTCCTGGCTTACACAAGTAGCAGAGATTGTAGAGGTACAAAAACAAGTGTATATCATTTTCTCTACTGGAATAAGGATGCTTAATAATCTCAATAGCGATTTAGTATTGCAATGGACTCAGTTCCGACCGGTCTGCTGCACGTTCACTAATTGGGAAAGTTGTTACAAGTTTGTAAATCCCTGTGTGATAAGGTTCCTAATACCATTACTAACGTACATGGGTGTTAATAAAGTAAATCTTAATTGCTTCTACTGTAATATGTTGGGGTAGAAAATGGCCGCTACCCTTTACGCCACTTTACGAATGATTTCTGATGGTCTTAGTTTGAATCGTTTTGTACGTAACTTATGCCTGTGTTTAGTTATTTTATTGCTAAATACGAAACCCTGATTTCTTGTTAGCTTTAATCAACATTGACAAACGTTGGCCTAGAAGCTAGCGAGCGACTGTAACTCGAACATTGTTAACACTCTGGGACATTAGCACCCACAGTAATCTGATCCCATACTAAACACAGCTTGTGTTATGGAAATCAGTTAATTGATATACTGATATACTATACAAAGACTATTTTTGTTTTGTAAATACATAATGTAGATAATTAATTAAACCCAGACTGAAGGCAAACAAATATGTTCATGCACACAAATTTCTGTTTTGGATGTGAATCCATCCCACGAACTGTGGCGCGAAAAACAACTATCTTACCGACCACGGTACCGCACTGGCCAAACATCGTCAGATTACATACAGATAGGTAATTTATAGTTAGTTTGATTTTTACTTTTGTAATACAGCCTGTGTGTGAACCTGTATACTACTAAGGAATCCATTAGTGTTCCATTTCTGGCACTAGTATTTTCTAATATTTATTAAGAGTTATCGGTGAATAGAGATAGAATATTATTTTCGTACAGTAAATATAAAAGTAAAGTGGGTCTTTTTATTTTGTGTGACAGCATTAGTATTATTTATTTGTATTGGACTGAGGGTCTCAATAGCGTCTCTGTTAACGGCCAATTAAGGAGTCCAGTGGCGTTCATTCTGTGGACTTTTATTATGTTTTATTGAACTACCAATAATAGAGATAAGAAATAAAATTTTAGATGTTTAATGATTTTATGAAAGCAGGGCCACCGGCCAGATACCATACGAATTTCACTCGCTCACATCACAATGACCACTTACCATCAGGTAGGATGTTAACTAGTTTTCCGATTTAGCAGTTTAAAAGTCAATTTTAAATAACAAACCTCGTATTAAACTAGCTTCTCAAACAAACGGGGTTCTATGTTTAGTTGCATGTATGTTTTTATATATGTTCGCTGATTACTATTTCAAATGTGGACCGATTTTCAAAATTAGCTTTTTATTTGAATTAAGTGTTATAGGTATCGGTAGATTAGGGACGTAGACAAAGATTTAGATTATAGCACTGACTTCAACTAACAGATGCTAATTTTATTTTTCAATTTATAGAAGGCGGTTGTCTTTTTTTAGAAATAAACTGTCCTTTGGGCTATAAAACTTTCAAATAAAAAGTTATAGGTGTAATACAAATATAGAGAAGACTTAAACACAACATATTGGTTGATAAAGTAATAGTGACAGCAAAACGGTCAATGAAGGCGTTTGCATCCATTAAGGTACCTACCACAATATATCTAACAATGAACTGCTGAGAGAATATGTAGGTAGAAACTCCTATAATAAAAATTTTATATACACACGGCTACTATTAAGTTATACATTCCCAGTATAATCTGATTCGCTTTGTAAAAGATTTCCGCACAACGAGAGTCAGCTTATACTGGAAATCTATAACTTGATGAGTAAATTTTTAGGTGTTGGGGGTTGAGTCACCTTTGTCCGTAAGAGTGCATTATTAATCCGAATCCATACTCGTGGTCTTCAAGTGGTGCAAATTGGTAGACTGTAATCTGCTGGTAGCCTTTGGCCGCCGATAGTGACAACCCTCCAGACACCAGACGCCGTGTTTTGATACCTGTTTGGTGACGCCATTTAAAAGGGTGGGTCTGAATTGCTGCTCCTATATGATTTCTAACCATGGAGCCCTATTTTACTGCCACCTTCTCACCAAAAATCGTTCATAATCACAAGAATCTCATAATCACAAGATATCAAACAAGTTAACTCGGAGTTGATTGAGTTAACCTACGAACGTGCAAGTGGGCCTCAAAGTTATTACTTCAAATGGACTAGTTTTATATTACACTACAAATACTGAAAACACTTAAGGCACAACATATTGGTAGAGAAAATGATTGTGGCAGCAAAGCGTTCTGTAAAGGCAATTGTAATCTATTTACCACAAGATAACAGGAAATGGACTGTTGAGAGAACATAAGTTATATATTGAAACACAAGGTCGCGGTTTGAACCTCGATCAAGCCCACACTTTGTGTGAAGTTTCATCGCCACTGCTCAATATCGGTGAAGGGAAACATCGCTAGGAACCGGTATATCTAAGAAGTAATATTTCAAGGATATGTGACATCCACGAACCCGCACTCAGCCAGCGTGGATTAAGGCCTAAACTTTGTCCACTCGTAAGATAGTTGAGAGAAAACCCGTGCCCAGTAGTGAGGGTTAGTTTCGTTTTAGTGAGGTTTAGTTTAGGTTTTCATATGGAGGCTCATTCCACTGTCACCTTCTCAACGAAAATCATTCGTAATCATGAGTGAATCGGTATACTAGGCTGGCGCGTTCCATCGTAGACTACATCATTGCTTAACATCAGGCAAGTTGTAGTCAAGCGCTAGCCTATTGCAGAATAAAAAAGTGACTCTGACTAAGTTGAAAATCATTTGTAGAATTGCGTCTAAAAATATGATTCCTAGCAAAAAAAAAAGGTCGGGGGTTACTAAACTTTTAATTTACTATTAAAGAGATTACAATATAAATCTTTATGAATAATCTTTATAAATGAAAAACACGGAAACAATAACAAAAGTATTTTACAATAAACGAATAGGTAAACAATGCTTGTAAACATTCTGTTCACACAAAAGACTTAGAAAAAGTAAAATGTACGAACAAGACTAAAGGAAATTAAAGTTGTTGCGACTTTTCCCCTTTGTCGTAGTGACTTGAACTTCCTTTTAGCAGTTCGGTAGTTGAACTATATTCATTCTGTTTGTTGCTATTAGTAAAAAAGTTTGGTATTAACTACTTGAGCCAGGACCGCCCTTTTAGTTTAAATCTTGCTGAGAAATTTTAGCACGGAATGTCATGTTTTGTGTTTGTGTGTTATTTACGTGTGTGTTTGTTAAGACGCTTCAACTTTTACATGTGTGCTGTACGTGATTACCTCGCTTCCCCCAAAAACTGGCCGAAACATTTTAGTACTAAAAGTTTCGTATAACACCTCGGCGCCTCAAGCGATTGTAATTTATCAAGATTACGTTAATATTCCTTGTTTTTGTATTTAAATGCTTTATTAATATTTCTTTGTAGCCCGTGCGAATTAGACGTCCGTTGGGTAAATCAAAAGTCAAACTTACGAGACTCCAAGTAGAGTAATATACGCTTTACATTGCTTCTATATACGCACTTATTCCAAGTTAAAAAAACCGCTTCGAAAAAACACAGAATTCAAGACACTGTGAGCTCAGTTTGCTTAAATTGGAACGCAACTCTAATAATACTGTTTCTAGCTAGTCTGTAATAATTGTGATAAATAATTTTGGACGTCAAATACCTCAATCCACGCGTGACCATGAAGTCTGAAAAGACTTTAAAACGCAAGGATCTAAAATCTAAAATGTATCTAAAATGTACCGCGATCCTTTATAAAGTAGTTTTATTTCAACGCTTCGAATTTCGACAATAGTCCCTTTTTCAACACTCGTTCAATTTTAGATCAAGAATAAAATATGTAGATGAACCATCTTTTACCCTTAGAAACTGTCCGTTTGTCAGGGAAAATCTTTTTTAGTATATTTAACGAGAAAGGGAAGCGAAAATTTGCTATCGTCGTGTCCAATCAATTATGGTTCACCAACAGAAAAAGTTAATTGTGTGTTTATTGGGGAATTATTCATATCTTTTTACAAAAGGAAAATTACAAGGCGATTTGGAATTAACGCGAAAATTCCGCTTTCATTTAGCTTTTCTGAAGGGTATTTAATAATTATTTTGAAATGTACTTTTGCTATTTAAACCATTTTGTGTCTAGTAGTTTTCGTGATGACTTACTAACTTACTAATCCTGTGTCAAAATAGATTTTAGAGTTTAGGAAAATTTTGGCAGCAGCTTGAAGTTGGGATTTGTGATTACATTTCAACCTTTTTTAGTCTTTCACTGCTGTGCACGGGTCTTCTATCAACTACCTTAGGTGTTGAGGGACATTAGGCTTTTATCCACACAATTAATTATTGTTCAAGTGCGGGTTCGTGATTGTCGCATGTCCTCGAATGATTAGTACTTTTTTATTACATGCTAGCGATGAAATAACACGCTCAAAAATGCGCGGGCATGACTAAACCCGCAACCTTACATTTACGGCTAGCCCGATACTGCAGGCAGATTATAGCTATCGGGAATTTTCCTGGAACGTCTACAACCTCTTGAGTTACCGGGCTGCTGCTGTGGCTGGTTGCTGGCTGTTATTATAGTGTCTGGCACGTTAGCTGCCTGGTAGAATAATAACTAGATGGTCAATAACATCTAGACATCCTACTACCAGGAAGTTCTGCGTAACTCAATAGTTATGCACACGTTGTCATGTCTTCGGCGTCGGCGTTGGTAGAGACCGAGGCGCCTTCAGGAAGAGGTGCTGTAGAATCGGCAGCAGTGTTATTGCTAGCGACATATGCCTCCAGTATTTGGGACTCGGCTCCACCCGCTGGCTTGGATTTGTGACCGAGTAATAACCTCACTCCCTATTACGCATGGAACCTAAATTTACCCGGCAAAATGTAGCTGATATTCATCACTGCCCACATCTTTGGTGAGTGTAATACCTACTTTACTAAACTCAGTTTTAATTTATTTATTCCAAATTAGCCTAGTTAAGATTAAATACCTTACACCTTTGAAATATAATCTAAAAATTTCTTTATGAGAACTTTTTTGTGACACATTTTTTTTTATATTAAAGTTTTCTCTCTTGAGCTTTAATAGGTAAGCGTCTTTCAACTATATAAAAACTTAAAAGAGTATAAAACTCGTGTTTATGACGTCTCACAATGGACGTTTGATGGGCTGAAAATATTTTTTCAAAAATATATTAATGTTAAAAATTATAATGGCTGTAACACTAAGAAGTAAGTATTAAGTAAGTATACCCAATGCGTGGTATTTTGCAATAAGTATCAGAAATAAAAGAATTTAAATTCGACTTAGTGGTGTGTATGTCACATGTTTTCGAATGTTTAAGTTTAACCTCTCAAATAGGTATGCCTAGTTCCTCACGAAAAGAACACGATGACAAAGTTGTCCTTAAAGAAGTGGAATTAATTTAGAATCGAAACTGTAACTTGTATTTCAAAGCAGATTTCGATAAAACTGCACCGCTGTTTCAGTGAAAAACACTCCGTAAAACAAAATGCGGCACTGCGAATAGTAAGACAGATTTAAAATTCTATAAAAATAATTTGAACGAATTTGTTCAAATCCGGATCTCACGTTCCGGGATGTAGGAGTGAATGGAAATCGAGAGGAAAACAACGCTCGCTCAGGCGGAAAGGATTTTTCTGAGTCGAAGGAACTTTGCAAGTAAAACAGGTGTAAACTTGCGATTAAAAATAGGTGAGTCGTCGTGTTTTAGAATTGGAACTAAAATAAATCCTTGTGGTAGTTTTAGCTTACAGTATGAATATAAAGCTTAAAAACGTTTGTAAATAAAGACAATGACTGATACAATTAAATATTTGACTTGTGGATTTAATTAAACAAAAATAATATAAATAATTGTGATGAGGTGTTTAAATAACGTTAATCCATATTTGTCAGAAGCGTAACCTTAGTTTTTTATTGAGCCTTTAACTTAAAACTATACATATTCATTAGCTGACCGTTCATGCGATTGAATAAAATAAAATAAAATTTAAGTAATTATTAATGTATAGATAATTTCACACTAGCTTAAATAATAATGACAAAGTGAGAAAAACTTTTTAAATAACTGGTTACTCTTAAGAAAATTACATACTTACTAAGGTTAGATGTTTATAAGTTGAGCCAAGCAACGACAACGCAACGGGATTACGTCGCACCCAAAACAACGAAAAAGCGACTGTTTGAAATCTCAAGTCGCAGCTACAAAAATAAATCAAGTCTACCTACATTGAACAAGACGAGAAACCCGACACAGTATTGCGAAAATGCTGATTTGATTCGATTGTAACGAAACAAAATCAAGTTTGGAAGCTCTTTCTTCGCGTGAAGTAATTGGATTAATCGTCCGCGTTCGATAATCCTATTGGTCGAGATCCGAGTTTGCCTTCCTTTTAGCTTGGACTTGTTACCGGAGTTGGCAGTCTACGTTAAATAAGGTTTCGATATCCATTCCTGTGTAAGAAATGTTTGTTTAAACTACAGTTCTGCTGAAGTTTGTTAACTTGTTGAAATTAAAAATGTTCACTACTAAAACAAAGACATACGAAAACATAGGGAAGTAGAAAAACTAGATAACTTGGCAAAGATGGAAGTTTAAAAACTCGAATTTGGTTAAGCAATTATAAGTATAAATAATAATGAGATGGATTTAACTTATCACGGACTTCCAGGAAAAGAAAATAATCTTTAATTAAATTTATCTCGTCCCAGAGAGTACTGTTTTTGCGATAAACATCAATGCCATGGGATCGTATTATATCCCATGATGACAGTAATTATGAAATTTGATCTTTGTTACTTTAGTATACGCTATAAAATTGTTTACACAATAAGTGAGGCTCTTATTGCCATTCTGTAGATGTGTACCAATGCTAATAGAGTTCAATATACTAAACAAAACCAATGTATGTTTAAGACAACCAAACTCGCCGCGAAACTTTTCTACATTCTATACAAGAACGTAAAACTAGATATTTTTCTTCACTTCACACCGATACGAACACGACGCGTATCCAACTTATAAATTTACTTTGTACATAGTGCAGAACTTCGGCGTTCCGGTGCATTCGTACTTTCTGTTGAATAAAACTTTGGTTTTCTCACAAGATCTTGCTCTTGTTTCGAATAAAATTGGAATGTTTTTGTTTAGTTGATAGTTTTAATTAATGAAGCTACAACCAAATTAATTAATTTGTTGAAATTGTATTTATTAATCATATTAACTAAAGTCCCTTAATGCGTCTGTAAGTATGTCCGCGATGATTTTAATTCTACTAAACCGCTTCTAATAGACGAAGATATTTACGAAACAGACTGTATAATTGGAGCGAGTTGCTAGTAAATTTTAAAACTAAAAAGTTATTTTTCACCTGATCATTGCGCCAGTCTATTAGTATTTTAATTAAAATAAGGCAAGTCCTATTGTTAATCAGTAATTCTATATGTACGAATTCTATAAAAACCACCTAATTTGCCATTGAAATGGTAACTATAGAACATCAATGGTTTTTCACAGTATACCATACCATACAAGTATGAATCGTAACATCAAAATAATTGCTTATGTTTTACATATTGGTATTAATGACGACAATTATATTTCCTATTGTAACATTGACTTTTCATCTTTCACCACTCGTTTATAATTGATCTTAACCCATGATGGCAAAACAATTAATCTTAGGGTTAGCTATTACACCACAATGAAGTTTCTATCCATCACTACCATCAGCCACACAACTTAGAATTAATACCTCCTTATTATCCTATCATACCCAAATTTATCAATGGTAGCTATGTGGATAACACATCAATTTCCGAATCGGTTGCATCGGTTCTGATAGTAGCACATCAATTTGGAATGTTTGATCATTGTGGTTATCGGTGACTGGAAACAATGATAGCATATTGTTGTGTCTTAGAATTGAATATTAATCTGTGAGACATTCAGTCCGTTTGAGAGCGTATATACTATCAATGTAAAATAACTTTCTTTTTAATCTTATCGTACTTATATTTATTCTTTTAACTCTCGACCAAGCATCGAACTTAAGACTCTTTCAATACAGACTGCGACACCGTTTGTGGGTTAAAGCTTTTACGTTCTCAAATATGACAGGTAATATTATGAATTTGTGACGAGCAGTGGAATTCAAATAAATTGTTATTTTTACTTACCTTTTATCATAACCCTTTCGACTAAATCCCAAAAACGATCTTCGTTATCTTCAATATTGATTGTTGGGTAAATTGGATTCAGTTTTCATACATCACCGATCCTCGGAATTTAATTTCCTCTAAAAACACGTCTAACAAAAATTATACCGTGATAAATTCTATTCAGAAAAAGGCGAGGGTGAAACCTGAAATCCCTTCCGTGATCTGTTGTAACAATACGGGCATTTCCTGTCGGAAACGGAAGGTGGGGCAGACGTTTCTCCGAATATCGTTGGAAACAATATTTTGTGGCATTTGTTATTGTTTTCGAAACGTCGACTTTGGACGTTTAGATGGTGAGTTATATTATCAGATATTATTACTTGGTCATTTTGTTTATTTAATAAGCCTTGCACTCGTAATACCTGAAGGCAAAGGTGACTTATATTTCTTCACTTAAGTTTACATTCTATCCGCAATATTGCTAAGCCTATTGCTATTTATCGACCACTATTCCAATTTTGAACTGCAAGTAAGATTTTTATAAGTATTATAAAACTTATAATTTTTGACCTGGTCCTCAATACCACCTCAGAATTACGCTTACCACAATAAAGCTAATACTATACCTCCAAATAACAAAGAGGATAAATGCTTAATTAATGTTAGTAGTAGTATAAATATCACAAAATTAGGAGTGTCTAACTGTTCAGAACAAGATTTTTATAATTATTAATAACTTATAATATGGTAAAAACGGGACATCGCTAAGAATACGACTTGCTCGACAATGGACTACAAAGGTAATATATACTAATATTAGGATCTAAATGTAGGGTTTGTTTGGTGATGCGCGCTAATCTCAGGGACTACTAGTCCGACTCTAAATATTTTTTCACTGTTACATATTTCATTTATTGAAAGAGGTCATTTTTTAACGATACGAAATGTAATTCACGCCGAGCCGCCAGTGGATAGCTAGTGGTATCGATAGAGGCAATTTTTTGTTCTTTATCAATAAAATAAGTAAAAGTTACCCTGTTCTTAGTTACTCTTTCACAATTTTATTAAACATACTCACAAAATTCGTTGCTCTCATTCCCAAAATCATTTTAAATGAGCAAACAAATCGTTCTAAAAAGCAATCAACCAATACCTTTACGATAAATAGTAAAAAGCGCTTCAATTTTCCTATAAACCGGCCGATTCTTCACAGAAGCTATTGGAAAATTCTCTCTATATGCTAATAAATAAATTAACCTCGGCAAGAATTGATTTGACGCCAGAGTAATGTCGTAGCGAACAAAAAACGATGAAGAATGGAAAACCAATTATCAACGAGTCTTACCTTAGTGAGCTTTCAATAAACGCTGCAAATAAACTATAAAATTCGCACCACACAGTCCACCTTACAAAACAAAATATGCAGTTTTATAACTTTTGGTGTTCTTGAGTATGATTAAGTTAATGTGTTCGTCGTGATCTACTATAGAAAATGATTCGTTTTTGGATTTGTGTATTTTATTTGATAATGTATTCGTACATAATCAAATTGCGTACTTCGAAACCAATCGAATCATAAATCGTGATCGTCGTTAGGTTCTAGTGTTATCAGAATCGTTATATGTATCTGGGTTGATTACGTCACGTCTCGTGTAGGTTGTTTTTGAATAGTAATATCATTATTGACTTTTCATTATTCAGTGCCTTTCAATAATTAAATTTTATTATGAATTTATCGAACTATGTTAGTTACTATCCGGACCACAGCTCGATCGTGCGCGAATGTCGATGTCAAGATGACAGGTTGACGTAAAACTGAATCAAAACTCGGGTGATCTTCAACTTGATCACCCGAGCTTCAGCTGTCAGTTATAAGCCTACAGCAACGCACGGACGTTGTATTTAGTGGTTCAAGCGTCCATAAATACGGTGATTGCTCATCATCAGGTGAGCTGTGCTTATTTAAGTATTCAAAAGTAACTTATGCGCCAATTTCGACTTAATTTAGTTAAAGCACTAAGTTAACAGATTCAAAAGAAGCCAAATCATAATAAATTCCATTTATGCCTCACCCAAATCCCGATCAAACACCATTGTTCCAAGAAAAGACATTGAAAATATCTTTATCCAAAAGAAAAATATTTTACCTTCAATTAAAAGTTCCACGGTTCAAGTTAAACCTTAGTTAAAGGTAAAGAAAGGCCAAAGGAAGCAAATGTATCTGACCTTAAACAGTCCTTAAAAGAAAGTTCAAAGCACAAAAGATAGAAGGTAGGGAAATGTAGAAGGTAGTCATCAATCAAAACATTTGAAAAAATGTGTCCAAAACTGAAAACGTTCCTCTAATTTTTAGTCTTTAATCTTGACGACCATTGAAATACGAGTGTGAATGTTTCGAGATTAAGTTAAATGTTTTATTTAGTAACAAACCGCTTTGCTGAAACGGTAATTATAGAAAATGGTTGAAAATATGTTTTTAAAGCAGAAACATCAGAGTGGTGGTATACCAATTACTTTTTATTCATATTGTTTATTATAAAGACGAGTAATGGTGCCGCAGTAGTACCGTTCTTACTTTAGAAATAAAAGGTCGTTCTTACACTTCTTTGTGTGAATATTATAATGTGTCGTTACGTCAGCGCATTCTGTCATCAGTGACGTATCAGTAACTGCGGTTATAACAGTTTTTGATGCAGTTACTTGTATGTTAAGTAGAGTATAGTTTTTGCAACATGACAATCTGTTGTGAATAACAATAAGCCATTGCTTTGTCGGATATGGGTTTATCGGACTAGGTAATTTAGCGTGGTGAGACCCGTCTTGAGTATTAGATGTCCCCTTCCGTTCTGTTGAATCTGTCGAGTAGAACGACACTGAATCATCTTTTACCCAAGTGGCTTAGTACCCAAAAGTTTAAATTATTTAAATAATTACTTGCTAGTTTTCTGCCTACATATTTTTCTTCCTTACCAAGAAAGAAAGAAAGAAAGAAATATATTTATTTGACAAAGACAGGACACACAAAATCAAACGATAAAAAAGAAAACATAGAAACACAGAAAAAAAACATAACTTGAAATTGTAAAATATGAAAAAACAATTAAAAATAAGAGTAAGTGTGACCCATCAGTGTCAAACAACGACTCGGTTTAATATTTTTTCTACCAAAATCCGTGGAGCAACTCAAAAACTCATTATGAATGGTCTTTAGCACTAATGTCTGCACAAACATCGCAAGATTTAAGAGATCCTCTCACAATAAGAGGCTAAGCTGTCGAGTTCTTCGTTGAAAACATTTGAACATTTCTTAGTTTTATTCAATGGAAGTTCCACAGGAATTTTTGTTGAAAGAAAAAAAATTATCCACAGTTGAGGACGGTTTGTGTTCAAGTCTTCATTCTTGTGAAGCAAAGGACATTTTCTGAGATCTGTTTTCTTGGTTAAGTATTTTTATATTATTGTTTTCCTTTGTTTGCCATCGACGAAAAATAAAAGTTTGATGTGTGTACTCTATATAGGGTGACTGGTAATTAGTTTAAAACACAATAACTTCCAAAAGAAATGTTTTTTGGCGGCACGGGCCTAGCCTTAGAAATATAAGGTCGCGGGTTCCATTCCCAGTCATCGTCAGTTCCCACACATCTTTGGGTAATTTGTTACATCGCCGCTGCTCAGTATCGGTGAAGAAAAACAACGTTAGGAAACCGGCATGTCAGGCATGTGACATCCACCAACCCACACTTGGCGAGCGTGTGCGGATTAACTCGTAAGATAGTTGAGAGATGACCCGTGTCCAACAGTGGGACACTAAAAAGGTTGACGTGTTTGTGCGTGTGTTTAATAATGAGTACTACAACGTGGTAAAGTATTTTACACTAATCACCAGTCACCCTGTACACAAGTTTGGCTCATGAATTCAATGGCCATTCCAATGCATTTTTTCTAGACCAGTTTAGCAATGTAAATACTTCGGACTCTAAAATTGTTAATTCTGTATTTAATTTAATAGTTTCCAATATAATATTCTGGAGTTTAAATTAATTAGGTATAGGCTTTTCGAATGTTACAAAAATATCGCTTCACACGTATTTCAATAATGAAAAACGTCGGGCCATTAAATATTTCAAATAGGATTTAAATCCGATTCGACTACCCGCAAAATAACCGTTTCGATTGATTTTATTGTTCCCCGAAATATATTAGCCAGTAAAATGTTCCATTATGAAGCTGAAATGAAATTTACACATGATGTGTTTCATGCACTCGAAATATTTTAATCATTTGCTACCTTGAAATAGAACTAGTATATAACGGATTTTATACTAATATCCACCCGTGCCCGTGACTATGAAGTCTGAAAAGACTTTGAAACGTTGGGATTTTAAATCTAAAATAAACCGCGATAAAATCCGGTATAAAATAGTTTTATTTTAATGTGTAATATTAGCGTTATTCAAAAAAATACTCATTTGTTGCATTTTTATTCATTACAAGTTTTTTTGGCTAACCTGGGATAGGTTATGACTGATGATGACAATTTATTTATTTACAATAATAACGGCGAAGTGCCAATAACAATTATTGTTGAATACCTAATAACTTAAAAACCATAATTAAAAATAACGATTTCCTTTACTATGTTATTCTCACAATACTCCTGACAGGCTGACTGTATCTCCTTCCAACCATCAGCAAACACATCACATTAGAGTTGGAGTCCAAACGCAGTGAGTGTACGTGCTCAAAGGTTCTTCCAAAATTTTCTTCTTGCTTGTTTTG
Organism: Meganola albula; assembly: GCA_936450015.1. Lineage (NCBI taxonomy): Eukaryota > Metazoa > Arthropoda > Insecta > Lepidoptera > Nolidae > Meganola > Meganola albula. Next base: position 1,873,906 of record OW388156.1, read on the forward strand.
TCGTCCGTGACCTTTGCTTTTTAGCTATTATAAGCTTATCTAAATATATAAAAGAAGAAACTGACTGACTGACATATCAACGCGGAGCCCAAACCGGTGTGTCTGGAGACTTCAAATTTGGCACATAGGTTCCTTATGGGGTCTAGGGGTGCACTAAGAAAGGATTTTTGAAAACAAACAAATAAAGGGGGTAAAACGGGGATCCAAAGTTTGTATGGAGAAACAAGATTAGTGAGATCAATTTCGCGGGCAAAGCCGCGGGCGGAAGCTAAAAAAAAACATGTACATAAGGGGGAAAATATTTATACTAAATTAAAAATGAATTTAATAATTTAATCATTAAAACATTTCGTATTGAGTGTAGTAATTGCAGATCAAATTGCTTCAAAGATTGTAATTACTAGAGAAGGCTTCTAATAATCTAAATATAAATTACGCCTTAGTTCAATTACTAATGCAAATCTTATCTCAACAATACAGGTTGATGTATTGCCCTTGGAATTTAATTACAGCTAGTGACGAAATTCTAGTTATCTTGTTAATATTAGACTTTCTATAGACCTATGTATATTCCGCGAGGATAATTAGACAAGGGCGTTCATATAATGTATCACCAGAAAGTGTAAACAGAGGTAAATATCAATCACATATCGTTGGTTATGTTCCGGAGTCGTAGTCAGTGGCCGTTTATCGAGGACAATTTTAAACTTAGAGAAGATTTTATCACGATCTTATCACTCAAACCAGGTATGGAATTGGGACCTTGAGGCTATTAAAAATACGCTTACAATTAAAACCACAACATATTTTAGATCAATAAGTTATGAAAACATTTATAACAGGTTTGCGAGACGCTTAAATAGCAATTATACCATTTACTTACCTTATATTTTACTCATCACACATAATTCCTCACAGATATTTAAGTAATCTGTTCATCATAATTATTATGAACAATACTTTTATTTACAACTGGCAAGATAAGTATGAAATAAGTAAAAAAATTAAAGTTGACACTTAAATTAGCAGCAGATTTTAACGAAATCTAGCAGCAAGTAATCATCTGAAATTCAGCTTATAAACAAAAACCGCCTCAAAATCAGTACCATAATTTAATCACTACGATGCTAAGAACTAATTATTTATACACAGACGTCAAAATTATTACCCCCCTCTTTTTTGTCTTTCGTTACAAGCAGTCAATTCATTCCCTAGTTAAATCGCCAACTCTTATCGCGAGTTCTTATGCTCTATGGTAATTTATAAATAAACTCAAATAAGTGATGTATTGTTTGCTATTCAGAGTTGAAATTAATATGGTATGTTTTGTGTTGTGTAGATTTTGCATTTAAAATGCATGAGCGGGGAACCTTTGACCTAAATATTGTTCAGGGAATTGAATTTAATAAACAGTAAACCGTTAATAATCAATTATGATTCATATGTCTGTCTCGTTGATATAAGGGATAGAGTACAGCTACATCTATATTATTTCTAACCTATCCTATTTAATAATGTTGAGATTTCTCAAAATTTTACAATAGTTCTTATTTAAGAAGTTGGTTTGAAGACATTTGTTGGGTGATGATACAAAAAGAAATCAATAATTATGGACTAATGCGCGTGTTAAATGATACTATGCTATATTAAGGCACGTGTAAGTACTTAGAAAATAATTTACAAGTGGTTTGTACATATTCGCCACCTAGACGAAATGATAAAAAACAAAAAATCAAGGATGTAAGAAATAAATAACATTAGCGGCCTTATTCATAAAAAAAGTTATAAGACTTTTCAGTTAAAATGGACTTTGTCTCTTCCTCACTAGTTTAAATGACGAGATGACAGACAAAGAAAAACGAATTATAAACCTATTTTAGTACATAGTTTATAATCCATCGCGGTGGGCTCGTGGTTTGCTGGTTGAAAATGTTTATCTGTGTCTCGGAGAGCATATAAAGCCGTCCGTAGTGGCTTATCGACATACTACTGCTGCATTTTTTTTTTGTGGATGACCTAACCCAGTCGTCCGAAAGGGCCTTTATTGGTTCACCGGACTTTATCGGTGAGCTGTCCGAGGACGGTCGAACCGATCAGGTACTGTTGCAACTGCCATGAGGGCTCTCCATGTGGGGACGAACCTCGGCTAATTCCATTGCCCTTTTGAGTTGGGAGTTGGTTATTTATTTATTTATATTTATTGATTGATTTATTTGGGGACTGAGTCAACTACACACGTGGTTTCCAGGTGGTGCAAATCAGGTGACTATATACTAGGCATACAAGGTATACTAGATAGGCTTCGGCCGTGGTTAGAGACAAAACTGCACCGCCAAGCGACCTTGCCGTGTTCCGGTGCGTTGTCAGGTGACATCATTTAAGATGGTAAGTTTAGTTGCTCCTTTATCTCTCTAACCATATTGAGCCTCATTTCACTACCAATTTCTCACCGATAATAATTTGTAATCACAAACGTATCGGTATATTAGGCAGGTGTTTTCCAACGTAGACTAACATTGCTTAACATCAGGCAAGTTGTAGTCAAGCGCAGGCCTCTTTCAGAATAAAACGTTATGGCAACGAAACGAAACGTATTAGTGTGTTGCGTTTTACGTTGCCTTTCGCGCAGCATTCGTTGTTCACATAGGACATTCTGTAGCGATACACGTCTTTGCTTAAACTAAAGGAAAATGTTTACGTAAGCAATACATCGCAAAGCATTTTCTTTTGACAAATATCTGCTTTATATATTTATGTATTAATTCACTAACAGTAAAAACCTTTTCCTACCAACCGAAAATAACTGACATCTCTAACATTATACATAAACATGTTTTCGTAACATGAAGCTTAATATATTACCCTCAAAGTATACCCCTCCATATTATATTGATTCTAAATAGTACGGGATACTAAATGAAAGTAGCAAACTTGTGTCGTCTTTTGTATCGTTTAAATGGTTGCTTTGACGAAGTTACTTAATGTTATTCTAATGTAGGTAGTAGGTACGTCTTATTTTTCCTAGTATTCTGCCGGCAATTTGATTCGCTGTAGACAGGAAAACTTTTTAACTTTGAGAAAATTAACTTAAACAAATTTTAATGGACTTCTTAGTCTTAGTACTAAAAAATGTAGTAAGCGTACCGTCGCCCTCTTACCGCCGTATCCACTTTGCGGTTACTGACCCTCACTGGTCGCAAATTTTACGCCCCGCGTTTGTTATCAATCTTATTACGAATATATTGTCTATAATTTGCTGGTTTTATGACGAATAAAAAAATTAAAAAAAATTAATTTCTATTAAACAATTAATGGAAATAAATCTACTAATACCTACAGAAATTAAAAAAATGCGCACTGGATAATTAGTTTTACTGTATACTGTAATCATCTCAAAGCTATTTAACTGAGTTAAAACTTCTCAAGATACTATTTTCTTAGATTTAAGCGTATATTGATGTTGAAATAAAACTACCACCACTCCAGACTCAATTTGTAAAAAAAAATATAATAACAATAATATCCACTATATTATATTAACATTAACACACACGGCCATCTGATTCCAAACCAAGCAGAGCTTGTACTATGGGCATCAGATGACTGGTAATATATTACTCAATACTTTTCTTTTGTAAATACATATTTAAATATAGATAATTACACCCAGACTCAAGACAAGCAGATGTGTTCATCACACATGTCTGACTTGTGTGGGAATCGATTGAACCCACAATTTGTGGCGTGAAAAGCAAGTATCTTACCGACCACGTCACTGGCCCGTCAATAACCCAAAGTCCGGTTAAACAATTTTAATATAATATTAAGTTAAAATATTAACAAAAAAAAACCGACTTCATGGATGCCATTCTCAGAACTAAACCAAACTGAAATGGGACCACATGGGAAGCATCAGCTTTCAATTAAAAAAAAAAAATATCAAAATCGGTTCACCCATTCGAAAGTTCTAAAGAAACAAACATAAAAAAAACATACCGTCGAATTGATAACCTCCTCCTTTTAGGAGTCGGTTAAAAACTAAAATGAAACAATACTCGATGCATAATGGCGGAACTATAGCGTAAAATATATTTAAAAAACAAATAGTTGAAGTGACAACGTCCTTTATTAAGACGGTCGAAAATTACCAAAAATTTGTCTAAAATAAAAACATTCACATTATAAATATCTTGACAAACGTTCACATTTTTATGACATTGAAAGGAAAAATAGAAGAAATAAAATTTTAAGTGTTTTATTAAAAAAAAATGAACAAATGGAATGATGTTAGAAATGTTTTTGTATAACGCTAATTACAAAATTGAAAACGAAAATGGCATTTTAAGCCTCGTCATAACATCGTCTTACAATAATAATGCCATAGCTTTCCATTTCTAAAATAATAAGGAAAATGGTACATTATACAGGGTGGCAGCAAGTAAGTCACAAAAAAAAACAAAATAAAATACCTATAAGTATTAATGAAAGTCTACTTGAAATAAAACTACTTTTTAACGGATTCTATCGCGGTTTATTTTAGATTATAGATCCCGACGTTTCAAAGTCTTTTCAGACTTCATGTTCAATACTATGTGAAAGTCTACTTCTGTTATTATTCTGATAAAACTCGCGTTTGACTTGCCTGATGTAGTCTACGATGAACACGCCTTACTAATAAATTTCGGTGAGGTAGCAGTGGAATGAGGCTCCATAAGGTTAAGAATCATAAAGGAGCAACAGTCCGGCCCACCATTTTAAATGGTGTCACCAGACATCGCACCGGAACACGGCAAAGTCGCTTGGCTTTGCGGCTTTATCTGGAGAGTGTTCACCGCTACTTAAGGTTATATTTCAAAGATGTGGCCTATACTGCTTTGTTAAGATGACGCCTAAAAATCCGTAAGTATAAAAATTAATGCAAGCAAATCAAAATAAAATCTCATGGGCGCTTTAAAACAACGTGTCTTTCAGTCTTGAGATGTAAGACATACGTATAATTAATTCAACCAAATGTTTATTTAATTAAAGTTAGTCTGAAGAGCGCACCTGGCACCATTTTAAATATCTATTAAGGCTTTATTCATCTTCACTGAGGTGACATATGGTAGACAAAATATAATTTTGTATAAGTGTTTACTTTGACTGATGTGAAATTACAATTATTAATCCACTGGTTAAATTGCGTAGTGACTGATATTGAGGTGGTTCTATACAGATGTTACAGGCCTTCAAATCTTTCAAATTGAAGTTTAATAATAATAATAATAAACATTTATTTCCAGCTACAAGGCCCATGTAAAATATAACACTAAACCTAAATCCCTACTAATGTTATAAATGCGAAAGTAACTCTGTCTGTCTGTTACGCTTTCCCGCTTAAACTACTGAACCGATTTGGATGAAATTGAGTATGGAGGTAGTTTGAGACCCGAGAAAGGACATAGGATAGTTTTTATCCGACTGCGCAGAAAGAAGGTAATGTTTTGGCGCGATAACCGACATACACGCGGTCGCAGCCGCTGTCGGAAAGCTAGTACAATATAAAACAAAAAAATACAATACAATATAAAATGTATTAATTTTTCCACTTTAGCTTATAATAGCAAAAATAGGTTTATAATTCGTTTGTCTCTCTGTCATCTTGACATTTATACTAGTAAGAGAAAGACCAAGTTTATTTTAACTAAAGAGTCTTATAAGATTTTCATGAACAAGACCGTCAGATTTTTTGGAGTTTTTTATTCCACGCTGTATAGGATTAAATTTGAAGTTTGCCTTAATTTGAATTGTTATTTCATACAACACTATACCCTGAACCAAAACTAATACCAAGCCATGTGTGACAATATTATGATAACGAATCTCAAACTTGTGAAATTATGATAATCAGAGAATTTATTAGGTTCACTGTGTTATGTCGCTCGGGTGAACAAATTCAATAACGTCGAAGTTAGATATATTCCGTTTTTTCTAGCAGATTTGTAATGTTAATAATGTTAGGCCTTCGAAGTTGTCGATTGTTTGTAACTATAACTTTTTCAACCTCCGACGAAAAAAATAGGAAAAATAAGTTTGATGTACCTACTTTTATTTTATTCCGCCACAACTACTCCTGTAAGGCAGGATCAAAAGCGGATTTGAACTCAGGATATCCAAGAACACCTAAGCTGTCTTAGATACCGCACAATTTTTGAGGGCTGAGTCACTTTCGTCCGTGAATCTTTTTCACCTTTAATTGAATCCCCACACGTGGTCTCCGGGTGGTGCAAATCAGGTGATAATCAACTGGTGGTAGGCTCCGGCGTGGTTAGTGACCACCCACCAGACAAAGCCGCACCGCCAAGTGGCCTTGCCGTGTTCCGGTGCGATGTCTGGTGACACCATGCAGAGAGGGTGGGTCGGAATTGTTATTCCTTTAAGGTTTCTAACCATATGGAGGCTCATTCCACTGCTACCTTCTCACCGATAATTATTCGTAATCACGAGTGAATCGGTATACTGGGCTGGCGCGTTCCATCGTAGACTACATCATCGCAGAATAAAAAAAAAGGATAATAAGAGGAGTTGGATAGTTCGATTGACCACTTCCCTCCAGGCAAAGCGAGAGACAGCATAGAAGAAAAAGACGTAACCTATCTATTTGTGTACAAGTCTGCGTCATAGTGCTTAAAAGAAGCTTAAGCAGCGATGACCTCGCCTTTCAAATATAAGGACAATAATACATGGTTATTTTTGTGTCAATGGTATTGTTATGTTATATTTCAATGTACTTTATAATGCAGATAAATTTAAAATCCTTTGACAACCTTTGACGTCAAACTTTCAGCTAACCGGTGACAATAAAGCCTTGTCTTCACTACACATTTCTGCAGCATAATGTTCCAGCTTTCAAAGGGTGCAGTGCATTCGAAGTATTTAGGTCATGCAGAACTTGTAACAAAAGAATTATTTATGTCACTACTTTACTTAAACGGGCTTATTACGTAGGTAATCTAATAATTATAAAAGGCTCGGTAGTCTATTGGCAGCCGTGTTTACATAATAACCGTTAGGTCCCGGGTCGAGCAAACCTAATTTTTTTTTAAATACTTAGACACATTGAAATAAAACTACTTTTTAACGGATTTTATCGCGGTTTATTTTAGATTTTAAATGCCGATGTTTCAAAGTCTTTTCAGGCTTCATGTTCACGGGTGGACATGTGGATAAAATTTGTTAAAAATTAGTTTTATTTCAATCGTGATATTTGCGTAAATCTAAGTCTATACTTAGACACGCTCGACCACAACTTGCCTGTTGTTAAGCAATTATGTTCGATAGAACGCGCTTGCCCAGTAAATACCGATAAAGCCTAGATGTTATATTGTTATATGTATATTGCGCAGCGCGTAACCTATAAACGCAGCAAGTTGTAGTCTAAATAGACGGTTTAAGTATCATCTTAGTCACTTGTGATAGCATAAGGCCTGTCAGTTGTCAAACTTACTTGCTTGTCTGTGATTGTCTTTGTTAGATCTGGGGACAATGTATTTAGGGTCGGTTTGGTGAGCTCGTAGTGTGTGCAAACTAAATTTTTCTGCCGAAAAAAAAGTAATCTATTTCCATCCAAACATTTTGCGAATATTTGTGATTAGAGAGGTGCTGTAATCATTGGCGGAGATATTGATTAGCTTTCTGTGGTGTTATTTTGTATCCCATCGAGATGCATAGGTATTGAGGTAGTATCTGGTGATCGCGGCCCTATAATCTCGCCGATATATAGATAATGTTGTAATATAATATTCTAGGAGATTATCACACACGGTCATCTAATCTCATACTAAGCAGAGTTTGTGTTATGGAAAACAAATAACTGATAACACCTATACCTATAAAACAACTGCTTTTCTTTTATGAAAACTTACTTTAATATTTCTTGGAAGTCAGTAATAATTATAACTAACAGTTTGGATGTCAAATACCTCAGTCCACCAATGACCATGATGTCAGAAAAGACTTTAAAACAACGGTATATAAGAATCTAAAATTAACCGCGATAAAATCCGTAGTAAAGATTTTTTAATGTTTATGTTTTATTCGCGTAAATTGAAGAAAATACTCCGTGAACTAGTATTTTAATAAAGTCATTGCAATATGTATGCGACATTTATTTTACTATGTTTTTACGCGTAATACCTCTGCAGCTGTAACATGAAAATGCTGAGATTGCAACAATGCAATATGTCAATTCACATAGAGTAAATATCTTTGATGCATCGCTGATTGAGTGTAAAACATTTTTTGTGTAAAAATATTTTGATGTATCAAAATACGTAAAGATGTGTATCATAACATTAGGATATTTACTGACAAATCGTTAATAAAATACATGTTGGCACATCTAATTCTCAATGCATCAGTTGTCATTTTATACTGTCGTAGCGTCCATATTTGAAGTCAGCTGTCACTCAAAAAAGCCAATATGAACGAACAATTGAACACCGAGCACGGGTGAAGCGGCTATCTTAGAAGAGCTGACACTTTGTGTTGGACGGTTGCATCGCGGTGAACGTTACGATTTAATCTAATGTAATCTTAGCGATCTGTAATCATCTAGTAGAACTAATACTTGCGCTATCGGGAAATCGGGGTGAAGTGATATTTGCTGTAGTTATTTTATAGGAATACAGTCTTCTTACCCGTATTCACGCCTACCTAAAGTTGTCAGGTAATCCTAATTTTTAGTCGAAAGCCTTCATACATTTGTATTTTATATTATATTTGTCAGTTGTTATTAATTGGTATAAATGGACTAATAGCTTTTTAAAAAAAATACGAACCAACTTCAATGTTTTGACAATAACTCAAAATTTACTGAACCATTTTTAATAAAACTTAAGTGGGACCAACTGAAAAGTACAATTAGTATACCCTTTAAAACCAAGAATTATCAAAATCGATTAATAATTAGGTCAGTTGATTTAATTCAACGTTCTGGCAGACGGAAGACCATACATATTTTGAATTCATAAATAATTTGAATTCTTTTCGTCATGACGAAATTTGTAGAGCTGCATTAATTAACGGTGGCAGACGAACAGAGGATTTCAAATATTTGTGACTATCAAACCGCCCCGACTTTGCACAAATCCTCTCTGTCTATTGGTGGAAATCGCATAAAAATCCGCACGGTAGTTTTTGAGTTTAGAAGTGAAAACTTCTTTAGCTGCATGGGCACTATTTGGAAGGTGATTTGGTCACTGATATGACATTTTTTATTACTTCTCTATAGAAGTGAGAACGAAAGTCAGTAAGAATCGTTACTTAACACTATTGTAGATCTGCATTAATTAAAGGTGGCAGACGAACAGAAGATTTCAAATATTTGTGACTATCAAACCGCCCCGACTTTGCACAAATTCTCTCTGTCTATTGGTGGAAATCGCATAAAAATCCGCACGGTAGTTTTTGAGTTTAGAAGCGAAAACTTCTTTAGCTGCATGGGCACTATTTGGAAGGTGATTTGGTCACTGATATGACATTTTTTATTACTTCTCTATAGAAGTGAGAACGAAAGTCTGTAAGAATCGTTACTTAACACTATTGTAGATCTGCATTAATTAAAGGTGGCAGACGAACAGAGGATTTCAAATATTTGTGACTATCAAACCGCCCCGACTTTGCACAAATCCTCTCTGTCTATTGGTGGAAATCGCATAAAAATCCGCACGGTAGTTTTTGAGTTTAGAAGTGAAAACTTCTTTAGCTGCATGGGCACTATTTGGAAGGTGATTTGGTCACTGATATGACATTTTTTATTACTTCTCTATAGAAGTGAGAACGAAAGTCAGTAAGAATCGTTACTTAACACTATTGTAGATCTGCATTAATTAAAGGTGGCAGACGAACAGAGGATTTCAAATATTTGTGACTATCAAACCGCCCCGACTTTGCACAAATCCTCTCTGTCTATTGGTGGAAATCGCATAAAAATCCGCACTGTAGTTTTTGCGTTTTGAAGTTGAAACTTCTTTAGCTGCATGGGCACTATTATAAGGTGATAATCAGGGTTCGCGTCACTTTTAAGACATTTTTTATTACTTCTATAGTGTTAAGTAACGATTCTTACTGACTTTCGTTTTTAATTGACTAAATCAATTAATTTTAGTATATAGGGTGTCCTAAATCCTAACTATAGTTTGCGTAGTAACTTCTCTTTTATCTCTACAACAGTGTTGTTCTGTATGAAACTTTATAGGGGTATGTTTGTGACTAATTTCGTCACATTTCATGTACGGTAATATTTTCATCTAGGTACTTTGCGCAACAATCTTGTCGTTGTTACTCTACACTATATTTTATGATAGACGTAAGTATATCCTGTATAACCATACAACGGTAGATAATTTTTGTTTGTAGTGTAGATAAATAAGGTCGCGAGATCGAATCCTAGTCGTGCTCAAACATATTTGAGTGAATTGTTTCATCTCCGCTGCTCAATATCGGTGACGAAACTGTCGTGAGGAAACGAGGACATGTGACATCCACCAACCTGCACTTGGTCGGCGTGTGTGGATTAAGGCCTAAGCTCTCTCATCTCATAAGATAGTTGAGATAAGCCCAGCAGTGGGACACTAAAAAGGGTTGAAGTGAAGTGGTGTAGTAATATTTAAATAGAGTCCTTCAAACTTTATTTCGTATTTAGCGACCGGTCTAAGTTGATTACAAATGAACGCAGGAATTACGTTGTGAATTTTATTCATAAAAATGACATTTTTCACCGTAAAGCTTGTTGGCCAACTTACATACATACATACAACTTACAACGTCACACGGGGCGGACCTTTGTGGCATGATCGGTAAGATAATTGCTTTTCCCAGGTCGTGGGTTCGATTCCCACCCGACATTTGTGTCATGACCATGTCTGTTTGTCTCGAGTCTGGGGTATAATTATCTATTATAAGTATATCTCAGTGCGTAACCTATAAAATTTAGCAAACTGTTGTCTAATCAGACGGTTAGGTGTCACTTCAGTCACTTTTGATAGCATAAGGCCTCTTAGTTGTCAAACTTACAAGACGTCGACGTTACTCAGGTTGCTTGACTGTGATTGTAATTGTTACATTAGGCAACAATGTCTATGAGGTCGGTTGGGTGAGTACGTGGTGTGTCCATACTAATTTTTTCCACACAAATTATGAAATCTATTTCCATCCAAACATTTGGTGAATATTTGTGATTAAGGAGGTGCTGTAATTGTTGACAGAGATATTGATTAGCTTTCTGTGGTGTTATTTTGTGTCTCATTGTGATGCATTCAATGAGTAATGAGTTATGTCTGGTGACTACGGCCCAATGAGCTCGCCGTTAAGTATATCTTTATAAAGAAAATAGTATATGTACCTATAGTATATACATCCATTATCTGGTTTCCATAACACTAGCTCTGCTTAGCTTGGGATCAGATGACCATGTGTGTTAATGTCCCAGAATATTATTATTATTCGACGGGCCGGTGGCGTGGTCGGTAAGATACTTGCTTTTAACGCCGCAGTTCGTGTGTTCGATTCCCACCCGAGACAAACATTAGTGATGAACATTTGTGTTTGTGTCGAGTCTGGGTGTAAATATCTATTATAAGTATATATTTACAAAAGTATTAAATGTATAATAAATACCAGTTGTCTTGTCTCCATAACACAAGCACTGCTTAGCTTGGGACCAGATGACCGTGTGTGTTAATGTCCCAGAATATTTTTTTAATATTTTATTTATTTATTACCCGTATTTACAGAAGGTGAGTAGAGATGAATATTACCTTCTTTTCGCAGCTTTGTTTATTGGTCTCATACGTAATAAGGTGGGGAGCCTATTGCCGTTCATTAGGCACAACTTTGTAAAATAAAAAATGTTTATAAAAAATCAGTTTACAGTGCTCAAGTTATGCTCAAAGCGCGTAAGCGCACTGACCTGTTCCACTCTATTGCTTGCAGGTGATCTGATAAAGGTAATTTCACGTCCTGTGTTACGCTTTAGTGGCATTTGTGACTTAATAGTATAACAACAGAGATACGATTGCGCAAGAAAAATTACCTAATTGAATACAATATTAAGACGCACTAACTTAGCCTAAAAAAAAATAGTAAATATAAAATAGAACTTACAAAACATATCTAAAGCTGAGCGTCAAAAAACTCCTCCGCATCAATGTCGGTTGGTAGCGTACCAAGAAGGCTGGCAGCATTGCCACGTTGAATGGCAATGCTCAATCTTTGGCCTAAGTGTAGGCCAGCCTTCTTGTCGCGTGTGCTATCCACCAAAAGTTTCGAAATGGCGCGGTAAAGAGCTCGCGCACCCGGACCCCATGTCCCCAGCGTCTCCACACCGAACGGTTCGAAAACATAATTACCGACAAGGTTGCTATATTTTCGCCGTTTGAGGTTTTCTGCTGTGGCAGCAGCAGCACCGGCTTATCCTGAAGTAAAAGGAAGATGGGAAGGTGCAAGGGTATCGACGCAGGTAGCGTCCCACACCAAAGGCTTGCCCATCTTCCAAGGCAGCAACGACATCCCGTCGGGTCTCTTGCCATCGACGCGCACCAGGCCATTTGGTTCTAAAACAGCTGGGACTTCGGCGGTGGCAAGAGCACGGCGAATTATGTCGTTTAAGCTGCGATGACGAGGTAACTCTGTAATAATATTAGTGTTGTTAACAGTCTCAGTGTTTCCAGAATGTAGATTGAAACAATTTTATTTAGTTCAGTTTGTAAAAAGACTATGCTTTTCCAGATAAAGGTAAAGCTTCGGAAATTTTTCGAATCTTTGGAATATTTTAGAAATGTTTCTAATAACTTTCAAAATTACCAGCAACTTTGATAGTTTTCAAAATAAATTCGTTGACGCGCCGGCGTTGACAGACTGATTTAATACTTTGTTATAAAGCCGCGAAACATAAGCCGCTTTGTCGAACTTTTATTACATATCTTCCTATAAATAGACATGTTTTCAAGTGCCTACTTATATACCTATGAGATTTGAGAAATATGTTAAAAAAGTAATTTTATTTCATTGTATGATATTCGCGTAAATCTAAGACTCTACTAGAATTATTTATCTCGATGTAACGAAATTATTGTACCTAATTGTTAGTACAATATTTTAAAACTTCCAAAGTTGCCGGCAGTTTTCAAGAATACTTCCTTAGAAATTGATATCTGGAAGTTTTCATCTCTAGTTTCAAGGGTGAGTGAGTGCAAGTTCGTAGCAAACAGATACACTGATTGTTATGTATTTTTATCGAATACCCTTGACTACTAGCATCACGCCGGTCGCGTCGCTATACTTCTGATAAACAGTAGGTCGCAGCAACACGTCTATTGTTGCTGTCTGCAGTCGGCTACGATCTTGGAATATCCAATTATAATGTTCGTGTAAATGTATCTCCACTCGAACATCTCCCAAGAGACAAAGTCAAAACCCTTAAGTGTGGCTTAACGAAATGAATATGAACCAAATAGAAATGTTTTACCTACGTGATAGCATCAGACTTTATAACTCAGGTTAAGCCGTGAATCCTCTTTGTTGCGGGGGAAATACTAGAGATTACGTTTAAAAGCATTTTAGTGTGTAAGGTTTCGGGTAAGAGTATTCACAAAGAAAATTGGCAGTCTAGACATTATTGACCGATGGACTGACTGAGGTTGAAGAGTGAGATTTTAATTTTAATGAATTTGGGTTGAATATTTAGGTAAATCCACAACCGTTGAGGTAAATGAGTTCTAGAGTCGAGTCCATGGATTGGCAAACGTAGCGTAGGACGTCCTTAAACTAGGTGGAGTGACGATCTCTGCATGGTGGCTGGTAAGAGGTGGATGAGAGTAGCCGCAGATTGTGCTGAGTGGCGTGCTTTGGGATAGGCCTATGTGGACTAAAATAATCTGATCATGATGATGATGATGATTTAGGTAGACACGTGACACATAAACGTGTCATAAGGCAAGGATTGTGCTCAGTGGCGTGCTTTAGGAGAAGCCTATGTCCAGTTGTGGGCTAGAATAGGCTGATGATGATGATGTGGTCCACTAACCACGGCCAAAGCCCCCAAAAGACCTTTAATCTGATCCACACGTGGTCTCCGGGTGGTGGAAACTAGGTGACAATCAACTGGTAAGTAATAACTGGTGGTAGGCTTCAGCCGTGGTTAGTGACTATCCACCAGACAAAACCGCACCGCCAAGCGGCCTTGCTATCTTCCGGTGCGATGTCTGGTGACACTATACAGAGAGGGTGGGTGGGAATTGTTGCTTCTTTAAGGTTTCTAACTATATGGAGGCTCATTCCACTGCCACCTTCTAACCGATAATCTTTCGTAATCACAAGTGGATCGGTATACTAGGCTAGTGCGTTCCATCGTAAAAATACATCATTGTTTAACATCAGGCAAGTTGTAGTCAAGCGCCAGCCTATCGCAGAAAAAATAAGATGCACTCCTACGGACGAGGGTGACTCAGTCCCCAAGCTCTAAACTTGATTTCGTTCCTAGGTATTAATTACAAGAATGACGTATTCAACGTACTAATTCTCAGTCCGAGCACGTAATGACAAGGCTAAGCTGAACGTGGCTATTCAGAATATTGCTTAAATGTCACTCCTATTCTAAGATGGAGTCCTTGCTTGGCTTCACGTGCAATCTTACTAAAGGAAGCCTATATTAGAGGAAATAAGGATTGAAGGTGGTGAAATATATCTTTATTGGACTACAGCATATGAACGAGTTGGTGGATGTCACATGTCCTCGAATGATTAGTTCTTAGATATGCTGGTTTCCTTACGACGTTTTCCTTTACCGATATTGAGCAGCGGCCATGAAACAATTCATAAAAATATGTGTAGGGACTACCAAGAGTAGAACCCGCTACCTTATGTTTCTGTGGCGAGGCAACTTACATTAAAAATTTAATCAGACTTGTGGCCCCATATACCATTTAAAAAATAAAAACGAAATTGTTTATAATATCTATTTCTCATATAAAAAATGAATTCTTGTTTTCCTTGGTCACGCTATCACGCGTGAACGGCTGAACCGATTTCGAAAATTCTTTTTTCAGGATATCCCTAGAAGTACGCGGATGATTTTTACGTAGAGAAAAAATAAAAAAATACCATACTCCTCCAAAACGGCTTGACCGATTTTTATGGAATCTTAAATCTATAATCAATAATATAATATAATATAATATAATCTATATTCGGGCCGGTGGCGTGGTCGGTAAGATACTTGCTTTTCACGCCGCAGGTCGTGGGTTCGATTCCCACCCGAGAAAAACATTAGTGATGAACATTTCTGTTTGTGTCGAGTCTGGGTGTAAATATCTATTATATGTATATATTTCCAAAAGAAAAGTATTATATGTATAGTATATACCAGTTATCTGGTTTCCATAACACAAGCTCTGCTTAGCTTGGGACCAGATGACCGTATGTGTTAATGTCCCAGAATATTTATTTATTTATTATTTTATTTAATAGGTCTGAGAATCGGTCGTAATCTATTTTCGGACCCGGTAAGTGGCACTGCTTTGCTGGGCAGCACGTCTGCGGGGTCCAATAGGCTGTATATTAAAAATGAATCACTAAATGTGTAAGCGCAAAACTCAAAAACGGCTGAACCGATTATGCTAATTCTTTCTTAAGAATATTCTTTTAGAGGATGGTTCTTACGCAGAGAAAAATTAAAAAAAAAATTGGAATGGCTTGAACGATTTATATGAATCTTTTTACATATCTATATTTGGTAGGTCTGCGACTCGGTCGTATTCTATTTTCGGGCCCGGTAAGTGGCACTGCCTTACCGGGCAGGATGACGTCTGCGGGCTGCACTAGTTTAAAATGAAATGTTATGTTAATATTATGATTTTCATTGTTTCAGATGACCGAGTTCCTTGTTTATTGAACTGCAAAGCATTTAAAGGTACGAATAAAAATAAGTGTTCTTGGTAAATAAGTACTAATCAACGACGCACAAACCGCTTTGCTTCCACTTTTATTGTGCGAACTGCCAAGTTGTGGAATTCGCTTCCGGCATCTATGTTTCCCGATAGCTATAATCTGCGACCACCCACCAGACAAAGCCGCACCGCCAAGCGGCCTAACCGTATTTCGGTGCGATGTTTGGTGACACAGAGTGTGTGGGTCAGAATTGGTGCTCCTTTATGGTATCTAACCGTATGGAGGCTCATTCCACTGCCACTTTCTCACCAAAAAACATTCGTAATCACGGGTGAATCGGTATACTAGGCTGGCGCATCCCATCGTATACTACATCATTGCTTTACGTCAGGCAAGTTGTGGTCAATTATAAATGCGAATGTAAGTTTGTTTGTTACGCTTTCACGCAAAAACTACTGCATCGATTTGGATGAAATTGGATGTGTAGGTAGTTTGAGACCCGAGAAAGGACATAGGATAGTTTTTATCCGACTGCGCAAAAAGAAGGTAATGTTTTGGCGCGATAACCGACATACACGCGGGCGAAGCCGCGAGCGCAAATCTAGTTAAAGAATAAAAAAGAATCGAGCCTAAAATGTAGAACAGTTGTATCTTATCAAATAAAATAAATAAATATTGTGGGACATTAACACACACGGTCATCTAGTCCCAAGCTAAGCAGAGCTTGTGTTATGGAAACCAGATAACTGGTATATACAATACTTAAAATACTTTTCTTTTGTAAGTAAATACTTTAAATAGATATTTACACCCAGACTCGACACAAACACAAATGTTCATCAATAATAGACGGGCCGGTGGCGTGGTCGGTAAGATACTTGCTTTTCACGCCGCAGGTCGTGGGTTCGATTCCCACTCGAGACAAACATTAGTGTGATGAACATTTGTGTTTGTGACGAGTCTGGGTGTAAATATCTATTATAAGTATATATTTACAAAAGAAAAGTATTATATGTATATATATATACCAGTTATCTGGTTTCCATAAGACAAGCTCTGCTTAGCTTGGGACCAGATGGCCGTGTGTGTTAATGTCCCAGAATATTATTATTATTATTATAATTATAATGTTTGTCCCACCGAATCGAACCCACGACCTGTGGCGTGAAAAGCAAGTATCTTACTTATTTTATCTTATCTTAAATCTTCCAGAGTTATGATTGCACTGGAAGAAAAATATTCCACTTTCAAAATAAATTATCCGTGTACAAACTAAATTTCATACTGACTGAACTTTTCTGTTACCTACTTATCTTCGAGTCGAAGTTGAGATATTGCATGATATCGTACATCTGACGTAAGCTATTTGTACGTAGTGTGGAGTAAGCTAAATACAGGGTGCTTTTGGGACGTGATTTTAAACATTTAATATTATACAACGAGCCCTTATGGTATGTGACATTTTCGTCTACTTTGCTATTTTTATATTTTCGAATCAATTATTACTATTATTTATTATCGATTGACACATTATTTTATTACCTTATATTGACATCTAATTGAATTTAAATTTATTATTATTAAATTCGAATTAGGTATTATCTGTATTAATTATGCACGTTAAAATAATTTATTTATAAAATCTGACATTCAATTTATGTGTCAATTTGTTAAACAATTGTAGAATGCATGGAATAAAAAAGGCTTTATTATTATTGTTATTAGTATTTATGGAAAGGTAGGTGCGTTTCCAATATTATAACATCAGTACCTAAGACTACTTATTATTATGTATCATATGTGACCCTTTAATTCGCAACTGATAGTTATTTGGAAAATTGTGATTTAACATAATAAACTTGACATAATACATAAATTTTGCTGAAACTAATTGCAAGTAACTCAGGTAACCCTATATCATAACGTTAATATTGGTTTTCAAAGAAATTTTAGCACCGTCGCCAGGACCATTATTTAGGTTAAATTAAATTTTAATTCGTGAATTGACACTTTCTGCTAAGAGTTGCGCGTGGAATATCGCAAAATGTTGACTCAGTTCTTGAGGCACCCTGTATGGGATAAGAATTTTTCATGGTATGATGATATGATTTTCTTGACGAATTTTGTGCTGTGCTCAAGTCTTGCTTCGTTCCCATGAGTAAATTACGCTGTTTAGGTACCTATCTACTAAACCGTCTAAGTGATGATACTGTATTACGTATAAGCTAAAGGTAGTAGTTTATCGAGGCAGCAAATGAGATTCACAGCTAATTTCAATCGGTTTTTATAAGAAAAGTATCCCTATTTGACATTAATTTTGTTATGACCTAAAAGTAGATTCATATCGAGAAAAAAATCCTACAAAAAGTTGTCAAGACACTTTTTGCTATAGTAAGATATTGTAAGCTGTGCGGCGTGCGCATGTTAGCAAAAAAATATAAAAAAATTAACTAAAAAAAATATACCTTAGAAAGATAAAAAAAAAAACATACTTACACATATGAAAAAAAAAGAAAATAGAAAAAATGCAACAAAAAAAATAAAAATTACAATTACAATTCCTTCACTAATTAATCGAAAGGAACTTCGTTCCATTCGGGTGTCCCTTGACACCTCTTAAGTTTTTTATAAATATATTTCATACATAATATGATGAATACATAGTATCGCTTGGGAAACTTTTCGCTCAGTCACAAGCGGCCTCGATCAAACGCGGGCAGCTGATTTTACTTGCTAAATAATAAAACACCGTCATGTAGTATTTTTTTACCTATCTTTATTTCTCAAGTTTATTTTACAACTTTTAAAGTGTTAAAAAGAAAAAAATATCCCGGTTTGTACAAGCTGTACAAAGTTTGACAGGTTAAGTACCGGGCCGGGTAAGATAAGACGATGTGGTGGGCCTAAGATAGTAGTTGAATTATGAGGGGTCAAGAGTGACGTACAGGGATTAGAGAAAATGGGTTGCAGTTAAAAGGAAGCTGATAATAAGGTGTATCATTCAAAAACAGGGTGCTTTTTTATTACTGTTTAGTCAACTAAATTAATTTTTATATTTTTCACAGCGCCGTAACCTATAAAGGTTCCAGGTTGTTGCCTAAACAGACGGTTAGGTGTCACTTCAGTCACTAGTGATAGCATAAGGCTTGTCAGTTGTCAAACATACAAGACGTCAACGTCACTCAGGTAGTTTGTCCGTGATTGTCATAGTTACATCAGGAAACAAAGTCTTTGAGGTCGGTTGGGTGAGCCCGTGGTGTGTGCAAACTGAATTTGTTCGCACAAAAAAGGAATCTATTTCCATCCAAATATTTTGTGTATATTTGTGGTTAGGGAGGTGCTGTAATCATTGGCAGAGATATTGATTAGCTTTCTGTGGTATTATTTTGTGTCCCATTGAGATGCATGGGTGATGAGGTGTATCCAGTGAGCTCCCTATGAGCTAACGCCGAAATTTATAATTGTACTCTATGTGTGTATGTGACTGTACTACTCCTGACCCGATTTGAATGATTTTTTGTTTGCGTTTGGGTGGCACTCTGGATGGTTTAGATTCACAAATCAGCCCGGAAGATGGCACTGCAATCCGTGACTAATATCATGCAGGACAGCTTCGGCTATGGTTGGTCCACTAGTCTAAATATATAAAAGAAGAAACTGACTGACTGACATATCAACGCAGAGCCAAAACCGCTGGGTCTGGAGACTCTAAATTTGGGACATAGGTTCCTTATGGGGTCTAGGGGTGCACTAAGAAAGGATTTTTCAAAACTCACCCTTTAAGGGGGTGAAACGGGGTTCCAAAGTTTGTATGGAGTAACAAGATTAGTGAGTCCAATTTCGCGGGTGAAGCCGCTGGCGGAAGCTAGTAAACATATAAAATTTCGGGGACATTAACACACACGGTCATCTTATTTCCATAATAAGCTGAGCCTGGAAACTAGATAACTGGTAATTTACCACATATAATACTTTTGTTTTGTAAATACATACTTAAATATAGATAATAACACCCAGACACAAGACACACAAACATGTTTATCACACTAATGTTTGACTTGGGTGGGAATCGAATCCTGCGGCGTGAAAAGCAAGCATCTTACCTACCACGCCCCTGCCCATCGCTGCGGGGAAAAAATAATTAAGACAAAGAGTTGCTCTACTTTATAATCTAGAAACCTTTCATTATTACTTCAATTGCCTTTGAAACCATCACGTTTTATTTTTAGAAATTTCCTTTAAAGCGTAACATTTCAAAATTAAAAGGTATTTTTCGTTGTAACGTGTTCTTAACTGGTGATGTTTTTGTTTAATTCAGGTTTAGATTATGGGTAATTTATTTAATTAACTAGCTACCCCAGCGAACTTCGTACCGCGTATTACTAATGTAATACGTATGTATTTTTTAATGCCACATAATAAAAAAATAAAAACAAAAAATTTCATCCAAAAAAATGTAAAGGTGAAGAACCCTTATCACTTAGGCGTATGAAAAATAGATACCTAGTAGCCGATTCTCAGACCTACTGAATACGCATATAAAATTTGGTAAAAATCGGTCAAGCCGTTTCGGAGGAGTATGGCAACGAAAACTGTGACACGAGAATTTTATATATTAGATAAACTCAATGCCTACATATGTTTTTTCTTTCAATAACCTTATAGAAAATTGAATTTTGTTAGTAAATGGGATGAAAAGTGTGTGTTTAGTGTCCCATTCCTGGGCATGGGTCTTCTCTCAACTATCTTACGAGTTGAGAGAGTTCAATGTGCGAGTTGGTGGATGTCATATACCCTTGAATGATAAGTTCTTAGAAATGCCGGTTTCCTCATGATGTTTTCCTTTACCGATATTGAGCAGCACAGCAGGCAGCTTTGACAATATTGGGCACGACTAGGATTCGAATCCGCGACCTTATATATCTAAGGCGAGGCCTGTACATCTGCGCCACCGCTTCTCATTTTGATTGATGGTTGAAGTTAATACAAATATTATATACCTGAAGAGTTTGTTGGTTAAACGCGCTAAACACAGGGATTACTGGTCCGATTTGAAAAATTATTAAATAGCTTATTAATTATGGAAGGTTATTAGCTATTTTTAATCCCATAAGCATAATATAGGATGTGACGACCTCGGTAGGCGAGCTGTGTAAGCCGTCTGATTGGGTTTCACTATGCCCGGGAAGTCGCGGATTCTTTCTTTGTAACAACAAAGATTTGTTTCGCTGTCAAGTTAGTTGGGGGACTACGCTCCGTGCCTCGGAGAGTACGTTAAGCCATCGTTCTCGGTTGTTATTTAACACATCTATGAAAATCGTTAAATATAGTCAGAAGCCAATATAATCTGACACCTGGTCTAACCATCTCGGCTACTGGTTCCCAATGGGTTTCAAGGTCGGATGGCAGTAGTTCGTATAATTCTGGTAGCTAGCCGCATCAGGTTAGAGTGGGAGCCGACCTAAATAGAAATGCGAAAAAGGAAAGGGGAATGATGATTAGATGTGGGTCACGCGGTCATAGCCGCCAGCGGAAAGATAGTATAGTATTATAATAATAAAAAATAATTCATTTATTTCGATCAACTAATTGGATCATAAAATGCAATAAAATACAATGTCACTAAATTAATAAAACACAACAAGATCAATAAATTCAAATTAGAAATAATCATACATTATTTAAAGAATAATTCAATTATTATTACAGTTAATAAATGTTAAAATTTAATTATTATTATTAATTTATTATAATTTAATTTAAACAAAATATTTTTTTTTTTTTTTTTTTTTTTATAAATATAAATATTACAGTGACTAGATAATTGTTTATGATTATTTCATTATTTTGTTATTGTCACTACATTAAGCATGCAACAATGATTAATATAGTGGCAGTCAAACCTCTCAGCCAACATCCTCAGAATTTCAAAACAATTTCAATTCATCAATTTCAAAACCATTAAAGAAAACGAATGCAGGTATATAATTTGTTAAACACATAAATTTACCATAACCTGAAACAAACAAACAGTTACCAGTAAACAACAAGTTATTAGGAAATAATACCTTATAATTTTGAAATGTTACGCTTTAAAGGAAATTATTGAAAGTACACGAATAGGTTATTAAAGTAATCATGAAAGGTTTTCTTTATATACACTTTAGAATTCTGTTTGATGGTTCTAAAGAGGTTGTTAAAATCAATTATAGTTTAACTTAGATCTTAATCAATTAGGGGTTGTTATAAATCATAATGGGGTTATCGAAGGTTTTTGTGGTCTGAGTCATCTTCGTCCGTGGAAGTGCTTCTTTGATCTAAATCCCCACGCGTGGTTCCGGGTGGTGCAAATCAGATGATAATCTACTGGTAACAACTGTTAATAACTGGTGGTAGGCTTCGGTCGTGGTTACTGACCACCCACCGCAAATGTAGGTCTGTACCATCATCATTCCCATTTCTATTGGGGTCGGCTCGCAGTCTAACCTGATGCGGCTAGCTACCAAAATTATACGAGCGACTGCCATCAGACCTCGAAACCCGTAGGGAACCAGTAGCCGAGGTGGTTAGGCCAGGTGTCAGATTATATTGGCTTCTGACTATATGTAACGATTGTCATAGATGTGTTAAATAACATCCGGGGCCGATTGCTTAACGTCCTCTCAGAGGCGCGGAGGATAGTCCCTCAACTAACCACACACATATCTTTGTTGTTACACAAATATTGTCCGGGGCGGGAACCGAACCCGCGACCTCCCGGGTACAGTATAGCCCAATCGGACGGCTTACTCCACTCGACTACCGAGGTCGTCACTTGTAGGTTGGTACCATTTTCTTCAAATTTATTGTATTTTACACATTTTCTAAAAATATGACGAAATTTAAAAAAAATAAGGGATTCATAATTTGAGTGCTAGAAATCAGTAACTCTTATAAGGGGCAGTGTATATGTTTCTACAATAAACTTTCACATAGTATTAGGGAAATGACTATTAGAAAAATTTAAAATAATTATAAAATCTACGTTAAGTAAGAAAGCGTACTATAAAATTTCAGACTTTCTAACGGATAAAAACGCTTGGAATTAAGTCGCTCTAATTCAACACACTAAACAAACAAAATGTAATAGATTTAAGTAATTCATTTGAAAAAGAAAAAAGGCCTACAGAGCTTTTGTAAGTATTTCTTAGTAATTGCCGGTCATTCACTGCACGGTAGGAAAATAAATTGGACCATTTTTATGTATATTAAAAATATTCTCATTTCATTTCATAGTTACCTGTTGTCAAGTGAAATCAGAGACAAATTTGCTGACGTATAAAAAAGTAATTGTCTTTTAAATAACAGTAGCTTGAGTTTAAAAGCGATAGCTCGTAAAATTTTATAGCGAGGCAATATTCTTTTAATACCAACAGTAATAGAGCTTAGCACCCCTAGGGAAGGCGATGGGGAAGACGATGCAGGAACTCAGTTCCAATTTGAAGAATAGTTCTTGTCTTATTTTTTAAGTATTCTTTTCCTAAGCTGATTAAAATTTGCTGCAAAGTATTTGTTGTTTTTTTTGACTGGCTAGTGGCGTAATTCATGCCGCAGGTCGTGGGTTTGATTCCCACCCAATACCATATCCTAAAAAAAATTATCCTAAAAAATGTTTGCGCTTGACCACAACTTCCCTGATGTGAAGCAATGATGCAGTCTACGATGGAACGCGCTGACCCAGTAAATACCGATTCACTCTTGACTTGAAGACCACTAGATTATAGCTATCGGGAAACATAGATGCCGGCAGCAAATTCCACAATTTGGCAGTTCGCACAATGAAAGTCGAAGCAAATCGCTTTGTGCGTGCCCGTGGAATTTCCACCATATAACGGTGGCGCATAGCCCTAACTCTACTTGTCCGATATAAGAACGGGGATGGGGGAATAAGATTGTGTAATTGTGTGAATCCGAAGTGTATTCGGTAAAAGACCGAAAGACTAGCAACTATGCGGCGATGCTTGAGGCTTGGCAATTTACCCTTGACGAGGAATTCGTTGCCAATAAGCCTCTTGTGTTGTGATCATGTCTGTTTGTCTTGTTTCTTATTTATCTACTACTTTAAATTTACAAAAGGAAAGTAATACGAGTATAATCTTTTGTTTCCATTTGTTTTTTTTTCATGTGTTTTTTTATTATTTGTCTAGCTGATCCGGCAGACTTCGTACTGCCTTAATCGATTGCTGTTTTTAGGGTTTTTCCGGCAATTATTCGAATTTTTCTCATTTTTTAAACCTTCCCTAGACCTTCACTAACATGTCACAAGACCAAGATAAGATAAATCCGTTCAGTCATTCTCGAGTTTTAGCGAGGTTAACGAATTTTTTTCTATGTATAGTTTATCAGTTATTTGGTTTCTATGACACAAGCTCTGCTTAGTATGGGATCAAATGTCCGTGTGTGTTAATGTCGTAGAATATTACTATTATTATCTAACGGACACCATTACAGTCACCGATTTCATTTGTAAATGGAAATGGTAGAATAGGTAATATTCAAGTTCAGCTAACTTGACTCGTACCAATTTTTGGCTTCAACAGACACATAGTAATTTCTCAAGTTAAATAATTAATGTATGTAGGTACTTAGTAATAATTGTGATTAATTAGTTTGGACGTCTAATACCTCAGTTCAACCATGACCATGATGGCTGGAAAGTCTTTGAAACGTCGGGATATAACAATGTGAATTAAACCATGATAAAATCTGTTATGAAGTAGTTATATTTCACCAGACACAGTTATATTAAACAGCTTTCGCCCGACGGTCGACGGTTTAAATGAACGGTTAAACCGTCGACCCTGCGTTTGATCTTTCAGAATCTGCAGTTATAATGACTAGCTGACACACGCAACTTCATATGTATTGGTCGTAGCGTAATGATATTATTATATAACTTTCCCGAAAAATAAATGGTATAAAACATAATATATTTTCAATCTGACCCAGTCTTTTATAAGGTTACAAATCCTTCTGCTCTATAATATTAATAGGTATAGGTTCATGGAAGTTCACGTCCGTCCGTGAGAGTGCACCTTTGGTCCCCAGGTGATGCAAATCAGGTGATAATAAACTTGTGGTAGGCTTCAGAAGTAGTTAGTGACCAACTAGACAAAGTCACTCCGCCAAGCGGCCTTGCCATGTCCCGGTGCGATGTTCATTGCTTACTTAACATCAGGCAAGTTGTAATCAAGAGCAAGCATATTCAAACATCAAGGATCTCATAATATAGTAATATCTACGTTAATATGGGGCATAAATCGTAGCAAAATATATCAACCACATACTCAAAACAAGAACAATAAAACTAATTTAAACTACAATAAAATAGGAATGCAATGATAATGTGTTTGTAAACTGCAATTATTTTAGTTTTACGAGACTGTGTTACATACAAAATAAATAGTGCATTGTCCTCTCAGTACTAAAGTATTGAAATTGAATTTATTATTACACTGCTTCCGCCCACGGCTTCGGCACTTATCGGGATAAAAAGTAGCATATTGTTACGAGAGGTATTTTCGGTGTAGCTTGAAAAGAACAAAAAAGATTTGTACTATTTAATATATTGTATACAAACACTAAATAATGTTGACATGAAATTATTTGTTTCTTTATAACTAGAGGGCCACGGTTTAGTCAACGGTGTGAGTCAATACATTGGGAGTTGTGAGTGATCTGTAGGCTAATTCACGTAATTGCAGTGCAGTTGCAGTTAAGTTTCAATCAAAACAGCCCAATTTGTAGTTTCGTATTTTGACAACCGCCGTCAGATACGCTCGCGTCAAGTTCGCGTCACGCGAGCGCTTCAGCGTTTATGTTATTTATATGACAATTACAAGAATACCATTTTGCACTAAGACGTAAACTTAATTTTTTTTTATTCTGCGATAGGCTGGCGCTTGACTACAACTTGCCTGATGTTAAGCAATGAAGTAGTCTACGATGAAACGCGCCAGCCTAGTATACCGATTCACTCGTGATTAGGAATGTTTATCGGTGAGAAGGTGGCAGTGGAATGAGCCTCCATATGGTTAGAAACCTTAAAGGACAACATTTCCGACCCACCCTCTCTTTATGGTGTCACCAGACATCGCACCGGAACACGGCAAGGCCGCTTGGCGGAGCAGCTTTGTCTGGTGGGTGGTCACTATCAGCCTATCGAAAAATAAAATAAAGAGTGCGTGGGCGAAGCTAAAGGGTAGAAGTTACTTTAAGAATAAAAAAAAACATTGTTTTCAAGACCGCGCAATAAAACGAGTTATTAAAGTAATTTCATTTCTATAATACCACTCGTAAAATTGCCCAAAATGTTTCAGCGAGCAGCAATTATTCTTTGAAAGAGTCTTCACTTGTATTTATATGAAACGTATTTCATTCTGGCTTGCACGCTGTATGTAGGTAACCCATTTTACGTGTGCTTTTAAGAAAAACGAAGTACGTATTTGTGTTAAGGTTGAGTTTATTGTTCAGATTTTCCGCGATACGTGATTAAAATATATAATGACTAGCTCTCCGAAAGCGGCTACGCCCGCGCATGTGTCGGTTATCGGGCTAAACCCATACGGCTTTATTCATAAAAAAATAATAAGATTCATTAGTTAAAATGGACTTTGTCTCTTTCTTACTAGTATAAATGTCAAGATGAGAGACAAAGACAAACTAATTATAAAACTATTTTAGCTTGATGTATTTTTTCATTGCCGCTGCTCAATATCGATGAAACGTATAATATGGATGTCTCAGAACTAATCATCTGAGGACATGTACCAGCAACCTGTACAGGTCTTCTCTTAACTCGTAAGATAGTTAAGAGAAGACCCGAGCCCAGTGGCACACTAAAAAGGGTTGAAGTGAAGTGAGAACACAAAACGCCACGTAATTTTTTCCACGGTAGGAAAATAGACTCACGTCTCAGAAAAAAAAAGTAAAATCCTGTCCCAACTAAATGATGTAATAGCAATGCAAAAACTATTCAAATTCAGGGCTCATATTTGTAGTCAGATATTTGCTTAGATAATAATTAATAAGATTGTCGCGTCATATACCTGACACCACTCAAGAGACAGGACTTATCCTTAATATATACAAATTATAATTTTAGTAGAGATATGCAGGTTTGGTCTTTTGGCAACTTTGGCGCGTGGCGTCACACTGTGGGAATATAGGCATTGGTGAAAATCCGCGCTGTGGGTCGCCTCTAGTAGATACTTACAGCGTTTACTGAGCAATGTTCATGTTTGACACACATGGGTCACACTTACTCTTTGTTTTATTTTTCCTTCTTTTTAACCGTTTTCATTTGTTTTTTTTTATTCTGTGTGTCCTGTCTCGGTCAAATAATTGATTTTCTCTCTTTTCTTTTCATCGCAATATACAACTTCCTTACAAGAACAGTAGGAGGAGTACCGCGGTCGCCGGGCATCACACCTCGCCCGGCCGCAAGGTCTTCCCTTAGCACTGGAGGGTCACTACCACCAGATTCTCCAGTCTCCAAAATGTAATCGTTTAGGCTCTGATAGAACTGGCATACGGCGCGCGTATAGTCCCTTACATTGAATATAAAAAAGAAAACGTTTTGAATTCGAAGGTTATTAGTAATTGCACTTGCATCTACTCCACTACTGAGACTCCAAGACATTTTGATCAATATCTCCAAAAGCGCAAAGGCGCTGTAAAGTTCGACAACAACTATACTAATTTCGAAAGCTTACAAGTTCTGCTGAAGTTGTATTGACATCGGAAATTTCAGATTGGTCTAAGGCTAACTCAAATTCTAACTTTCAAATTAAAATCTGAATAGTTGAGTACGACAAACGATGTTAAGATTTGTATAAAAAGCAATCATGTTTTGTTTTTAGAAAAAAAATATCTGTCATGTACGACTCGGAGCCATGTGGCTCAGTAGCATTTTTAAGAGGCATTTATGTATTTAATACTAACTTCAACCCTTTTTTTTGTGTCCCACTGCTGGGCACGGGTCTTAGGACGGAGCTTAGGCCTTACTCACACACTCTGGCCTAGTGCAGCTTGGTGGATGTCACATGTCCTCGAATTATTAGTTCTTAGACATGCCGGTTTCCTCACGATGTTTTCCTTCACCGATATTTATTACTCGGCTGATTATTACTCTTTAACCTCTGAAATGAATTTAGCCCTGATAGTTTATCTTTTAAATTCATCATTATCGTTATCTCTAGCATGATTTTTTTCACGTATCTACAAACAGCGGTTTAGTTAAATTGGACACTTGACCCTAACTAAAGTTACTAGTATATAAACGAAAAGCATTCTGAATATACTCCTACTATGGAAATAAACCATTTGATAGCGGATTTTATCGCAGTTTATTTTTGATTTTAGATACCGGCGTTTCAAAAATCTTTTCAGACTTCATGGTCACGGGTAGACTACCACCACAAGTGACCATGAAGTCTGAAAATACTTTGTGACTAAGTGTGATATACGCGTAAATCTAAAAAAATACTATTTCTTACCATTTTAATATTTTAATATGCTATTATACACACTGTCATTTTGCGCTGTTGTTATGTACTATTAAGCTAGCTAACAATATGCCATATTACAGTACCTACTGGCCAAAAAAAAACTATCCCCGTTTCACGTGTGTCATCATCAACATCAACCTGGGGACGTCCACGGCACAGGCCTCCTCTTTAGAACGGTACAGCGATCTATTGCTGGCCTTTAACATCATGTCATCAGTCCACCTTATGGTGGGCCTGGCAACACGGCGGCAACCATTGCCTGGTCTCCACTCGAGGACCTTTATACTCCAGCGGTTATTGGTTCTACGAGCTATATGGCCTGCCTATTGCCACTTCAACTTGCCCACCTTGATTGCTATGCCTATGAATTTAGTTCTGCTGCGGAGATCCTCATTACGGAACTTATCAGGCAAAGAAACTTCAAAGAAACTCACGGGTGTACTTAGTGTAAAAGTACGCTAAAGCAATTCAGATAAAATAATTTTAAATCTGTAATATGTTTGAAAATATTTATTTAATCTACTCGTATATGCTGTAAAGAGCCATATTGATCTATATTAAATAGACAATGTATTTATGGGTTAATTGGATAAGGATTAATGATGTTTTGCTTAAAATCGTTTTGTAAATACGCCATTACTTTTGGTTGAAAGTAAAAGATAAAAAATGGTTATTGTGGGTTATCCCTAGGAGATAGACATATACCATCACAGACTTTTTTGTTGATTTTTTTTAGGATCTGTACATTATTTTTATATGTCTCGTAGGGTTTAGCCAGAGTTAACAATGTAAACGCAAAAAAATGCGTTAATTTACGACATCTCATCAAAAAGCTCTAAAATTATCAGTGTTTCTCTACTATACTATGCATGTATTAAATACATATACCTTCCTCATGAATCACTTTTTATGATAAAAAAACCACATGAAAATCGGTTGCGTATTTTTAAATATTTAAGCATACATAGGGATATAGGGAGAGAGAAAGCGACTTTGTTTTATACTATGTAGGTAGTGACGTATTTACAAAAGAAAAATGTTGTATGTTGTATATTACGAGTTATCTGGTTTCCATTGTACTGCTTGGTTTTGGGATAAAATCCGTTACAAAGATGTTTTATTTCAGTACTAAATGTTGGTAAGAATATATAAATTGTTTAAGTCAATACATTTTAAGCACAGAAACTGGAAATACCACAAACTCAAAAATCCATGTAAGAAGCCGGCCATGAACTCGTTTCAAAGGGTCTAGACTGTTGGAAGTCAATATTGTTGGTATCTATATCACAAAGGTCTGTTTTTAACCCATTCCTGTTTTACTAAGTGAAAATGGTTTTCATTAAATTGTAACTTAGCATGAAATTTAAACTTGAGTAAATAAATCGTACCTTTTGTTTCATAATGATATTGTTATCATTATTCTGTTTACCAATGAATTTGATAATGTCTCGCATAAATTATTTCACAGCAAAGTTATCTTAATTAATATTTATTTGAATATTAATTGCTTTGTTCCTTGGAACTGTTGTTTTTATTATATAAAAATACTAGCTGACTTCAGAGACCTTGTTCTACCTTTGAAATTATTATAAGAGCGAACATTTGGCATAATAAGTATGAAGGCTTTTGAAGGTTTTAGACTAAAAATATCAGGATTAGCAGACAACTTTTAGGTAGGCGTGAATAATCGGGTATAAAGTCGGTATTTCAATAAAATAACTACGGCAAATATCACTTCACCCCAATCTCTCGATAACACAATCATAAATTCTACCAGTTAATTACAGATCGTTAAGATTACGTTGGATAAAATCGTAACGTTCACCGAGTGCGCTATTGCATCTGCACTTCCCGACGACACAACGGTGCAACACACAGTGTCAGCCATTCTAAGATGGCCGTTTCACCCGTGCTCGGTGTTCATTCGTTCGTTCATATTGTCATTTTCGAGTGACAGCTGACTTCAAAGATGGACGCGAGGACAGTATGAAATGACAGCTAATGCATTGAGAAGTAAATGTGCCAACAAGTATTTTTATGCTAAATTAAAATAAGCAAAAATAAAAGCAAAGTTGCCTGCAGTGTAACTACACTTCCTGAAGTGTAACTACAAACCCAACAGCACTAGATTTTTATTTATATTGGTAAATAATGTTTCGCGTAAAATTATTTCGCCGCCAATTCATCTCAATCAAATATTTATTTGAATATTAAGTGGTTTGTTCCTTAGTAACTATAGTTGTCTTTCTTATTAATTGGAGCTGTTTACTAGTGTTAAAATGACTAAAAATATTTAGACGAATGTTGATACCCTAGATATTAACAAAAGTATAAAAAATTGCATCCTACAGCAATTTCTTCTATTTGATATAAGTGAAGCAAGCATAAAAGAGCATATTCCTAAGACTTAAAGTTACTCTACATGTTAATCCAAGTTTTGCTAAAACAGAGATTACTATTGTACTTCATGATTAAAACAATTTTTCCTTGCAACTACTCTTTCATTTCACATAACGTCATAATTAATATTAATTTTAATCTTTCTTTGCAGGTTTGGTAATTCTCAAGCGCTTTTTATTTCTGCTGCATTATTCTTGATAGTATTTAACCTAGACTGCAGAATGAAACAAAAAATAAAGTAAATTTTTTGGCAATTTTTCCCAATTTTTTTTTATTTATTTTTTTCTATGCTATTTTTTTATTTTTTGTAAATATGGATTTATGGCCATATTGTGCGTGACGGCACATTTGGTATTGTACAAAAAATAAAATAAACATAGTCCGAAAAATGTATGTAATAAAAATATTTTGACTATATTTAAACTTCATATATTGTAGGAGAAACAAAAAAAATCTTAGGTGCAAAATTTTGTTTAAAATTTTACTTTGACTTTTTATTTCTTTTCTTTCGAATATTTTTATTACAATAAATATAGTATTACAGTAATGAGTTCTAAAAGAGACCAAAATATTCTTTTAGGAGTCTACGTCCCCTTTTAATACTATGAGATCCCCATAAATACAAAATTATTTGGCAAAATTTATAAGGCAAAAATATGTTTATAAAATAGGTCGCCCGTAAAATAAATACAGACATACGCAACACGTGAAAGGCAACAAAAGGAATTCGTTTAAACATTTCGGGTGCAGAACCCTAAAAAGCAAAAAAATAAAGTGCATTTTTTCCATATTTTCTTTGTTTTGGTAGTAAACGTGTCTAAAAGCTCACACGCTAGGAACTATAAATTCCAATCTCTCCCGGATTAGTTTATCCTGTTATTAATGGTGGAACTACGTCCATTTACTAGCTTCGACTTTACTATGGTGGGATGTAAAATATTAACAATGTTTTTCACTGTCTCTGTGGTTTAGTGGCAAGCGTTTTCGCTTAATAATCACGAAGTCCCGGTTTCAGCAGACTTTTCTATTAGTTTATTTTACCTCAGTCTATCCGTGACAATAAAGTCTAAAAAAACTTTGAAACGTCGGAATTTAAAATTTAAAATATACCGCCATAGAATCCATTATAAACTAGTTTTTGTATCAATGTGTGATATAAGCGTAAATCTAAAAAAGAAAATATATACCTACTTATAAAATCCTAATTGCAGTTCAAAGTACAGAATTTTGCCCGTTGAACAGCAATACGCTCGCTCCTAATTCGCGCTTTATAATGTTTCTTATCTTATCAATGGGACCAACAGACTCGAAGGCTAATTCAGGTAAGTAAATAAGTTTAATTGCAGTGCAGTTGCAGTTATGTTTCGATCAAAATAACCCTTTGCGAATTTTCGTAATTTTGACAACCGCCGTCAGATACGCTCGCGTCAAGTACGCGTCACGCGAGCGCTTCAGCGTTTATGTTACACCGCCACATCCGCCTTTAGAATAAATATGACAGCCAAAACAATTACATGAATACCATCTTGCATTTATTGCAACTGCACCGCAACTTGATAAGCGCGTCAAAAAATTACGTGGATGAGCCTACTGAACTTTTTGAGATTTCGCACAAAGATATGTAGCGACTGGCAAACGAAACCGCTACTTTATATTTCCAAGGCGAGACCCATCCCGCCGCGCCCCCGCTGCTTTTAAAGTAGTACATATTGAAAAATAAGTCAATTTAAATAGGGACGGTTTTCTAGATTTCTCATTTTTATTTCACCTATTAAGTACTACAAAGTTAAAGTTCTCTTAAGTTAAAGTTTATTTTTGTTCGACCTTATTTAGTTCGAGTACAATGAGCTAATATATAGTTGTGTTCGAGTGTTCAGAAATAGTGAGATGAAAGTTTTTGAACTTGGCTCACTTATTCAATTGTCGTTCCTTAGATTTCAAGTCTTATGGAAAAGCTTTCAGTTTATGTTAGATTTTTTATTCTGAAATAGGCTTGCGCTTCACACTTGCCTGATGTTAAGCAATGATGTAGTCCACGATGGAACGCGCCCGCCTAATATACCGATTCACTCGTGATTACGAATGATTTTCGGTGAATAGGTGTAGTCGAATGACGCTCCATATGGTAGAAACTATAATGGAGTAAAAATTCCGACCCATCCTCCTAAATGGTGTCACCAGATATCGCACCGGAACACGGCAAGACCGCTTGACGGTGCGGCTTTGTCTAGTAGGTGTTTACTAACCACGGCCGAATCCTACCACCAGTTAATTACCAGTTAACATAATTACCAGTTGATTGATGGTCACCTGATTTGCACCACCCGGGGACCACGGACGAAGGCGACTCAGCCCCCAAAAGGTACTATAGCAACAAGTCTAATTCCATTACCATCATCATCCTACAGCAGTCTACTGCTGGACATATGCCACTCCCAATAAACGCGACGTCACCTTATCTTCGGCTGGTCGCATCCATTTGCTCCCGGCTATCTGTTGCAGATCTTCACTCCACCTGTGAGTACGAATGATTTTTGGTGAGAAGGAGGCAGTAGAATGAGGCTCCATATGGTTAAAAACCTTAAAGGAGCAACAATTCTAGCCCGCCCTCTTAAATGGTGTCACCAGACATTGTACCGGAACACGACATGACCGCATGGCGTTGTAACTATGAGACTTGGCGGTGAGACCGGTACCGCTGGATCACCACTGACTCATTTAATTAGATGACGCTTAAAAAGCCGTTTGTACAACATTTATTGCGGGATAATTAAAATGATCGAATCACTCGTAATTACGAATGATTTTCTGTGAGAAGACGGCAGTGGAATGAGGCTCAATATGGTTAGAAATCATAAAGGAGCAAAAATTTCGACTCACCCATTTAAATGATGTCAATCTTATTCCCCCATCCCCGTTCTTCTATCGGACCTATAGATGCTATGCGCCACCGTTATATGGTGGAAATACCACGGGTATGCACACAGCGCTTTGCTCTCACTTTTTCTGTGCTAACTGCCAAGTTGCAGAATTCGTTGCCGGCATTTTTGTTTCTCGATTTATTAGGTAAGCGCAATCCATCGTGGACTGCAACATTGCTTCACATCAGGAAAGTTGTGGGCAAGCGCAAACCTAATATAGTATTAAAAAAAACCTTGAGATCATCGTGCCTTGAGATAAACGTTAAAAATTTGAATACCCAGAAAACTAAACGCAAATTCGTTGAAGTTTAACTGCATCTGACAATGACAGTTTAATATGCTTTACGAAGGAAAATTGTAGAACGAAGCTTATGAATAATACGATTTGTCAGGAGATTGAAGTTGATTTATCAGTTTAGCGGTTTAGTGACATTGTAGACGTCTACTAACTAAAATAGATTAGATAAGGTTCTTCAATCATTTTAGTTCCTCACTGCTAGGTACGGGTCTTCTCTGAACTATGTTACGAGTTGAGAGAGTTGAGGCTTTAATCCAAACACGCCAAGTGCAGGTTGGTGGATGTCACATGCCTTCATGTTCTTAGACATGCCGGTTTCCTCAAGATGTTTTCCGTCACTCGCGTCACATGTGTTTCGACACGGGTTGCACCGGCAGTCTGCTCGCGACTACGACTGGTGCAACCCGTTTCGAAACGTAAAGTTAAATTAAAGGTGCGTGTTAATTGCCCGTTATGATAAATATAAATATTAATATTCAATTAAATCAAAACTCGCATCTGCTGTCGGTTGTAAGCCAATATATTTCTCGAAGTCCAACTTACAACAGTTAGGTATGTAAAAAAAACTAATCGCCTTTAGTATTTTTATCTAAGCGCTCCAAACTTTTATGCACATAGATTCACAAATATTTACAACAAACTTACAACATCCATCCTTTTTGTCGGAAGTAAACAGTTAATTAAATTAATTCCTTTTCTCATCTTTCCAGGTAAGCAGAGCCGCAAGATGTTAATACTCAAGGGAAAGTTTGAACAAATTATTGCTAAACGCTACTGCATCTGGTTCTACTGAAATTATTAATTTAATTTTCTTAATTCCATTTGTATTTATTATGTATTCAAAGTATTTTAGACTAATCTATGACGCAGTTCTATTATTTTTACATGGATGTTACTTGTACTCATTACCCAATAACTCATGCAACAGCACATGTTTATTGTATTTATCAGTACAGGGGGCCGATCAGAGGGATAGTACTAATGAGTGGGTGTGATACGAGCAGCATACAAAGTTAACTTAATCACACTATTAATTTGTTACGAAATGTAAAAATAATACAACGAGTGGTAAGACAGTTCCTAGACCGATGTTGGTCGCACGGATGTCTGTAGAGAACTGGAGACAGTTCTTGTAGCGACAGTCCCTACTCGTCGCTCGTGCGAACCTCAGGCCAGACCACAGACTACTAAGAGAACCTAGCGGTTGCTAGACTCTGTCGAAGCGTGTCGACACGACGCGCTGCCGCCTCGCTGTCAAGTCTGCTCCCGTACTAATGACTTCTCCGACATATTTAATATCGGTTATTCACTAAGAATAGTGTTAATACGTAAGAATCAGTTTCCTTCTTTCTTAATTTTAAGAGCTTTGCTTTTATCGGTGAAGTTTTTTTTATGTGTTTCTACTCTCTGCCAGCTTCAGAAAATGAATGATGAGGCGTGTTAGATGGTGAAGATCTAATACGTCTCATCATTCATTTTCTCCCATAACTGGTTAAATTAACTTTTCCTCCGTATCCCTTTTCCTTTCTTTCCTTCAATCTTTCTTTCTATGATGGGCTTTATCAGTGTCATGTCGTTCAAATGAATGTTTTTCGTTCTTGATAAAGAATATGTGAATGCCAAGAAATATGTTCGCATTTTAATAGCGAAAATAAACATAAAAAACGATAGAAATGTTCATTATGACATGCAATTGACACGTGTCATTTCATTGGTGTATAACAATTTACATATAATTTTTCTCGATCTCTATGATCGCTTCGTTAGGTGACTGTTTTAGTCAGTATACTCGCAGAAAATTTCTGAGAGCTGAATGCAATCCAATGACAGTAAAATTGCCAACCACGTGCACACTTTGATTTTTGGTAATACAATTTTATTTCCACATTCAACGTTTAAGATATTGAGTACTTACCCAGTTTTATACAAGCAAGCAACTGCCACTTTAACTTTATATAGATAAAATATGTAGGGGGAAGAAAATAACCTCAAATTACCGATACAAAAGGTAAACGACAATTCAAAATGAAAGAATACATACACATTCACAACATTCAGCCTAGGTCATTGTAACCTATTTTATATCTTTATTAAATTTGCTTTTGTTTTAGTTATTATTGTCGATAATGGCTTCCTTTATAGCGTAAAGGCTGTTGCATGGTGTTTGCCTTTACGCATTGAGGGTTCGAATCCTGTACCGGACCTTTTCAAATTTTTCACTAGTCTATATTCAGGAAGTTAGTAGTGTAAAATACCGGTGCTTCACAGTGCGTGTTTAACCATTGGCCTTATGAAAATCAGTGCTGTGGGTTGCTTTTAGATGGTACTCACAGCGTTAACTGACAATGTCCATGTTTGACACTGATAGGTCACACTTACTCTTTGTATTTTGTTTTTCTTCTTTTTTTAACTGTTTTCGTTTGTTTTTTGTCTCACTTTTCATGTGTTTTTTTTAATTGATTTTGTGTATTCTGTCTCTGTCAAATAAATGTTTTTCTTTTCTTTGTTACGCTCGATATTTCACCTGTCATATAAGTCAGCCTGTCGGACTCTTAGAGTCAAGGGAATGGATAGCGTTTTTGTATTTTCGCACTATAAAATCTTCGTTCGCAGCTAGTAAGGTATTGATTGGAAGCTGTAACCGGAATACTGCTAAGCACAGCAATGAAAGCAGAACAAACCTTTCTTTAATCAACCTCTAGAACTAGAAAGCCCACTTCAAAATATCCACAAACCAATAGCAGCACTCCTTAATTCCTGGGATTGGATGAAGTTTAAGCAAATCTCTTGAGACTATTCCTTTGGACAATTAGGCATGCTTCATGAGCAAATTGCGAGCTGACGACTATCAAACAGATTTGTTTTATCTGATCTTTGACGTTTATTTTTTCTGTAGCTTTGTTATATTTTTAGCTTAATTGCCTATCCAAGATACTATTATCTATACAAAAACATAAAAGTAATTCTGAATTTAGGTTTGTCCAGTGTGCGTGTTGGTAAAAAATTTAATCAAAAGCATTTAATTGGTAAACTGTGCCAATTAAGTTTCTGTTTGATACCATATTATGCAAAAGACATTCATCACATATTGCTTAACTTTTTTCTTCTTATTAAAATCAGTCATTATCAAGATTCCGTCGAAACCCTCACTGTCCTATTCTTAAGTTGTTTTTTTTTCATGAACCTATCAAATTTTTTACTCACACGTTCAATTTACTTAATGTCACTTTTCACCCGTTTAACAAAATCTTGAAGATCGAATACTTTATGAACTTCAACAAATATTTAATAGTCTTTTTCTATGATCATATCATCTATAATATTATAAACCCGTCCTTCATCCTATCACTTCAACCTATTTCAGTGTCACTGCTGGGCACGGGTCTTTTCTCAATTATCTTACGAGTTGAAAGAGTTTAGGCCTTTTGACCAACTGCTGGTTGGTGGATGTCACATGTCCTCGAATGATTAGTTCTTAAATATGCTGGTTCCACAATATTTTCCTTCACCGATATTGAGCAGCGGCGTTGAAACAATTCACAAAAAGATTTACTTCTTTTTGTGAACTGTTAATTGTTCCTTATATTTCTAAGGCTAGGCCGAATCGCTGCGCAGCCGCTGCTCTTTTTTCATCATCTATTCATCGTATAACTTCTTACTAATAATAAAATCCGATCAAATCAAAAACCAAAACCAAAATGACCCACCTTTGTAAATACAGAAGAACAATAGCGTTAGCATTCAATAGCGTCAAATTGTACCCGATTAGATACATCATAAAAAGGGGCCGACCGTCCTTTCAGTAATTTTCCAGATTGGTGAACCTTCAATTAGTTACCGTCTCCTAACAAAGATTTATAGGAGGGAAACGCTCAAGTTGATTTGATCTGGTCCTTCAAAAGGACCTTACAATAAAACTTGTTGGATAATTGTACACCTGTGTCCTTTAAGCTGCAATCACATGGAACAGTTTGAGTGCGGTTCAGTCTATATCGTTTTTGTGGCCTGAATATATTTTGTACAGGAAAAAAATGTGACCTCTTCGCAATACTGAGAAAATAATTTTTAGTATTTTGATATGTCTTAGTACTGAAATGAAGTAAATAAATGCTCGCTAGGGTCACAGACTCTAATTTTACGTCGCGCGCTTTGATAAATATAATTTGGCGTAGTGCGGGTTAATGAATGTCACAATATGTTCTCGAATAATTAGTTATTGAGACGTGCCGGGTTCTTCACTGGTTTTCCTTCACTGATATAGAGCTGCGGTGATGAAACATACGAAGTTGAGGCTAATTTATCGATAATTTAACGAAAATATATTTTATACTGATCCAGAACTACCAAACAAAATAAACGCACTGGTAAAAAGGTTCCATGTATGTATATTTGCTGCCGAGTTTAATTGACTCTCCTTTTTGTATTAAGACTTTTAGTTGCACAAAATTGTCACTGGAAGCTCTGAAAGCCGCACTGCATTTTACACAAATAATACAGTTTTCATCGCGGGTCAAAAACTAAATAAATAAATAATAAAACTAGTCAAGTATGAGTCACACCCGTACAGGGTAACGATACAGAGTTGCGTTCCATTTTTACATTTTGAACTTGTTTGTCTATTACTACACTATTTATGGGGGCACTATTACTATTTATGGGGGCTGAGTCACCTTTGTCCTTGGGTGTACACCTTTAATTGAATCCCCACATGTGGTCCCCGGGTGGTGCGAATTGGGTGACAATCATCTGGTGGTAGGCTTCGGCCGCGGTTAGTGACCACCCACCAGACAAAGCCGCGCCGCCAAGTGGCCTTGCCGTGTTCCGGTGCGATGTCTGGTGACACCATGCAGAGAGGGTGGGTCGGAATCGTTGCTCCTTTAAGGTTTCTAAAGTTAAGTAGGCTCATTCGACTGCCACCTTCTCACCAATAATCGTTCGTAATCACGAGTGAATCGGTATACTAGGCTGGCGCGTTCCATCGTAGACTACATCATTGCTTAAGGCATTGCATCAGGCAAGTTGTCAAGCGCCAGCCTATCGAATAATAAAAAAAATACTCGTTAACATGTAAAGTTAACTTAGCTCTGATAGTTTTTGGACAGTTGATTTTAACTATAATTACAGCTTTAAAGGTTAATATTTCGAAAATGGAATCCCAACATATAAACTATAATACATACTAACTATTCGACGGGCCGGTGGCGTCGTCGGTAAGATACTTGTTTTTCATGCCGCAGGTTCGTGGGTTCGATTCCCACCCGAGACAAACATTAGTATTTGTGTCGAGTCTGGGTGTAAATATCTATTATATGTATATATTTACAAAAGAAAATGATTATATGTATAGTATATACAAGTTATCTGGTTTTCTTAACACAAGCTCTGCTTAGCTTGGGACCAGATGACCGTGTGTGTTAATGTCCCAGAATATTTATTTATTATTTATAAGGGTTCCATGTTTACTTCGGAACCCTAAAAATCTAATACTGTACTCAGATCACTGGATATATTGTCGATCTGTTTCCTATATACCGTGGAAGTTTGAGACCCGACAAATTGCGTTAAAGCTAAATTAGATTCCCTCTAAGCCTCGGGCCCATAATCCTTATAACCATATAGTATTGTCTGTATAAGTACATTTCGGATCCCAAATTAATTTGTTCAAAAACTACTCAAGATTTTGTTGAATGACTAACGAATATTTTGTCAGGATATTTTAAAAGCAGATGACCCCGACAAAATTAATACGTTAAGTGGTACACATCATAACTTAATCTATATATATAAAAATGAATCCCTATTTCATTTGGTCACGCCATCACGAGTGAACGGCTGGACCGATTTTTATGGAATCTTATAAGTATATATATAGGTATATATATTATACAGGGAAATATATTATATTATATTTATATTATTATTATATTATTATATTATATTATTACATTATTATTATATTATTATTATTATTATATTATATTCTTATATATTCGACAGGTCTGAGAATCGGCAGTAATTTATTTTCGGACCCGGTAAGTGGGACTGCTTTATCGGGCAGGACAACGTCTGCGGGGTCCGATAGTTCTTCAATAGACCTAGTTACCCAATCCATTAGCACCCATCACCATAACCCACGCTTTAGTTCCTATTTCCTGCAATAGTTTTTCTCTAACCGGGGATTGTCTTTGGGTGTAAATATATAGTGCGAAAAGGGAACAGGCCTCTCCCTGTTAGCTTCGGCCCCACGCAAACCTTCCAAAAGTCTGGTTGTGAGTTCAGGTGGTTCACCATCCAGTGAAAATAGATTATCCTGTTGGGCGAGGCGTGATGTTCGGCGATAGCGGTCCCCTTATGTTCACCGCAGAAACTTTTTTTAATTTTTTTGCGGATGACCTGACACCCAATTAGCCGGAAAGGTCTTTATTGGTTCACCGGACTTTTTCGGTGATCCGTCCGAGGACGGTCGAACCGATCAAGTACTATGGCAACTGCCATGAGGGCTCTCCATTTGTGAGGAGACGACGCCATTTGTGACGGCTCAGGACGTTGCCAGATACTCTAGTTTTCCGTCGTCAGTTTTCAGTCGGCCGTCAGAAACTTGTACACCGTCGGGTAAGTATAATTATCGGTGAAACTTTGCTTGCGCGATTCAGAATTTGACGTCATTCTCTTTAGTGGCGTTAGGTATGTGATACGACAGTTTGGTACAAGCACGTAGATTTTTATTCCGATAATATTTTAGTGGACATTTTTCACGGAGGTGAACTCGGTAGTTGCGAGCAGAAGCTAGTATAAATATAAAGTTTTAATTATAATTTATATCAACACAGTAACATAACAGTTGCGAGTTCCAAGTCATGACGTAACAGTACACATAAATTTGCCGCTGTGTCTAAACAAGGCAATTCTGCGTTCTGACATTAATTTCACGCATTCGTAGCCATTTTAGTATGACCTCCCAAATTTTGGTATAAGTAATTAACGTTTTAAACTCAGCTGCACCGACATCTTAATCGGTTGTTTAATGCTTAGCA
Source organism: Meganola albula (assembly GCA_936450015.1). Taxonomy (NCBI): domain Eukaryota; kingdom Metazoa; phylum Arthropoda; class Insecta; order Lepidoptera; family Nolidae; genus Meganola; species Meganola albula. Next base: position 1,915,034 of record OW388156.1, read on the forward strand.
CGCCTGCATAACTTTCGGGAGAGTAAACCAAGTTACGGCAAGTATATTTGTAAGTCCGTTTATCGTAAAAGGGATATGATACTATTTTCCATGTGTCTATTTTTTTTATCTAAGTACCTACTTGTTAAATGTCTTACCATCCTAGAACGTGTCAGGATAAGACTTAGTAGAAGTTTATGTACTTATTAGAATCGATGTACCTCGTACAACACATTCGTACGGCCGCGGTTTGGCGTCGGATTACCCGATTGACTAGTGGATTAGAGTAATTAATAGATCATATGTACCACTGCAGAAGACCATACGCAATAGGATGTTACGTTATTACTATTAATCAGGCACAAATCTTCACTTAAAGCTGCTCGTGTAATAACTCGTGTAATATTAGAGACAAGGACCTCGTATCCACAAAGCAATGAGCCTTCGTCAAAGTTTTTAGCCTTCCGTTTTGAACACTCATTCTGGATGATTTCATGTCTAGAGAACAGCCTTCATGTCAGTCATAGAAAAGTATTGGCATACAACGTGAAAATGGTGTCTAGCTCTTCTCGGGAAGTTACATCCTTGTAACTTGAGAAGACGATGTTTGAAATGTTTCCGAGCCAACACTGTGCTCTAACGTGTAGTTCGAAATTTACCTGACTGATAAGAATGTTGCGAACCTTCCTAGCTGATTTTGTCAATTTGGACGAAATTTATGACGCCCTATCTAGTTTTATAAGTTATTAATATCTAGAATTATTTAATTTACTACAACCCTGTTTAGTGCCCTACTGCTTGGAAAGGGTTTTTTCTCAACTATCGCACAACTTGGGCGAATTTAGGTCTTATCCAAACACGCTGGCCACGAATGCTTCAATATTTTTATTTGTAAATTTATTCTTGTTTAGTGTTATGTAAACATCGGGCGATTAACAGTTAAGCATTGATTAAAGTTGGTAAACTCAGTTTTAAACAAACTATGAGTAAAATCAACTTTACAAGCTGTTTAGTTTGTCTTGAAGTTATTTTAGAAACTTAGTTGATTTTTGAACTAAGCTCGTGTAGTAGGGTACGTTTATTATTTCAACTCAGGAAGGGAGTGACTTTAATTTTTGTGCTTATTTAGAATACCGAAGAATTGTTACGACGACTAGCTATTTAGTTGTTTATTGTTTTTTCAAAGTATTAGTATTAAAAAACCAGGATCAATAGTGGTGCAATTCTTTGCACCACTATTGATCCTGTTTTTTTTTATTTTATTTATTATTTTATTTATTAGTTATTTTTGGTTTTATTGATCGAGTTTCTACTCGGGATATGAAACCGGCTAAGTCCCGGGACATCTAAAAAAACATACATAAGTTGAACACAATAACACAGTATTTACATAAAATATAAGAAAATAAATAGACTAATGCTAAAATTCTATCTTAAAAACTAGATAAGGCGTCATAAAATTCCTCCGAATCGAGGCCTTGGGGAAATGTGCCCAGAAGGCTGGCAGCATTGCCACGTTGTATGGCAATGCTAATTCTTTGACCAAGATGTAAGCCAGCCCTCTGGCCACGTGAAGAGTCTATTAACCGCCTAGAAATTTCTTTAAAAAGTGCTCGGGCGCTCGGGCCCCACGGTCCAAGCGTTTCAACCCCAAACGGCTCAAATATATAATTTGTACATAGTTGACTATATTTGCGCCGTTTAGCGGTCTCTGCATTACCAGCAGCAGCGCCCGCAGACAAAAAAAAATCGTGTAAACTGTCTTGGATCCCGCACGAATTTAGTCGTCATGAGACTTGAACTGAAACCTCACAATTATGGAATATTGTTTCACATGGATTCTTATTGGTTTTATACGCTTTTTGTTTCTGCTTATTATATCCCCGAAAGGATCATAAAGGAAACAAAATTCTTGAAATTGAAATATTGACATAATACTTTTCAAAAGGAAAGATACAGGGATAATGAGTCAGTGACAGCAAAATCCAGCGTCTGGATGAGGATTTCTGATATTTTGTTCTACTGAAAGCAAAGAAGAAAAAAGTTGCAAACAATTTTAAATTAAAAGTGAGCAGCAGTGGAGGCGCAGCGGTATCGGCATCGCCTTTTAAACATAAGTTGGTGGGTTCGGTGCCCGCTCGCACCGAAATCGCATCTTTGTGTACAGAATTTTATCACAATATTTTAAACATTCGATGACATGTGACATCCACCAACCCGCACTTGCACACGTGTGTGGATTAAGGCCTAGACTCTTTTAACTCGTAAGATAGTTGAGAGGAGACCCGTGCCCAGTCATGGTACACTAAAAAGGGTTAAAACATCTTTACAGATAAATTCTTTTCGATCAATAAATTTTAGTCTAAAAGTTACATATTAGGTTCATTTTCAAAATAGACATTTATAAGCTAACTTTGAGACTTAATCTCAGGTCTTTATTGAAGCGTTAAGGTGGCTGAAATATCTATTCTAAAGTTTTAACTATTTTAAGCTAAATGTTACGGCCTAGAACTGTAAAGATTGAGTACTCTTTTATACTAGTTTTTTTTTACTGTAAAGCTTAGTATGAGATTAAGTATTGTCTTAGATTTACGCGAATGTCACACATTGAAATAAAACTACTTATTAACGGATTTTATCGCGGTTTATTTTAGATTTTAGCTCCCGACGTTTCAAAGTCTTTTCAGACTTCATGTTCACGGGTGGACTGAGGCAAGCAAAATCAACTCAGAATTCAAGACACTGTGAGCTCAGTTTGCTTAAATCGGAACGCAACTTAAATATTAATGTTTGGAAGTAGTCAGTAATAATTGTGATTAATATTTTTGGACGTCAATTACCTCAGTCCACCCGTGAACATGAAGTCTGAAAAAACTTTGAAACGTCGGGATCTAAAATCTAAAATAAGCCGCGATAAAATCCGTTAAAAAGTAGTTTTATTTCAATATGAGATTAAGTTTTGAAAGAAATTTTTTTTCTATGTTTAGTAGTGAAGGATGAAAATCTGAAAAAGGGAAACCGAAGCAAAAAAATTCTTACGTATAGAAATAATACCTGTTCAATTCCGTCTCCGATGTTTCTAGTGCAACCACTACCTTCATAATTACAGGACTTATTTTTGATGCTATTTGAAACTCTTGCGCGTTACATAATTTTAAGGAAGTGAACGATATTAATCAATTCTAAAAAGAAAGCCGATTGGAATCGGCTTGTGTGGACTCTTCGCCACTGATGTTCAAACATTGGGTCCAAGAAATTGGTCACCTTTCATTTTTTCAATGAAATGTGTTTTTTGAAGTGAAAACTTATTTAACTTGGGAACTTTTGGTAGACGAAAATCTCGTGGGTTTGCATCACCGACATGTTCATGACTGGCGCATGCGCGCACCTGCCATGAGTTGTACACGTGAAATGAAACGGACGGGTGAAATCTTGTGAGTTGACTGTTTTCATTTCGATCAGCAGTCCCTTTAACTTACCTCATACCCGCGTATGGGAACTAGCCAGCTAATATGGATGACAATCGCCTCTGCTTACACCTAATACAGGCTTGAACGCGGTACAATTTGTTTCAATATTTTTTTTATTTGTAACTCTCTTGGAGAACCAGTATTAAGCATGTAAGCTTAGTAATCCTGAGGTTCTGCAATCACAGATCGAGCAAAAAAGCCTTTTCTGAATTAGTTAGAGGATCTTAGTTGCAGCTGAAAGTTTGGAATTGGGCCCGATGAACGGCAATAGGCTCGGCCCCTATTACATGCCATTCACCTCTTTAATTAGGTACTATAGTGAAGGCGTGACGAAAAAACAACACTTGTTGTTTTTTAAATCTAGTAACTTTATTTTTAGGGCATTTCATGACGACCTCGGTAGTCGAGCGGTGTAAGCCGTCCGACTGGGCTATACTATGCCCGGGAGGTCGCGGGTTCGATTCCCGCCCCGGACAATATTTGTGTAACAACAAAGATTTGTTTCGGTGTCTGGTTGGTTGAGGGATTACCCTCCGCGCCTCGGAGATTCGAACCCGCGACCTTATTTATCTAAGGCGAGGCCCGTACCGCTGCGCCACCGCTGCTCCATTTAAATGTCAAAATCACTCAAATGAACAAGCCCAATACAACCTTGTTTGCTGCCAGAAAATATAATAACGGAATAACGGTACTTCATAATTAACGAAACTTTAACGATGTTGGCAATGGACTGAACTGGAAAAAGGGAAAAAAATATCTGAAATTGGTTTATGCAAATCTCCTGGTAGGTCTTACCTTCTTTTTATGACTATAGCTTCCATTCAAATTCAAACCTTATCTAGTAATACTAAAGTTGAATTTTGATAAACAGGTTTGTAATTTAATGGCGTCCACATAAATTGTGAGATTAGCGTAGTTGAATAATAGTTATTCTGGTTACGAAATGGGTAGCAGTTGATAATTTATTGATAATGTTGTACTATGGAATTTGTGAGGACCTGAATTCGAATAGATTATATAATTAATAATAATCGTCACTATATGAGCCGTAATAGGACACAAAAGCATGATATTATTATACCAGTAAGTGGTACACATCATAACTTAATCTATATATATAAAAATGAATCCCTATTTCATTTGGTCACGCCATCACGAGTGAACGGCTGGACCGATTTTTATGGAATCTTATAAGTATATATATAGGTATATATATTATACAGGGAAATATATTATATTATATTTATATTATTATTATATTATTATATTATATTATTACATTATTATTATATTATTATTATTATTATATTATATTCTTATATATTCGACAGGTCTGAGAATCGGCAGTAATTTATTTTCGGACCCGGTAAGTGGGACTGCTTTATCGGGCAGGACAACGTCTGCGGGGTCCGATAGTTCTTCAATAGACCTAGTTACCCAATCCATTAGCACCCATCACCATAACCCACGCTTTAGTTCCTATTTCCTGCAATAGTTTTTCTCTAACCGGGGATTGTCTTTGGGTGTAAATATATAGTGCGAAAAGGGAACAGGCCTCTCCCTGTTAGCTTCGGCCCCACGCAAACCTTCCAAAAGTCTGGTTGTGAGTTCAGGTGGTTCACCATCCAGTGAAAATAGATTATCCTGTTGGGCGAGGCGTGATGTTCGGCGATAGCGGTCCCCTTATGTTCACCGCAGAAACTTTTTTTAATTTTTTTGCGGATGACCTGACACCCAATTAGCCGGAAAGGTCTTTATTGGTTCACCGGACTTTTTCGGTGATCCGTCCGAGGACGGTCGAACCGATCAAGTACTATGGCAACTGCCATGAGGGCTCTCCATTTGTGAGGAGACGACGCCATTTGTGACGGCTCAGGACGTTGCCAGATACTCTAGTTTTCCGTCGTCAGTTTTCAGTCGGCCGTCAGAAACTTGTACACCGTCGGGTAAGTATAATTATCGGTGAAACTTTGCTTGCGCGATTCAGAATTTGACGTCATTCTCTTTAGTGGCGTTAGGTATGTGATACGACAGTTTGGTACAAGCACGTAGATTTTTATTCCGATAATATTTTAGTGGACATTTTTCACGGAGGTGAACTCGGTAGTTGCGAGCAGAAGCTAGTATAAATATAAAGTTTTAATTATAATTTATATCAACACAGTAACATAACAGTTGCGAGTTCCAAGTCATGACGTAACAGTACACATAAATTTGCCGCTGTGTCTAAACAAGGCAATTCTGCGTTCTGACATTAATTTCACGCATTCGTAGCCATTTTAGTATGACCTCCCAAATTTTGGTATAAGTAATTAACGTTTTAAACTCAGCTGCACCGACATCTTAATCGGTTGTTTAATGCTTAGCACGCCTGCATAACTTTCGGGAGAGTAAACCAAGTTACGGCAAGTATATTTGTAAGTCCGTTTATCGTAAAAGGGATATGATACTATTTTCCATGTGTCTATTTTTTTTATCTAAGTACCTACTTGTTAAATGTCTTACCATCCTAGAACGTGTCAGGATAAGACTTAGTAGAAGTTTATGTACTTATTAGAATCGATGTACCTCGTACAACACATTCGTACGGCCGCGGTTTGGCGTCGGATTACCCGATTGACTAGTGGATTAGAGTAATTAATAGATCATATGTACCACTGCAGAAGACCATACGCAATAGGATGTTACGTTATTACTATTAATCAGGCACAAATCTTCACTTAAAGCTGCTCGTGTAATAACTCGTGTAATATTAGAGACAAGGACCTCGTATCCACAAAGCAATGAGCCTTCGTCAAAGTTTTTAGCCTTCCGTTTTGAACACTCATTCTGGATGATTTCATGTCTAGAGAACAGCCTTCATGTCAGTCATAGAAAAGTATTGGCATACAACGTGAAAATGGTGTCTAGCTCTTCTCGGGAAGTTACATCCTTGTAACTTGAGAAGACGATGTTTGAAATGTTTCCGAGCCAACACTGTGCTCTAACGTGTAGTTCGAAATTTACCTGACTGATAAGAATGTTGCGAACCTTCCTAGCTGATTTTGTCAATTTGGACGAAATTTATGACGCCCTATCTAGTTTTATAAGTTATTAATATCTAGAATTATTTAATTTACTACAACCCTGTTTAGTGCCCTACTGCTTGGAAAGGGTTTTTTCTCAACTATCGCACAACTTGGGCGAATTTAGGTCTTATCCAAACACGCTGGCCACGAATGCTTCAATATTTTTATTTGTAAATTTATTCTTGTTTAGTGTTATGTAAACATCGGGCGATTAACAGTTAAGCATTGATTAAAGTTGGTAAACTCAGTTTTAAACAAACTATGAGTAAAATCAACTTTACAAGCTGTTTAGTTTGTCTTGAAGTTATTTTAGAAACTTAGTTGATTTTTGAACTAAGCTCGTGTAGTAGGGTACGTTTATTATTTCAACTCAGGAAGGGAGTGACTTTAATTTTTGTGCTTATTTAGAATACCGAAGAATTGTTACGACGACTAGCTATTTAGTTGTTTATTGTTTTTTCAAAGTATTAGTATTAAAAAACCAGGATCAATAGTGGTGCAATTCTTTGCACCACTATTGATCCTGTTTTTTTTTATTTTATTTATTATTTTATTTATTAGTTATTTTTGGTTTTATTGATCGAGTTTCTACTCGGGATATGAAACCGGCTAAGTCCCGGGACATCTAAAAAAACATACATAAGTTGAACACAATAACACAGTATTTACATAAAATATAAGAAAATAAATAGACTAATGCTAAAATTCTATCTTAAAAACTAGATAAGGCGTCATAAAATTCCTCCGAATCGAGGCCTTGGGGAAATGTGCCCAGAAGGCTGGCAGCATTGCCACGTTGTATGGCAATGCTAATTCTTTGACCAAGATGTAAGCCAGCCCTCTGGCCACGTGAAGAGTCTATTAACCGCCTAGAAATTTCTTTAAAAAGTGCTCGGGCGCTCGGGCCCCACGGTCCAAGCGTTTCAACCCCAAACGGCTCAAATATATAATTTGTACATAGTTGACTATATTTGCGCCGTTTAGCGGTCTCTGCATTACCAGCAGCAGCGCCCGCAGACAAAAAAAAATCGTGTAAACTGTCTTGGATCCCGCACGAATTTAGTCGTCATGAGACTTGAACTGAAACCTCACAATTATGGAATATTGTTTCACATGGATTCTTATTGGTTTTATACGCTTTTTGTTTCTGCTTATTATATCCCCGAAAGGATCATAAAGGAAACAAAATTCTTGAAATTGAAATATTGACATAATACTTTTCAAAAGGAAAGATACAGGGATAATGAGTCAGTGACAGCAAAATCCAGCGTCTGGATGAGGATTTCTGATATTTTGTTCTACTGAAAGCAAAGAAGAAAAAAGTTGCAAACAATTTTAAATTAAAAGTGAGCAGCAGTGGAGGCGCAGCGGTATCGGCATCGCCTTTTAAACATAAGTTGGTGGGTTCGGTGCCCGCTCGCACCGAAATCGCATCTTTGTGTACAGAATTTTATCACAATATTTTAAACATTCGATGACATGTGACATCCACCAACCCGCACTTGCACACGTGTGTGGATTAAGGCCTAGACTCTTTTAACTCGTAAGATAGTTGAGAGGAGACCCGTGCCCAGTCATGGTACACTAAAAAGGGTTAAAACATCTTTACAGATAAATTCTTTTCGATCAATAAATTTTAGTCTAAAAGTTACATATTAGGTTCATTTTCAAAATAGACATTTATAAGCTAACTTTGAGACTTAATCTCAGGTCTTTATTGAAGCGTTAAGGTGGCTGAAATATCTATTCTAAAGTTTTAACTATTTTAAGCTAAATGTTACGGCCTAGAACTGTAAAGATTGAGTACTCTTTTATACTAGTTTTTTTTTACTGTAAAGCTTAGTATGAGATTAAGTATTGTCTTAGATTTACGCGAATGTCACACATTGAAATAAAACTACTTATTAACGGATTTTATCGCGGTTTATTTTAGATTTTAGCTCCCGACGTTTCAAAGTCTTTTCAGACTTCATGTTCACGGGTGGACTGAGGCAAGCAAAATCAACTCAGAATTCAAGACACTGTGAGCTCAGTTTGCTTAAATCGGAACGCAACTTAAATATTAATGTTTGGAAGTAGTCAGTAATAATTGTGATTAATATTTTTGGACGTCAATTACCTCAGTCCACCCGTGAACATGAAGTCTGAAAAAACTTTGAAACGTCGGGATCTAAAATCTAAAATAAGCCGCGATAAAATCCGTTAAAAAGTAGTTTTATTTCAATATGAGATTAAGTTTTGAAAGAAATTTTTTTTCTATGTTTAGTAGTGAAGGATGAAAATCTGAAAAAGGGAAACCGAAGCAAAAAAATTCTTACGTATAGAAATAATACCTGTTCAATTCCGTCTCCGATGTTTCTAGTGCAACCACTACCTTCATAATTACAGGACTTATTTTTGATGCTATTTGAAACTCTTGCGCGTTACATAATTTTAAGGAAGTGAACGATATTAATCAATTCTAAAAAGAAAGCCGATTGGAATCGGCTTGTGTGGACTCTTCGCCACTGATGTTCAAACATTGGGTCCAAGAAATTGGTCACCTTTCATTTTTTCAATGAAATGTGTTTTTTGAAGTGAAAACTTATTTAACTTGGGAACTTTTGGTAGACGAAAATCTCGTGGGTTTGCATCACCGACATGTTCATGACTGGCGCATGCGCGCACCTGCCATGAGTTGTACACGTGAAATGAAACGGACGGGTGAAATCTTGTGAGTTGACTGTTTTCATTTCGATCAGCAGTCCCTTTAACTTACCTCATACCCGCGTATGGGAACTAGCCAGCTAATATGGATGACAATCGCCTCTGCTTACACCTAATACAGGCTTGAACGCGGTACAATTTGTTTCAATATTTTTTTTATTTGTAACTCTCTTGGAGAACCAGTATTAAGCATGTAAGCTTAGTAATCCTGAGGTTCTGCAATCACAGATCGAGCAAAAAAGCCTTTTCTGAATTAGTTAGAGGATCTTAGTTGCAGCTGAAAGTTTGGAATTGGGCCCGATGAACGGCAATAGGCTCGGCCCCTATTACATGCCATTCACCTCTTTAATTAGGTACTATAGTGAAGGCGTGACGAAAAAACAACACTTGTTGTTTTTTAAATCTAGTAACTTTATTTTTAGGGCATTTCATGACGACCTCGGTAGTCGAGCGGTGTAAGCCGTCCGACTGGGCTATACTATGCCCGGGAGGTCGCGGGTTCGATTCCCGCCCCGGACAATATTTGTGTAACAACAAAGATTTGTTTCGGTGTCTGGTTGGTTGAGGGATTACCCTCCGCGCCTCGGAGATTCGAACCCGCGACCTTATTTATCTAAGGCGAGGCCCGTACCGCTGCGCCACCGCTGCTCCATTTAAATGTCAAAATCACTCAAATGAACAAGCCCAATACAACCTTGTTTGCTGCCAGAAAATATAATAACGGAATAACGGTACTTCATAATTAACGAAACTTTAACGATGTTGGCAATGGACTGAACTGGAAAAAGGGAAAAAAATATCTGAAATTGGTTTATGCAAATCTCCTGGTAGGTCTTACCTTCTTTTTATGACTATAGCTTCCATTCAAATTCAAACCTTATCTAGTAATACTAAAGTTGAATTTTGATAAACAGGTTTGTAATTTAATGGCGTCCACATAAATTGTGAGATTAGCGTAGTTGAATAATAGTTATTCTGGTTACGAAATGGGTAGCAGTTGATAATTTATTGATAATGTTGTACTATGGAATTTGTGAGGACCTGAATTCGAATAGATTATATAATTAATAATAATCGTCACTATATGAGCCGTAATAGGACACAAAAGCATGATATTATTATACCAGTAAGTGGTACACATCATAACTTAATCTATATATATAAAAATGAATCCCTATTTCATTTGGTCACGCCATCACGAGTGAACGGCTGGACCGATTTTTATGGAATCTTATAAGTATATATATAGGTATATATATTATACAGGGAAATATATTATATTATATTTATATTATTATTATATTATTATATTATATTATTACATTATTATTATATTATTATTATTATTATATTATATTCTTATATATTCGACAGGTCTGAGAATCGGCAGTAATTTATTTTCGGACCCGGTAAGTGGGACTGCTTTATCGGGCAGGACAACGTCTGCGGGGTCCGATAGTTCTTCAATAGACCTAGTTACCCAATCCATTAGCACCCATCACCATAACCCACGCTTTAGTTCCTATTTCCTGCAATAGTTTTTCTCTAACCGGGGATTGTCTTTGGGTGTAAATATATAGTGCGAAAAGGGAACAGGCCTCTCCCTGTTAGCTTCGGCCCCACGCAAACCTTCCAAAAGTCTGGTTGTGAGTTCAGGTGGTTCACCATCCAGTGAAAATAGATTATCCTGTTGGGCGAGGCGTGATGTTCGGCGATAGCGGTCCCCTTATGTTCACCGCAGAAACTTTTTTTAATTTTTTTGCGGATGACCTGACACCCAATTAGCCGGAAAGGTCTTTATTGGTTCACCGGACTTTTTCGGTGATCCGTCCGAGGACGGTCGAACCGATCAAGTACTATGGCAACTGCCATGAGGGCTCTCCATTTGTGAGGAGACGACGCCATTTGTGACGGCTCAGGACGTTGCCAGATACTCTAGTTTTCCGTCGTCAGTTTTCAGTCGGCCGTCAGAAACTTGTACACCGTCGGGTAAGTATAATTATCGGTGAAACTTTGCTTGCGCGATTCAGAATTTGACGTCATTCTCTTTAGTGGCGTTAGGTATGTGATACGACAGTTTGGTACAAGCACGTAGATTTTTATTCCGATAATATTTTAGTGGACATTTTTCACGGAGGTGAACTCGGTAGTTGCGAGCAGAAGCTAGTATAAATATAAAGTTTTAATTATAATTTATATCAACACAGTAACATAACAGTTGCGAGTTCCAAGTCATGACGTAACAGTACACATAAATTTGCCGCTGTGTCTAAACAAGGCAATTCTGCGTTCTGACATTAATTTCACGCATTCGTAGCCATTTTAGTATGACCTCCCAAATTTTGGTATAAGTAATTAACGTTTTAAACTCAGCTGCACCGACATCTTAATCGGTTGTTTAATGCTTAGCACGCCTGCATAACTTTCGGGAGAGTAAACCAAGTTACGGCAAGTATATTTGTAAGTCCGTTTATCGTAAAAGGGATATGATACTATTTTCCATGTGTCTATTTTTTTTATCTAAGTACCTACTTGTTAAATGTCTTACCATCCTAGAACGTGTCAGGATAAGACTTAGTAGAAGTTTATGTACTTATTAGAATCGATGTACCTCGTACAACACATTCGTACGGCCGCGGTTTGGCGTCGGATTACCCGATTGACTAGTGGATTAGAGTAATTAATAGATCATATGTACCACTGCAGAAGACCATACGCAATAGGATGTTACGTTATTACTATTAATCAGGCACAAATCTTCACTTAAAGCTGCTCGTGTAATAACTCGTGTAATATTAGAGACAAGGACCTCGTATCCACAAAGCAATGAGCCTTCGTCAAAGTTTTTAGCCTTCCGTTTTGAACACTCATTCTGGATGATTTCATGTCTAGAGAACAGCCTTCATGTCAGTCATAGAAAAGTATTGGCATACAACGTGAAAATGGTGTCTAGCTCTTCTCGGGAAGTTACATCCTTGTAACTTGAGAAGACGATGTTTGAAATGTTTCCGAGCCAACACTGTGCTCTAACGTGTAGTTCGAAATTTACCTGACTGATAAGAATGTTGCGAACCTTCCTAGCTGATTTTGTCAATTTGGACGAAATTTATGACGCCCTATCTAGTTTTATAAGTTATTAATATCTAGAATTATTTAATTTACTACAACCCTGTTTAGTGCCCTACTGCTTGGAAAGGGTTTTTTCTCAACTATCGCACAACTTGGGCGAATTTAGGTCTTATCCAAACACGCTGGCCACGAATGCTTCAATATTTTTATTTGTAAATTTATTCTTGTTTAGTGTTATGTAAACATCGGGCGATTAACAGTTAAGCATTGATTAAAGTTGGTAAACTCAGTTTTAAACAAACTATGAGTAAAATCAACTTTACAAGCTGTTTAGTTTGTCTTGAAGTTATTTTAGAAACTTAGTTGATTTTTGAACTAAGCTCGTGTAGTAGGGTACGTTTATTATTTCAACTCAGGAAGGGAGTGACTTTAATTTTTGTGCTTATTTAGAATACCGAAGAATTGTTACGACGACTAGCTATTTAGTTGTTTATTGTTTTTTCAAAGTATTAGTATTAAAAAACCAGGATCAATAGTGGTGCAATTCTTTGCACCACTATTGATCCTGTTTTTTTTTATTTTATTTATTATTTTATTTATTAGTTATTTTTGGTTTTATTGATCGAGTTTCTACTCGGGATATGAAACCGGCTAAGTCCCGGGACATCTAAAAAAACATACATAAGTTGAACACAATAACACAGTATTTACATAAAATATAAGAAAATAAATAGACTAATGCTAAAATTCTATCTTAAAAACTAGATAAGGCGTCATAAAATTCCTCCGAATCGAGGCCTTGGGGAAATGTGCCCAGAAGGCTGGCAGCATTGCCACGTTGTATGGCAATGCTAATTCTTTGACCAAGATGTAAGCCAGCCCTCTGGCCACGTGAAGAGTCTATTAACCGCCTAGAAATTTCTTTAAAAAGTGCTCGGGCGCTCGGGCCCCACGGTCCAAGCGTTTCAACCCCAAACGGCTCAAATATATAATTTGTACATAGTTGACTATATTTGCGCCGTTTAGCGGTCTCTGCATTACCAGCAGCAGCGCCCGCAGACAAAAAAAAATCGTGTAAACTGTCTTGGATCCCGCACGAATTTAGTCGTCATGAGACTTGAACTGAAACCTCACAATTATGGAATATTGTTTCACATGGATTCTTATTGGTTTTATACGCTTTTTGTTTCTGCTTATTATATCCCCGAAAGGATCATAAAGGAAACAAAATTCTTGAAATTGAAATATTGACATAATACTTTTCAAAAGGAAAGATACAGGGATAATGAGTCAGTGACAGCAAAATCCAGCGTCTGGATGAGGATTTCTGATATTTTGTTCTACTGAAAGCAAAGAAGAAAAAAGTTGCAAACAATTTTAAATTAAAAGTGAGCAGCAGTGGAGGCGCAGCGGTATCGGCATCGCCTTTTAAACATAAGTTGGTGGGTTCGGTGCCCGCTCGCACCGAAATCGCATCTTTGTGTACAGAATTTTATCACAATATTTTAAACATTCGATGACATGTGACATCCACCAACCCGCACTTGCACACGTGTGTGGATTAAGGCCTAGACTCTTTTAACTCGTAAGATAGTTGAGAGGAGACCCGTGCCCAGTCATGGTACACTAAAAAGGGTTAAAACATCTTTACAGATAAATTCTTTTCGATCAATAAATTTTAGTCTAAAAGTTACATATTAGGTTCATTTTCAAAATAGACATTTATAAGCTAACTTTGAGACTTAATCTCAGGTCTTTATTGAAGCGTTAAAAAGCGTCTATTCTAAAGTTTTAACTATTTTAAGCTAAATGTTACGGCCTAGAACTGTAAAGATTGAGTACTCTTTTATACTAGTTTTTTTTTACTGTAAAGCTTAGTATGAGATTAAGTATTGTCTTAGATTTACGCGAATGTCACACATTGAAATAAAACTACTTATTAACGGATTTTATCGCGGTTTATTTTAGATTTTAGCTCCCGACGTTTCAAAGTCTTTTCAGACTTCATGTTCACGGGTGGACTGAGGCAAGCAAAATCAACTCAGAATTCAAGACACTGTGAGCTCAGTTTGCTTAAATCGGAACGCAACTTAAATATTAATGTTTGGAAGTAGTCAGTAATAATTGTGATTAATATTTTTGGACGTCAATTACCTCAGTCCACCCGTGAACATGAAGTCTGAAAAAACTTTGAAACGTCGGGATCTAAAATCTAAAATAAGCCGCGATAAAATCCGTTAAAAAGTAGTTTTATTTCAATATGAGATTAAGTTTTGAAAGAATTTTTTTTTCTATGTTTAGTAGTGAAGGATGAAAATCTGAAAAAGGGAAACCGAAGCAAAAAAATTCTTACGTATAGAAATAATACCTGTTCAATTCCGTCTCCGATGTTTCTAGTGCAACCACTACCTTCATAATTACAGGACTTATTTTTGATGCTATTTGAAACTCTTGCGCGTTACATAATTTTAAGGAAGTGAACGATATTAATCAATTCTAAAAAGAAAGCCGATTGGAATCGGCTTGTGTGGACTCTTCGCCACTGATGTTCAAACATTGGGTCCAAGAAATTGGTCACCTTTCATTTTTTCAATGAAATGTGTTTTTTGAAGTGAAAACTTATTTAACTTGGGAACTTTTGGTAGACGAAAATCTCGTGGGTTTGCATCACCGACATGTTCATGACTGGCGCATGCGCGCACCTGCCATGAGTTGTACACGTGAAATGAAACGGACGGGTGAAATCTTGTGAGTTGACTGTTTTCATTTCGATCAGCAGTCCCTTTAACTTACCTCATACCCGCGTATGGGAACTAGCCAGCTAATATGGATGACAATCGCCTCTGCTTACACCTAATACAGGCTTGAACGCGGTACAATTTGTTTCAATATTTTTTTTATTTGTAACTCTCTTGGAGAACCAGTATTAAGCATGTAAGCTTAGTAATCCTGAGGTTCTGCAATCACAGATCGAGCAAAAAAGCCTTTTCTGAATTAGTTAGAGGATCTTAGTTGCAGCTGAAAGTTTGGAATTGGGCCCGATGAACGGCAATAGGCTCGGCCCCTATTACATGCCATTCACCTCTTTAATTAGGTACTATAGTGAAGGCGTGACGAAAAAACAACACTTGTTGTTTTTTAAATCTAGTAACTTTATTTTTAGGGCATTTCATGACGACCTCGGTAGTCGAGCGGTGTAAGCCGTCCGACTGGGCTATACTATGCCCGGGAGGTCGCGGGTTCGATTCCCGCCCCGGACAATATTTGTGTAACAACAAAGATTTGTTTCGGTGTCTGGTTGGTTGAGGGATTACCCTCCGCGCCTCGGAGATTCGAACCCGCGACCTTATTTATCTAAGGCGAGGCCCGTACCGCTGCGCCACCGCTGCTCCATTTAAATGTCAAAATCACTCAAATGAACAAGCCCAATACAACCTTGTTTGCTGCCAGAAAATATAATAACGGAATAACGGTACTTCATAATTAACGAAACTTTAACGATGTTGGCAATGGACTGAACTGGAAAAAGGGAAAAAAATATCTGAAATTGGTTTATGCAAATCTCCTGGTAGGTCTTACCTTCTTTTTATGACTATAGCTTCCTTTCAAATTCAAACCTTATCTAGTAATACTAAAGTTGAATTTTGATAAGCACGTTTGTAATTTAATGGTGTCCACATAAATTGTGAGATTAGCGTAGTTGAATAATAGTTATTCTGGTTACGAAATGGGTAGCAGTTGATAATTTATTGATAATGTTGTACTATGGAATTTGTGATGACCTGAATTCGAATAGATTATGTAATTAATAATAATCGTCACCATATGAGCCGTAATAGGGCACAAAAGCATGATATTATTATATTCCCTATGGCACCACTTTATAGGAAACTATTGGACAAGTTCTAGTAGTTCTTTTATGTATAGACATTGATATCTTTCATCAAAATTTAACGTCATTTTCAAAAATTATTAGATGTTCAAATAATGTTAGTCTGCTTTTGGCCTTAAAGTGAATTTATAAGTTGTCAATTTTCGTTGTGTATACCTACCATAATAGTATATTCTTTTTTATTTTTATTTTATAAATAACTATTATGATTATTTGAATGTTGTGCTCGGTTGTCATTGAAATACAAAAGAGAGGTCAAAAGTGGGATAGTATTTTGAACACCAATGTGATATACCTCATTGGATAGCTTATTCAATAAGCTATTAGAATTTCATTAAACACGAATTTTAGGAGCACCCATTTTTGTAAAAATCTAAAAAATGTAATAGAAAAACAAAACGCACATTAGATACCTTTAATTATCCGTTTCCTGAGCAGTATAAATATTGCAATCATGTCAATAATTGCATTGTATTAAAGTACTTTTTTCTTGTAATATTATTCGAGCTGCAGTTTAATGTAACTATGACGAAAAATATTTTTTTACCTTATTAGTGTAATAACAAAACGCGTGGAAAAATATATGATTACGGGAAACGTCATGATGTCATTGTCACTGATCAGTTTGATTGACAGCGTTCTAAATAATTTTAATTTTTTTGGTTGCTCAATTGTCATTTGGCTATGGGGTTGCCAATTGCAATAATCATAATATTGCATTAAGGATTCTTATTTTCAGTTTTAATTTAAAAAAGAACGAGAGGGTGTAAAATTATTTTTAATACACCAAAAAATTTAGTTAATTATGCTCTATTAACCTATGTAACTCAGATTGCTGTTCAAATTTACAATTATTTTAATCCCAGGCTCTATACATTTTTTGAACGTCTCCTTTAGTATAATTTGTTATTGTAAAATAATTTAGTATTTGTATTTTTGTATTTTGTTACCGTGCCAAATAAATAAATAAATAAAAGCTGGCAGAGACAAAGGGTGGAAGTCTGTAAAAGGGAAGCCGGAGCAAAAAAGATCTAACTTAGAATATTAATATCTCTTCACTACCGTCACCGATAATTACACTTGATGTTATATTTATTTTTGTTGGTATTTAAAACTTTTAGGCGTTACATAATATATTATTAAGTATGTACGTGGTATTGTCTATTATCTAAAGGCCACTGGTAGATGGTATTATTGCATCATTAGTACTTAGGGCAGTGTTACATGCAACTTCTATTACCGAATTGTTTCCGCCAGATTTTGGAAGAGGGGATGTAATCACGTACATCACACATGTAAAAGTTGAAAACGTCTTTAGCTTGCGTCTATAGCTACAGCGCAAACAGAAATAAAGGATAGTATTGTATTAGATTTATGCGAATATCACACATTGTGTATTAATTGTGATTAATATTTTTGGACATCAAATAGGTACCTCAGTCCACCCGTGACCATGAACTCTGAAAAGACTTTGAAACATCGGGATCTAATATCTAAAATAAACCGCGATAAAATCCGTTATAAAGTAGTTTTATTTCAAAGTTTTTTTATTATAGTTTTTTATTATAAAATAGGCTTGCGTTTGCCAAGGTCTTCCTAGGCTTCATTTGTGTTCATACTCGTATATCGTAGCAGGTAGTACTCTATAATCTCTGTCTCTAACAGTATACAAGCGTGGTTAGTATGTATCTCTGTGTAATGGTTACATAGGAAGAACAAGTAAAACAAGACGACCGTTAGTTGTAGATAAATTTGATTTAATATAAACCCACAGTTCACCAGACTAACAAATGATACCAACTTTCCTCTAAATCTTGCCTCAAGATAGCGACACAAAAAACCAAGGTGTTTTAGCTAACAAAACAAGACCGCATTTTATTCGGTAAAATGTATAGCTCCCGTGAGAGTTACTGCGCAATTATGTTAGAAATTACATCGTTGAATCATCGCTGTTAGTTCCGAAACACCGCGCACCACAAGTTGTTTTTTTTTTTCTCAAGGGGTAACCTTTTATAGGTTCCAATGGACCAGGGTGTGACACAGTGGGTATGTGAGACTCCGAAGAAGTTTACTCACCAAAACCCCCCGGTGTTCCTCTACAAACACACTTGCCAGGCCGCGGTATTGCTTTCGCATTACCCGAACGGCCGGCGGAACCATAAGTTGTACCTAGTGGACAGTAGAAGTTATTATGTCTTTTAGAAGTAGCTGCAATTATTTGCAGAAAACCCATTGTTGCCCTATAAACCATAATCATTTATTTGTCAGAATATGGTTTTACATTAAATTGTGGTTTCAAGTTTAAAATAGGTCTCAGCATATTCTACCGTAAGCGGTGTGCAAATTTGAGTAGGTCATTAGTGACCTTGACATAATCTATACAATTTTACTTTGATAGGTATACAAATAATATTTTCTTTGCTTACATAATACAGGTCAAAATAATATTTGTTAACAGGAATTAATATAGAAATTGAGTAATTAAACACTATGATTAATTTTTGTTATACCTACTTACTCCTCCTACTTACGCTTTGCCTCAATCAAAGTTCATTCCTAGATAAATGACACTTGCAGATTTTCCTCTGATAAAACTTTTTTCCAGTCATGAAAAATTATACATTCACTAACAGCTTGATACTGAACAGACATACCTAAAGATGTTTCCGATTCACCGTAGATTTATGTTAAGTTGATAATGCGCCAAGGCTGTGAAGTTTTTATGAATTAAGCCTCTGGGGTCACGATAATCTATTTAGAGACCTTACAAGCTAAATAAAGTCACAAAACGTCAGTTTACAGTGTTTATTCCTCTACTCTATTTATCTTTAATAAATGGAAAGGCATGAGCTGCGGTGGCACAGCGGTAACGGCCTTGCCATAGAAATATTAGGTCGCGTTTTCGATTCCCGGTCGTGCCCACACATATTTTTGTGAATTGTTTCATCGCCACTACCCAGTATCGGTAAAGGAAAACATCGTGAGTAATGCGGCATGTCTGAGTACTAATAATTCGAGGACATGTGACATCCACCAATCCGCACTTGTGTGGATTAAGGCCTAAGGCGTGCTCGTGAAGTAGTGGGACACTAAAAAGTTCGAAGAGAAATGGAAAGGCACATTATTAGTTGCTTTTTCTGCAATATTTGTATGTCATGTTTTCCGCATTACAATAATCTTTTCTATGAATAAAATTTCCATATGAATTACATAAAATGTATTATATTTTCATGCATTTTATACAATTTATGTTATAATAATACCAGTGTCAGCAGATTTTCCTTCTACGGCGGCTAGTACCCAAGTACGCAGGCTTTGTGTAGTACTCAGTTAGTGCACAAGTATATGCGCAAACACAGCTGCACTTTCCATTCCCTTCACTTTGAAGACTTTTACTTAAATTTGGTAGGAGTCCCTCAGACTAAAGTGAATGACGATTTCAGCAGGGCGGCCGGTACGAACTGGACCAGAAAAGCCGCGGATCGTGCTCAGTGGCGTACTATGGCCTATGTCCAGCAGCGGACTAGAATAGCCTGATGATGATGATGGCTTAAATATATATATAATTACATCCAGACTCAAGACAAACAGACATGTTCATGATGATGATTGATAAATTCTTGCACTATTAGGTAACCTAATATCTGGATTACGAAGCTTTGCTAGTTTTTTTTGGAAATTATATTAAAGCGCTCCCAGTAATAGTTTTTCTCACAATAGAAGGAATTAAAAAATATTATCATCTGGCTACGAGACTGCGCGGCAAAATTTGTCTGACTCAAGTTTTAAAACTTGAGTCAGACAAATTACGCCGCGCGTTGAGGCACCTATTATCTTATAATAAATGTTATATATACCTTCACTTCAACCCTTTTTAAGTCTTATTGCTGGACACGGGTCTTCTTTCAACTATCGTACTCGTTGAGAGAGTTCAGGCCTAAATCCACACACACTGGCCAAGTACAGGTTGGTGGACATCACATCTCCTTTAATCATTGTTCTTAGACATGCCGATTTCCTACGATGTTTTCCTTCACCGATATTGACTAGCAGTGATGTAATAATTCACACAAAGATTCGTGGGCACGACGGAGAATCGTACCCGCGACATTATATTCCGAAGGCGAGGCCCGTACCGCTGCGCCACCGCTGCTGTTATACATGTACGTAGTGTCATATAAAATTTAATATATGTGTAAATCTAATCTATAATCTATATTAGAATATTATCCGGAATGCAAAAATCCAATTACATTATCATTCAACTGTGAAGAATTTTTTTATTAAATAAAACATCTTTATTTTTTAATACTCACTCTATCTCGATTGCGTTTCGGTGTAATACACGGCTGGCTCAGAATTCATTTCCTAGGAAATACTCGCTCTGGGACAATCTTGAAAAGAGTGGATTCCAAAAAATACCTAATAAGAACACAGCTTGGTGCATTCATACAATTTTTAGTTGGAATTTAAGCGAGTTTAAAGACTTGAAACGAATTAAATTCTCACTAAATTTAGTTCCATGTATTTTAATCTATTTTATCTTGCGTAGTAATACTTAATTAATTTTATCAACTGATACTTTTTGGACATTACTCTATAGGTCGACAATTTACCCGCCCCCGCCTTGGGACGGGTAGATATTGGTATTCAAGAAACGGATTATAAATTTTAACACTCATTTTTGGCTTAAGCAAAACCCTCAAAATCATCCGTCTGAAAGCTATGATTCAGACAAATGTTGCGGCTTTGTAACCTCCTGTTATAAATGCGTTACGAAACACCCAGGGGTGCGTGTGCGTGTGCATGTGCGTGTGCGCATGGGCGCCGTGCGTAATATATTATAATAAAATATGTGTGTGTAAGACAAATTTCAATAATCAATGGTATCTGGTAATGGTCAATTTTCTATTAACCACGTAGACAAAGACTGGGGCCATAGCATTTAATATATTTTTGTTCTTCGCCAGATATTTCGATATGTATCACTCATAAGTTTTGGTTACAATTACGAAGGTCTCAGTAACGTATGATTAGCAGAAAATTGAAAAAGTTATTCCATCTAAGTTAGTATAACCTTAAGGATTTCTAAGAACGTTATTATTTGCTTATTTATTTAGTTATTTATCTGCTTCTGTATGGTGCAATGGCTAGCGTGTTGGCTTAGCAACCGCGAGGTTCCGGGTACAATTCCAGATTCGAGCAAAAAGCCTTTTTAATATACTTAGTGAATCTTAAACATAGCCGGCGTAAAGTTGGTGATTTTCACCTCTGCTTACACCTGTGGGTAATACCGGCGTGACGCTATGTTTATTAGGTCATTGGCAAAAGTAATTTTTGACGTCTAAGAACTAATCATTCAAGGACTTGTGACATCCACCAATCCGCACTCAGCCAGCGTGTGTGGATTAAGGTTTAAGCTCTCTTAACTTGTTAAGTAGTTGAGAGAAAACCAGTGCCCAGCAGTGGGACACTAAAAACTACATCTGATTCCAAACTAAGCAGAGCTTGTATTATGGAAGCCAGATAACTGGTATTATCCTAAATATATCAAATACTTTTCTTTTGTTAATACATACTTAAATATAAATAATAACACCCAGACAAGACAAACAGACATGTTCATCACACAAATCTTTGCCTTGGTGGAAATCAAACCCACAGCCTGCGGCGTGAAAAGCAAGCATCTTACAGACCACGCTTCTGGCCCGTCTAAAAATTAAAATGAATGTTTTATTAACCAAACTGTTTGAACAGTATACTCTGTTTAACGGGCCGTTGGCGTGATCGGTAAAATATTTGCTTTTGAAGCCGCAGGTCGTGGGTTCGATTCCCACCTGAGACAAACACTAGTGATGAACAGTTGTGTTTGTGTCGAGTCTGGGTGTAAATATCTATTATAAGTATATATTTACAAAAAAAGTATTACATGTATAGTATAAACCAGTTATCTGGTTTTCATAACACAAGCTCTGCTTAGCTTGGGACTAGATGACCGTGTGTGTTAATGTACCACAATATTTATTTATTTATTTATACATGAGATCAAAGTTCTTAGTACCATCTGACAACTGACTGTCTGTCTTGTTGCATAGTGAAAACGTTAATACCGCTTTCCGTGGTAAATTTCTCCCATTATTCTGTGTTACCACTAAAATTAGAAGCATACTAATTTGAATTTTAGGCAACGCAGGTAAATTTAAGTTATTCCGATGAGATAAGTTACCCCAAGACCTTAACTTTATCCCCAAAGAGTACATAATATAGCAAAATTAATTTCAACAAACTGTTTGAGTTATACGCTTTAGTACTCAAATATAACTTTTAATGGAAGGGTTAAGACACCGAAATTAAAAAGTCTTACCATGAAATATTTATAATTATCTTAACGGTATCCTGTAACGTATTTAGACATGCTTGTGTGCTCGTCCAGCCGTCTGTCGTTGACCTATTATCTTAGTAAGGATATTGGACGGGCCGGTGGCGTGGTCGGTACGATACTTGCTTTTCACGTCGCAGGTCGTGGGTCCGATTCCCACCCAAGTCAGACATTTGTGTGATACGATTACTTCATAGAAAATTTTTAAATGCCATTTTTTCTAATAAAACGGCTGAAACAAAAAAGGATCTTCATACAAGTATAGCTTTTAGCCTCCAAACATTAAATCATTTCAACCGTTCCTCAAGTAATCCTACCAGTATGAATTTCACTTCCTGTTAAACAAATATATGTCTTATTACTAGTGCAACAAAAGCGATGATATTACACGTTAGATTCGTAGATATGAAAAGCCTTCCACGCTCTGTTTTGCTGAGAGGTTAAGGATTAAATTTCGTTTTGGTGCAAGTTTGGGGCGAAATTTGAAAATGTTGTACAGTCAAACTTTCTTAAACTGTAGTTATTAACAAAGCAAACACCAGACAAATTAAGCTGTCTGTCCTGGTTTCAGTTACTAAAAAAAGTGTTTAAGCCTATTTGTATTTAAGGACACACTAAAGCTACACTTATATTAAATAATAATAATAATATAGTAAGACATTAACACACACGGCCGTCTGATCCCAAACTAAGCAGAGCTTGTAAGTACTATAGAAACCAGATAACTGCGGAGGAGCAACCTCTTACGTAGGTGACCAAAACATAGATGGCAATAAGTTTGAAGTACACTTTCACACCTTCTTATACACTTTAGTGATAAAGGTTATATTTTATTCGCAAATAAATATACAAGACAAGGGTAGAACCTAAGAAAACCCAAAAAAATTGAACAAATAACTTACATAAAAGTAAAATATAACAAAGAATATAGTAAACATAAACTACAATCTTTGTTGCAATAGTTTCTAGGATATAAAAGTCACCAGAAGTTGAAAATTCAAAAGAAATGCAAAGATATCAGTACCGAGTGCCAGTTTTCTGCCAACTTTGCTTCAGTTGATGGCCAGACATTAAATAGGTCAATGTTATATTCATAACAGGGTTGCACCTATATTGGCATTGTTATTTGGTATAAAGCCAAGTCGCTTATTCAATTTGTTACTTACCTACTGAAATTATATTCAGTTAATCCTACATCAATACTAATATTATAAAGCTGAAAAGTTTATTTGGTTTAACGCCCTAATCTCAGGGACTACTGGTCCCATTTAAAAAATTCTTGCACTGTTAGATACCCTGTATACTAAGAAAGGCTAGGTACACGCTGTTTTTTATCGCAGTGTTGGGCATGATATAAAATTTAGTACACGCGAAACTAATATATTATAACTCTATGCAGAGTGCCGAATTACTCTTTCATAGAAAATCGTCCAAAGGGTCGAAGTGGTCTGGGCCTACTAGACCATTAATTGATCTAACAATAACGTCTTAACATGCTCAAAGCGAGACTGACAGCATTACATTATTCTATTTGCCGTCATTATGGTAAGTTAAAATAATCGCGTTTTCTACTAGATTAAACCCCGCAACATGACTCGCCATGCAAAGCTGCTGTTTTGCAGATTAGTTTCGTTCGTAACAATCATGATTTCTGCATTGCCGCTTTCTATTAAGAACGAAAAGCAAATTTGGGATGTGAGTAACTAAAACGCTAAAAAACGAATAAAATTATTATTTCATTAGTATCTGATTTAGTTTTGATGAGAGATTCTTTTGGATTACCAAAGTCAAGTAAAATATTCTGAAGATAATTATGATGATTATACCTATGTAAAACAATAAAAAAACAAAAACATGGGTACTTATGGAGAAATTAGGACAGCGAAACATGAAAATAAACCACGAAGAAAAACGTGACAGAACATAAGTTAATTGCATAGCATCTAACAACAGACAACCAAAACTTCTACTTACTTGAATGTAGCAGTCTTAACTTTTTTAATTATAGAGACATGCTAAATCCTGTAACAATAATAAATAGAATGATATATTCCGTAAAGTAAATACGTAATCCCAAAAGAGAAATAAATCTGAAACACAACAACATAGACCACAATTCAAAACAACGCAGAGTTTCTTACAAAAGTCCCACCGCAACGTATTAAACTTAGCAAGAATGCAAAAACAGAAAATAACCACATTATACAACGGAGATGTGTTTTGTGGAAGTTTTACGATATATCATTGTGTACGAGTATCTTTAGGAATTAATGACATAGAGAGCGCTCTACACAGTTAGGCGTTCTGCATCATAAATATTATGTCTTTTACATTAGTTAGTTGTCCGTGTACCAGATTAGTAAGTAGAAGTAGCAATCGACCGACTATGTTTGCTGCAAATGTTGGGGAAATAAGTTCTTGAATGAAGAATCAATCCTCGGATGGCGAAACGTAGAATAAGACGCACTCAGACTAGGTGGAGTAACTGGATAAGGTACGCCGCAGTATTGCTTTCAGAAGCGTGAAATAGACTGACTATGATAATGATATTGAGGATAGTATTTCACTGCACACATGCACTGATTGCCCTTAGTAGGGTTCGAAATCTCAGTTGCGTCTAATTCAAAGACAAGGCATAACAGGCTAAATTTTGTTCGATATTTGTCTCAAGTTAGGACAGCTTAAATTATCCCGCATAAGGCACGTTAGGTCAAAGATAGTTTAATATTTAGAACATACAATAAAGAATAAGATCGTATAGTAAATACATAATATGAAACAGAATAATAACAATGACATAGAACACTGACGTTTGACTGACAAACACACAATGGCTAATTTTTGTTTAAATATCAGTAACAAATTCATAAAGTAATGACAGTACAAAAAAAAATCAAGTTGCAACTTTATTCAGAAATGTTGCCGTGACATTCCAATATAACAAAACTCTTAAAACCACTGTGTTTGTTTCTGTCAAGTTACAATAAGAACTCGGAACTCAAATAGAACGCTTGTAGTGTGTAAAGCGCTTATCTTTGAGAACTTTGTATGTTACAAGATTATGTTAATCACACAAGGTATTATGCTGATGTTTTTATAGCAGCTTTTGAATATTGTTGTTTTTAATATCACGGGCTACATTAGTGTGGCGACACTTTGTGACGTTGCTATAGTTAAATTTTCTTGTACAAAGGATTTTGAATGAGACTACAGTTTAGTTCGTTAGCGTGCTATACCGTAGGATAGGTTTTTGTAATAATAGTTAATAAGATGTGTGTTTTCTGCGGAAGCTTCATGATGTTTTTCTAGTAAATTCGCATAAAAAATAACCTCATTAGAAAGACGTTTTAGGAAAACCAGATTTGTTAAAATAGTTTTATTTGAATTTAGATTACAAAAAGCAATTTATCTATTTCATTTGCAGCTAATTGAGAATGAAGATAACCTGTATGTTACATGCAGTCAGTAATTGCAGGGTTATTTACTTGGGTTAGCATATGAAATTGACTGGGCGGTTGACATCTCGTCGGAACGTGACTCAGTCACTGTCACACTGTGCTTAGTGGCTGGTGATAAGCCGTGACAAATAGTGCTGGACCAAATGAGTACCGATAATTTAGTACTAGCCACTGATCAGGTGTAGGGTCTCAAAACATAATCTTACGGATAGCTGTGTACCCAGTACAAACCAAATACCCAAAATTCTCAAATATTCATCTCTGCCTTCACTTATGCATAGTACAGGTGCTTGTCTTTTCTACACGTACATTGCAGTTGTATGCTAATGGTTTTCGTACCTTTCAAACATGAGTGTCGGTGTCTGAATTTATGACTCGTAAATTTTAGCTTTGTTGGTTTACAGAGTGAGATTTTTAGACATTTAAATTCAAATGTTATCCTGGATGTCAGGAATCTATTCTGAAAGTTAAATAAAACTACTAAACTGAAGTAAAATTTTGGGATTATAGCACAAAGCTAGTATACTGATCTTAGGTAGAATTTAGTCTTTGTATCTGAAAAGGTCACTGTTATCGCGAGATTGTTAGATTATGCTTAAGCCGTGGTTAGTATTTGCTCTTTGAAAGATTTTACTTGCTATTTTGTTTTTCGGAATTCGTTATTGGTCTTGTTTAAGGCACAAGGTAGACACTTATCTAATTTACTATTTGTGATTTTTTTAATGTAAACGTCATTTTTTTTAGATTTTAAATTAGGCTTGCGCTTGACTACAACTGGCCTAGAGTTAATCATTGATGTAGTCTATGATAAGACGCGCCTACCCATTATACTAATTCACCCATAATAATACATGTTTTTCAGTGAGAAGAACCATATGGAATGAGGCTCCTTAAGTTTAGAAATCATGAATTATCTCGACCCACCCTCTGAAATGGAGTTACCAGACATCGCACCAGAACACGACAAAGTGCTTTGTCTGTTGGGTGGTTACTAACCACGTAATATGGGGATGAGCGATTAATCTACTATATAAAAAAAGTCGGGTTTTCCTTCCTGACGCTATAACTCCAGAAAGCACGAACCGATTTCCACAGTTTTGCATTCGTTGGAAAGGTTTCGGGCTCCGTGAGGTTTATAGCAAAGAAAATTGAAAAATGAAAAAAGAAATGAAAAAATGAAATGAATGAATCGAAAAATGAGTTGGTAAGCGCATAACTCGAGAACGGCTGAACCGATTTAGCTAATTGTTTTTTTAGAATACTCCTTGAATTACAAGGATGGTTCTTACACAAAGAAAAAAAAAAACTTCCTCAGAAACAGCTTAACCGATTCGGTAGGTCTGAGAATCGGTCGTAATCTATTTTCGGCCCCAGTAGGTGGCACTGCTTTACCGGGAAGGACGACGTCTGCGGGGACCGCTAGTCTTAAATATATAAAAGAAGAAACTGACTGACTGAATGACTGACTGACTGCCTGACTGACTGACTGACTGACTGACTGACTGACTGACTGACTGACTGACTGACTGACTGACTGACTGACTGACTTACTGACTGACTGACTGACTGTCTGCTGCGGGGACCGCTAGTCTTAAATATATAAAAGAAGAAACTGACTGACTGAATGACTGACTGACTGCCTGACTGACTGACTGACTGACTGACTGACTGACTGACTAACTGACTGACTTACTGACTGACTGACTGACTGACTGACTGACTGACTGTCTGACTGACTGACTGACTGACTGACTGACTGACTGACTGACTGACTGACTGACTGACTGACTGACTGACTGACTGACTGACTGACTGACTGACTGACTGACTGACTGACTGACTGACTGACTGACTGACTGACTGACTGACTGACTGACTGACTGACTGACTGACTGACTGACTGACTGACTGACTGACTGACTGACTGACTGACTGACTGACTGACTGACTGACTGACTGACTGACTGACTGACTGACTGACTGACTGACTGACTGACTGACTGACTTACTGACTGACTGACTGACTGACTGACTGACTGACTGACTGACTGACTGACTGACTGACTGACTGACTGACTGACTGACTGACTGACTGACTGACTGACTGACTGACTGACTGACTGACTGACTGACTGACTGACTGACTGACTGACTGACTGACTGACTGACTGACTGACTGACTGACTGACATATCAGAACCCAAACCGCTGGGTCTAGAGACTCCAAATTTGGCACATAGGTTCCTTATGGGGTCTAGGGGTGCACTAAGAAAGGATTTTTCAAAACTCACCCTTTAAGGCGGTGAAACGGGGTTCCAAAGTTTGTATGTTAGTGTTAATGAAACAAGGTTAGTGAGATCAATTTAGCGGGTGAAGCCGCGGGCGGAAGCTAGTATTAGTATAAGGACTAACCTAATCTCAATCCAGTATAGTTTTACGGTCTTATTCATTAAAATCTTTTAAGACTCTTTAGTTAACATGGACTTTATCCCTTTCATTTTAGCTATAATGAACTTATAAAACGTTTATGAATTCGAGGGTTATAAAAATTATAGTTACAAACACATTAAGATACAATTCAAAACCTCCTTAATGATTAAGTGTGATACGACTTGAAATTTGGCCATTTATTAGTCACTGCTCAGAAAACTCCTCTTTGTTTCTAAAACGCTCCAAGCCTCACCTACCTTGTATTGCGCTAATCAAAGAACAATTCTGGGGCTTCCAACGTAAGTCATTGCTAACGAACCAGACAGTATGGAAATGCGTTCTGCCTTTGACGCCATGTTTATACATTTTGAATGTAGCACGAATTTAGACGACGACCAATTTTTATTAATTTTCTTGGGAATCTGGTTTTGGTCTGTATTTTGTGTGGAAATTACTGCAATTCGTTAGTGTTGGCACTTACTGGGTACTGTAGGTTAATTTAACTTAATATTAATTTTACTACTTACGTATATTCTTTTATACAACCACACTCTTGATAATGAAGTGATTCCCACCTTTTATATTATCTGAGGTAAATTCCTTTACTTCCCAATATATTTTCACTTCTGCTTTTTCCAACTGCTTCGTCGGATTCATAGAAAACGCGTTCACTTAATAACAGCAAACTAATGACAGGTATGATTTGTATAGCAGCGGTGATTCAGCGGTAAGGGCCTCGCCTTAGATTTATAAGGTCGCAGGTTCGATTCCAAGTCGTGCCCACACATCTTTATGTGAATTGTAACATCGCTGCTGCTCAATATTGATGAAGGAAAACATAGTGAGTAAACCGGCATGTCTAAGAATTAATCATTGAGGACAAGTGACATCCACCAACCCGCAATTGACCAGCTTGTGTGGATTAAGGCCTAAACTGTCTCAACTTGTAAGATAGTTGAGTCCTACCTACAGCTTGAGTCATGTATTAAGTTATGTCAAAACTCGTAAAACAAAAGTTGTTGTTTACGGTGTCAGCTATCTACTCCTACGAAGTTACTGACGATTTTAAAATAACCCTGTATATTAAGTATGGCACTTATTCAATAATATCTCCTTATTTTATTTCACAGAAGGTTCGAGATTTTTCACTCGGAAAAATATTTTTCTCATTATTCTTACAGAAAACTGCTAAGAAATGCCAGTAACAAATTACATTAAGCTATACATCACTGAAACTGAGGCCCTACTCTTCTACTTTTTGTTCGTTTGGGCATTGGGCTGCATACCGTAGATACCGTTTATGTTCTTTCATTGGTTTTCAGATTATTCCTTTGATTAATATAGGTTTCCGAAATAATTTGAATAAGGAACATAGATTGCTTATTTAAAAAAAAAAGAAAAACTTAGACCGATTTGACAATTTTTTTATGGATTCTATCGTTTCTTTTTGATTACGAGACCATAACAGCCTGTTCGCACTATCGTCTATGCAGCCAGCTGCAAGCACGTCACTTAGTGTATGCGGTGTACCAAATATTACGTTGGAATAATGCGTTTTCATACAAAAATCGAATAGTAGCATGTGGTACACATGGCTACACATCAATTTATGCATTTCCAGTATAAGTTGATCTCGCACTTTTGAGAATTTTTGTACAATGAGAGGTCAGCTTATACTGGAAATGCATAGCTTGATGAGTAGCCGTGTGTACGCGTCATTCCGGTTAATCGCTAGTGAGTTCAGACTGTTAAATCAAAATAGAGAATATTAGTGTTAATAAATGTCACGTAGGTACCAGTAGGCTAATTTACGTAATTAAGTACAGTCCAGTTGCAGTTAAGTTTCGATCAAAACAGCTTTTTTCGTACTCTCGTAATTTTGACAATCGCAGTCATATATCACGCGAGCGCTTTAGATTAGATATGACAGCTAAACAATTATATTGCACTCAGACCAAAACTTAATTGGAACTGCACCGCAACTTGACCGGCGCGTCAAGAAATTACGTGAATTAGGGCACAGATCAGATATTACGCGTCTACGGTTTCCTCATGCTGTTGGTTTTAAAAATTCGTTCGTAAATTATCCGTACGAAATAACATTTGTAGTAGATGTTCTGTACGCTGAAATGAAACAAATTTATAAAAAGACATTAATATTAGGTCAAGGTTGAAAGATGAGAAGAATGGAGACAATGCCCGAAAAAATGAATTTGTAGCTGAAAAACAATTGTAACGTAACAAAAGAATTTATTGTTCAGTATATGAAAAAATATGGGTCAGTACCTACGTGTTCTGTGTCGGACTTTGGTAAATTGAGAAGTAATAGAAGGTTTAGATTAAGCCAGTAACGCTGGCGCCAGTCTTCCGATAAGCCAACGCTGGCCTGGACCGAGTTGTTTAGATGATTGAATCCTGGGTTTTTTTTTTGTGGTGAGCACAGTAAACAGTCTGCGGTCCATGTACACGCGTCTTCTTAATGGCGCAGAGGTAGCACAGCACACGGGTGGAAGTCATTAGTTTAAAAATCTTTTTACAAAAAAATTAACCGCCAATAAAACTGAAACCTGAAAATTTACATTTACATCTGTTAATTTAAGATCCTCTTCTGTTTTACGTCGGTTAAAAAAAAGCCGGAGCTCTATTCCTGTCAGAGCTATTATCCAGCGCAAGCTTGTGTTGAAAACCTGTTTATACTAGTTTAACACCAGCCAGCACTGGTTCCCAGAAACACTGGCGGCCAGCACTGGCTCAGACTAAACCTAGCTTAACCACCCGCAACTCCTCGTGGTAATCCAATAGTATCACAAATTTAAATTATGTACCCAATTTCAGGGATATAAACTACATGTAGAAAATTCTATTTGAAATCCGATTAATCATTTTCTCATCAAAGAGGAACAAATGGAATACAAAAATAAAAAAAAACACTTATCATATGAGTGCGAATTAGTGGAAATAAATAATGGTCCTCACGTGTGGTTCGGTTTGTTGGAGTTGATAAATACTAAAGTTGTTTAATAGGGGCAAGAATAGTTTTGTCAAATAGGTACTAGCTACAAGCGACCGGTTGGTTATAGCACAGAGCCAGACCATTCCAATGACACTGTGGAGACTGAAGAATTGCGTAGTAGTGACCCTCTGGTGAAAAAGAAAAATCATCCGGCCGGACGAGGCGTGATGGCCAGCGACTGCGGTCCCTAGCTGTTCGTCCATAAAACTTTGCTTATGTGATTCAGTATTGATATGATTGATATCTCTATAGTGGCGCAAGGTATGTGACGCCACAACCCAACCCAATTAGAAAGCTACATAAGAATGATAAAGACTACAAATGTAGAAACTATGTAAATATCTTCATTTTAACTAATCGCAGTTGAAATTGAGAACAAACGTCTATCGGTAGAGTATAAAAATATTAGGCCTATTTCTAGAGGTAAAATATCCAATCTGAATTGTGGGTAATGTAAAGCAAACTGTACAGTGTTTGAATATCAAACCTATCCTTTGAATAATCTACAATCCGTACATTTCAAAGTCAATCCTCTCGAATTCGGTAAGCCAAAGAGCAATGTATTGTTACTATATATTAAGCTTGGTGCTCAATGTAACTAATTTTGGCTTGGCTTGGCGTTTCAGCTTAAACAATTTTGGCACGAAACAAGTAAGGGTGCTAAGAAACTAGGATTTTGTACCAACGTATCATTGAGCAGCGGTCGCGCAGCGTTATTGGCCTCGACAGATTCGATCCCTGGTGGTGCTCACACATCTTTGTGAGAATTATTTTTCGCTGCTAAATATTGGTGAAGGAAAACATGCGATATCTAATAACCCGCACTTGGCCAGTGTGTGTAGACAGGCCTAAACTCTTTCAGCAGATTGGCAACTACTGAGACTTTTTTTTATTCTTGATTAGGCTGGCGCTTGACTAGAACTTATCTGATGTTAAGCAATGATGTAGCCGACGATGGGATGCGCCAGCCCAATTCACTCGTGATTACGAATGACTTTCGGTGAGAAGGTGGCAGTGAAATGAGGCTCCTTAAGGTTGAAACCATAAAGGAGCAACAATTTCAACCCACCCTCTTAAATGGTATCACCAGACATCGCACCGGAACACGGCAAGACCATATGGCGGTGCGGCTTTGCCTGATGGGTGGTCACTAATCACGGCCGCAGACTACCACCAGTTAATTATGTAAACATAATTACTAGTTGATTGTCACCCGATTTGCACCACCCGGGGACGACGTGTGGGGATTCAGATAAAAGGCGCCATCCCACGGACAAAGGTGAGTCAGTTCCCAAAATCATGTTCAAGAAACTCAATAGGCTATTTTTTATTAGTATCTAAATAAATGCACCTCTTTCATGTTAATTTGGTATAATTCCGGATCAGGATAAAAAAAAATATATAAAAAGTATAAAATAGAATTGCAATAATACCACACCGTACAGTTCGCGGAATACATGGCTTAACATCATCCGATCTCGAACGCTAAAGGAAAACGATGCAAAGAGTGCCAATCACAGACCAAGTTGATTGACGTCCAATTTAGTTTTTGTACTGCTGTGAAATCTGCACGCGGCACCTCAGCTTACTTCGGAAGGTAATAAGATATTTCTATATGATTGTAAAAATTGTATAGATTCCCAATAACTACACTATACTTTTACCTAAAACTGGTAGGTAGTGTTTTGTCACATATCTACCTCCACTTAAGAGTCATTAGGTAACAATAATCCTAAATCTCACAAGCAAAGTTTCCCCGACGATTAGCATATATAAAACTTCCCGACAAGAAAAGTGGGGAACCGCTGTCACTGGGCATTACACCTCACTCAGCTAGAAGATATTCCTTTTTCACTACACCCGACCCTCCAGTCTCCACAGTTTCTTCGGCCGACCAGTTCGGTGATCAGTGACCACCCACCACATAAAGTCTCATTCCACTTCCACTCTGCAAATCACTTATAATCGCGAGTGGGTCGGTATATAAGCACGTTCATTATAGATTACATCATTCAAGCGCAAGCCTATTATAGAGTACAACTAAACTATTGCGCCTGCGACTAGTCACCAACCACCACACAAAGACACGTAGAAACCTTGAGGACTGAATCACCTTCATCTGTGGGTACACCTTTACTTGAAACCCCATACGTGGCCCCGGGTGGTGTAATTCAGGTGGTCTCTCGGCTGACTATCGCTGTCACACTTATACTCGCTGCTTAAGTATATTTGTCACTCGTGTGTCATAGAAAATCTGAGTTTGCTGTGAATCATTAAGAAAATAGAAGCCCTGTATGGAACTTAAACATTGCAGGGTAAATATGGGTAATATTCGCCTCTGCCTTTATATAGTCGTGAGCGTTCTTAATATGTGTCTTGCTATAAATCATTGAAATGTCTTGTGAGAATCTGGCAGTAACATTAAGTGTTAGAACTAGGTCGTTCACAGTGACCCATTATTATGCACAGGTGGTGCACTTACACCTAAAATGTAGGTACTATTATAAGTAGTTATGGTAATGTTACTGGCCAATATATCGGCATTGGGGGTTGAAAAATGGATCTCTGAAAATTGTTTAAAGTTGCACTTATACTCAACTAGCACTCGCTTGGAACTTTGCCTGCGTCTTACTTTGTGAAACTTCTTCTTCTCTTATGTTTAAAAATGTATTCACGTTTGTTATTCTCCTAAAAACTGGATAATGTCTGTACCTATTCGACTAATTTTAGTTTTGAAATATTTTACGATGTTCGCAGGCTCAGCTAGTCATAAACCTAAAACTTTGAGGATATGAGACATTCGCTTACCTGTACATACCCTGAGACTTAGAAACAAATATTAAGGCCCTCTTGAGATCACTGCCCAGCTGTCCGATAGAAAGGCTTGTCCATGAGGTTTTGTCACATATTGTTACAAACTCTGCTTAGTTTGGGATCATTGGAACTTGATGTACCATATACGGAGAAATGAATGTTTTGATTGATTGATTGATAGATCATGGTCGTATTTATTAATGATCCAGGGGATTTTCTTAACTTCAGAAAGTTATAACTGCTTAACTACCAACACCTGAACAATAACAACTTTCCTGATTTAACACCTAATCGTGACACACTATGACGTCAGCAATCACAATAGTTTGTTAGTAACTTGCAGCTGACATTGACAAACTGTTCCCAACTAATCCAAACAGATCGTCAGGGAGAAGGCGATTAATTATACACATTGAGTGTTCTATGAAGTGCCGAGTAGCAGAGTGGTTGATAAGTAGGTTACATACATATATAGCCACGCCTTTATTACTCGAGCAGCGGTTTGCAGCGGTGTCAGCCTCGTCTTTGAAACAAAGGTCACGGGTTCGATTTCCGTTCGTGCCTACACATATTTGTGTGAATGGTTGCACCGCTGCTCTATATCAGGGAAAGACAACGGCATGTCTAAAAACTACTCATTCGAGGACATGTGACATCCACCAACCCACACTGGGCCAGCAGTATAATTGAGGGAATAATACTAAAAAGAGTTGAAGTAAGTGTGTAAGTATAGGATAAGAGATGAATGTCACCCACTTTTTGCTAACTATGTTTTAGGTTCCATACATAATTGAGTAGGGGCAGTAGTTGCTCAGCGTGCTATGGAACGCGCGATGTTTGGCGTTTCTTTGAAGGATAAATCCGGCAAAAAATTAAAGTTCTCGACACAGCGTAAAGGGTTAGCAAGGCAAAGGAAGGGGCTAGCCATGTTTGTCGGAGAACTGATAATCGCTGGGGTTATCGAGTTCTCGAGTGGAGACCAGGTCTTGGCAGACGTAGTGTAAGACGCCTTCCAGCTAATTGGAGTGACGATCTGCGAAAGGTAGCCGGCAGTAGCTGGATGCGACAAGCCGAGGACAGGGTAAAACGGCGCTCTTTGAGAGAGACCCAAGTCCAGCTGTGGACTGCTATAGGCTGATGATGATGCTGACGTAATAGGGGGCGAGCTATTGTCGTTTATTGAGCACAATTTCAAACTTCGAACTGCAACTAAGATTCTCTAAGTATATTACAAAAGTCTTTGCTCTATCCGGGAATCGAACCCAGCATCTCGCGGTTAATAAGCGAACACTTACCACTGGACCACCGAGGCAGATAATCTTTTGTACTTGAGTTTATGCACACACTTGTGCACTTTGATATCTCCTGCGTATTTAGCTAGTCAGCTAAGACTGGCAGCTAGTATTTAGCTAGGGCAAGTATTATAAGATACTGAATTAATTTAATAAGTTAGTTATCTATTTTATGATAACTACATTATCTTGAAAGATTAAGTAAATGTTTTAGTTTTAGTAATGAATTTACAAGAAACTTTGAAATAAAACTTTGATTTAGGCTAAAATCTAGATATTATCTTACATTAAATAGAAACTAGTTAGATTTTAAAAGTTAAGTTATTTTATGAGTTGAAATAAATACAACATTTTGTTATATTAATTTTTAGTGTTTCTGTTAATTTAAAATCATGGTCTAAGAGCCGTAGAAGAACGACCTTCACCGGTATGACAACCAAGTGAGACACAATTTTTATGAATCCCAATAGGAATTAGGAATCCCGGGAGCTTGCAGACTTAATATAAAAAAATAAAAACATGCTTGTTGTAAATTTTATTAAATTTAATTAATTTTTTTATCAACTCCACATTTGTGACAACTAAACAAATTTAGTATCAATCGATAGGTTTTGATAGGCTTGCCGACATGGTTTTGTTCATGGATAACTGGCATAAGGAACTAGAGACTGGGGCTCAGAAATACATTTGCTTTTCAAGAAGTTGTAAATATGTCTAGTTAATAACACATGTAATCAGAAGGTATTGTATTCATCACACAAATGTCTGTATTGAGTGGAAATCGAATCGACGACCTGCGGTGTGAATAGCAAGTATCTTATTTTATACTTAGGTAGAACCCATAAACTTGTCCACAGACTTGATCATTTTGACTGTTAAGGGGAGTGTAATCGCCAACGACCTTTAGCGTTCGGGCATAGTCGATGTTTCTCGTTCCCCGCCGCCTAATCTATTATGCACTCGTTTAAACATCGCACACCCTAAATGGAAGATGCTTCGGTTCATCATCATTCCCCTTGCCTTTTTCCCATTTCTATTGGGGTCGGCTCCCAGTCTAACCTGATGCGCTAGCTACCAGAAATATACGAGCGACTGTCATCAGACCTCGAAACCCGTAGGGAACTAGAAGAAGAAGAATGGGAAGATGCTTCGGTTATTATAAAGTAATTATGTGAGCATGGTAAATACGACATTTATCGGCATTACATAGCCTACTCTCGTGATTCTACTATTAATAACCTCAATCTCAGCAAAGTAATAAGTACCACTCACTTCCATTTTGTTCACCAATAAGCACAAAATTCAACACTTGCCTTTACAAAACTCCCTTTAGAAACATAATTCATTTCCCAACACAGCGTACATTGCTACTTTTATTCAACCGAACACAATATACTAAACAAAAATCTGTAATGTATACCAAAACCATCGGCATTTCGAAACCCTTCATTTTAATAACATCCATTTAAGGATCGTTCTCTCTAAAGGGCTTGTTTATAGGCCATTAATGAATTTCGCTCAAGAATCGTTGAAAGGGCTCTTTATGCCTTAATTTGTAAAGGTATTGGATAGTATAGATTGCCCCTTTAAACCGATATTGCCGATTTTATTGTCTATAAGCGGTTTCACAGATTCTTTAAAATAATATTTACAATATTTTATTTAAAGGTATATAAGCTATTCGAGAGCGACGCTTGACCTCAATCATCATCATCTGGCGTGGTCGGTAAGATACTTGCTTTTCACGCTGCAGGTCGTGGGTCCGATTCCCACCCAAAATAGACATTTGTGTGATGAACATGTCTGTTTGTCTTGAGTCTGTGTGTAATTATCTATATAAAGTATTTTAAGTAATATATTATTAGTAATCTGGTTTCCATAGACAGGCTCTGTTAGTGGCTTAGTTTGGGAACGGATCGCCGTATGTGTTAGTGTCCCACTATATTGTTATTATTATTATATTAACTTGCCTGGTGTGAAACAATGATGTAGTCTACGACGGAACGAACATTATTAAGTCGTCGGTTATCGCGCTAAACCATTGACGTTTTTTTGAGCATTCGGATAAATACTATTCTGTCCGTCCCTAGGTCTCTAACTACCACCATACCAAATTTAATCTAAATCGGTTCAGTAGTTTTGGCGTGAAAGTGCAACAGATAGAGTTACTTTCGCATTTATTGTAGCAAGTGGAACATATAACATCCTTATTTTTTGGAAGTCGGTTAAAAATTTACCTATTGCAAATTTAAAACCTACCCCTGACCGTTCCTGGCCCATAAGTGCCCATCACTTTCGTCACATCTCTGCGCTGCATTGCGATGGCCAGCCTTTGGATCTGAAACGATCTGGAGCTATAAAACTGAAAAGTTGGTTTTGTTGAACTAAAGAGCCGATTTAAAAAAATTGCGGTCAGATAATGTGTTTATTGAGGATGGTTATAGGCTATTTTCAACTGGGTACGACAAAATGTAGGTCACGGAGGCAACGCCGCGAAAGCTAGATAAATTGAAAAATTGATATACAGGGTGTACGTTACGCGTCACCGTTAACTGACAGCGTGCATTCAGGCCCTTATTCTGAATCATATTCCACTGGAAAATTTACTGAGTCATTTATTGGAATAAAAATTGTTTTGTTATTTTTGCATAATTTTAATTTACAATTAGGTACTTTTTTGTGCGCAGCGCTCTATTTGAATGAAAGAAAGCTAACATAAAACATCCATCAACGCATTAGTTTACGGAACGATACGTAAAATGACGTGGCACGAGTGAGCTTGGTGGTAAGGACTAACCCCATAGTAGAAAAGTTCGCCGATCGCTATTAAGGTTTCTCTAAGGTAACGATACTTTCCGCTTAAGTTAAGGTATCAAAGAACGGGTTATTGAAGATAAAGTTCCTGAACTAATTTCATGTAGATACCGATAATCTCAGTATGATGTACGTATTTCACTCTATCAGTTTGTGGTAGGCGGTCCCTTCCACCCGGTATACATACTGATAAGCATATTAAATATCAATAATAAACTAGCAGTCACTTTTTATACCACTTGACATTTTGATCAAATTTCACTGCGGCAGTGCAAATTTTTTTAAGTAGATACCCATAATAAACTTTTTTTACTGGATCCAAAACCTCACGAACTACTAGATGAAACAGCTTTCGGTTCGCAATAAACTGCATTTTCAATTCAACTAATAATAAAAACGAATGGGCGGATCATCCATCTTAACGTATTCTCAAAGTGTATTCCGGAATCACTGCATCATATTCCATTAGAGAAAGATTTTGATATAGGATTTTGTATAACAAAGCGTGATTTCCAAAGATTTTGCAGAATTTTATGAATCTTGCGTGTAGGATAGTATTTTGAGTTTCTGAACGGTTCCCCTTTTTTGCATACATGATAATTTATTGTATGCGAAATAACAGGGAACCGTTCAGAAACATATTATATCATTCTATTACATTGCATACCACTGTTTTATTTATAACTAGCTTTCCGCCCGCGGATGTCGGTTATCGCGCCAAAACATTACCTTCTTTTTGCGCAGTCGGATAAAAACTATCCTATGTCCTTTCTCGGGTCTCAAACTACCTCCATACCCAATTTCATCCAAATCGGTCCAGTAGTTTTTGCGTGAAAGCGTAACAAACACACATTCGCATTTATAATATTAGTATAATATAAATACAATATGAATAATAGTTACGCACAATATTAATTTAGGATAACCCTCTAGGCACATTTTTTTAGCATATTTACTTAAAGCATACTATTCTAAATCATAACAGATTGAGCGTAATGATATATAAACATAATATTTATAGACTAGCCCCCGTATTCATACCTAAACGTCTTACAAGCTCATTTTAGCTTAAATAGGTTAATAATTCGTTAGTTTTTGTCTGTCATCTTGACATTTATACGAGAAAAAAGAGACAAAATCCATTTTAACTAAAGATTTTCACAAGATCTGAATGAATAAGTCCATTAATATATAATTGGAAATTAAAAAACAAACACGAATCTTCTAATGAAATATGTAGGCGGTATATATACCTATAAAAGTATACAAAAAATTGTGTAAATTTTGTTTGCATATAATATAAATACTTTTTGTATATAAATAAATTAATAATAATATTGGCAGCCAAAGGGTGGCCCAAAGGCCACCCCCACCGCCCCCTAACCTACTGTTACACTATAGCACTTTAAATGCATATTATAATAAATACGTATAATTAACTAAAATTTATTTCCATTGTGCTTTTGGATCTTTAGGACTAATAACTATGAGACGAAAATACTATAAACCAATTAAAATTATGGCAAAGATCATTAGCTTAAAATACTTTTATGTGTAATGAATTAGTACATAAGCTAAAAAGCAATAATGTCAATTTATTATTATAACATCGTCCGATCTTATAAATTCGAATGGTGTATCAGAATCGTTAATTAAAAGATAGTGAGGAAACCAGTATGTCTTAGAGCAAAAACATTCCAAGAAATGGCACATCCACAGATCCGCACTTGACCTGCGTCTCGCAGCTTCTAAGACAGTTGCATGGAGTCGGGCCCAGCTCGTCACAATCCCTGAAAGGATACCTTCAGACGGATTTGATTCGATTTATAAAATTGAAGAAAAGCAAGGAGAAAATAATTCTTCATACATAAAAGTTACACATACTAAAGTGTTTTTGAATAATGCACCGTATTCCCATCAGATAAAAGTTATAAGTACCTTAAGAGACAATACGGAAGCACTCAGTACATATTTTACAGCCTTATCATACAGCACTTCCGACATTCCGAGACACTTTGTAAGTTTCTTTGAGTCGCGAGTTTTGAGAGGTACTTATTGTGTATTTCACTCCAAGTTTATAACTTTGCCCTTTGTGTAGAATAATTTGCAGTCTACTGTGTTTAGATCAGTTGGAAAACCTTACAGGTTATTTAGAAATTGTAATCAAGGCTTTAGCCAGTCTAGTATAGGCCGACCGTTTAACTCGCGTATCGCCATCTGAGGTACAAAGTCATAAAACATTAATTAAATCTCTTAAAGAACTATTTAACCACAGATAAAAGTAATTTAAGACTATCCGTCACTAATATCCATATCGCTTGAATCATCATCACTGTCTGTGCAGCTTGAGAAGTCAGAATCTTGGCGATAGGCGATACGCGAGTTAAACGGTCGGCCTATAGGTCTATCTGTAGAATCTTGGCACTAGTTTCATCATCATCAGCCAATTCTAGTCCACTCCTGGATATAGCATCCAGTCCTGATCCTAAAAATAATGAGTTGTACGTCAACGTCTTGAAATTGGTTCCTACATGGGGTAATCTCATGGCAGTTTTCAAGCTTTTGATCGGTTATAAGCCATTCTAACGGCTCACCGAAATAGTCCAGTAAAAAAATAAAAGCAACAATTTTTTTTAAGTATCTATAGAAAGATGACGTTCTCATTATCTCTTCAACCCCTTTTTAGTGAGTCACTGCTGGGCTCTTCTCTCAACTATCTAAGTTGAGAGAAATTAGGCCTTAATCCACTTACTTGAAATGTCCTCGATTGGTAAGTTCTTAAAAATTGATTGAGCAGCATCGATGAAAGAATTCACATATACATGTATGGGCACGACCGGGGATCAAAACCGCGACCTTTTACCGCTATCACCTGATACCGCTACTCTCATCATCATCATTATAAGCCTATTTGAATCTACTATCGGATATAGGCTTCTCCAAAAGCCAGTGAGCACGATTGGTAATCTCATTCAGCTCGACGTTTCAGACGACCATTACTTTAAAGAATTTCATGAAACTAAATTATAAAAGTTTGACAAATTGACGAACTATGAATTGACTTAAAATTATTACATCATTTCTTTTGTTTTATGGTGATGATGAAATAAGGAAAACGGAATTTGAAACTTTCTTAATAATGACATTTCAAGTTAAACATTGAAGTTCATCGGATACAGTTTGAATTGGCAGTTGTATAGCTTCTGTCCTTCTATGTTTTATTAAACTTACAATTTACTTTGTGGCCAATGAATCTTAATTAGAGATTTAGCTGAAATAACCCCCGAAAATGGAGCAGGAGCAGGATGAACAGTTTGCTCTCCACTTGCATCTAATATTGCTCCTTTTCCATACTTCTAGATACTAGCATTAGCTTTGTTTCTAGAGCACTATCATAACGTTTCACATTTTTTTATATCCAACTGCTAGTGTTTGTACTG
This sequence comes from Meganola albula, assembly GCA_936450015.1. Lineage (NCBI taxonomy): Eukaryota > Metazoa > Arthropoda > Insecta > Lepidoptera > Nolidae > Meganola > Meganola albula. The sequence continues at coordinate 1,956,857 of OW388156.1, forward strand.
TATATTAATTGAAAATAAAAATTGACATAGATCATTCATAATAATAATAAATAAATAAAATACATTATTTCGGACGTAGATCCATAACAGGGTTAGTAACAAAAATGCTTTAGAACTATGTTAATATACATTAAAATAATATGACAGTTTAAAAAGTGAATTCATGTCAATTCATGTATTTGCTGGCCTGAGGCACCAGGTAATTGCACATGTACCCAGAGCCCCAAAACAGCACAATCAGATCTCTCACTAATGAACTTGAGAATGCCGTTGGTGTTCCCACGAACTCTGTGCAACAGGGACAGAGTCCATCCTTTTACGAAAGACAGCGTTGAAGCCATCAGTATGTGTTTCAGCAAACATTGCTAAGGCACCGCAGTATCGTGTGAGCCCGAACAGCATCCTGAAGGCATTATTATGTTGCACGTGGAGTAAATGGGATGTTAATGTATGGAATTAGTCAAACATTTCAGAGTGACGAGTGTATATATCACTCTATATAATATTCTAGAATATCATCCCCACAGATCATATCATCAAAATCCTCCACCTTGTATGATCCCTAATCGAGTTTTCAATCAAAATGTGCGACGCTCAAAAACAAACTTTTCCAAAAATTCTACCATCCAAATTATTCGCTACTTAACTCGTCAATAATCGAAAAGTTGTAAAACCAATTATCGTTTTATAACCTTTGTTTATGATTTCCAGCAAACAAGGTCGCAAATGTCATCTTCAATAAATCAAAAGGGAGGAAATTTTACTACGCCATTTTAGGTAACTTTCAATGTCTTAACAACTTGTTTACTTTGGTATTGTGAACGGGTTTTTTGTTGCGTGGTATAAAGATATTTTAGGTTGGTAATAAAATCCATTTTTTCATCGGACAACCTATTTTCATGTTTGCTATCTCATAAAATATTTGTAATAGCTCTGCTTGCTTTTAATTCTTTTATGTTCCTACTGTTGTTGCTGCCTCGCAAATTAATATTTTTATTAATATACTTATGCCTTTTTTATGGTCTCAATTAATAAATTGAAACTTTCCATTTAATTCATTAGCATCAACTATATTTTTAAGTAGCTAAGTAAGGTAAGGTACTTACTGATACCTGAACAGTAAGAAATACTATGATTATGTAGTCTGAAATTTTGTGATCCCGAAGACTAAGTGTCGCGTTGGATGATCTGTTGAGCTTGAGGAGATGCTATGAAAAAACAAAACCAAAAAAGGAATAAGAGATGCGTAGTAGGAAAGGAAGCCTATATCCTTGGATGGACAACAAAAGGTCAATGATAATGATGATGATGATTAACCTCTTGTAAACAGTGTAGTCATAAAAATTTGCTAAAGAAGAAAAAAATGCTTAAATTTTAGTAAAATTGCAGTATAAATCGCCAAACAAATCGCTTTTTTCCCATAACATAAGTCCCGGAACTAATTTGTAACCAAAATCTTGGGATCAATCAATCACCGGGACAAAGCTTGGACTTTGTCAGTGCCGAAGTTTCACTGATTTTAGACGATTAGCCTGCTTTGGATGTGCAAATGGGTGCCCGGGTCCTTTGAGTGATTGTTGCTTGCGAAAATCTTGGAGTTGTGAGTGACAATTTCTTTTATTACATTTCTTTTTGTTACATTATGTTGTAATCCTAAATTTACATTTACTATCAGATATTCGTATAGGAGGAATTTGTAATAAAAATCCTCTAATTAGATACATCTTTGATTTCTTTGTCGATTTCACTGATTTAGAAAATCTTATTCCGCTCTGAGAAAACAAATTATTCATATTATTCCGATTTTGTAGTCAAATGGATGAGGGGTAACTTTACAAGACAATGGCCTATGTCAGGTTGATGATGAGACGATATTCGCATAAATTAAAGTGACGTTTCAAATAAGGATAGAGGACTATGAAGTAGCAATGGGCAGCCCATATTTACTGTAGAACCAAAATCGTTGGGGTAATTGGCAAAGGTAGCATATAGCGCCTTCAGACAAGGTGGGGTAAGGACCTCTGCTAGAATTGAATGAGGTAGCCGTGGATCATGCAAAAAGGCGTGCTTAAGAGAGGCCTGTGTCCATCGATGGACTGAATTAGGTTGATGATTATGATGAAGGTTTGATTACCCTTTTGTACTAATGAAGTCAGTTTTAATTTTTGAGAACATTTTTACACAATTTTGTACTTTCTTTTTGCAAATTGTTAAAACATTCATAAAGCTATTAATATAAAGTTTTGTTTGAAACTAATTTGTGAAAATATTCATATGAAATTGCATTCACATTTGGCTGTATTGTTCTTACAGCAGATGGCTAAAGTTAGTTTGGTTGGGAGCGCAAAATTAGCACTATGTTATGATTGATGAAACTCGAGGTTAACTTTGAAATACTTCTACTAATATACTTCCGACATTACTCCTAACGCATGTAGTTAATTTTCTTCATTTTTAGAAATACATACATTAGTATTAACATTTAGTCTAGTTTATTTAGTCATCATTAGCAGACTATCTTATTCTTCCATTAGATATAATACACTCAATGTTTTTATCATACAAAGTTCTATAACTTTACCACCTTATAGTTTTAGCGATTTTGTAGTCCGTGTATAGGCGTTAGTTATATAGAAAGGCCTAGTCAACATCTTTATGGACTTCAGATCTTGTCAGCAGCTACATTTCAGGAATCATGGTTTCATCTAGCTTAAGGACGTCTTGTGATATACTCACTTAACCATGATCATAAATAATTACTTCATACTAATAGACATATTAAGGTGTTCTGGCTATTACTCATTCATCTCATTTCTTATGGTTGTATGTTCAGTACAACAGCGTTTTAGACTGGGTTTGTAAATTTTCCTTAAAGACTCATCATTATATTACGTTGTTATACACTTTGCTACTAAACACAAGCTATTCGCTTCAAATTTGCAAAATAAATTAAAACTTGTAGCTATAAAGTGGGTTGAAAATTAAACATATGTTGCTGTACTTTCATCCCTTGCAAACTGACAAAACTTTTTAACTTAATTGAAATACTTAGTCCACAAAGGACTATAAAAACATGAAGTTTACAGAATTTAGTAAAAGCTAGTTTAAGGCTACGTGTCTACCAGAGATGAGCTAGAAAAAATATATTTATATCTGATATTATTAACATGGTGGTTTATTAGAACTAAACATTTTGCCATAGATACTTACGGTCTTATTATAAGACTCTTAAGTTAAAATGGACTTTGTATCTTTCGGACTAGTATAAATGTCAAGATGACAGACAAAGATAAACGAATTATAAACCTAGTCTATCTATAATGAGCTTATAAGACGTTTATGAATACATGGGTTAGATTTAAAAACAATTCAAATTATCACAGAGTTATACCTACTAAAGTTTCAATAGTTAAAATCAGCTAAACAAAGTGCGATTAGTGGTTCGGACTCCAGTTGAGTCAACACGTCTTGGCGTAAATTATTTCTTCACCGCTGGTCAATATCGGTGAAGAAAAACATCATGAGTAAATGTCTAAGAACTATAAGCATTCGAGGACATGTGACAACAACCAACCCTCACTTGGCCAGCGTGTGTTGTTTAAGGACTAAATTCGTTCAACTATTGAGGTAGAAGAGACTTTATTTTCGTGTATTAAAAACGAAATTTTTGTTTTCACAAAATTGATTACCCTATCCTCGGAAAATCACATCGTCTCGCACCATCTTTTAGTATCTCAAGTGGAAATGTAGCCTTATTTATCTGTTAATAGCCAAACCAAACCCTTCCAGTTGACGGATTGTGCGAATTAAGATTAAGACAACTGCCTCTTCCAGCTAAGAAGTGCGATAAATTCTAAGTGATGTATCTACGAGGAAATGTAGTGGGTTCTCAATGTTATCGGTATCCTTAAATACTGGTTCTGTTGGCTAGAAGATTTCTCTTACCTATGTTTTATAGGTACATGAGTTTTTAACCAGAATGTAAAATTTGAGAAACTAAGCTAAAACGAATTTTAATATACACATAATTTTGATTTTGATAAGTCTAAGTACAAAAAGAATTAAATTTAGTACTGCCGTGTCAGCTGTGCGCTTACTTTGGTCGCTAACCACTAATTTTAAAGCGTGCGCTTTCATGGACAGTATTAGTAATAGATCGCGCATGATTCGGTGATTAAAATATTTTTTTTTTTAAAATAGTACTGTGTGAACGATAATAAATCAAACAAAAAAATTGCGCTTTGGTTTAAACTTTTTCTATGAAAAGAGGATGTAAATAAATATTTGCTTGTAACAAAATTTAGGTTTTTTTTTAAAAAACGTACAAAGTTTTGTAAAATCATTTATTATTAGCAAAATCATTGATTAATTTGTTACAGTAGTGGACTGAAAGCCTTAGTTAGAACTAAAGTTTTGAATTACATAGATGTAGATAATGTTTAATATTTTTTTGTATCAAATCGTGACCGCCAGTGTCAACGGCTGCTACAAATGCATCTATATGTTTCGTTTAACTAATAAAACTTTGGACTGAAAAATATTCGTCGAGTTGAAATAAAATAGGCTATTTTTAGCCGTATCTTTTCTTGACATCCCTAGTAACAGTATCAGTGTAAATGAACAGATGAAATACAATGTTGTCGTTGAATTAATTTATTTTGCTTATTTTAAAACAGCTACTAGGGAAGCAGCAGCTTCTAGGGACATTTTCATTGCTTAAATGATCTAAAGGGCTATTTCATCAACACAATTTATTAAGGTCTCGGGTAGACTAGGAATGAAATGTAGGCGTATTTGATAAAAGACCCTCTTTATATCAACCTTATTTTAGCTCTTTATTTTAGCTCTTTATTTTAGGATATTCTCACTGAAAACTGAATTAGAGGTGCTATTTTCCAACTGTTCATTTGTCTGGGATCTTTGCCTGTTACAATAATGTCGACTTAGTTTTAAAACTTTTTTAGAATTTGTCATATCTTATTTTGTAGATTCATTCAAATTATTTGTTTTGCGTCTTACGAAATATGAATGCGCTTGATGACACAGGAATATGGCATCCTCCCGCATCTACCGGCTATATTTAGCATAGCATAGCATTTAAACATAGCCGCCTAAATGCAGGTGATATTCACCTGCACTAACGAATATGGGTGACTTTTTTGTTATTACTCCGAAACCTTTAAAATTCTAGGGCTTGTGGTATCACTTGTTGTATCGAAGAATATCCTTGTATTTGGCTCGCCTACGAACTGCCACGTGCTCTCCGACTGACAGACGAACACCAACTGATATGCACCCTGTGACGTATGCGGTCGAAACAAATCATAACTATATCTAACCTAACTTAACCTAACGCCATTCAAAAGACATTACGTCATAGCAATCCTGAATCGCACAAGCAAATTTTTACCGATAATTAGCATATATACAAATTGCTCGACAAGAACAGTCGGAGGATCGCGGTCACCAGGCATCACACTTCGCCCGGCCGGAAGAACTTCCCTTTACATAGGAGGATCACTTCCACCGGATCCTTCTGTCACGTCTATTGCGTTTTTTTTATTCTGCAATAGGCTGTCGCTTGACTACAACTTGCCTGATGTTAAGCAATGATGTAGTCTACGATAGAACGCGCCAGCCTAGTATACCAATTCACTCGTGATTACGAATGATTGTCGGTGAGAAGATGGCAGTGGAATGAGCCTCCATATGGTTAATAACCTTAAAGGACAACAATTCCGACCCACCTTCTCATTATGGTGTTTTGCGTGCGGCGAATGCGACAATATTCTTCCAATGAAAACGACTGTAGATCTATGTTGAGTTTCAGTTTTGTTATAATCACTTTCTACCGCTGCTGCTACGTAAGAATGAATTTGTATGAAGAAAATTTCATTTGTTTCATGTTTTATACTCGTCCCGGTAGAGGTGCTGTAAAGTTTTCCATGCAAATATCATGCTTATGTACTCTCATCATATTTTCTACTTCACTTCACTTTTTTTTAATTTGGCATCCATTGTTTGTGACAGTGATTCTGCCAACGAAAAAACTGATAGTATACTAATGACAGGAACGCATGCCAAATAGTTGACTGATTCATGGATTGGACGCACCACGAAGCGCATCTTGATAATCAATATAGAAATCTTTGTTGGATCATGAACAGGCTACACAGTTGCTATGTAGATTGTAGCGGGCTTGGATTTCCGCAACTCGACGTCAATTGTGCGCCTATTTTGCGTGGTGGGCTGGCATAGCTACTGCCAACCCAGCTCCAGGAGGAATCCTAGCAGACTCATTAAGTTGCCGCCGACTTCCTGGAGTGACCACGGCGACCTCGGCGACCCGAGGTGTTCAACCCTGTGTTGTTGCACAGGGCTATACAGTTGCTTTACATACTTTATCCTGCTTTATAGGTACAATTAAACAGCTGCCACCAATTTCACCAATAAACTTTTTACCAAACTCGGTAACTAATACAAAAGCAACTCAATTAACGATATTGGAGAATAGCAGACTAACTTTGTACGTTAGCAATTCGTCTGTGTTCACTACCGAAACTTGTTACCTAATAGACGAGATAAATGGCTACTGGTAGAAATGTATTTGTATCCGCATCGTAAAGTTGCACATTGTGTTTCGTAGTACTGAAATTAGAATCTGTTAATGCAACTTGTTAATGTTCTACTAGGCATGTGTTGTACGGTCGGGTAATGCAGCAGTGAAACCGCGGCTTGGCATAAGGATTGACTGCATTAGATTAGTTTGTGTAGATCAAGGAAGCTTCGTAAAGTTACAGGGTTACTGGTAAATAATGAAACGAAATGAAAATACTTATGCTTTATTTTTTTGAGACGCGAGTCTACATAAAAATAGTCAAATTTCTTTTTCTACCGTGGAGTGAATGACTGGCAACTACTGAGAAACACTGCCAAAAAAATCAGTAGGCCTTTTTTCTTTTTTAAATGAAGTACTTATATTACATTCTGTTTGTTTAATTTAAAATATTTTATTAAGTGATAGTGCTCTTAATTACAAACAATTATTTTCAAAGATAATTTATATGTGACTTTTTTATAATAATAATAAAACAATTATTTACAACGTAAAGATACAATCGGACAAACAAATACCTAACTGAATAACAATCTCAATACTAACCTAAATAACCTGACGGGCCGGTGGCCTGGTCGGTAAGATACTTGCTTTTCACGCCGCAGGTCGTGGATTCGATTCCCACCCGAGACAAACATTTGTTTAAATATGTCTGTTTGTCTTGTGTCTGGGTGTAATTAACTATGGGGTATTCGTACATTCGCGATGCAAAGTAGACGTGCATATTGTTTATTGCGCTCAATAAGAAAATAAATATTACACAAAAATACTTATTAGTGTGTGTTCAACATGTTTGACCGAGAAAACTAAGTGTGTCACTTACGAGTTCTTACGCTGACCTAGTAGATACCTATACTGCAAATACGATAGTAGATAGTTGTTAATAAATAATTGTTTTACGAATGATAAACGATAATCAGTTAGAACTGCAATAATGTCTAACTTTAGCCCGTTTGGGCGGAGCCGAATCACCTCAAGAAGCCCTCCACCTCCTTCACCGTCTTCTCATCCAACTGAAGAGAATGTACCGCCTATCCCTAGCGAGCTGCCTCCTGAAGTTGTCCCTACGGAAGAAATACAGAGATGGCTGTCGCAAATTAACTCTATATTGGAAGAAGTTTGTTCAGTCGCAGGTGAGGGAAAATTAAACTCGGAACAGAAGTTGCGAGTAACCAATCTGTGTCGAAAAGCTGTTAGCGGAGCATCTCATATGGCAGTTATGTATCAGTCATTAAAACAAAAAACTGTTCTAGCCCATCATACTATCAAGCATCTACAGGATAATCAAAATATACTAAAGACCCTGGAGAGTTTTAAGGAAGTTGTGGTTGAAAATACCTGCAATATACAAGTACCCACTGAGAAGAAATCGTTCGCCGATATGGTAAAGAAGGGTAGTAATAACTTTGTTCGCCCAAATAGCCTAAAATCTGTTACAATTTACCCTATTGACAAAAAAACAAGTAGCGAAGAAACAAAGACATTGATCCAAAATATAATTTCCCCGGAAGAAATGAAGTTACATGTTCGTGGCGTCAGAAAAATAAAAAACGGCGGTGTTATTATTAGCACTGAGACCAAAGACGATATTGAAAAATTGAAAAACTCAAGACAATTAATATCATCGGGCTTCACAGTAGAAGAACCTACTAAACGCCGTCCAAGAATTGTCGTCATTGGTGTCCCTACTTCACTGAGCGAAAAAGACGTGTTCGAGTGTATTTTCAAACAAAATTTGGCGACAAAAGTTCCCGAGCTAACTTGTGAGTCATTTATATCATCAATTAAACTTAGCCATAAATCGGGTAAGAAGAACACTCCATCGTGCAATTATATTATTGAAGTTCCATCTAGCATAAGGAAAATCCTGTTCAATCAAGAAAGAGCTTTTATAAATTGGACTTCTTGCCCGGTGAGGGACTTCACAATAGTTACGAGGTGCTACAACTGCCAACAATACGGACACGCAGCTAAGTTTTGTCGTGAAACCTCCCCCACTTGTGGCCACTGTGGAGACCTAGGACATTCTATGAGTGAATGTGAGAAAAAAGCTGCTCCTCCTACCTGCGCCACGTGCAAAAGATTTAAAAAACCCAGCGAACACAAAACTGGAGATGAAATGTGTCCAGCGCGAAAATATGCCGAGGAAAAATACATGAACTCTATTGATTATGAGGGCGCCTAAGGGCGCTATACATCAAATATAGTTAGTACAGTATACTCGAGCCTACGTTGTTCCTGATCCATATAAATGATCTATGCAGATTAGAACTTCGAAACGGGCTTATTGGTACCTACGCGGTTGACACCGATGCGGAACAATAACATACAGTTATTACCTAATTAACTACATACCTATTACCAATAACATATTGGCGCACAATAACAACTGTCGTTTTAGTGCTGACTCCGCATGCGTCTGCCCCACTTTGGAATAAAACTGATTCAATTAAATATCTAGGTATTACACTTGACAATAACCTCAATTACCGTAATCATATTGACCTACTTACTAGAATACGTAAATTAATTTATATTTTCAAAATACTTCCTAGCAGTTTTTCTGCTTCCTAGGGCCCTATTTGTACAAAAAATTAGATCTCTACGACATTAGATTTATATAGTTTAAGGTTAATCAAATGTAACATATTTTTGTCGGATTATTTAAAATATTATATTATTTTATTTTATACATAAAAAAAAATCTAATTTTAAGTGATTGGGTATCTTATTATATTAGAATTATTTTTAAAAAAGTTATTATTTTTGTGTAATCATTATTATTCTTACGTTATTATCATGTAGTGGTAACAACCCCGAAACACAGGTTCCACCTAGTTCGGGTAATAATGTAATTATACTAGCTTACTATAACTGTTTCCGATTGATATGTAAAATGACGACTTGAATTTAATAAATTTTATTATTATTATTATTATTATTATATTTAAGTACATATTTACAAAAGAAAAGTATTATAATATTATGTAGTACATTACCAGTTATCTGGTTTCCATAGTACAAGCTCTGTTTAGTTTGGGATCAGATGACTGTGTGTGTTAATGTCGCACTATATTGTATTATTATATTTTTAAGAACTAAACTAAAATTTAAAAAAATTGTTCCATATTAAAAATTCTTGTACTTTCAGATTTAATAAGGAATGCTAGTAATCAAATGCTATAGGCTACTATTTATCCCACTGTTGGGCATGATATAAAATTTAGGTCTCGAGTGGAAAGCTAATTATACAAAGGTAAAATCAACAGCTATTTGCTGCAATCCACTTCAAAATAGCATCTTTATGTCAGCAAAACGTTATTCTCAGTCGTAATTGTAGGAAAATTATATGTACAAAACAAACATGCATTTAAGTAGAGTTAGCACGTTCATGAATGACCCGGTGAAGATGTTTCACTCTCAGCTAACGTGCTCTATTGTGAGAAGTAATTAGTGTAAATGAATTTCTGACGTGGCACTTACAAAGTGAAGTCTTCAACTGTTTAGATACTGAAATGTTTTGCATTCGAAATTGTTTTCAACAGACTTCAACTCAAAGGAGGTTCTCAATTCGACTGCATTTTTTTTTTGTTTTTTGACGTGACAACGTCTTATAAATTGGTTTGCCGGGTGACACTTCAAGAAACTGCATTACGCTCCGCTCACGTTATGCGCTCACAATGAGAGCGAGTGAGAGGCACGCGTCCCTTCCACTCGGGCATGGTTAGCCCGCCTAAGAGCGAGAGAGACAGACGTAAAAGTGAAAGGCACGCGTCCCTTCCACTCGAGCACAGTTAGCCCGCCTAAGAGCGAGATTCTTTGTTTAAATTAATGTTTTAAATATAATTCTTTGTATAAATAAATGATTTAAATTGTTACTATTATTTCATCCTTCTTCCTACTATACGAATGAATATTCACATTAAAATTATTTTACCACTCAAAGTCGTTGTCACGTAAAACTTTCGCCCGTATACCGACTTTACAGGCAACCTCTATAAAGCTAATTTAATAGAAAACAGTGAAACGTCAAACGGTACTTCTTAGATTTGATGGACTGTAAGTTCCAGTAGATAGTTAATGACACTGAGCCGCACAAGGATACCCTGTGTTGCGGGGTCCAGTCTCTTTCTGTAGCCCTGGGTTTACTAGTCACATGATTAATACCACTCAAAGAAAACCACATAGTCCAACATTCAAGTTCCTACTACACGAAGCGTAGACAGTCACTCAAATTCCTTTAAATTAACTAAAGAGCTATAATATATACTAAGTAACTCTATACTATATAGTTACATACTACTAGTAACTTACATCAGAGCATTTTAATACAATTTTATTGTAAAATAGAAATAATATTCTTATATAGTTTGAAATGATTAACTATACACACTCTTTTTTCATTCATCTGATTTAAAGAGAACTGAACGCATCACTATTACTTAAGGCAACATTATTTTAAAAAGTGACATTAGCTACTGTCATTTCACTTCAACCCTTTTTAGTGTCGGTCTTCTCTCAACTATCTTTTGAGTTGAGAGAGTTTAGGCCTTAATCCACACACGCTGTCCAAGTGCGGGTTGGTGGATATCACATGTCCTCGAATGATTAGTTCTTAGACATGCCGGTTTCCTCACGATGTTTTCTTTCACCGATATTGAGCAGCGGAGATGAAACAATTCATTATTTATTTTTCTAAGGCGAGGCCCGTACCGCTGCGACACCGCTACTGTCATTTGGCTTCGTCTCATTAAAAAATACGACTTTAGTTCTAAATATGAATGTCTGATTTAATCGGATGAGAATGGCTTAGCCGTACATTTACTAAATATAGTATGCATTTTCCAATTCGCTGCCTCAGCAATAGAAATCGTGTTCACAGCGAAACTAAAACGTTGAGTTTGCTTAAAAACGAAGTGGAAGCAAAGAGATTACTTGGCGACAGTAGACTTGGTTTGTTTAAAATAACTAAATCTGTAAAAGCACCTCCTTTCAATGTTTTAAATAAATTTTGTAGTAAAATTCCATCTTCTGGTTTTAAAATCTGCTACTATTATAAAGAGGATAAATTGATATATGGTAGTCTTTCATGGGAGAATAGTTTAATGGATATGAAATTATAGGCCGACCGTTTAACTCGCGTATCGCTATCTAAAGTACAAAGTCATAAAACATTAATTGAATCTCTTAAAGAACTATTTAACCACAGATAAAAGTAATGTAAGACTATTCGTCACTAATATCCATATCGCTTGAATCATCATCACTGTCTGTGCAGCTTGAGGAGTCAGAATCTTGGCGATAGGCGATACGCGAGTTAAACGGTCAGCCTATAGCTGCGATATACGCGCGGCAATATACTTTTTTTGGGCACTTCTACCCATTCCACAATGTTTCCTTACCTAGGGTTTGCTGGTAGAAAATTCACGTTCGAATTAGGTGCTGTTTCCTATTTACAGACAGAAACACAGACACACAGAGTATCTTCGGATTTATTGGAACGAAGTTCCTTATCGCGCGTTGTGCTAGACGGAAAAAATTCTTACGAAAAGTTGTCACGACACTTTTTGCTATAGTAAGCTATTGTAAACTGTGCGGCGTGCGCATGTTTCTCTGTCTGTCTGTCTGATTGTCTCTCTCTCTCTCTCTCTCTCTAGAGATACAAAAAAAAATTAAAAATATATTATTATAACTCAAAAAAAAAAAATTATTACAATTCCTTCACTAATTAATCGAAAGGAACTTCCTTCCATCCGGGTGTCCCTTGACACCTCTCAAGTTTTTTTATTATAATAATTTAGTACCTTAGGATTTTGCACACACGTGCTTTATTGATTAAAATAGAGAACCTAATTTTTATCTTGGTGCTATTAATGGTATTTATTTGGAACTATATTAAGACTTTTTTTTTTGTTTTTTAAGGAGCTATACCTACTCTATCCACCCTCAAGATAATTGAGAGTAGATCTGTGCGTTTATATTAACGTTTAAAATAATTCCAAGGAATTACTGTTTTATATTTATTAAATACAAACTTTCCGCTGGTGGCTTAGCCCGCGTAACATACATTTTATATCATGCCCATGATCAAAAGTAGCCTTTAGCCTTTTTATATATATGGGCTACCTAACAGTGCAATAATTATTCAAATCGGACCAGTAGTCCCTGAGATAAGCGCGTTCAACCAAACAAACTCTTCAACTTTATAGTATAACCCCGTATTCATAAACGTATTTTAAGCTCATTATAGCTGAAATAGGTTTATAATTCGTTTCTTTGTCTGTCATCTTGGCATTTATGCTAGTAAGAAAGAGGCAAAGTCCATTTCAACTAAAGAATCTTATAACTTTTTTATGATTAAGGCCGTTAGTAAAGAAAAAAAATTTTTTTTTGCTTTATAGAGTAAAAAATAATATTAGAGAAATAATGCCCTATGAGCTGTCACCTACAAAACCGAATAAACGTAAACAGAATAAATTTTCTCAAATAAACTTTAATTATTCTGTTCCCATTTTCACTGACAACCATAGAATTTGAGGTTACAATTATCATAATAAACACGTCCATTGAAAAGTTTAGTTCTTTGAGTCGGGAACAAGAAATATCTAAACAAATTGTTTAATAAGTACTTTGGATTTTTACACTTCCAATTTTCTTTTTAATTGTTCATTATTTAGCCTGCATACTTCTGTTCGCTGTTTCTTAAGCCAAAACACATACTCGCGTTGCGGCGCCGCACCGCAAGAATCGGCAGTGCCGCCCGCCTCTGCATAGAATAAAATGTACTAGCACTACGAGCATTGCGCTTTGTTTAATAAAATAAAAGTTTAATAAAAGTTCTTTGAGAAAATTGTTAAATCATGACCACTACCATGTAGTAAAGCATTGTCCACTAACGACTAGAAATCTTAATTTTTATATTTATCATAACGGGCAATTAACGCGCTCACCTTTAATTTGGCTTTACGTTTTGACACGAGTTACACCGGTCGAGGTCGCAAGCAGACCGATCCAACGAACCTCTGCCCGTTATGATAAATATAAATATTAATAATACAACCCGAAAGTTTAAAAGTATGTTGGCACATCTACTTCTCAATGCATCAGCTGTCATTTTTATACTGGCATTGCGTCCGTCTTTGAAGTCAGCTGTCACTCGAAAATGTGAAGCGGCCATCTTAGAAGATCAGTTTGTGATGGACGGTTGCATCGTCGGGAAATGCGCACGCAAACACGTGCGCGGTGGACGTTACGCTTTAATCCAATGTAATCTTAGCGATCTGTAATTATCTAGTAGAATTAATGATTGTGCTATCGAGAGATCGGGGTGAAATTATATTTGCCGTATGTTTTATTGGAATACCGTCTTCTTACCCGGTAATTCACGCCTACCTAAAGTTGTCCTGAGATTTTTAGTCGAAGCCTTTAAAAAAACCTTCAGGTATTTTCTAGTAATATTGTTGTTATAAACGTTGCATTGAATTCTTCGTCTAGAATCTGATGTCCACTAACAAAGGAAATAACACCCACACGTTCTGCAAAAACAAATTTATATTCAAGTTTGTTTTTCCGCCATTTTATGGATTCCACCAAGCAAAAATATGATTTGTATGTTGTACACAAAAGTATAATTCAGATTTTAGTGGAGTAGGTGTAAGGTTTGTTTGCTTAGGATTCCATTTTTTGGACGCGTTTGCTTTCGGGAAAATAAACTCGGAAAATATTGTGGTTACTACTTTATTTCTTAACAAAACTGAAGGTTACATTAAAACTAAGGTGAAAGCAGATGTAAAATTCATTCAAATATCAAAGTTTATTTATGTTATTTATTTTATTAGTGGTGACGACCTTGGTAGTCGAACGGTGTAAGCCGTCGCGGGTTCGATTCCCGCCCCGCACAATATTTGTGTAACAACAAAAAATTGTTTCGATGTCTAGTTGGTTGAGGAACTACTCTCCGTGCCTCGGAGAGCGCGTTAAGCCATCGGCCCCGGTTGTCATTTAAGACATTATGACAATGGTTACATGTAGTCAGAAGCCAATATAATCTGACACCTGGTCTAACCATCTCGGCTACTGGTTTCGAGGTCTGTTGGCAGTCGCTCGTATAATTCTGGTAACTAGCCGCATCAGATTAGCCTGGGAGCCGACCCCAATAGAATTGGGTAAAAGGCAAGGGGAACGATGATTTTATTAGTGGTAAATATTTATATTTAAACATCATGTTTCAATCAAAGCTAGTCAATTTAAACTAAAGGACAACTAAAATAAAAAAAAAATTAGATAATAAACAAGTTATATCAACAATAGATAAAGATCATAATCATAAAGCTATACTTATACAACACTTGTCTTCATTCATCGAACAACTTTGCGATGTCACCTGTCAGACTTGACGTTACGTTGATTCGCTCCGAACACACTATAACCGACAACAGCAAATTGAATAAAAACACCAAATAACGTTACAATAGGTGTCCTCAATTTCAAATATTAGTTCTGAGTTGAGTTTTGGACTAAGAATTTGCGGTTTCTTAGTAAATTGGTACGCAACAAGACACTCAAACAAAAAGGGGATTAATTTAGGTCCCAAATGTTAGAGACAATAATTCAAAACCTACATTAATATTAATACTGTGTAGGTGTAAATTAATGTCTTGAAACTATTTTCAACTGTCTTACCCAAAGGTGTAAGCAGAGGTAGGTATAGATTAATATATTATAGGATGACCGTTTAACTCGCGTAGGTATCGTCTATCGCCAAGATTCAGACTCCCCAAGCTGCACATACAGTGATGATGATTCAAGCGATATGGATATTAGTGACGAATAGTCTTACGTTGCTTTTATCTGTGGTTAAATAGTTTTTTAAGAGATTTAATTAGTGTTTTATGACTTTGTACCTCAGGTGGCGATACGCGAGCTAAACGGTCGGCCTGTAGTTTTTCTATGACAGAGGTGAATATAACCCACTTTTCACAGGGTATATTTAAGTACCTTAAATAAAAGGGGGCGAGGTTTTGCCATTCATAGGGCACGGTTCCAAACTTCTAGCTGCAACTAATATTCTCTAGGAATATTGGAAGTATTTTTTTAGCTCGACATGGAAATCGAACGTCCCGAATTCGATTCCCGGGTCGAGCAAAAAATACTTCTCTCTTAAATACTAAAAATAATACTCTTACAACTGGACCACCGACTAATTGATTCTTTTTACATTAATTTAAATAAAATTAAATTTATATTAACTAAATAAAATAAAAACTAGCTTTTAAAAAATATTTTTACTTTTGAATAGACTTTTTTGTTGTAGTTGCGAAAGATTTCGGCCAAATCGTTTATCCGTGTTTAGGCGAGTACAGAGATGTCTGGTCTATCTTTTATTAGGTTTATTGGTTTAGTTGTTACTGTATTTATCAGTTGTCTAGTTGGCTTAACAAAGATAAATTGAGAAGATATTATCAGTGACTTATTGAGAAAATAAAGGCTCTATAAGTTTATTTCCTACGGTTGTGACGAAATAAGCGATTTTTTAATTAGTTAAGTTACATTTATTTTATTTTATTGTACTGGATCGCTGATCAAGTTAACCTCCATTTTACTGAGTATTCTGTGAGCTTTGTCTGTTTAAATTGCTGAACCGATGCTGATGTAAAAAAAATTTGTAAAAGAGTTATGCCAAGCTATGTTTAGGTTTCATACGTAATAGGGGCACAATTTCAAACTTTGAGTTGCAACTATGATTCTCTAAGTTTATTAGAAAAGTTTTTTTTGCTCGACCCGAGAATCGAACCTGGGACTTTGCAGCTACGAAGGATAACAAACTTGTACACAGACACACATACACTCATTACTCTAATTATATCCCTCTTTTTCATTGGGGGTTGAAAATAATTTCAGAATATAATTTTTCAATTGTCAAATATGAATTTTACCTTTTCAATCATTTTTACAAATAATTTCACAGAATTCTAATCCATTTCATACTTTAATATCTCAAAAAATACTTTTGACAGATAACTATTCAATCATTATTACCCTTGAAAAATATTACATTTTATGTCACACGGGACGGTACTAAAAAACCTAATCAATTCAAATCGCGAACAATTTTACATTAGTCCCAATTTTTAGGGTTCTACATCTAGCCGGTGCGGTACCTCGCTTTCGCGTTGCATTGTTGGTTGTTGAATTTGCTTACAAATACGACCAGAGCGACTTGTGACAAAACGTAAAGCAAAATTAAAGGTGTGCGTGTTATTTGCCTGTTATAAAATATATATATATATATATATATATATATATATATATATATATATATATATATATATATATATATAAATAGTTATATATAAAAATGAATCCCCATTGCTCTTGGTCACGCCATCACGCGTTATCGGCAGGACTGATTTCGCTAATTCTTTTTTAGAATATTCCTTGAAGTACGAGGATGGTTCTTACGAAGAGAAAAAAAAAGAAAGATTTAGAAAGGAAAATAAGAGAGAAAGAACTAAGCCGGAAGAAGAAGTCAAGGCCAATAACCGGGCGAGATATTATAAAAGGAAAACCGAAGAGTTTAAGTCGAAAAACACTTAGTTTTTATGACTTAAACTGCCGTAGTTATATTTGGTGGCTATATTCGGTAGGTCTGAGACCCGGTTGATGGCACTGCTTTACCGGACAGGGCGACGTCTGCCGGGTCCGCTAGTAATAAATATAAATATTTTCTAATATACACCATCAGGTAACATTGGCGTGACATCTAGCCGTGGATATCGCTAGATATCACAGATTGTGGGACTTTGTGAATTTATTTATTTATTAAGATCTTTAGTGTGGAACTTTTTAACCTCCGACAAATATTAGGGGTGATAAAACTTTGACGAGTGCACAAGCACTAGTTTACAGGTTTGTTGTTTCGTAGTGCCTATACGGACGGTTCAATTTTGATGCGATTTTTATATTTGAAAGCTGTAGTAATCTATATAATTCGAGCGAGGTTTAGGTATCATTAAATTGTTTAATTTATAGTAATAAATAACAAAACGCGTATCCAAATACACACTATACACACGTCAAACTCAAAGCATACTTTCGTCATAAAGGAATGTAAAATTTTACGGAACCCTTCAAGTTTGAATTAGACTCAGACTTGAACTGGTTATATAATACCAAGAGATTAATTAAAAGATCATCATTCAAAGTTGATGTTTTATTAATTCGGTATAATGGTAACGCCGAGTCAACAGAGACCACACAATGAATCATCAAACTGGTGATTGATATATCCAATAAATATATTATCTTTTCAACTTGCTCTTGTTTAGGACAATAAACAGGTTAACTAAAGAAGGTTTACTTTGTGCAAAGTCGCGAAATTATTAAAATAACTTAGAGTTTCTTTTGCATTTGTAAAATTAGTGAGGAAGTAAGAATACATGCACAATAGCAGCGGTGGCGCAGCGGTACGGGCCTCGCCTTAGAAAAATAAGGTCGCGGGTTAGGATCCTGGTCATGCCCACACATCTTTGTTTGAATTGTCTCATCTCCGCTGCTCAATATTGGCGAAGGAAAACATCGTATGTCTAAGAATTAATTATTCAAGGGCATGTGACATCCACCAACCCGCACTTGGCCAGCGTGTGTGGATTAAGGCCTAAACTCTCTCAACTCATAAGATATTTGAGAGAAGAACCCCACGCAGTGGCACACTAAAAATGGTTGAAGTGAAAGAATACACACTTTGATATAAGGCCTTGAAGTCTATTCTTCGTCTTCTGAGGAACGTGATTCTGTTGCGCAATCTGTGCAATTCTCCAGCTTACTCTATCTTGCACCATTTGGAGCAACCTTTAAAAAGTGGCCCTTGTTGTCTCCTGCAAAGTTTGTGTCCATCTCGTAGATCTAACTCTGCCTCTTTTTCGTTCGGCACAACGACAGTTAAAATTAGCCTATTACGAACGGTTTAAGCAGTGTAAGTAGCACTTTTTCTGGTGACTGAATAGACCAATCTGGCTGATGAATTTCGCTGGCGTGCTGGTTCGCTCTTTTTGCGGGTATATATCGAACCAGCTTATGTCGTGAATATGTAGACCTTCTTTGATTTCTTCTATTGGGTTCTATCTTCCGTAAACTGTTCCCTTCTGCTGTACCTGAAGAGGCTAGATCACGTTTAATGCAGTTTCTATAGCGAAGTAAAGGCCAGGAGTAAGGATATTGGTGTTCGTTATTGGGCGTGTGTAGTAGTGATTAGTTATTGGTGTTCAAATAAACTCTTTAACGATTTCGATGTACGAAGTTTTAGAAATATCAAATTGTGTTTTATGAGGAAATAATTGGAGTATGTTAACTAATAATTAGTACGACAAAAACGAAGGCTGATTTTCTAAAATGAAGATGACTGTTAGGATAATTACTTACTATAATACATGTTATTGTATGCAAGTTTGTTCAAACGAAGTTTAAAATTACACAGAGAGAGAAACATTATCACAAAGCCGGTAACAGTAAAGCATAAATAGGTAGAACATATAACAATTCACCTCTTTTCTGTAACCGTTGTATTTTCTGACAAGTTGCAACATGCCCCACGGGAGCGATAATGGATCCGTATTGTAGAAATTGTCGCAACGAGAATGTTATAAATGTCAATGTAGGTACCTACTTAATATGGTCACATATTATGCTTTATATTTGCAGCGGTGGCGCAGCGGTACGGGCCTCGCCTTAGAAATATAAGGTCGCGGATTCATTAATTGATACATCTCCGCTGCTCAATATCGGTGAAAGCATCGTGAAAAAACCGGCATGTTTAAGAATTAATCTATTGAAGACATGTAACATCCACCAACCCGCACTTTGTCAGCGTGTGTGGATTAAGGCCTAATCTAATATTATTATGTACCAAAAAACGAACTTAAGCATTTTTGTTACTAAAAAATGCTTAAGTAGTATGTACATATTAATAGAAATAAAATTTAAAAGTACATTAATATCTAGCCTGATCTTTGTATTATTGTTTATGTTGAAAAACAGCAAATTTTCGTTTCCCAAACATCATTGTGTTTCATTATTTCATTAACAATTTATGCGGTCATAAACAGGCGAGACCTTTTGCTAATTATCTCATCAAAACGCCTTGAATGCCTAATTAAAAATCGATTTAGTCCAGAAATGAATTAATCATCATTATTTTGGTCCATTTTACATCATCTAATTTGTTGTGGATGTTTTAATAACTAGCAACGTTAACTTGCTTAAAATTGTAGAATATTGAAATTAATAATGAAATTCTAATATCGTGATTTTCGTTTGATTTGAGTTTTACATCATTGATACAGTTAGCTACGACTTTTTTTTTATTCTGCGATAGGCTGGCGCTTGACTACAACTTGCCTGATGTTAAGCGATAATGTAGTCTCGAACGCACCAGCCCAGTATACCGATTCACTCGTGATTGCGAATGATTATCGGTGAGAAGGTGGCAGTGGAATAGCCTTCATATGGATAGAAACCTTAAAGGAGCAACAATTTCGACCTACCCTCTTAAATGGTGTCACTAGACATCGCACCGGAACACGGCAAGGCCGCTTGGCGGTGCGGCTTTGTCTGATGGGTGGTCACTAACCACGGCCAAACCCTACCACCACTTAATTACCAGTGAACATAATTACCAGTTGATTGTCATTTGAATTGCACCGCCCGGAAACCACGTGTGGGGATTCAGATAAAAGGTGCACTCCCACGGACGAAGGTGACTCGGGCTGTTGATGATAATCTTAGAGTTAGGTACAATATAAAAAAAAACTTTATTTTGGATCGAGATCCATAAATAAAAAAATAGTTAGTATGTACCTAGGTAGACTTCTCCCACAAAGCACCATTATACCTAGATATAATGATGCTTTGTGGGAGAAGTCTATGTTCAGCAGTAGACTGCTAACTGCCGTCATTAGGAAAGGGGACGCTTATGAAATTCTTTTGGAATTACTATTTGTTCTGATTCCGAAATTTTTCATTTTTAAAAAAGTGTCAGATGCGCTCTTTTTCTTTATTACATCAGTATAATTGAGTTAAGGTCTCTATAATACAAAAACCAGAATTTTTTAAAAAGAGGCCGCCGACCGTTCCCCCCTTAAAGACCCCCAGCCTTTTCCACCGGGTAAAGCCGCTGCTGGCGGTTTTGGTGTGTGTTACCTTTTTAACGGGTAGGCCGCACTGGTTGAAGATTTTCTTTTTTATTTTGTATAGTAGTAGATAAATAAATAGCCTTTCCTAACCGTGACGTGGTCTAAACATACATAAAATTCTTTATAACCTACTTTCATAGTAACAGAAGTGAATTAATTCAAAAACAGCATTGAAAGTTTTGCTTTGGTTTAAGACAGTCAGTTAACAAAAACGGTAACCAAACAAAGGTGAACAAAACAAAGTCACAATGCCACTGGTTAAGTAGCTCCCAAGTAATTTTCTTGGGCGAAGATAAACTTAGTGTTGTCATCACTTTATTTCTTTTCATTGTATTTAGAACCCTTTGTAGGGTGACAGTAAGTCCATTGTTACCTTTGTTCAGTTTATGATGTGCGACTTCTGTAGCTCCATTTTCTAATGCTTTGTATTGTGTTCAACGAAAATTCGAATTTCGAATTTGATTCTTTTACGGTATAAGAATAATATAATGTTTTTATTTTAATTCAAAGAGAAATGGTTACTAAATTATTATTAACTTCTTACTTTGCTTACAACTAGATCACGGAGGCAGTGAATAAGCAAATTATAATTAGTACTAGACCAAATAAGGTAACTATGTCAATTGTTTATAGAGAACACAAAAGCTAGAGTGAATCCTATTTCGACGACTTTGATCCATGCGTACAATCCTTACAATCATCATCAGCCTGGGTATCTTCACTACTGAAAATGAAAATGATAATGAAAGTATCAGTGAAAGATGAGTAAAATTTGATAGTTAGACTAGACAGTCTGAGCTGTAAAACGACATTTATGAAATAAATTATCGTGGTTTTCACAATGAAGTATAGTTTGTAAACATTTGGCAGAATCATCGCTGTCACGATGGTGCCATAACTACTAGTATGCACTCGTACTTGAAGTTGAATGTGAAATATTAGTTTTTTAACCCGTGAAAATGAAAATAAAAATATTCTTTATTTTTTGAGACGCGAGTCTACATAAGAATAGTCCAATTTCTTTTCCTACCGTGCAGTGAATGACTGGCAACTACTGAGAAACACTGCTAAAAACTCAGTAGGCTTTATTCTTTTTTAAATGAAGTACTTATATCTATTACATTTTGTTTGTTTATTGTGTTGAATTACTGGACATAGGATTCGGCTTGCCGGAATTTTAAAATGTCATTAGTGCAACTCGTGGCGGCTGACTGACGACGCTGCAGCGGCCATTACGTGGTCTCCAATCGAGAACCTTTCTCCTCTTCCTTATCCTTGCAGTAAAACGGCTCTATTCATCATTTACGTAATCGGTGCCATTTGTGTAACAAAAGTGAGCTTCCCATCTTGAATGCTGAATAGCATGGCAACACAAAAGAAGTGCTAGGTAAACTTTAATTCAAGACAATTGTTACATCTAAGAAATTTAGTAATGTTGCTTCAAAATAATACCAATAACACTATCATCAAAATAAGTTGCTTCAAAATTTTCAATGATTTTTTGACCAGAGATCATTTAATAGGTATATAAAATTCTCGTGTCACAATGTTCGTTCCCGTACTCCTCCGAAACGGTTTGACTGATTCTTATGATTTTATGCATATTTAATAAGTCTGAGAATCGGCTACTATCTATTTTTCAAACCTCTAAGTGATAACGGGTGTTGTTTTATTTTTTTATTATGTGGCATTAAAAAATACATACAACTCTAAATTTTCACCTTTCTATAACCAACTCTATATTTTTTAATAGTGAAATTAGTAATACGCGGTACGTTTTCGCTGGTGCAGCTAGTATTAATATAAACATAAGCAAACTTGTGTCGTTGGTTCTGGATCAGTAATAGAAATTTTTCCATTAAATGTTCAATACATTTTTAAATTTCTTTACTCGACATAAATTCTTAAACTTAGGACGATCCATTAGTAATAATACTGTGAAAGCGCGGCGCAAATTAGCGGTCAGTAACCCTAACGAGCATACAGCTGATAAAAAAATCAATATCATCTTTCATTAAGGATTATCTATTTTTTTTGTACAATGACATACAAAAATAAAAAAATGTATTTGTATTTTTTTTTATTTTTTTTTTGTAGTTTATTTTTTCAATGTTTTCGGACTGGTTAAAAAGGTTTTCTGTATTTAAAACGAGGTATTTTTTATGTAATAGACAATATTTCTGTACTTTTAATTTGAGACGTCTTAGCTCCCTGGTCAATTTGAAACATAATTAGAAAATTATGATATATTTTCCCTTATGTATTATTCGCTGTAATGAATGACTAAAATACGTAAGAAATGAATTTATATAATTATTAATACGATAACAACTGTCTTGGGAGACGACGTGACTGAGTTAAGTAGAATAATGAAAACAAAATAAAATTACTTATAAATACGGCGGTACGGGCCTCGCCTTAAAAAAAATAAGGTCGCGGGTTCGAATCTTGGTCGTGCCCACACATCTTTGTGTGAATTGTTTCATCTCCGCTGCTCAATACTCTTAATTAGTCCTGGCGAAGAAGCAACAAGGACGAAACAGTGAAGTGAAAAGTAAAATAAAAGTATAGTACAGTGGTGAATAGTGCTAGTACCGCGTATCGGGACTGGGTGGTAATATTTTTTTTTATTCTGCGATAGGCTGGCGCTTGACTACAACTTGCCTGATGTCAAGCAATGATAATAATATAGTGTACGATAGAATGCGCCAGCCTATTATACCGATTCACTCGTGATTACGAATGATTATCGGTGAGAAAGTGGCAGTGGGATGAGCCTCCATAGGGTCAGAAACCCTAAAGGTGCAAAAGTTCCGACCCACTCACTCTGCATGGTGTCACCAGACATCGCATCGGAACACGGCTAAGCCGCTCGGCGGTGCGGCTTTCTCCGGTGTGTGGTTACTAACCACGGCCGAAGCCCACCATCAGTTGATTGTCACCTGATTTGCGCCACCCGGGGACTACGTGTGGGGATTCAATTAATGGTCGAAGGTGACTCAGCCCCCAAACATAGTATAGTGCAGTGGCGTACAGTGCTAGTGCCGCAATTGGGGACTGTGTTCTTGTGGACTCTGGACTCTGTGAGTGCCAAACAAAGACTTCTTCATTCATAGTTGTTTCCATCCAATCCCAACACCCACTTCCGTAACAATACATTACATTTGCTTTCCCTTTTTTCATCCCAAGTTCTATCATAAGCGTAAATAATATTCTTTATTGCGAACCTGTCTCAGACAGATATAAGGTTAAGAAGGTTCACTTTATGATGACATCTATAAGTATTAATATATTATAAGTCGTTTGTTTGTTGGAGTATTCTTATGCCTAAAAGTGCTGAGGTACGGGTACGGGTACCTTTTAACGGAAGTAAATACCTATGGGCCTTTTTATATTTCTTTTCTGACAGCCTATCCTTTCTTTATAGAGACTTAACTCGCCACTGCAATCTCCCCAGTGTTACTTCTGTAAACCAGGATCGACAGCGATGCACTGAAAAGACTCGGGATTTAAACCCGGCCAAGACCGACAAGGTGTGCTACACCTAAAACTATCCTAAAACAGCCTATACTGACCCAATAGCGGACAAAAGCCTCCCAAATCGTTGGTCTGTCTCAGTGACGTCTGTCGTTATGCCGTTACTGGTCAGTGGCTATTCAGGCCCATCTTTTTGGCTACTATCGGCAAAAATAGCTTGCTCTTTGTATCTTTGTCAATAATAAATTATACATTAGTAACCCCCTGGACATCTAAATATATAAAAAAAAAATAACTGATTGACTGACATATCCAGCCCAAAGCGCTGGGTCTAGAGACTCCAAATTTGGCACGTTGGCTTCGTAAGATGGCTAGAGGTGTACGAAGAAAGGATTTTTCAAAACCCTCATTTCACGGCCACGCAGGCGAAGCTGCGGGCGTCAGCTATTATTCAATAAGTCTATACATATTTACTTGGCAACAGAGTGCTAACGCAACGCCAGCGGAAAATGCTTCAGTGCGTTGCTTTTTTACTAGATTCCAGGTAGATCCAGCAGTTTACAGCTCTCTAATCTATAGCTTAACACTTCCAATATCAATTCAAAATCATCTACATTATTAAAATATTACCGACAGTTTTTATACTTGTTTTAGGCTTCAGATTTCTTGAAATTATCAGAATTCCTTTAGAAATAGTTTAGAAGATTTATATTTTGATTATTTATATAGTTATTTCAAAGGTTACAAAGGTTATTTTTAATTAAATTTGTTTAAAAGTAACCTCAGTGACCTTAAGAGTGTAGCAAGAATCATAAACGCTTAACGTAGACTTTTGTTATTTTTACTTCTACTTTCCCTGTTTCCAATTTTGGTGCTTGGCGGTGCTATTCTTCTATTTTTTTTATTGTGGCATCAATTTCTTAACATATTTATAAATTTTAAAAATCAATTCATGTTAGTTTACCGCAAAATTGGTACCTACATTCCTTTCTACAACACTAAACTCAACGTCAGTGGCTGATTAAGTCTTGTACAGTCAGTAACAGTGATTAATGAAACGAAACGTATCTCAGTGAGACAGTTCAGTCTCTGTTAATTAAATCAACACATCCAAATGTCAGTTCTAGATTTCTGCGTGACTGTACTTCAGTAATCCTAGAACGAGAGTGCTTTGTGCCATCTCAAATGGTTTGAGATTTGAATTTCGGTCTAATATTAAATCACACTATAAGCCAATGCCAAAAGCCAAAAACTTGACAGATAGAGAAATAAAACTACTTTTTAACGATTTTAGATCCCGACGTTACAAATCTAAAATTGACCACGATAAAATTCATTAAAAAAATTACTTTAAATTTACTATCAAATTTGGCCGTGATTTCTCCTTTGTAGAATACCAGAGACATGAAGAGTAAAAGGTAGTAATTGCATTCTGCTTGAAAAAAATATTATAAGCGTACACAATCCCTCACTAACTTTAGCCGTTATGTTAATAGTAGAATTAATAGATTCGTCAAACAGGAAATGTATACAGAATAACTTTTTAAGTAGCGCGCAATTTTCTTTCGGTTTGTCTGGAGTATTCAGAATAAATAAATAAAATAAAAATAAAGAATCAGTAAAAGATTAGTTTTAGAACACATTAACATTAATTTTTAAATGAAAATTTATTTATTTCTTTATTTGACATTAATTCAGCAACTTATGGACAATCTATTCGTTAGAATGAGGATGAAATCGCGTGTCGTAAAATTAACGGTCAATGACCCAAACGAACCCACAGCTGATACGGCGGCATGTGGGTGACAGAATCAATTGTACACATCTTTCGTTAGCGATTGCTTTATTTTTTTTTGTACTAAAATATATAAAAATAGAAAATTCGTGTTTGATAACATTTGTTCAACTTTTGTTTAGTTTTTCCAAGTTTGCGCACTCGTTAAAAAGTTTTCCTTTAAAGTTTCCATCAAGAAGCTGAAGCGTCGCTCACTACTAGAGTCGCGCTAAATCTTTGTGTTGTATTGAACATGTCAGGCTTTCAAATAACTCATGACGCTGACGCCGCGCGCCGCTAGCTACCGTGATCGTGAGCATCGCGTACCTTGCGCGGTCGATAAGTTTGACAGCTCTAGAACATATTATGTGCACTACATGAGCAGTTCATGTGCAGCGCAATGTCCATGTTTGACACTGATGGGTCGCACTGTTGACTTTTTGTTTGTTTCACGTCAACCCTTTTTGTGTCCCACTGCTGGGCACGGGTCTCCTCTCAACTTTCTTACGAGTTGAGAGAGTTTAGGCCTTAATCCACACACGCTGGCAAAGTGCGAGTTGTCACATGTCGTCGAATGATTAGTTCTTAGACATGCCGGTTTCCTCACGATGTTTTCCTTCACCGATATTGAGCAGCGGTGATGAAACAATTCACACAAAGATGTGTGGGCACGATCAGGATTCGAACCCGCGACCTTATATTTTTAAGGCGAGGCTCGTACCGTTGCGCCACCGCTGCTCTTTGTTTGTATAAGTAATTTTTTTTAAATTTTTTTTTTACACGTATTTTTTTATTTGTTATTTCATTATATTGTGACTTGTTTATGTCAAATAAATAATTTTTCTTTCTTTTGTCTATCTTTTTCTTAGTATTTTCTTAAATTTACGCAGATATCACACATTAAAATAAAACTATTTTATGACGAAAAATTGCGGTTTATTTTAGATTTTAAAGCCCGATATTTCAAAGTCTTTTCTTTTTTTATCACTTTTTCTTTCTGTAACGGATGCTTTAGTTCCTCGATGCTCACTTGTAGAACAGTTGCGTTATGAAATTATCTACTATCATCTCTGTTTCTCGATGGCTTCAAACTGTCTGTTTTCAAATCATCGAGTGAATTGCTATTTTGGGTAGGCACGTTTCAACGTAGACCACATCGTCACTAAACAACAAGCAAGTTGTGATCAAGCGCAAATTAATTGCAGAATAATTTAACTACAGTGGTTTTTAACAGTGTTTCTGGAAAATCATTTTATTAAATGATAATTTGTTTTTAATTAAAATACCCAAACTACAGTGTACTTTAAATACTTCTTCACAAAGCCTCTGTTTCCATTTCCTGAACACATCTTGACGGTAGCTGAGTGATTAATGAAATGGAACGTATCTCAGCGAAGCGAAGGACAGATGTGTTAATTAGATTAACACATCGCTGTGCTGTCACTTCGAGATTTGTACGCGACTGTACTAAGCTAGAGTGTAATAAATGTTGCATTATTTCCAAAAGAGAAGCAGAATTAATTGAATATTTCTTAATTAATATGGGCGAAAAGCCGGTCGTCATTATTATTGTTAAATATTATTAACGTTATAGTATAGTCGTTACGGAGGTACCTGCGTTTTCCCATGTTAATACATGTAATCATATGGGAGTGAAACCTGGACTCTCACGAAACATCACAGAAACATGCTGGGACATTGTCAAAGAGCTATGGAACGGAGTATGTTACGAAACACTGTTATAAGAAGTAAAAGTCACAGACGCACTAGTGTAGTTAGTTTTAAGTGGAGATGGACTGGGCACATGCTGCGCACAAGAGAAGTGGAGCAAAATCGTAACATACTGGTACCCTAGATATGGGAAAAGAAACAGACGAAGACAAAGCAAGAGATGGGAAGATGAACTAAAACTGACGGCAGGCCCAAAATGGAGAAGGGTTTCTAGAGACAGAGTACAATGGAAATTGTTAGAGGAGGCCTTTGCCAAAAGGCACACTGAACTTAGAGATATTTTATAATTAAAGAGACAACACTATTCAAAGAAAGATGAAAGCAGTTCAGGATAAGAGGCTTATTATTATTATTATATATTCGTTACGAAAGGCGGCTGAAGTATGAACAAACTCTGTATTAGCTTAAGTAATTATAGTTTTGTGAGAATTGTGTGTTAAATAAATAAATGACTGTCAAATGCTGGCAATTTTTTTTATTCTTCGATAGGCTGGCGCTTGACTACAATTTGCCTGATGTTAAGCAACGATGTAGTTTACGATGGAACGCGCAATCGTAATTATTAATGATTATCGGTGAGAAGGTGGCAGTAGAATAGGCCTCCATATGGTTAGAAACCTTAAAGGAGCAACGACTCCGACCCACGCTCCCTGCATGGTGTCAACAGACATCGCACCGGAACACGGCAAGGCCGCTTGGCGGTGTGGCTTTGTCTGGTGGGTGACACTTACCACGGCGAAAGCCTACCAGTTGATTGTCACCTGATTTGCACCGCCCTGGGACTACGTGTGGGGATTCTATTAAAGGTGTACACCCACGGACGAAGGTGACTCAGCCCCCATATTATATTCTTCGATAAACGCTTGTTATTTAGATATTTATAACGTTAATCTTAACACCAAAGGGGATGAAATGAGATAAAAGAAGATATATGAGCTTCATAAAGTAACAAACGGCGATTTTATTGCGACGCCAATACAAAGAGTTAAGTCTTTCTAATAGCCTGTAATTCGTTTAACTGCTGACCGAGGAAAGCTAAACAGAGGCCTACTACTTGCAGTAAAATGCCCGATTAAGATACTAGGTTCGAGTTTTTGAACTCGGATGAAAACGAGAGCTGTTATAAGTTTGACGTTTGGATCTGTGTGTCTTTGTGTAAATTTGATTCCTCGTCACCAATTTTGATGCGGTTTTTTAGTAGAAATCTGATGCTATTGAGATGATTTTAGCAAAATTTTAGGCAATACAAGGCGTCATTTAATTTTTAATTTAGATTTATCGATGAGTTCAATTTATTTTGTTGCTACTTCAGTTTGTAAATCTAGTGGGCTATGATAATTAGGTACTTTAGTTATTTTGTTTGTCTTTTTTAAGACATCTTCATTGCGTAATTCTTTCCGTTGATCGTTTAAACTCTCTATGTCAATACGGGGAGGTTGTTTTTGGCACAAAAGTAGTATGCTAAAGCATATTACTCTATAAATGATTTTCTTTCTGATATTTATTAATAAGTAAACTTATTAATATTTTTTTTTTATTTTACTTTTGCAACAGTGCAGCTCACTTGTGTTTTTTAAGGTAAGGGGTAGTTTGTTTAATATCTCTATAGACATACATACTTTTGCGCATAAGAGATGTATGGCACGGCACTCGGCCGTATTCGGTGACATAAAGACTCCATTTCACATGAGATTTAACCCACCTATAGTTCATAATTCATAATTAATTTATTGCACCACTACATAATAGACATGTAAGATTATAATGAAATAAAATCAATAAAAATAAAATCATAATAATTAAAAACTTATTTATATAAAATTATAATAAAATATCAATATGAAACTAAAATTTGGTATTAATCAATCAAAAAAAAAAATTAATAAAAGAGAAACATGTGGTTTTTAATAAACCTAATATTTTTTTCCGGAGAAACTCGTCCGCGAAATTCCGAAACGAGCGGAAACTTAGAGTAGGGCTTCAATCTTTGTAAAAACGTGTAAGATAAATAATGTTTTTAGCTTTTTGTTAGGGTCAGATGTTTTAAATTCTATGAATTTGCAATCTCTAAATGGATTACTTTCTTATTAGAATTTTTTTTAGTTTAAAATTAATGTGTAATTTGTTTTTTAGATGATTAACTACCCGCAAGGCTAGTCGTAAAATAGTCGAGAGAAAATCCATGCGCAGTTGTGACAAAATAGAAAACCTTAACCTTCTTCAGCTTTCATGCTTCAAACTTATGAATCTTGGAACTAAATATTATCGTCAAGATTCAAGTATCTACTATAAAATATATCCTGACAATTTAGTACGATAGGGGCGGTGGTTACGTAGCTGATTGTGTGTAAACTGGAGTCCGACAGAATTAATGTATGAGTCAATGTATTTTAGCACAGAATGTGTGGAATGATTGTGAGTGTACGTATGCTAGCTTCCGCTCGCGGCTTCGCCCGCGAAATTGATCTCACTAATCTTGTTTCTCTATACAAACTTTGGAACCCCGTTTCACCCCTTTAAAGGGTGAGTTTTGAAAAATCCTTTCTTAGTGCACCCATAAGGAACTCTATAAGGAACTATAAGACTCCATAAGGAACCTATGTGCCAAATTTGTAGTCTCCAGACCCATTGGTTTGGGCTCTGCGTTGATATGTCAGTCAGTCAGTCAATTTCTTCTTTTATATATTCAGATTTGTGGTGCATTATGAGGTATGCCTGAGAACATTAGCTGGGACAGGACAATAACACAGGACAGCAAGCCGCTAATAAGCATCGTGTAAATGAGGACAACTATTTCGATTATATATGTGTTAAATAACAACCGGGACCGACGGCTTGAAGTGCTCTCCAAGGCACTGAGGGTAGTCCCTCAACCAACCAGACACCTCGGACCTTCCGGGCACAGTATAGCCCAATCGGACGGCTTACACCGCTCGACTACGGAGGTCGTCTAAAAAGTAACATCCATTTTAAAAGGTATTGTAAATAAAATGATTGAGTAATTAATAGATATAATAGGTTTTAATTAAAACAAAGATAGTGTATACATTCTAAATTATAATTGAACTTAAAATTAATTAGCAAGTATCTAGTTGGTTCAAGTTAGTTGTAGTTTAGAATTTTGGATGAGATACTCGTAGGTATTAGAAGTGTATTAAAATGTTTTATTACTTCTAATAACATCACTTTAACCCGTTTCAATGTCCCATTGCTGGACACGGGTCTATCTTAAGAGTTGAGAGAGTTTAGGCCTTAACCCACACACACTGGCCAAGTGCGGGTTGGTGGATGTCAGATGTCCTCGAATGATTAATTCTTAGACATGTCAGTTTTTCTTCACTGATATTGAGCAGAGGTGATGAAACAGTTTACACACAGATGTGTAGGCACGACTGGGAATCGAACCCGTGAGCTTATATTTCTAAGGCAAGGCCCGTATCACTCCGCCACCGCTGCTCTAATATCCTAACTAGTATAATTACTTAGATTTAGAAAATTGTAAAGTTTAAAGAATTTCAGTCACCTATTAATCCGACAGCAAAAAAGGGGTGTAAGAGATGCGGTGGCGCAGCGGTATGAGCCTCGGCTTTGAAATAGAAATCGCCGGTTCAATCCCTGGTCATGCCCACATTTTTGTATGAATTGTTTCATCTCCTTCCTGATTGAGCAGCAATATCGGTGAAGGAAAGGAAGGAAGCCGGTATGTCTAAGAACTAATTATCCAGGACATGTGACATCCACCACCCTGCACTCGGCCATCCTGTGTGGATTAAGACCTGAACTGAACCATATTACCATATTAGCTCATTCTACTGCCACCTTCTCACCGATAATCATTCTTAATTACGAGTGAATCGGTATACTAGGCTTGCGCGTTCCATCGTAGACTACATCATTGCTTAACATCAGGCAAGATATAGTCAAGCGCCGGCCTATCGCACAATAAAAAAAGAACTTTCTCAACTCGTAAGATAGTTGAGAAAAGATCTATACCCAGCAGTGGGATACTAAAAATGGGTTGAAGTGAAATGAAACGTGTGTTGCTGAGTAAAAACGGTCTTATTCATTCATATCATATAAGACTCTTTAGTTAACACGTTAGCTGCGGCACCAATTTTTGCATACTTTCCGTTCCTGCGGCACGAGGTATAATCGGCCCGTACCGTGACCAGACGTTAGGGCGACACGCGGTCTATTAGACCCCACCTCCTTTTACAGACTAAAATCCATTTTCTGGCGCGAAATCAAAGATAAATGAGAATTTTGGTCCTTATTGATATAGATAGTGAATTGATGAACCCTAATCCACCGTCGCCCCGGGATCTGATGGCTAGTTTAGGAATTATTAGCAAAACAAAATATGGGATCTTATACACCTCGTAACGCACTGAAATAGGGCAAATTTTCGCTGCGATTAGTGATGGAAAAAATAATATCGACGTTTTTAAACTGTCTTAACTACGCAACGACTTGACCGATTTTGATCAATTATATCTCATTAGATCGTTTTAAGGGCAAAACCTGGCAAAACAACACAAAGCTATCAAAGGATACATTTTTTTTAAATAATCTAAATTGTGCTTGAAGGCGCCATAAAGAAAAAAAACCCGGCCAAGTGCGAGTCGGACTCCCGCACGAAGCGTTCCATTCTATACCATTAAGAGGCACCTATTACAGACTTATTATTGGAAAATATATATATATATTTTTTTTATTCTATAATAGGTTTGCGCTTGACCACAACTTGCCTGATCTGAAGCAATGTTGCAGTCTACGATGGAACGCGCCTACCCAATAAATACCGATTCACTCGTGACTTGAAGACAGGTAGATTATAGCTATCGGGAAACAGAGATGCCGGCAACGAATTCCACAACTTGGCGGTTCGCACAATAAAAGTGGAAGCAAAGCGCTTTGTGCGTGCCCGTGGAATTTCCACCATATAACGGTGGCGCATAGCCGTACCTCTACTTGTACGATGGAAGAATGGGGATGGGGGAATAAGATTGTGTAATTCCAACGCACACTCTCCGAAGTGTATCCGATAAAAGACCGAAAGACTAGCAACTATGCGGCGATACTCGAGGCTCTGCAACTTAGCCTTGATGAGGGACTCGTTGCCAATAAGCCTCTTAGCTCGCCTTTCAATAGACTCCAACGCCTCGAGTTGGTATTTAGCTGACCCATCCCAAAGATGCGAGCAGTACTCCATGCAGGAACGAACTTGTGCTTGATATAGTTCGAGCATTTGTTTCGGTGTGAAGTACTGACGCACCTTCGCGAGGACACCTAGCTTTTTGGCAGCTAGTTGAGCCTTGGACTCAATATACGGGCCAAAATTGAGGGTCGAAGTCATATTGACGCCAAGAAGCTCCAGGTGGTCTGTAATTGGCACGGACACACCTCGAAAAGTGGGAGCCAATAGAAATGGCCTTTTTTTGGCGGAAAATAGGCACGCCTGGGTTTTAGCAGCGTTGAACTTGACTAGATTGGCGTCGCCTCAGTCGGAGACAGCCTTGAGAGACAAGTTCAAGCGCTCAACCATGGCTACTCTATGGGACTGAATCTCAGCCGCACTGGCACGGGGACTGGACATATAAATCTCTACAACTGTGCTGTCGTCTGCATACCCAAAGGTACCGGGTTTAAGCAGATCGTTAATATGCAGCAGAAAAAGAGTCGCAGAGAGCACTGAACCCTGAGGAACACCAGCATTAATATCCATTTGATCGGAAGAGCAGCCATCAATGACCACTCGGATTGATCTATTCCTCAAGAAGTCCGATATCCAATCGCAGAAACCAGTGGGCAAGCCGTAAGAAGGAAACTTACTAATAAGACCATCATGCCAAACCCTGTCAAAGGCCTTGGAGATATCAAGAGAAACAGCAAGTGCTTCTCCGTACCTCTCCAAGGCCTCATTCCAGATGTATGTGGCGTACGCTAAAAGATCCCCAGTCGACCGATTCTGGCGGAATCCATACTGTCGGTCGCTGAGGAGATCATTGGCATCTAGGTACGCCAGGAGCCTGCGATTAACAACACGCTCCATGCTCTTACAGAGTATGGAGGTGACCGAAATAGGCCTATAGTTGGCAGGATCGGCACGACTGCCTTTTTTGGGCACGGGCTGCACGTTAGCAAGCTTCCGAGATGTCGGCACTTGACAAGTCCTTAGAGATAGCCTAAAGAGGCGTGTCAATACAGGAGACAACTCAGGCGCACAAGTCCTCAACACTATGGCTGGAATACCATCAGGTCCACTGGCTTTGTTCACGTCAAGATTGCGTAGCGTATTGCGAACCTCCGTTTGGCGTATGCGAATTTCCGACATATGAGTCGTACTGCCAAGTTTAGCAGGAGGTACCGCGCTACCAGCATCTAGACGTGAAGCCTCTGCAAATAAAGAAGCAAACAAATTTGCTTTATCCTCAGCAGTGTGAGCCAGTGTTACATCAGGTTTCTGTAGTAGAGGCAGTGAGGGATCTTGCTTACTTACTGAAGATTTTTTCATTAAAAACTTACCTGTTTTGGCTCTGTTTCTGGGTTTTTAAAAATTAACTTCTTCCGACATCGTTTAGACATGTTCGGCGCTGTAAAAGGACGTGCTCTCCAATCGACGTGATGCACAACACTGGTCGCGGGAAGCTCGCGTTGAGTGCGGTACGAGGTCAGGGGGGATATGGGACGTTTTAGCCTCGTTCCGCACTGCATTAAAATTGTATTAATTCAGTGCGGCACGAGGCCTAAGACATCCGGTACCAAGGTAGGTACACCACCGAGTCCGGAACCATTAGTGATCTCAAATATATATTTATCTCTTTCCTACACTGGACCAAACCAAAGCTATGCCATTCGCACGACAGAGAAATTCACTTTTTTGCTTGCCGCACTACAGGGAAGTTGCATCAGGGGTGATTTAGGCCTCGCTTCGCACTTAACGTGTTAAAATGGATTTTGTCTCTTTCTGCCTTTTTTTAATCTAAAATAGGCTTGCACTTGACCACAACCTGCCTGATGTGAAGCAATGATGCAGTCTACGATGGAATGTGCTTACCCAGTAAATACCGATTCACTCTTGACTTGAAGACCATTAGATTATAGCTATCGGGAAACATAGATGCCGGCAGCGTATTCCACTTTTTTTTACCTATTATAAATGTTAAGATGACAGACAAAGTCAAACGAAATATAAACCTATTTTACCTATATTGAGCTTATAAGACGTTTATGAATACTGGGAACAGTATCTATGTTTATGGTATCGTAGCGTTTATATTAATGTACCAATGTTCCGTAGCTTTCTTATGTTGGAATGTTAAAGTGATGAACAAATCCTCCGTGCCTCGGAGAGCAGTTAAGCCGTCGCGTCGGTCCCGGTTGTCATTTAACCCATCTATGACAATCGTTACATGTAGTCAGAAGCCAATATAATCTGACACCTGGTCTAACCATCTCGGCTACTGGTTCCCTACGGGTTTCGAGGTCTGATGGCAGTCGCTCGTAAAATTCTGGTAGCTAGCCGCATCAGGTTAGACTGGGAGCCGACCCCAATAGAAATGGAAAAAAGGGAAGAGGAATGATGATGTTAAAGTGATGAATTGATTAATTACTAGCTGCCCCAGCGAACTTTGTACCGCGTATTTATTAAAAAATAATGTTCACTTAGGGGGATGAAAAATAGATGTTGGCCGATTCTCAGACCTACTGAATATGCATAAAAAATTTCATAAGAATCGGTCAAGCCGTTTCGGAGGAGTATGGCAACGAAAACTGTGACACGAGAATTTTATATATTAGATGAATTTTAATAACAATATTTATTATTTTGTTTCAGGTAATATTTCATCAGAATTGATCAGAACATCACTCTTAAGTAAGATCATCCATGGAAAATATCTAAGGTATATCTTACAGTTAAAAAATAAGACGCGGGTGTATCGCTTGACTATTTTTTCCGAAATGGCCAGCTGACTTAACCTACCCTCGATATAACACAATACTGTTTCTAAGTACAATATCAAAAAACTTATTACATTTATGTATGTTATGAGTACCTACGATTGATTTTTTTAGGGACTTATGTACATTGTACATGTCAGTCCCATCGTACCCTGTTATCAGAAACGTAACAACGCAAATTTAATTAACTTAAGATTAGCTAGAGAATTAGGTGCCGATAATATGTGAAACATACCTACTTCATACGTATTAAAAATGTGGAAAGCTTCGCGATTTTGCATGTCATCCTTACGCAGGGACCTGCTAATCTTCTCTGTATCGTTCCAATTTCAGTATATGTCCTGTTAGTTCTGTGTGTGGGTGTATTTTGTCTATATCACGATGAATGTGATTGCAAAAAAAAATAAGTTGTATATCTGTTCCTAGTATCCATAACACAAGCAAATATAGTTGCTTAATTTAGGACTAGTTAGAGTTAGGCTTATGTGAGAAAATATATATCTAATTTGTTACTATATTTGAACAAATTCGCGTCTAGTAGGTAGGTGTCTAGTCGGTGAGGTACACACACAACCTTGTAATAAATTAATTAGCATTCTTATTAATTGTTAACATGCGAATGCTTCATTAGGATTTAACAATTTATATGTTGTTATTGCGGAATTCTGTGAAGTATGAAGCGAATTCACCACTCCCTACTTCTTCATCATGCACATTACACTGGCTGCGATCGGCAGCGTGCGCACTCTGTCGCACGCAATAATGTACTATACTCCATGTTTTCAAGTGAACTTGATTAACATAGTTTGCATGGAAAACTATTCGCACTTACATTCGCATATTACTAAAAATTCATACTTCAATTCAACCAAAATATCATTTCGTCATATTTGCAATTAGCTTAGCATTAGCAATTAGTGTGCTATAGTCATGAATTCGCATTCTCATAAAATTCTTTAAATCACACTTAGAACTTATGAAACCCTTCATTTTATATTGAGTTAAAATATATCAGCAAATTGGCATTAAAATATAGGTATTTATATGTAAGTACATAGTTACTTTAATATTGCGATGTATTTAATTAATCTTTTACTCAATTACAGTGCTTTAAATGGAATCGAATAATTTGTACGAGAGTCCAGTAATCAAATTAAGTACACTTAAGTAAATGTATTTCGTTCATTACTACGACACGTTGAAACGTTCTATTTTATCGCAATACTTACAATTGAGTAATTTTACATCTTAGTTTCTTTAAAACTCATTTATCAGAATTTTTTTACAGAAATGGGAGAGTACATTGATAGAGGTAAGTGTGTATCTACAAAATTAAAAAATATTGAACTACAGACATTAATATTTTGAACACCCCGTCAAAAGGTAATGTGACGGGCCGGTGGCATGGTCGGTAAGATACTTGCTTTTCACGCCGCAGGTCGTGGGTTCAATTCCCACCCGGGACAAACATTAGTGATGAACATTAGTGTTTGTGTAGAGTCTGGGTGTAAATATCTATTTTAAGTATATATTTACAAAAGAAAAGATAATCTGGTTTATAATATTACTAGTAGGATTTATATAATTAGCAATTTATAGACGATCTATCTATTCGTAATAAGATCAATGAAAACATGCAGCGTAAATTAGTGGTCAATGATCGTCACTAAATACACAGTTGATACGGCGGCAAGAGGGCGACTGTACCCTAAGTAGGTATCAATAGTAGGAGTGCGCGTCGCGACGCGGCTGCGAGCAGACGTGCGTGGGCCGATATTTTGTTTTTTGTTTTTTGCGAATTACCGCAAAGTAATAAAGTGCGAAGTTTTAAAACTGGAAACAAGATGGAAGTGTTTGTGTTAAGTGTTTTATGAATATACTTTTTAGTTTTAAGAAATTATTGTGTTTCTAATTTAGTGTGTTGTAAAAAGTGTCAGTTTTTTTTACTCGCCGGATGAAATCCGGGTCTGTGGCTGATTGCTCTGGAACGCCCGGACCGGGGACAATTACGGTCCGGGTGGACGCAGGAAGTCGGGACGGAAGTCGGGATGGTGGCGACTCCATGAGCCTGCTGGAGGGCGTTCAGTCCTCGGGTGCTGGCAGTCGTAGGCAGCTTAGAAGCGCCACCAAAAAGAAGTCCGCCTCAGCGCCAAAAGATATCCCGGGGTCGTCTCCGGCTAGCCCCCGTAGATCCCGCCGCAGGAACCGGGAATGTATGGACTCTTCATCGGACGGGTCTGGCGGCTGCGGCCGGCAAACCCTATCCGGCAAAGGTGCCGACGACGGTGAAGCGCGGAGGGTCGCATTCTGTCGGCCTCAGCCGTGCACGCGCTCAGACGCGGGTCTCGTCCGAGGACGAGTACTACGAGGACGCCCTTTTGGTGACGTCCCCTGTTGCAGGCGTGCCCAGTGGGCTGTCTGGTTTGGCTGCAGCGGACGTCCTCGACCGGGCCCTCCACGACCTGAAGAACATAGAGGATGTGACGCGGAAGTCACGGAACCTTAAAGGAGAGTGTGTTAAGGAGATTCGTGACGCCGTCGCGTCCATCCGATCGGGAGTGGAGGTGCTCGCTACGAGATCGCCCACCGAGGAGATTACCCGCCTGCGGGCCGACAACGCCCGCATGGCCCAGGAACTGGAGAAGCTGAGAGTGGAGACGACGGCTCTCCGTCGAGATTTCCACTCTAGGAGGGCCCCGCCCTCCTCGGCCTCGCGCCTAGCCGCCGGGCCAGTGACGGGATCTGCGCCGCGCCCTGTACCGCTCAGTGAGCAAGGGCTAGAGGCAAAGTTTGAGGAGTGGGCGGCGAAGCTCCACCGTTCGATCGGAGGCATGGTGCGGGCGCACCTAGAAGGACTGTCCATGCCGGATGTGCGCCCGCCTCTGGCGGCAGATAGGCGTAGGGCCGGCGCCGGCAGCTACACCTCAGCGGTTCGGGGCTCAGCCCCCCCTCCTCAGCCGAGAGCGGTCCCTAGACCCCGGCGGGAGCCTGAGAGATCAGCCGAACCGGCCACAGATGGGGAGGGTTGGACCACGGTCACAACCCGCAAGGGCCGCAGGGCCCGCAAGTCGGCCCTCCCCGCAGCAGGGCCCAAGGCTGCGCCAGCGGCGAAGCCCAATCTCGCAGAAGCCAGGACGGCGGCCATCGTCGTAGCGTTGACTCCTGAGGCAGCTAGCAAAGGAGTCACCTACGCCGATGTGCTGGAAAAGGCGAGGCGGTCTGTCGACTTGAAGGCCGTGGGGGTCTCGAGGCTCTCGTGCCGTACATCGGCCACGGGAACGAAAATCCTCGAGATCCCCGGTGCGGAGAGGGTTGCTCTCGCGGATCGTCTCGCCGGTCAGCTGAGAGCCGTCCTGGCAGAAGAGGCCACAGTGGCCCGGCCCATTAAATTCGCGGAGGTCCGCATTGGTGGGCTGGATGATTCAGTGCCCCCTGAGGAGGTGGCGCGTTACGTCGCCGCCGAGGGGAACTGTGGAGTAGAGCAGGTGCGCGCCGGGCCGTTGAGGCCCGAGCCGGGTGGCACCTGCTCATTAATTGTGCGCTGCCCCGTTTCGGCGGCGAAAAGTATCATTGGGCGCCGCCTCCTAATTGGGTGGAGCTCGGCGAGTGCGCGAGTGTTGGAGCCCCGTCCCATGCGGTGCTTCAAATGTATGGGCACGGGGCATACGAGCCCGCTGTGCCCCTCTGCGATAGACCGCAGCGGCTGTTGTTTCCGCTGCGGTAAAGAGGGGCATCTCAGTGCCTCGTGCACGGCCGCCGAGCCACGCTGTGGCCTCTGCACCAGCCTGGGCAGACCTGCCGGGCACATCATGGGGGGAAGAAAATGTTGCCCTCCCCCCACAAAGGCCAGGAAAGCTGGCCAAGTCGCCGCGCCCATGGCGGCAGCCGCAGTGCGGGGCACCCCGCGCCTGGAGGACGCTGAAATGGTAGTTTAATGGACCTACACCCACACAGCGTCCTCCAGGGGAATCTTAACCACTCCGCCAGGGCGCAGGATCTTTTCCTGCAGACTATGGCGGAGTGGAACATCGACATCGCGGTGGTCGCGGAACCCTACGCCGTTCCTGACCAGCCGTCATGGGCAGGCGACCTTAATGAGTTGGTGGCCATTGTGGCACGGCCTTCGGCGGCGCCGCTCTCCTTTATAGAGAGTGGTGCCGGGTATGTTGCAATTTCGTGGAGGGGTATCTGCTTCGTCGGGGTGTACTTTTTACCTAACAGGCCCCTCCACGAATTTGAGTCGTTCCTCGGCACACTCTCCGCCGTTCTGCGTCGAGCTGGGCCACGTCGGGGAGTCATAGTTGCTGGCGATCTCAACGCCAAATCCCTGACGTGGGGGAACCCAGCGACTGATGCTCGGGGCCGGACATTGGAACAGTGGGCGGCCGCCTCCAGGCTATCCCTCCTCAATGTCGGGAGGGTGTTCACCTGCGTGCGACGGCGGGGCGGGTCTGTGGTGGATGTCACGTTCGCTACCGCCGCCCTTGCACGCAGCGTCATGCACTGGCGCGTGCTGGAGGAGGTGGAAACTCTCTCGGACCACAGGTATGTCCGGTTCGAAGTCTCCACCTCTAGCGGCCGCCCAGCCCCGGTTCTGCCCGGGGCACTGTCCTGTTTTCCCCGCTGGGCCCTTTCCCACCTCGATTGCGATCGCGCAGTCGAAGCCTCAATCGTCCAGCGGTGGTGTTCCGGCCCTATGGACGGGGAGAGTGTCGACGACTCAGCTCTCCGCCTCCGCTCCGCCCTTGGGGCGATATGTGACGCAGCGATGACCAGGGTCCATGGCCTGCCACAACGCCAGGCCTTGTATTGGTGGTCGCGGGAAATAGCCGATCTAAGGGCGACGTGTGTCGCGAGAAGACGCGCGTACGCTCGTCACCGCCGGCTCCGCCGTTCCCGTGACCCGCAAGAAGAGGCGCGGCTTTATGCGGCATACGTGGAGGCCAAGACAGCCCTGGCAAGCGCCATAGCGTCCTCAAAGGAGAGCGGGCATGTCGAAATGCTGGAGAGTCTCAACCGAGACCCGTGGGGGAGGCCGTACCGCGCAGCGCGAAATAAAATGCGTGCGCGCGGCCCCCCACTGACGACGACTCTTCAGCCGGAGTTGCTGGGCAATGTTGTTTCGTCGCTGTTTCCCGGCGACTCCGGACATGCCCCTCCGCGGATGGCACCTACATCGGAGGGCAGAGATGACGCGGAGAGCTTTCACCGCATAGAGGAGGAGGAGCTTGTTGGCGCTGTCGGCCGTCTTAGGCGAAAAAAGACGGCCCCTGGTCCGGATGGGGTACCTGGCAGGGTGCTGGGTATCGCCCTCAGGCACCTCGGAGACCGGCTTCGGGAACTAATGGACGCATGTCTGCGCGTCGGACGGTTCCCGAAGCTGTGGAAGGACGGACTGCTCTACCTGCTGCGGAAGGAGGGTCGACCACCTGACTCCCCTTCCGCCTACAGGCCGATCGTGTTGCTGGACGACGTCGCGAAGGTGTTCGAGAGGATTATTGCCTCTCGACTCGTCCAGCACATCGGCGCTGGCGGTCCGGACCTCTCCAAGGTGCAATACGGCTTTAGGACGGGGCGCTCCACCATCGACGCCCTGATCCGTCTAAGGGCTGCTGTGCGGGATGCTGTCCAGAGGGGACAATTTCTGCTGGCGGTGTCTTTAGACATCGCCAACGCTTTCAATAGCATCCCGCACAGCACCATTCTGGAGGCACTCCGTTTCCACGGAGTGCCGGCATATCTCCAGCGCCTGCTGAGCGACTACCTCAGCGGGCGCGACGTCCTGTTTGTCGCCGGTGAGGGCGGCCGATTGAGCCGGCATGCGGTTGAGCGCGGCGTTCCACAGGGGTCCGTGTTGGGACCGCTCCTGTGGAACGTCGGTTTCGATTGGGTTCTCCGCGGAGTTCTGCTTCCCCGGTGCTCGATCACGTGCTATGCGGACGACACGCTGGTAACCGCCCGGGGGGCGGACTCCGTGGAGTTGATGAGGCGTGCGTCGGCCTGTGCGACCCTAGTCGTGGAGCGGATACGCTTGCTCGGTCTAGAGGTCGCACTCCATAAGACCGAGGCCATTCTGTTTCGTGGCCCTCGGCGCAGAGCTCCCGACGGTGCGGCGGTGCACGTTGCGGGCGTTCGAGTAGAGTTGAAACCCCAGATGAAGTACCTGGGGCTACTCCTCGACGCCCGCTGGAAGTTTGGTGAGCACTTTCGCCACCTCGAGCCGAAGCTGATGGGCACTGCGGACGCCCTGGGAAGGCTCCTGCCGAATATTGGCGGTCCCAGTGCACCATGTCGGCGGCTATATGCGGGGGTTGTGCGCAGTATGGCGCTCTACGGGGCACCCGTCTGGGTGGATGCCCTCGATGAAAGGACCAAAACCCTGCTGCGGAAACCGCAGCGGGCAGTCGCATTGAGGGCAATACGCGGGTACCGGACGGTGTCCCGTACAGTTGCGTGCGCAATAGCTGGCACACCCCCGTGGGAGCTAGAGGCGAAGGTGCTCGCCGATGTGTACCGTCGGAGAGCCGAAGAGAGGGCGACCGGCATCCAGCCGTGCCCTGTGGAGAGGCGCGCCGCAATATCAAGGGCGCGCGCCGATTTGTTTGAAGGATGGGCCAGCGGTCTAATGGGGGCGACGGCCTCCGGTACACTCACACGTACCGTTGAGGCATTCCGCCCCGTTCTAGACCGCTGGGCGGACAGGCGGCACGGGTCGGTGACCTATCATCTGACGCAGGTGTTGACCGGGCATGGGTGCTTTGGGAGATACCTGTGGCGGATTGGTAGGGAGCCGGCTCCTGCCTGCCACGAGTGCGGCGATGCGATGGACACCGCTCAACATACACTCGAGGTGTGCGGGGCGTGGTCCTCGCAGCGCCGCGCTCTAATGTCCGAGATCGGCGCGGACCTCTCCCTCCCGAGCGTGGTCAGCCGTATGCTCGGGAGTGAAGCGGCCTGGAACGCAGTGGTCGCCTTCTGCGTCGAGGTCATGACGCAGAAGGAGACGGCAGAGCGCGTCAGGGAGAACGATCCCTCCGCTGACCCCTGCCGAAGAAGACGGACTGGTCGGAGGCGGCGGGCCTATATTCGCCGTCTCTGACCGGTGGGCGAACTGTGGGGAACGGGCACGGGAAGCCTGAACCCTGCATTGCACTAGTTCGCCACCGTGGAAGTCGTCCCAAAATCTCCGGGGCGCCCACTCCCCCATACCCACACTGGGGGAGAAGGAGGAGCTCGCCAAATTGGCGAGCCGTCACCTGTGGGGTCGCGGTAGTGTCACATCGTGGTTCCCGCGGCCCTGCTGGGTGCACATGCGCCGTTGACGCAGCCGTCACGGAATAAGTGGCGGCTGTTTCTGCGGTTCATGTTCACCAAGGTGAAAGATGGAGCGCTGTGGGTTTAGTGAGTATTGCCCCCGCCCGCGGTGTTGCATAAAGCAACATCGCGGTCGGGGGGGCACCGCTTCTCGGTGCCACGAGTCTCACACACCCCCGCCTTCCCCTAGGGGCGGGACAGTGCGTAAATGCATTCCCACAGCGGAAACAAAAAAAAAAAAAAAAAAAGGTATCAATAGTAAACATCTTTCGCTAGTGATTACTTCATTTTTAAGTACTAAAACATAACAACATTAAAAAACGTGTTCATCAAAATTTGATTAAGTTTATTTTCTCAAATTTTGCGCACTGATTAGAAAGTTTGAAAAGTTTAATATTACGATAAAAAGTAACATTTGTACTTTTCCAGACTATAATCTACCTTCTTGCTAAATTTTATGAAAATTCGTCTAATAGGTTTTGCATAAATGAGTGAAAAATATCCAGTCACACATCTAGATACAAACTTTCACAATTGTAATTATTAGTAAGAATAAAAGATGTATCTCCTTAAATTTCTATATTTGGGGTATTTTATTACATACGATACCTAATTAATTAAAGGAAATCCTTCTATAACCAATAATATAAAGTGGCTTTCAAATATCATTAAAGACGTTCAGAGCCGAACACATCGCAAGCGATCTAGAGTTCCACTTTTCTATTGATTTAGTAATTTTATGTACATACAATTGAGTATAAAAAATAGAAATATACGTGTAGGTGTACACATGGCTGCACATCATTTCCAGTATAAGCTGACCTCTCGTTTAACGGAAATTTTAAACACCGTGACTTTTAAATGGTTGCTTTCCCGTGACAAAAATATTTGCCAACAAAATTAAAATACAAATATATAGCCAAATAAAAAAAACTGTTTACAAATCTCGAAACTAATACGTTGTTTACTCGAAAGCGTGAGAAATAATAGTAGGCAACAAAAGTAGATAACTTTACAACGTAAAATACTTGTAGGCATGTAAAAAGATAAGTTACGTAAGCAAGTACCGCTTTTGTTCATAGCAAAATAATCTATCGTACGTAAAACTTAAACCTTAAAATAGCGTGCGCGTTCACTTAACTTAATTATACACTGCTGCCGACAAAAATCTAATTATGTTAGTGTGCGTTACACCCCTCTGGTACCCCGCTTACCGCTGTCGCCCACCGACTCAAGCTATGTCGCATGTGTGTGCGATGTAACTAAGTTATTTTTTGCTATTTTTTTTATATATTGACTCTACTTCCAAAACAATATAATTCTGTCGCGGAAAAGCAACCATTTAAAAGTCACGGTGTATAATGCGAGATCCGCTTATACTAGAAACGTATAGCTTCATGTGTGGCCGTGTACCTATATGAAGTCAAAGATTTCGCTTCAACTCTTTTTAGTGCACCACTACCGGGCAAGATTCTTCTCTCAAATATGTTACGAGTAGACAAGGTTTAGACCAAGTGTGGGCTGGTCACATGTCCTCGGATGATTAGTTCTTAGACAGGAATGTCCGATTGTCCGATTTTTTTTCACCGCTACTGAGCGGTGGCGATGAAACAATTCACACAAAGATGTGGGCGCGACTGAGGATCAAACCTACTACTTTATATTTCAGAGGCGAGTCCGATACCTGTCCGCTACTGCTGATTACAATATAAAAAAAAATATTTGACTTCATTTTGATGATAAAACAATAACACGTG
Organism: Meganola albula; assembly: GCA_936450015.1. NCBI lineage: Eukaryota > Metazoa > Arthropoda > Insecta > Lepidoptera > Nolidae > Meganola > Meganola albula. Next base: position 2,001,677 of record OW388156.1, read on the forward strand.
TCTTACATTTTTTATAATCTTTGACAGACTAATTAAAATTCGATTTTTATATCTTATCGTCATCCCTATTTTCAAGTTACAGCATAGATTATAGAGAACGCAAAACTCCTAATTCTGACCGCTAGAACGCTTGCTATGTTGAATACCTTGTTAAACGTACCTACCTATATTGAAAACGGAGGTATACATTGAATGAGTAAGCAGTACTCATCTAAATTAATATCATTTGAACTCATTCCATTTTATGGCTTCTATTCACTTGATTGATCTGATGAATAGATTTTCTCTGGAACTCATTAGTTAGAATATACATTTCTTTATATGGTATCAAGCTAAAACTAGGAGTACCTAGAAGTAAAAAAGATAATTGAAACAGTCAACAATCATAACAGTTGGTCAGGACGGGAGTACAACTTTTTATCACAGTACCTTATGAAGTCGTTATGTTACGGAACAAATTACCTTCTTAAAGTTAGAACAGAGCCTAATATTAAATCAGCCGCCATGCTCCTACAACATAATATGAACGAAATTGCTTCGAGAGTTGAAACGAGCAGAAATTGAGACAGGTTTCAAGAAGTAAAATCATTTAAAGAAGGGCGCCTAGAGAACCTACTTTAATAATTTTTTCGTTCGGACAATTTACAAATTGGTTTTAGTAACTTATCAGATCTGATCTAATCCCAAAACCGAGTGAATAGCAGCCGGCATCCTATGTTTTTTTTAATTTGTTGTCAGGCAAACGAAATTGTAATTTGAGAAAGTGGTCTTCCGAAATCCTTTTGGGCAAATAATTATCAACTATCTAAATCATGAACAAAATCGCTTTAGTTTTCTATGTATCAATAACGTTGCCTCGTTTAAGTGTTATACATACTGCTACAATAATTATAATGAAGTTATAAAATAATTAATGTTATAAATAGAGAAGTGCTATATCCCATTTCATAGGAATTTTATGTTCTCTGAGTGAATTTACTAAAACTTACTATAATTCACTGTAACATTAACACATACACTAAATCATGTAATGATATTTAATAATGAAGATGAATAAAGTAGGTAGGTAATATTAATACCTACTAAGAAACGTCCGAACGAATGAAAATTGTTCAGTATTTCCGATAGTAGAGTTTCTACACTCGGTACGGAAATCCGTCATACAGACAAACTCACAAAAGTATATAATTAGATTATACAAGGACTGCGTAAGGATGATGTTTTTCATAAAATTGCTACTTTTAAATTAGCAGGCTGTTTCAAAAATCTTATAATTCGTTCTTTGATACAAAATTAAGTCTGTCTTACTGATTATCTTCAATTATATTTTTAAACATAATCAGCATCTGTACTATGACAACGTATACTATTATTATTGCAGTTGTACGAAAGAGAAAGTGCTCTATACGTTGTATAATGGCATCTTTCTTCCGCAGCTCAAACAATACTGTTTTAAGTTATTTTGGTTTTTTAGAAAATTGTTGTTTTTTAAACGATGACTAAATAAAGCACACTTTTACCATTTAAACTTGACTTTGACGTGATTGGAATTGACTCAGATACCTAATTAATTTTAGATTCACTTGAACCCTTTTTAGTGCCCCATAACTGGACACGGGTCTTTTCTCAACTACCTTACGAGTTGAGAGAGTTTAGGCCATCATAGTTACCAGCGCCATGACTCCAGTTAAGGTGTCCTGGGACTAGATTATATTTCACAACTCAAGCTTTTCTTTTCCCTCAGTGTAGGAATCATGGTAGTGAATTAACTTCCCAAAAAATAAACTCTGTGCCACGCCCAAACCGGCGTGAAAATATGCGTAACGTTCTCCTCTCTAAAACGAAGGTCATTTTAATTGTGATAATAAAACTACTACATGCTAAACTAGCGTATTAAGTTTAAGTTATTTCTCTAACAATATTATGTAGATTGTAGATTATACTTAAAAACAACTTAGGTGAAGTAAATTATGACTTAATTTGGTACACGAAATGTACTAATTTGCTCTTTAATTGAGTCGTGTAACACTAATGACTTTTGGTCTGGTTGTGTTGGTGATATAGTTTGGAATTCATCCAAATCTTTATAGCTGTTGTAGCTTTTTTGGATGTATTTAGTATCTACTAGAGACCTATCACTTTGAGCGGATTGTGGGATATTGGACGGGTAAGTTTACTTGGTAAAAAATACGTTTTCCACGCCTCCTTCCATTACTATCTAGGAAATACATTTTTGTGTACATACCGCTGCACATCAGGCTATTATACATTATACATATACATTATACATTGTACATTATACATTATACATTATACATTATACATTATACATTATACATTATACATTATACATTATACATTATACATTATACGTTATACATTATACATTATACATTATACATTATACATTATACATTATACATTATACATTATACATTATACATTATACATTATACATTATACATTATACATTATACATTATACATTATACATTATATATTATACATTATACATTATACATAATTAAATATTACACATTTTCAGTATAAGTTGACGTCTCATTGTACGGAAATCCATACAAAGCAAGATTTGCTTATACTGTAAATGTAAAGCTTGGTGTGTAGCCGTTTACATAGACATGTATGTTGGTCTTGAGTCTGGTTGAAACTGGACTGGAGGAACACTACCACACAATCCTTCAGTCACCACACTTTTCGCAATGGAGCCCTGTTTGGAATTCAAACCTAAAACTTTGCGGTACAGATGACCATTAAACCTGGAATATGGCTTTTAAAAATCAAATATTTCAATATTTTTAAATAACTCATAACTTACTTACCCTTTGAAACAAAAAAAAATGAATTGATTCATATTTGGGGGATTTATTGCATAACTTACATACAAAAAACAGAATCTTTTTTTTTGAAATCGGTTGAAAATATTTACAAACAAACTACGCTTTGCTTAGAAGTTACAAACACATCAGCGTAACATTGTTTTAGCTCTGTATACACTTCATTTTATTTACATATAACACTTTTACATGCAAATCTAATATACCCATATTTGTCTTGGCTTCTATAACAAAATGCCATTTATTTTCTAAGAAATCACACTTATAACTCAGTTATAGTAAGTACGTATAAGTATTATCTCTCTCAGGCTTGCTTTTGGGAATAAAAAAGTAAATGTTTTTTTTATTAGGGTTGAGTAGTAAACTGGGAAACCTTTTAATTTCGTCATGTCCACCTGTCTGTCTGTCTGTCTGGTTGCCTCTCTGTTCGCGAACTTCCCTTGTGAAGTTGGATTTTGTAACGCCTTCTTCAGTTACCAACCAGGTGCATAGGGTGGTGCATAGTAGTCAATACTATCAGAAATTCTTCTACCTTTTAAGACGGACAATTAATATGAATGTCAATATGGTGTATATGATGTTTTTTTAAAGAATGTGTTTGCTGATGTTGTTTTATATTACCTACTAGCTGACCCGGCGAATTTCTTACCGCCTAACAGTCTATGAATGTCGTTTACCTTTTAGTTGAACTAATTTAGGCTTTGATGAACGTAATACAATGATACAAAATAACATTATTATAGATAGAAACATAAAAGTATTAGTTATACCTTAATCAATGATTATGAAAACATACAGAATGATAATAAAAATTAAAAAAATAATAATAATTAAGTACTTCAAACTCATGTCAGAAAAAAATCGGAAGATCGGAATTTCTTGAGATAACGCAAATTCTATGTAAAATATCTTCAGACATGTTATCTTTGTATTTGTTCCATAGGTCACGTGGGTCCGATGGGAAGCATGTCGAAATGATTATAGCAAATTATGTGCGTATCTGACTTGGAGATGCAGAAATAATTTCTATAGCGATTGTCGTGTCCCAATGATTATCGTTTTCAAGCAAATTCAGCTCTTGACATGCTGCACGAAATGTGGGGCACACTATACCATTAACAGTTCGTAGTGATTCAAATGATGTTGGCCCTCGAACATGTACCAGCAACAACCGCAAATAGAAACATTTATCATTCTTCGGATGAACTGTGTAAATACGACCAATAGCATCAGTAGAACGCATATCTGGATGACCAGGAACTGCATCGCCTTGCTTCCGACGTTTAAATTTCTTCGATTTAGCGTTCCAAGTGTAATAACGTGGCATTTCTGAGTAAAGCAAAGTTCGTGCGAACGGATCGCTTTGACAAATCGACGCCGATACAATGGATAACTATCGTTGCCTGTAATGGTCTCTGCCGTCAATTTTCGTGGATACCGTTTGGAACACTTGCCGTCGACCATGCACAGTGATTGGCGGTTGATAGTGCCACACGGTCCATGAATCATATTCGTGATTACAACATCATGTAGGTCTGGATCGGTTTCAGGAGCAGGAATCTCTGCACATATGATGTCATCTATTTGATCTGGCCGAATTCTTTCGACTAACCAAATTAAGTAGAATGTGAGCATGCGGTAGGCCTCGTTTTTGCCATTCGATTGAATATATCCATCCAGCATCGAGTATTCCCAAAGACGTGTTGCTTAACAATGTAATTCATTAGTGACCGAATTTACGAATAATAATAATATGTATAATAATAACAATAATAATAATAAGGCCGTAGGGCAGCTTGTGGCGAGCTGTTATGGCGTAGCGACCATACGGACCCGAGTGCTCCAGGGAGAAGATCCTGTCCCTCACCTCCTTGGCTTGTCTTTACTGGCTGGCTGGAGTGAACCCTGACGGGGGACAGATCTCCCACCTCTTGCTTGCCTTCATTGGCCGGCTTGAGTTGAGTCGTGAGAGCAGAGATGCTCGGAGGAGGAAGTGTCCCGTAAGTGGCTAGTGGGCACGTGAGGATGGACCCTTAGGGAGCCAATGATTGGGTAGAATGCCGTGGGACACCGCTCTACTCCTCTAGCCCCACAGAATATGTTATCCCTTGTCGTTTCTTTTAGTGGCCATACGGGGCCCATTTATTGACTGGGCGAGTCACCCCCTGCCATTTTATCCGTGTTAATTTGCATTGGTCAGCCAGGGGCCATAGTCCATCCATAGTCCTAGTTACCTAATCCATTAGCACCCACCACCATAACCTAGATTTTAGTTCCTATATTCTGCAATAGTCCTGGTCTAACCGGGGATTGTCTTTTGTTGTACCTATATGGTTCGAGCAGGGACAATCGTCGGTTGGTGCCACATTACATTAAGAGCAAAATTGTCTAACAGGCCTCTACGTGTTGGCTTCGGCCCCACGCACCCCTTCCAAAAGTCCGGAGCTCCATAGCTTCGAGATAAAAAAAAGACAAACAAAATAATAATAATATTTTTTTTAATAATTTTAATTCATTAGTCGTGTAAGTACAATATCACGTGTTTCCAAGTTTTCACCAACAATCAGGATTGCCACTTCATCTATTGTTGGAGCATTAAATGTGGGTTCATGTGTTCCAGCTGGTCTTTTATCTGCTCTGATCACAACTTTATAGTCATCACTTGGCATGCGCTCTAAAGCAGTCTTGAACAGCCTGACCAATTCATGATGTTCATGAAGCATTAGCTGCAGATCTTGGAGAATTACTCTTTTCGTAGCTGTGTTGACCCCTTGACGCCGGTCAAGTTGTTCTTCCATATTGCCCAAGAAGTATATTTGCAAGAATTTATGCTGTGCATCTTCTATAGGTTGCAATGATCCAATGCGATGGCAAATCAAGTCAAAGCCATAGTTAGTTATATTTACAAACACTTATTTTACAAACACTTTTTTTTTTCAAATAATAACGTTTCGCCATAAAGCAGGGAGCACAATGGCTCTGGTGACGGGACCAATAATGGCAATTTCACTTTACCACTAAGGCAGCACAAACCAGGCGTTTCACCAGCAAACTTCAATGCTCCACAATACTGGCAAACTACGTCCATTGCACCAATGCAAACTAAACGATGCAAGCTGTAGTAGATGGTGCAATCATATACAAACGCTGCTCAATTCAAAGCAGGGAGCACAATAGCTCTGGTGGCGGAACCAATAATGGCAATTTCACTTTAGCACTAAGGCAGCACAAACCAGGCGTTTCACCAGCAAACTTCAATGCTCCACAATACTGGCAAACTACGTCCATTGGACCAATGCAAACTAAACGATGCAAGCTGTAGTCGATGGTGGTAAATGGTCATATACAAACGCTGCTCAGTTCAAATCAGTACTTGAACCATTTCTTCTTGCACTCTGTTCATCTGTACGATAAGCTCGACGATTTCTCGTTTCTAACCTAGCTGTTTCACGGGCTGCCTCTCTTTGCGCTTCTGTTTGAGAAGCACGAATTAATTCCCTTCTTTGCTCCATACTAACGCGGTGCTCTTCTCGTGCAATTTCTCGTTCTTCATCAGATAATTGACTCGCGATATTCCGTTGCCTAATGGCATTACGGCTCCGCTGGGAAAAAATAGATATTCTAGTACGCGGTATTGTTATTAATATTAATACTGAATGTGCACTCGCATAAAACCACATAAAACCACCAAATAGACATTGACAATCGACATAGACAATAGCTCAAAGAGTATATAACCACTACGTATGAATAGCTTATCTATAAAAATCATAGACAACCTATAAAAAGACATTTACACTTTTGTTAACCTGTAGAATAAATCATTTATATTATTTTCGGAAATAAAAATTAAATTGAAATGATTAAGTATTCATTAATATGTATTATGCTATTCTGGGCGGAGGCAAATCCAACTAATCAATAACCATTAAAATTGGTTCAGCAGATCTCGAGTTATAAGTGTTGTAACAAACCCGACTTTCTTTTATATATATAGATTTTGATTATTAATGTGTATTTTGAATTTTGTTTTTTATTGGTACTTAAATTTTGTTAGTTTTTTTAGTGTAACGTATCTATTGCATTAGATTACACCTGTAATGGTCGGTATAAGTAAAAAATAAATAATTAATCAATTAATTAAGGAAACCTACACTGCGCATGGCCTGACACGCTTTTGGTTTTTTTTAGTCACGGAATAGACTATCACTTATTTGAAACTATTTAACCTGCTATTAAACGGAACCCTCTCTGCACGAATTTAAATCGCCCTTGACTGGTTTTTAATTCAACGAACGAACGGTCCTATAGTATTTGGAATTTGGAAACAAACAATTTTAAATATTCAACCTCTTTTAACTCAATCTCGGTTCTATTCAGAACACGGGCAACACTATAAAATCGAAAACTACCGAAGGCGTATACCCATAAAAATAGGTTTTAGAGTCGTTGCATACATATTCCGTTTGGCAAACAACAAAGGCCCTAAAGCAAAGTTGAACGGAGGTATGCAATCGACACCGCTCGCGATTGGTTAAAAACCGATTCTGCCGTTGACACGACGTTTTAATTTGAATTTTCGAATTTTCTCGTTCTAAAATAGAATAGAATATTGTGTTTTGTTTTGTTGAATGGAAAAATTCTTTTAGTTCATTGTTTATTTGAAGACTAATGAAATCTTCAAATAAACAATGAATTAAAAGAATTTTTATTTAGAATTATTATTGGAGTTAACGTTGGACATTCACTTTCTAGGCTTTTGATGTGGTTACGCCTAAACGCGTGACGCCTTCACTTCAACCCTTCTAAGTGTCCCCAGCTGGATAAGAGTCTTCTCTCTATTTTACGAGTTTAGAAAGTTTACGCCTGAGTCCACACATGCTGTCAAATGCGAGTTGGTGGATGTCACATGACCTTGAATGTTTTTTTTTTTCATCTTAGAGGTCGATGCCGTTGCGCCACCGCTATATTAAAGTCCATCTGTCACAGTCCATTTTCTCCGTAATATGACACCAGGGGTATCACTTATGCGTTGCTGAACTTTTAGATGTTGACTGGCCAGTGGGCTGATTATAAGGCCTGTTGCGGTGCAGTTGCAGTTAAGTTTCGATCAAAATTGTAATTGACAACCGCTGTCAGATACGCCCACGTCAAATTCGCGTCACGCGAGGGCTTTAACGTAATGACAGTTACAAGAATACCATTTTGCACTAACACGTAGACTTAAATTGCAACTGCAACGCAACTTGATCGCAACTGCACCGCAACTTGATCGGCGCGTCAAGGAATAACGTGCTGGCTACCTTACTCACACAAAAAAAAAACATTTTTTTTCGCAGAAAAATCCAAAATCGTATATAGTATTTTTGTTGGAGAATCAAAGTAATTGTTAAATGCATACAAGCTGTACAATGTGCAGCGTCATCAGCTGTAATTAAATTAACGCTCTCATCGCAAGCCACTGCACTATTGGCTTGCAGCCGCAAGCTTGATGAGCGGTGAATTAAATAAATAGCTTTAGTAGAACTTACCAGTGATCATACTGAACCTATAGAAAAATTACACTGCGAAGCTATAACGAATGACTGAAATGAACAAAATGTATGAGATTCACATTCACCTTCGAAATGTCACGTGACAATCCCATGTCAGTCCTATAGTTCTTTTTGATTTTTGATTATTTATCGTTTCAATATGGCACTTTTTACTTCTTTTTATTTTTTTTATTTTAATGTGATGTTAAGCAGTGATGTAGTTTACGATGGGACGCGTCATACAACGATTGACTCGTTATTACGCATGACTTTCGGTGGGAAGGTGGCAGTGGAATGAGGGTCCACATGATTAGAAACCATAAAGAAGCAGAAATTCCGACCCACTCTCTTAAATTGTGTCACCAGACATCGCACCGGAATACGGCAAGGCCGCTTGGCGGTCCGCTTTGTCTGATGAGAGGTCGGTAACCACGGCCGAAACCTACCACCTGTTAATTTCCAGTAAACACAATTACCACTCAACTATCTTAAGAATTAAGAGAGAACCGGTGCACACCGTTGTAAATCAGTAAGTTGTACAATCAAGTACTTTAACTTTAATTTTTTTTTAACTCGTTTTTCTTATGTTAAGTTTCCGCCAGCGGCGGCTTCACCCGCAAAACCTACATTTTACGAGTGTATATGCCCAGCAGTGGAATAAAAAGTAAAGCTTGTAATAGTAGCAGTAAAGCATATCTTCTTTATAATATAAATGAATCACTAATAATGCTGCTAAGCGCAAACCTCGAAAATGGCTAAACCGATTTTGCTAAGTAAAGAAAAATGTAAAAAAAAAACCCAAACTCCTCCGAAACGGCTTTACTGATTTTTATGAAATCCCATATCTATATTCGGCAGGACTGAGAATCAGACGTAATCTATTTTCGGACCCAGAAGGTGGCACTGCTTTACCGAGCAGGACGACGTTTGCAGAGTCCGCTAGTTCTTACTAAATCCTATTTAACAGTGCAATAATCTTTCAAATCGAATCAGAAGCTCTTGAGACTAGCGCGACCAAACGAACAAACAAACTCTTCAGCGTAATAATATAGATTAGACCCAATAATATGTCACTAACCTAACAATAATTACAATATTAACCTACTTGAACTTTCCCAAACATTCATACACACTATTCGAAACTAATATAATAAATAATCATGATAAATGACTATCGCGTGCAGACACCATAACAACCTACTTATTCCCCATCTTTCTGCCAACTTATTACACTTAGAAACGATTATAATATTTTCCATTGCTTGATCAACAATAAAACTTTAGCCTTTGTCATATTATTACTTACTTCCAGTCATAGTTGAAATGAAATGTTACGAATATATGCTTTATTTTGTTTAAGCCAGTCTACATAAAAATAGTCCTATTTCTTTTCCTTCCATGCAGTGAATGACTGGCAACTACTGAGAAAGACTGCTAAAAAACTCAGTAGGCTTTTTTTCTTTTTTAAATGAAGTACTTATATCTATTACGTTTTGTTTCTTTAGGGTGTTGAAATAGTTAGATAGTCTGAAATTTTATAATACGCTTTCTTACATAACGTAGATTTTATATATTTTTTTTAATTTATTAATTGTCATTTCCCTAATATTATTTGGAAGTTTATTGTAGAAACGTATACACTGCCCCATAAAAGAGTTACTGATTTTGTGGAGACGAGTATGATCGTTCTTATTTCTAGTATTTAAATTATGTGTCGCTTATTTTTTTTAATTTCGTAATATTTTATGCACATACAACAAATTTTCAAAAATATATTGAGAAGCGACAGTCAAAATATGTTGCTGAATTTCTCTCTTAAGGAAACACGGCTTCCTAGTTTGTAGATAGCTCGTTAGCTGCGCGTGCATAGTATTATGATAACCTATAATATGTTATTCTGGAATGTAGTCTATGTTTGTGTGAAATTGCATCAAATTCCGCGCAGTAATTTTTTCATGATCGAGTCGCAAACATCTTCACAAACTTCATAGTGGTAACGCTCACGATGGGAACGCTCGCGGCTAGGAGAGGTGAGGGTTCCCATCTAAAGTCAACCATGTTAAGAGTCGCTAAAGGTGTTATTCACCTCTGTGAGTATTATAAAAACGTGCCTCGTGTTATTATTATTACATTTATAACTTATGATATTACCTAAAATATTATGTCTCTTTGTTAAAATAATATTTTAGTTTCAATCGAAAGTAAGTTTAAGTACCTACATAGTTAGGTGTTATTTCATTTGCTTTATTTTGTGTAAAACGATTTCTAAAGTAATAAAAATAATACCTAGTTATTATGTACTTAACACAATCACTAATATTTTATTGCTATTTTTATGAGAGTTAGTGCGTACTATTAAAATTATTGGTGGATCTAATAAAAAAAGTCGTAAGTGTAAAAGCGTTTTTTTTTAGTAGAGGCCGTCTAAGTATCTAGTTGATTTATTTTATGCATATTATTATTAAAACTGTAACTAAAGTCACTTGGATTATTAGATATGAAAACATTGTCTGTTATTTAATAAAAGAATAAAATGAGTTTATTGAACTTAATCGTATATACATGAGCTAGTTGCAATACTAAGCTAAATATAATTACTTATTGCTATTTATTATCTTTAAAATCTTTCAGTTATCTACGATTTTATGACTATGTTCTATGTATATTAGACCAATAACTACTTACTTCTACAGAAGAGGTGTGGGCTAGCCTAAGCTAAATTAATATAACCTGTGTTTCAGGCCTGCTCTCTAACTTTTCTAAATTAAGCCAAAACGCTACTAAACACAACTTAATTGCTGGTTTCTACAGCAAGATACCAAAATGCCTAGCTAATTATATTAAAAGATAATCTATTTCAGAATTTCTAGTATTTTTCTGTGTCGGTATAATTTAGTTGTAGTAGGACATTGAATATAGTTTTAGCACTATTTGTGCGTGTTAGTTTATATATAATTGTTAGTATTCTATTAATTTCATTGTACCGAACAGGGCCTTTAAATAGAAAAAATCTGTGTATAAATGCATGCCTTGATCTGTCTAAATTGATGCTCTTGTCTAAATTGTGACATTATATATACATTGCAACGTAGTTCCTAGATTCGTATCCTCTTTAATGTAGTTCATTATTGTGAGTTACATTTTAAAACAAAGAATAAAAGTAATTTGTTTGCTTTGTTTGACATAAAAAACCTAAAAATATTGATAAAGAAATGAATACTACACGAAAAATTACTTGTGCATTGTGTACAATTAAAATGTTTTTTAAACTGTCTCGTGTAACTGATTAGGCGTTTCAATTAACTTTAGAAAATAAACTATCACCTTGTATAGAATCAGAATTTAAAAGTGTAATGCCTAACATTTTCTACCATAAGAAAATGCACTATCTCAGCATGCATACTTATACTAACTTAGTTACTTTAAACAAAACTTAGACTGAGAATAGCTAGGATATGTTTTTTGTCCTTTCTTTTTTATGACACTTTTCAAAGCACGCGACGAGAGTGAGAAAAATATATTACCTAGTCTTAGTTTCATCTTCGTTTTCTTCTTTCAAATTAAAGTGCTATGTAATGTAATTTTTGTATTGGATTCTTAGCCCCATACCAATAAACGGTTTAAGAGTTGTGAAAACGAATTATATGTTTTGTCCTCATCTTTTGGAGATATTCAGTTATTGTTTTAAAAGTATAACGATTATATCATATACCCCATTAGTTAACAATTGTTATAATTTCACAACGAAAACCGAAAATCTTAAAATTTTCACTTTTGCCTAGATAACTTTGTACATAGATATTATTATCTTAGATTTTATTAGGTACATATGTACTCGTGTTCCTGGTAGAACTAAGCTGTATATAAATAGCTGATGTTATATGACAATAAATAAGTCTAGTAAAGTTGTACGAAAATATTTCGCCGGCAGAGTAATGTTGGGATATAAAATTGAGTTTATGGGATGTTCCATTTTTATTGTTATTTTTGTTGTTTGTTTATACAACTATACTAATATATACCCTTGACTTCGCTAACATCGACTTTAAAATTGCCTTCTGCAGTTTCATTTTATTAACCTCTTAGATAATATTTTAACTGTATGAAGCGTAACCTTCATCTTTTAACATTGGGCACGACAAAAGGGAACAGCTTGCGGAAGAAAGGAGCCAGTGGAGGAAACGTATCAAAGAAGGTCAACAGGTTCACGACGGAGGAGCCTAGTTTGACAAATTAGCCGTAAAAAGACAGAAGTAACACGCCAGCAACATTCTTCCAACAGTCGCAACACACACTTGTTCACGGTATGAACAATCGTGCCGTTCTGGGATTAATCTATTCAGCCACAAGAAAAGGTGCTTATTACAAAACACTGCTTAAATCGTCTGTAATAGACGTCAGAACCCATTATACAAAGTAATGTTTTACTTTTAAAAAGGGAAATTTACTTTATAAAAGTTTGATTATTTTGAGGACACTTCGATCAGTGGGAGTGTAACTTTAATCTAAATTCTCAATCGTGGTCCCTGGTTACGGTGGTGCAAATCAGGTGACAATAAAGGGAAGGTAGATTTAAGCTACCTATGGCTTAAGTCCTGGTTAGTGACCACTGACCAAGCAAAGCTGAGGTTTATCATGCTTTGGCTTATCGACTTATCTATATTCGGCAGGACTGAGAATCAGACGTAATCTATTTTCGGACCCAGAAGGTGGCACTGCTTTACCGAGCAGGACGACGTTTGCAGAGTCCGCTAGTTCTTACTAAATCCTATTTAACAGTGCAATAATCTTTCAAATCGAATCAGAAGCTCTTGAGACTAGCGCGACCAAACGAACAAACAAACTCTTCAGCGTAATAATATAGATTAGACCCAATAATATGTCACTAACCTAACAATAATTACAATATTAACCTACTTGAACTTTCCCAAACATTCATACACACTATTCGAAACTAATATAATAAATAATCATGATAAATGACTATCGCGTGCAGACACCATAACAACCTACTTATTCCCCATCTTTCTGCCAACTTATTACACTTAGAAACGATTATAATATTTTCCATTGCTTGATCAACAATAAAACTTTAGCCTTTGTCATATTATTACTTACTTCCAGTCATAGTTGAAATGAAATGTTACGAATATATGCTTTATTTTGTTTAAGCCAGTCTACATAAAAATAGTCCTATTTCTTTTCCTTCCATGCAGTGAATGACTGGCAACTACTGAGAAAGACTGCTAAAAAACTCAGTAGGCTTTTTTTCTTTTTTAAATGAAGTACTTATATCTATTACGTTTTGTTTCTTTAGGGTGTTGAAATAGTTAGATAGTCTGAAATTTTATAATACGCTTTCTTACATAACGTAGATTTTATATATTTTTTTTAATTTATTAATTGTCATTTCCCTAATATTATTTGGAAGTTTATTGTAGAAACGTATACACTGCCCCATAAAAGAGTTACTGATTTTGTGGAGACGAGTATGATCGTTCTTATTTCTAGTATTTAAATTATGTGTCGCTTATTTTTTTTAATTTCGTAATATTTTATGCACATACAACAAATTTTCAAAAATATATTGAGAAGCGACAGTCAAAATATGTTGCTGAATTTCTCTCTTAAGGAAACACGGCTTCCTAGTTTGTAGATAGCTCGTTAGCTGCGCGTGCATAGTATTATGATAACCTATAATATGTTATTCTGGAATGTAGTCTATGTTTGTGTGAAATTGCATCAAATTCCGCGCAGTAATTTTTTCATGATCGAGTCGCAAACATCTTCACAAACTTCATAGTGGTAACGCTCACGATGGGAACGCTCGCGGCTAGGAGAGGTGAGGGTTCCCATCTAAAGTCAACCATGTTAAGAGTCGCTAAAGGTGTTATTCACCTCTGTGAGTATTATAAAAACGTGCCTCGTGTTATTATTATTACATTTATAACTTATGATATTACCTAAAATATTATGTCTCTTTGTTAAAATAATATTTTAGTTTCAATCGAAAGTAAGTTTAAGTACCTACATAGTTAGGTGTTATTTCATTTGCTTTATTTTGTGTAAAACGATTTCTAAAGTAATAAAAATAATAGTTATTATGTACTTAACACAATCACTAATATTTTATTGCTATTTTTATGAGAGTTAGTGCGTACTATTAAAATTATTGGTGGATCTAATAAAAAAAGTCGTAAGTGTAAAAGCGTTTTTTTTTAGTAGAGGCCGTCTAAGTATCTAGTTGATTTATTTTATGCATATTATTATTAAAACTGTAACTAAAGTCACTTGGATTATTAGATATGAAAACATTGTCTGTTATTTAATAAAAGAATAAAATGAGTTTATTGAACTTAATCGTATATACATGAGCTAGTTGCAATACTAAGCTAAATATAATTACTTATTGCTATTTATTATCTTTAAAATCTTTCAGTTATCTACGATTTTATGACTATGTTCTATGTATATTAGACCAATAACTACTTACTTCTACAGAAGAGGTGTGGGCTAGCCTAAGCTAAATTAATATAACCTGTGTTTCAGGCCTGCTCTCTAACTTTTCTAAATTAAGCCAAAACGCTACTAAACACAACTTAATTGCTGGTTTCTACAGCAAGATACCAAAATGCCTAGCTAATTATATTAAAAGATAATCTATTTCAGAATTTCTAGTATTTTTCTGTGTCGGTATAATTTAGTTGTAGTAGGACATTGAATATAGTTTTAGCACTATTTGTGCGTGTTAGTTTATATATAATTGTTAGTATTCTATTAATTTCATTGTACCGAACAGGGCCTTTAAATAGAAAAAATCTGTGTATAAATGCATGCCTTGATCTGTCTAAATTGATGCTCTTGTCTAAATTGTGACATTATATATACATTGCAACGTAGTTCCTAGATTCGTATCCTCTTTAATGTAGTTCATTATTGTGAGTTACATTTTAAAACAAAGAATAAAAGTAATTTGTTTGCTTTGTTTGACATAAAAAACCTAAAAATATTGATAAAGAAATGAATACTACACGAAAAATTACTTGTGCATTGTGTACAATTAAAATGTTTTTTAAACTGTCTCGTGTAACTGATTAGGCGTTTCAATTAACTTTAGAAAATAAACTATCACCTTGTATAGAATCAGAATTTAAAAGTGTAATGCCTAACATTTTCTACCATAAGAAAATGCACTATCTCAGCATGCATACTTATACTAACTTAGTTACTTTAAACAAAACTTAGACTGAGAATAGCTAGGATATGTTTTTTGTCCTTTCTTTTTTATGACACTTTTCAAAGCACGCGACGAGAGTGAGAAAAATATATTACCTAGTCTTAGTTTCATCTTCGTTTTCTTCTTTCAAATTAAAGTGCTATGTAATGTAATTTTTGTATTGGATTCTTAGCCCCATACCAATAAACGGTTTAAGAGTTGTGAAAACGAATTATATGTTTTGTCCTCATCTTTTGTATGACACTTTTAAACATTTGACAAAGACAAAACATATAATAGCTATTTACGCCTTAGACATCGTTTATAAGTAAGGAGGAGTAAGGAAGAAATTTGGAGATATTCAGTTATTGTTTTAAAAGTATAACGATTATATCATATACCCCATTAGTTAACAATTGTTATAATTTCACAACGAAAACCGAAAATCTTAAAATTTTCACTTTTGCCTAGATAACTTTGTACATAGATATTATTATCTTAGATTTTATTAGGTACATATGTACTCGTGTTCCTGGTAGAACTAAGCTGTATATAAATAGCTGATGTTATATGACAATAAATAAGTCTAGTAAAGTTGTACGAAAATATTTCGCCGGCAGAGTAATGTTGGGATATAAAATTGAGTTTATGGGATGTTCCATTTTTATTGTTATTTTTGTTGTTTGTTTATACAACTATACTAATATATACCCTTGACTTCGCTAACATCGACTTTAAAATTGCCTTCTGCAGTTTCATTTTATTAACCTCTTAGATAATATTTTAACTGTATGAAGCGTAACCTTCATCTTTTAACATTGGGCACGACAAAAGGGAACAGCTTGCGGAAGAAAGGAGCCAGTGGAGGAAACGTATCAAAGAAGGTCAACAGGTTCACGACGGAGGAGCCTAGTTTGACAAATTAGCCGTAAAAAGACAGAAGTAACACGCCAGCAACATTCTTCCAACAGTCGCAACACACACTTGTTCACGGTATGAACAATCGTGCCGTTCTGGGATTAATCTATTCAGCCACAAGAAAAGGTGCTTATTACAAAACACTGCTTAAATCGTCTGTAATAGACGTCAGAACCCATTATACAAAGTAATGTTTTACTTTTAAAAAGGGAAATTTACTTTATAAAAGTTTGATTATTTTGAGGACACTTCGATCAGTGGGAGTGTAACTTTAATCTAAATTCTCAATCGTGGTCCCTGGTTACGGTGGTGCAAATCAGGTGACAATAAAGGGAAGGTAGATTTAAGCTACCTATGGCTTAAGTCCTGGTTAGTGACCACTGACCAAGCAAAGCTGAGGTTTATCATGCTTTGGCTTATCGACTTATCTTTCGGATAAAGACCGGGATTCAAGACAGTTTAGGTGTTCCAGGACTTAGGTTTAAAGCCCGAGGTTTTTCACGATGCCACTGTTGTTGGGGTAGCAGTGGCAGGCCCCTGCCATGTTCTAGAGCGATTTTTGCTAAAAAAGCTATATGCTATGAAAGTAGTGTACAATCACACCTATCGATATTTGAAATCCTCCAGATTGGCTGCTCTGTGGATACACATTTTTTGGAAACTTTGCTGGTTTTTTTAATCTATCTATATTTAAGTATATATTTACAAAAGAAAAGTATTATATGTAGTATATTACCAGTTATCTGGTTTCCATAGTACAAGCTCTGCTTAGTTTGGGATCAGATGACCATGTGTGTTAATGTCCCACTATAGTATTATTATTATTATTATTATATGGTCAGTGTCCTTGAAAATTAACCCCCGTATTCATAAATTATAGCTAAAATACGTTCATAATTAGTTTGTCTCCGTCTATCATATTGACATTTACAGTAGCAAGAAAGAGGCTAACATTTTTAATTTATAAATAATATCTTATAAGATTTTTATAAATTAAACGGGCCAGTGGCGTGGTCGGTAAAATACTTTCTTTTCACACTGCAGGTTGTTGGTTTGATTCCCACCCAAGCCAGACATTCGTGTGATGAACATTTTTGTTTGTCTTGAGTCTGGATGTAATTATCTATATTTAAGTATTTATTTAGAAAAGAAAAGTATTACATGAAGTATATTACTAGTCATCTAATGTCCATAGTACAAGTTCTGCTTAGTTTGGGATTTAAAAAAAATATCACCGTAAGACGCAGTCGCAGTCCATTCCTACTCGTTACTATCATAAATCATGAACATGGCTTGCAAATTATGCGGAAAGTTTCAACCCAGGCTATAATTTTTGCGGTTATCAGTGGCCAAGCCATCAATGCACTGAAATTGACACTGTGGTTATCTGGCACGAGACCGCCATGGCTACATTCTACGCTATTATATAACAAACATTAATTGCTCGGATTTTGGCACGGTTGGGTTCTTTTTTTGGTAGGGTAATAATCATTTCCAGACTATAACATAGCGCTTTTGTTTATACAAGGTGATAATAAAATAAGTCTTCAAAATTTAAAAGGTTGTTTAATATAATATTCCATGAATAAACACTTCGTATATTTTTAAATAAGCTATCCTTTTTAAGATATGTAATAATTTGCATTTAGCGTAAGTTTTGACATAAGCTATCCGTACGGTACCTTTTTACTTCACGTGTAAGTATGTATGTCCTGGAATTTTGCAATCAATATTTCACCCACTTCCACTAAAGCTATCGAGCTGAAATTCGGACACACGTTTAGTTTTGATGACAATACAAGATTTTATAAATGCCGCCATTTTGAATCCAATATGGCGGATGGTACAAAATGGCGACCTATCTTTACTTAACAAACCCTACAATATGGGTATCAAATGAAAGAATGTGGAACGAGAAATACAATTAATACAATTATTTTTAGATTTTTTTATTTTAATATTTGGTTTGAACCAGACAGCGCGCGCGGCATCCAATCGCCCATTTGGTACTGTACACAAAAGAATCAGTGTTGTGGCGCAGTGGTCATCTCGATGCATCTCGATGAATACGACAAATGTGACCAGCCCAATCCCATTTTTTTTTTAAATTATGATTGTATCTAAAATCCAGGGCCAAGTAAAGTATTTCCGTTGTTAATCTTCAAATCTTCAAACGGTCAAACTTGAAACCTAATCTCACATTAATAATATCACAACTAAGGAAGCTATTTCCCTAATGGGTTGTAAGATAGGATAGTCTAATCCCGAACTTAATTATTACCTGCACTATTCTTTCTTACTATTCGGAACGGATACCTTTTTATTAGTAAAGGGTTCCCTGAAGACAAGGATGGAAATATCATTCCATTTCAAGTGTATCATTTGTGGAGTATCTCTAGATACGAAGATAATAATAATAATATAGTGGGACATTAACACACACGGCCGTCTGATCCCAAACTAAGCAGAGCTTGTACTATGAAAACCAGATGACTGGTAATATACTACATAAAATACTTTTCATTTGTAAATACATACTCAGATATAAATAATAACACCCAGACTTAAGACAAACAGACATGTGCATCACACATGCGGCTTGAAAAACAAGTATCGAGACACCTCATAGCCGGGTCTGTGCGGTGTCTAAGTAATATCTAGTCGGTGATCTAATCATAAAGTAACGGTGCGTATGTGTGCCTGGCCGCTTTAATTAAAACATGATAATACTTAGATTTAGGTTATAACAATAAAAAAATATAGGTGTGGGGTGTCGAGGATCGGGTGGTAGTGATCCTCCAGTGAAAAGGGAAGATCTTCCAGCCGGGCTAGGTGTTATGCCCGGCGACCGCGGTACTCCCTCCGACTGTTCTCGTCGGGAAGTTGTATATATGCTAATCGTCGGTAAAACTTTGCTTGTGCGATTCAGGATTGCTATGACGTCAAGTCTCTTGAGTGGCGTTAGGTATGTGACGCCACATAGGTATCAGAAATAAAATTAGCAACTTGAAATAATTGTTGACTTTGACTTTGATTAATTTTTAATCTAGGTACACGAAATTAAAAATAATCAAGTACCGCCTTCAGGTATAATAAATTGATTAATTTCTTTTCTTTTCGATACTTAAATCGGTTAATAAAAAAGTATTGTACCAACTTTTATTTCATTTTGTACATATTCGTAGTAAAACTATTACGATAATAGAACAATAAAGTTTATTTTATGAGCACAAAACGTAGTAACAAAGATATCAAATTATTTTATGTTTGTTACAGATGTAAGATAATATGACAAGTAAGTTTCATGTAAGCGTTTCCTTTAACTTTATGTTGGCACCCCAGTTTTGTGAAATACATTTACATATTTGTTCAGTAAGTAGTAAATTACCAACATAAGTAACATAGCCTAACGGTGCTCTTATGAGTGATATTATATTTTAACTCGCTTTTATTAGTTGCACTGTATCTAACTTTAAATTTTGTACACTTTTCAAGGTTCAATGTCAATACAATAGCTGGTTAATTTATATCACAAATCTAAAAAACCTATTTATAAGTTTCACATTCGTGTTCGTAGAGGTCGCATTCGAAGATTCGGTTATAAACACACAGTTTGTAACAGAATCTACGGATGCGGTTCTTAATCACCTCAAAACGTCAGATTCATTTGAAATTTTGCACACTTGTCAAAGACTGCTGACAATACAATAATTTTAGGAGTTATTTCGAAAATTTAAATCTTTTTTTTTAGATAATTTTGATGGTATAAAACCTGTTTTTAGTCTTTTTTTATTTTGCTTATAACCCAACTATACCACAAACATTCCTTAGACTTTCCCCCTTACCACTTGTAACACATTTAAGCTTTTCAATTTTTTAAGTAGATTGACTTTTAGGGTGACGTACCTCAAAATATAGGATCACTCATTGTTTTCATTTTAAATCTGCTTTCAAACCAACTATAGTCTGAAATAAAAATTGTTTGTTCCCCAGTTTTAGGCACTAACGAACATCTATTCAACACAAAAATAAAACATAACGTTACGCCTGTATTACCCAAGGGTGTAGGCTGAGGTGACTATGAACCACTTTTCGCCCTTTTTTAAGCTCCCATGTGTACTTAATATTATAAAGCTGAAGAGTTTGTTTCTTCGAACGCGCTAACCTCAGAAACTACTGGTCCGATTTGAAAAATTATTTCACTGTTAGATAGGCCATTTATTGAGAAAGGCTATAGGCTACTTTTTAACATCGTGAGGAAACCGGCATGTGTAAGAACTAATCATTCGAGGACATGTGACATCCGCCAACCCGCACTTGGCCAACGTGTGTGAATTAAGGCCTAAACTCTCTCAACTCATTAGATAGTTGAGAGAAGACCCGTGCCCAACAGTGGGACACTAAAAAAGGTTTTAAGTGAGAGAGTGATATGCTACTTTTTATCCCACTGCTGGGCATGATATGTAGTTCACGCGGGTCTAAGCTAGTCGTGTTATGGGGCGAGACTATTGCCATTCATTGGACACAATTCTACACTTCGAGCTGCTACGATTCTCTAAGTATATCAGAAGTCTTTTTGGTCGACCCGGGAATCGAACCGGGGATTTCGCGGTTACTAACATCTATTTATTTTTATATATGAGATTTGTTAATTTAACACAATAACTTAAGTTTAGTATGTTTAATGAAAACTGCACAATGAACGTTACAACTAAATTTGGAATACCTTGTTAATATTTATTTTGCACTGCACCGAATTTCTAACTTATAATTATATCACGGAGCTTAATGGAAACGTAAATTAACTCAAAATCCACCCAGCAGCATTAATTAGAACAGTGAACATAATACTAATTAACTTATAAGTACCTATTTCACACTTTTTTGGATTATAGGTGAATGTAGACTTGGTCGCACCGTACGCGTCGCTGTTGTCGTTTTGGTTGAGTTACTGCGGCGACTGCGGTGGGAGTAAGTGTGCGAAGCTACATAGAACTTTATAATATAAAGAATTCAAATGCGGTGAGCAGCGATGGTGCAGCGGTAGGAGCCTCACCCTTCGTGCCCACTCATCTTAGCGTGAATTATTTCATCACCGCAGCTCAGATAGACATCGCGAAGAAACTCTATGTCTAAGAACTAATCATTCGAGGCCGAGTAGAGATGTGCCATCCACCAACCCGCACTTGGCCAGCGTGTGTGGATTAAGGCCTAAACTCTCTCAACTATATAGTTTCTACACAAATACACGTTCATGTATCTAATATGGGTCGTCTCTAGTAGGCACTCACAGCGTTTACTGAGCAATGTCCATGTTTGACACTGATAGGTCACATTTACTCTTGTTTTTAATTTATTTTTTCTTTTACATTTGTTTTTTTTCTCTTTCTATGTGTTTCTTTTTTATCATTTAATTTTGTGTGTCCTGTCGTGGTCAAATAAATGATTTTTTCTTTCTTCTTCTTTCTTTCTAATATTGCCCCTTTTTTGGGCAGCTAAAGATTAAATTATACCTCTTTGTAAGTATTACCTTTGTAACAAACAAAGGCAGTAATGTTTTTGCGTGTCTACCATTTGTTACCTGCGTCTAAACTGTGTGTCATTCGCAACCGTTGCGCTGTAGGATGATTGATCGAATGACGTATTTCAGCGTCCGTTTTTTTTGAGAAAACGTTACATTCAGGTCGGAAAAGAATTACTGAGTAGCACCAGAATAGGGTTTTACGAAATTCGAAAGCGAACACCAGATCCGTGTTATTGTTATTTAGACATTAACTCTACCAGACAGTCAATTACCTTTTCAGACTTAAAACACTAGATTTTATTTGTGTTAGCCTCGGCTGACGTTGATAGCTTTTTGGCTATCATTAGAAAGCGTATAGCATCCCTGTTGCAGCGGGTGCGAGGCGCCTCCAACAGCCTCCTGAAGACAGTAGCGGGCAGATTGGATGTGGACAGTGCCATTACGAGGCACTGAACCCACATCCACCTAATTAAGGACACGGCAATATGTTATAAAGATTTGATTAGCAATGTACCTACATAATACTAAAATAGTTTGTAAGATCATTGTTACTAACACTATGGATTCCGGTCTGAAATGATTTTATTTATTTATTTATCTTATAAATAGGGCTGGAAGACCCAGAGTACTTCGACCCAGTTGAATATTTTGTGTCTTCTCCTTGATATTATGAAGCCTTACAGCCGATATAGATTATAGTCTGAAATAAATGGGCTAGTTTTTATCCTAATACCGGACAAAGCCGCAGGCGGAAGCTAGTAAAATACACATTTAGCTACTCCCTTTGCCTTATCTTAATATCCAATATCAACGTTATTATGCGTATCAGTCTAAAAACCCTTTTGTAACAAGGCTCTTCATTATTAACTGTATCTCTAATTAAATTTTGTAAATACATTGTAATAATTAAACGTAATGGTATGACCGTGTAAATGAGTGATACATGTGTAGCATGACAGTGAAGGATTGATGTACAGGTAATGTCAGGCCAGTCAGTACTACCCATGACTACTCTGCAGACATCGTTACATATCTATTTTTGAAGACGTCCTACGTTACGTTTGCTACGTCAGCTTGTTATTCCGGTGTGTCTATGTCTATTATTTTATTCTGGGTCTTAGAATCTCTGTGCCTTAAATCTCATTATCTGTCTTCGTAATGCAAATTGATTGATTGATGTATCAACGCACAGGCCTAACACTGGGCTACGAACTTAAAATATCGCATACGTGTTCTGTTTATGACGTAGACATTGATAATGAAACAACGGAAGTGCTTGACACAGACTAACTTTTATTCTTGTTCCACAGATAAACAACATAGTTTTAATTGATAAGATAATGGCGCTAGTATCTATGCTATTTTCAATGCACACTTATAACACCACCACTCATTGAAATAAACTAATAATCTAAATATATAAACCCAAGTCTGACAAAAATTTATAATGTTTTACACTAGACAAACTTTTAGTAAGGATATCTGCTGGCATACTTGTGGTAGGCAAATATACAATTTTTAATAAATTATTTGATACAGCTTCTCGTATAAAATGGAAACGAACATCAATATGTTTACTTCTTTTGTAAAACATACAATTTTCAGTAAGTTTTTTTGCACTTTGGTTGTCATTATACAAAACAATAGGACCTACATCCTTCCCAGTTAGATATAACAACAAATTTTTAAGAAATATTGCTTCTTTACTAGCTTCACATACCCCCATATACTCAGCTTCAGTGCTGGATAGTGCAACAGTTTGTTGCTTTTTACACTCATGTGATATTACAGCTCCTGAAAGCTTGAAGCAAAAGCCAGTATAAGACCGTCTGTCAACTGTATTAGAAGCCCAATCTGCATCCACATAACCAACTATATCTAAATCATCCTTAGTATGAGTTAAACGGTAAGACTTTGTGGCTTTCAAATATTTTAACACTCTTTTGGCATGCTGCCAATGTACTTTATCAAAACAATTATTGAATTGACTTAAGAAACTAATACTGAATGAAATATCAGGTCTGGTAAGTAATGACAGGTACATAAGGCTACCAATTAATTGCTGGTATGGATATTTTTCATTACAGTGTTCACTTTTATCTAATTTTAAATTAATTTCCATAGGAGTAGTGACTGTTTCATTACAATTTTCTAGACCAAATTTAATTAACAAACTGTCAATAAAATCTTCTTGATCTAACCTTAATCTATTGTTACAAATCTCTACTCTCATTCCTAAGCATTTCCTTATTTGACCTAAATCTTTTAATTTAAACCTAGCACTAAGTTGACATTTTAAATTACTCACTTCAATAGCACAAGTTGAAAAAACAAAAAAATCGTCGACAAACAGTGCTATATAAGTATTCTTAGTTTCACTTATAAACAAACAAGGTTCATGTTGTGATTTTTTATAATTTAATTCCTGCAAACATTCATCTACCTTCATGTACCAAGCTCGAGCAGATTGTTTTAGCCCATATATAGCCTTTTTCAGCTTCAAAACTTTACCCCTAAGAGCCAGGTTTGGAGGCGGTTGCATGTATACAGTTTCTTCCAAATTACCATTTAGAAATGCAGTTGTAACATCATAATGGGTAACATTCATATCCAATTTTACACTCAAGGCAAATAACAACTTTAAAACAGAATACCTTAGCACCGGAGAAAAGGTTTCTTTAAAATCTACACCTTCTTTCTGTGAGAATCCCTTTGCCACCAACCGTGCTCGGTATCGCACTGTATTGTCATTATTACGTTTTTTCTTGTACACCCATTTACACTTCACAATGGTACAATTATCTGGTTTGTCTACTATTTCCCACGCATCACACTCACTGAACGACTGCATTTCGTCCTCCATAGCACTACACCATTCTTTTTGTTCTGGTCCACTCATAACATCTGCATATGTTAGAGTTTCTTCACCAATACTTTCTACGCACATATTTCCATAACCGTATCTTTCTGGAGCTTTTCTCTGTCGTTTTTCAGTAGCTACTTTAGGTATATTTTGGATTTCTGTATCGCTTTGTGTGTTGTAGAACTCATCAGAACTTGAAGAACTTCCTGTGTCATCTGGCACATAGGCTACATCCGAAGTAGTATCATTTTCAACTGATGTGCATGTCAGATCAGATAAGTTGACGACAGGTTGTGACTCTTCTAAATTATCACATTTTTCCTCTATTACAGCTTGAGTCATGTCAGAAGAACTCTGAGCATGTTCCATGATAATAACATCTCGACTAGTGATAATTTTGTTATTCTTGGGATTAAAGAGTCTGTAGCCCTTCACATTATTATCATATCCCACTAGAATAAATTTTTCAGCTTTCTTATCCCATTTTGCAGTTTTTATTTTGGGGACATGGGTCATTGCAGTGCTTCCAAAAACTCGAACATGGCTGACATCTGGCTTCCTGCCTGTCCAGAGTTCGTAAGGTGTCTTTGTCAATCCCGATGCTATGGTTCTGTTGCGCAGATACACAGCAGTATGTACTGCTTCTGCCCAAAACTTTTTCGGCATATTAGCATCAAACAACAAACACCGAGCTCTTTCCACTACTGTCCGATTAAGTCTTTCACACATCTCATTCTGTTCAGGGGTATATGGGTTTGTCTTCTGATGTGCAATACCTGCTTTTTGCATAAAACATTTCATTTCTGAAGAGCAAAATTCACCCCCATTATCTGTTCTCAGAACTTTCAATTTCCTACCTGTTTGTCTTTCAACAAATGCCTTAAATTCTTTAAAGTATTTGTAGACCTCATTTTTGGCTTTAAGGAAATATACAAATGCCATCCGGCTAAAATCATCTACAAAGAGCAAAAAGTAACGTGATGATCCAATTGAGACTTGCTCCATCGGTCCACAAACATCAGCATGGACCAGCTCAAGCACAGTTTCACTCCTGGTACCCTTGTGAGTAAATGGCAGCCTAGCCTGCTTGCCTTCACAACAAGTTATACATTTTGATCTATCAATCACTGCTCTGTCAGGATAACTAATACCTTTTACTACACCATTCTTCATAGTGTTAAGGTTTTGACTATTGATATGTCCCAATCTTCTATGCCACATCTCACTTGTTGCAACTGTCGCTGAGCCAACAAACAATGTAGGTGACTTGATACATAACCTATATACACCATTCACCAATTCTGCTTTACCAACCAGTATATTCTGTCTATTGCGTATGAAGCAAACATCTTCTTCAAAACTAACAGTGTTTCCATTTTGAATAAGCTGACTTACTGATAGTAAATTGGTAGTAAGGTTAGGTATGCATAACACATTTTTCACGGGAATATCAAATTCTGAGTCGTCAATCACTGTTGTTATTCTCGTATTTCCTGCGCACAGCACGGGTATTATTTCTCTGTTTGCGACTACTATATTTCTCACTTCGTGGCTGAGTTTGGGTTGAATTTCGTATTAATTGAGTATGGCAAAAATAATGATTGAGTATTTCAGCGCTTTCCAAAATTAAACCCAAGGGTGAAATACTAAAATTTTAAATAATTGCGAATTCTAAGGGGGGTAAGGATTTGCCCTTAAGGCTAGAAACTGAAAATTTAAGACACGTATTCTGATTGTCTAGCTAGCCGCCTGAATATGTAGATTTCTTAATAATGTACCTATAAAGAAAGATTAAAGAAGTTCTTAGCAGGACTTAGCAGTCTCAGTGGATGCAACGGCTCAACCAGTTGATCTCAGAGTGATTGAAAAATACAACTGCGCGAGGGTGTTGGCGCATCCCACACCAACGGCCTTCCCTTCTACTGCTTCGTTGGCTTAGGGTAAAGCTTGTTAACCTCTAGCCATCGACGTTCCCGCTAGACCCAAAACCCTGTAAAACCCTGACGCCTGTAGTCAGGATGTTGGTGATATAAAATCCCCGTACCTCAAGGAGTACGTAAGCGGTTCTATCGGCCAATCATTCCCATCGGACTCCGAGAAGTGAGTGCAATTGTGTTTGCGAACAAATTTCTGCACTTAGAATTCATAATGGGTTTGTGGTTAGTTATCAATAGGCACTCTAGTGGATAAAAACGGATACAATGAGTTTTATTTGCAAGCAAAAGTAAGTTAAAGTACTTACAATAAAAGTTTATAGTATACATACTCTGGACTTTACGAACAAACAGACTAATGTACTCGTATTTTTATAGAGACCGTGTTTATCTCAGGAAAACATCACTTAATCTGCCATAAGAATAGAATGACAAGGGTCGTGGACTCAAGGCTGGACTGATGTTATTTTGAGAATAGAAAATGTTTGAATCATTTATATTCTGCTAACTTCCGACTGATACTCCATTCGAATTTTGTTAGAAATGAAATGAAATTGCTGTGTTCCGGTTTGTGATACTATATGAGAGGGTAGGTTGGAATAGTAGGTGAGTGATGGTTTCATTGAGGTCAAACACAAGTTTATTATATTGTATAAAGGTAAACTTTTCAACTAAACAAATTTTAATTTTGTAATATTTTTAACTCGTATTTTAATAATAATATAGTGGGACATTAACACACACGGCCATCAGATTCCAAACTAGACAGAGCTTGCACTATGGAAACCAGATAACTGATAATATACTACTTAAAATACTTTTCTTTTGTAAATAGAATGTATTTAAAGATAATTACACTTAAACTCAAGACAACCAGACATGTTCATCATACAAATGTCTGACTTGGGAACCCGCGACCTGCGGTGTGAAAAGCAGGTATCTTACCGACCACGCCACCAGCTCTGTTTTGCGTACTGGTTTAATATAATATAATATAGTGGGACATTAACACACACGGTCATCTGATCCCAAACTAAGCAGAGCTTGTACTATGGAAACCATATAACTGGTAATAAACTACATATAATACTATTCTTTTGTAAATATATACTTAAATATAGATAATTACACCCAGACACAAGACAAACAGACATATTTAAACAAATGTTTGTCTCGGGTGGTAATGGAACCCACGACCTGCGGCGTGAAAAGCAAGTATCTTACCGACCACGCCACCGGCCCGTCGTTTTATTCCTGTATCTGTTTCCCTTATTCAACTTCCACCTTCTCACTGAAAATCATTTCTAATAACGAATGAGTCGGTTGTAAATAAACTATTTCATCTTCTTTGTGGGTGAAAATTTTAACATTCTATGACATCTCCGCTCATGGTCATCAGATCCCAAGCGTAGCTAAGCTTGTATTAGGGTAAACAAATAACTGGTATATACACATTTACTATTTTTCTTTTGTAAATATAAATATATTAGACAATTATAACCAGACTCGATACAACAGACATGTTCGTCACACAAATTTTAATGTCTGTCTCGGGTGAGAATCGCACCCACAACTTACGCCGTGAAAATCAAGTGACTTACCGACCACGCCACGCACCGGCCCGTCAAATAAAAAATGTAGAATCTAGAAGACTACAATTTTAATTCATAAAAAATTTACTTCTAAATAATGTTTGCTATAATATTAAATAAAAACTGTAAATCGAATTCGATACACCCTATATAAAATAAGTACAAAACATACAAAGAAAACATGAGTGTTTATTTTTCAACAGTATACTGAATCGAAATACTCTCCATCAAAGCCCTGTTGTTGATGGCAAATAAAAGAAATGAAAATACACCTGTGTTTTCAGTAATACGATATTTTTGTATTCAGTAAAAATCTTGTGGCGTTTTTAACAAAACATGTAGGTACCTTTTTAGTTGTTTTAAACAGTAAATGGACTTTGTCTCTTTCTTACTAATAGAAATGTCAAAATGGTGGACAAAGACAAACGAATTATAAACCTATTTTAGCTATAATGAGCTTATGAATACGGGGGTTGATTTATACGGGAAATCTTAATGGGATATAAGTTACGCATTCCTCGTGTTCGCATGTGTGTAATAGGGATGACGAATTTTTTTTTGGTTTGTCCGTAAGATACTTAAATTAATAATAATGGACATGTATTTCTCCTTTGTGTGATTAAAGATAAAGGCGATACGTCGAAGCGAAATCTTAAATGACGGGCCGGTGGCGTGGTCAGTAAGATACTTGCTTTTCACGCCGCAAGTCGTGGGTTCGATTCCCACCCGAGACAAACATTAGTGATGAACATTTGTGCCTGTGTCGAGTCTGGGTGTAAATATGTATTACAAGTATATATTTACAAAAGAAAAGTATTATACGTATAGTATATACCAGTTATCTGGTTTCCATAACACAAGCTCTGCTTAGCTTGGGACCAGATGAGCTTGTTAGGTTAATTATATGTTAAGTACGTTATATTGTTAAATACCTTTTTGAAATATGTGTTTAGAGACATCTAAAACTTAAGTTTGTAACGTTATTTTCATATTTATTAATTTATAAAACCTTTGTTATTATTCAAACAGAAACCTTTGTCTATAACCGCTACAATTTTAAAACTAAAACGTAACGGTTGGCAAACGTCAAAGTTGTTTGTTCACGACTATATAAACTGAAGGTTTGGCGCCATTGGATCTTTCTCGATCCAGCCATAGACCAGTGCAGAGCTCCGAACTGTTCACCGTATTGTTATGAAGTTAAGTAAAACCATTATTACTTTATATTAATTAATTAATTATTTGATTAATTAATTATTTGATGATATATTAATATTATGTTATATTCTCTTCTATGATACTATTTTGGGTATAGTTTATATCATAATTGTTGCTATTCTTAAATTAATACCTACATATTATTCTGGACTAATTGTCATGTTATAAAATAATGTATTATGTGCTTTCTCTGAGTTAACTGTTACTATTTAATTTAATATATCTCTGGACCCCGTGCGAGTTAGACGTCCACTGGCGAATCAGTAGATCAACTTACGAGACGCCAAGTAGAGTGGTCGTGTGGCACGGCTAATCCACCTTTTATCTTAGTTTTACTTAATGAATCCCCTAGGTCCCCATAATAGTTTACTACTGGGGTAGGTAGGCAAATCTGGGCGTTACTGTTTAAACGATGGCTTAACAGTGTAGCTACTTATCGATTTGCATAACCAAGGTTTATAGCTCCTTTGATATTTATATTTGAAAAGGTTATTAATTAACTATTTGCAAATTTAATAATAGAGAGGTATTCTTTATTGGTTGAAAGTCTTGGCAGAATTAATTGTTTTATCATTACATAGTTTAAAATAGGTATTCTATATATTTTTAATCTCTCTTATTCAAATTAACTAACAAGCGTGTGTGTTAATGTCCCAGAATATTTATTTATTTATTTATAAATGAAGTCACGCTTCTGTAAGTTTCATAGGTATCTCTGTAGCGCATTCCTACTCCATAACTTTAATGTGTTATATCTTAATATTGTTTCATTTGAATGATAAATCCCAAAATACGTGTTTAAAATCTAGTATAATCTTACTGCGAACTAATTAATATACGATTTCTCAAGGCTCGTATTTGTAGTCAGATAATTGTGTAATTTATAATTGATAGTGCAATTGCAATTGTAATTTTTTAGGATACGATGGGACTAGCATACCTACGCTGCGCGTAAAAGTCCCTATAATTAAATAATGATAATTAATTAATTATTCATCTCCGCTGCTCAATATCGGTGAAGGAAAACATCGTGAGGAAACCGGTATGTCTAAGAACTAATCAACACTACTGAACAACTAATGAACTAAGAACATGTGACATCCACTAACCCGCGCTTGGCCAGCGTGTGTGGATTAAGGCCTAAACTCTCTCAACTATATAGTTTCTACACAAATACACATTCATGTATCTAATATGGGTCGTCTCTAGTAGGCACTCACAGCGTTTACTGAGCAATGTCCATGTTTGACACTGATAGGTCACATTTACTCTTGTTTTTAATTTATTTTTTCTTTTACATTTGTTTTTTTTCTCTTTCTATGTGTTTCTTTTTTATCATTTAATTTTGTGTGTCCTGTCGTGGTCAAATAAATGATTTTTTCTTTCTTCTTCTTTCTTTCTAATATTGCCCCTTTTTTGGGCAGCTAAAGATTAAATTATACCTCTTTGTAAGTATTACCTTTGTAACAAACAAAGGCAGTAATGTTTTTGCGTGTCTACCATTTGTTACCTGCGTCTAAACTGTGTGTCATTCGCAACCGTTGCGCAACTCATAAGATAGTTGAGAGAAGATCCGTGCTCAGAAGTGGGACACTAAAAGGGTTGAAGTGAATTAATTGATGTTTTAAATTCTAGTAAATTCTTATTGACGAACTAATTAATATTCAATTTTTCATACTTCGACGTCTTTTCTATTATATATAGTAAACCCTTATAGAAAAAAAATCCATCTGATGATTAAAACTCATTCTAAATTACCTAAATAAAATGCATAAGAATACATTTTTCACCAATGGTCAGAGTACCTACATTTAATGCACAACTGTTTTTAAAAGATTACCTTAGGTGTAATTTCTTTGAAAGACATATCGCAAAAACTTAATAAGCATTGACGTCAATTCACGTCCAATGGGGCGTCAACGCGCCGAATATTTAAATCCTGTGGTGATACGCGTCAGCATGATGTGTTCATAAATAGATTTACTAGATGTGCCTTAATATTTTAACCCCCACGAAAGTAAAGTGCTTTAAGATTGACGTATTTGTTGTCTGGTAATAATAAAATAAAAGCTGTTCTATTTGTTTTCTTTTTCTTTTTTACATGTTTTGTTTTTATTCGTGTCCTGTTTGTGTCAATTAAATGTTTTTCCTATATTTCTTTCAATTATGCGTAGACACCAGTATTACCGGAAGCTGTGGGCAGAAGTCGATATCCACCACATGTTGCCGGCTTGTTGTTATGTTGTTGTTGTTGTTTGTTGTTGGCTCTAGACTAGCTCCTTATTTTGTATGGAACTTAAACCTAAAACAGGTAAGAGCACTGGGTTAATAACATTAAATAAATAAATGATTTAGTGGAACATTAACACACACGGTCATCTCATTCCAAACTAAGCAGAGCTTGTACTATGGAAACCAGATAACTGGTAATATACTGCATATAATACTTTTCTTTTGTAAATACATACTTGAATATGGATAATAACACCTATACTCAAGATAAACAGACATGTTCATTGAAATAAAACTACCTTTTAACGGAATTTATTGCGGTGTATTTAAAAAAATAAATAAAAAAAAAACCTTAAAAAAGTAGTTTTATTTCAATGTGTGATATTCGCGAAAATCTAAGACAATACTAGACATGTTCATTACACAAATGTCCGACTTGGAATCGAACCCACGACTTGCGTGAAAAGTAAGTTACCGACCACGCCACCGGCCTGTCATTATCCCGGTTATATCTAGAGGCAGTTTGAATCAGTGTTGTGATGTCGATATGTAGTATACGCGGTGATAGCTGACATTTGGCTCGGTGCGTGAACGATCCGTACAGAATACCAATAAGCAACCTTTGTATGATTTGCTAATGCTACCAGATTTGATCCTACCATTTGCTTGTTCAGCCATCAATTCTTTAATATTGTTTTTGTAACAGATGTTCCTTTTTGTAAATAATAACTGAAACGTAGCATCGCCCTGTATTACCTGAAGGTATAGGCAGAGGTGATTATCTATTACTTTTCACCGGTTCATGTTAAGCTCTATACGTTATAGGGAGCGAGTGTATTGCCGTTCATCGGGTATGGAAATTCAACTCAGTACAGTGGCATTTAGTTTACTTTCAATATCTAACTATTCTGTTAATGCTAACATCACGCGATCGGAACTGCAGCCAATAGCATAACTGAAATGGTATAAAATTCTGGTATTGCGGCAACCGCATGATTTATAACGCGACAAAGCCTACTGCAAACTCGCGGTACTAGATAACTTATATATAAAGTATGATTTACACTACAGTACTCTTTCTTACTTATTAACTTATACTTAACGTTGTTAATAAAACTACTTTTTAACGGACTTTATCGCGGTTTACTTAAGATTTTAGATTCCGACGTTTCAAAGTTTTTTCAGACTTCATGTTCACGGGTGGACTGAGGTAATTGACGTCCAAAAAAATGAATCACAATTATTACTGACTACCTCCAAACATTATTATTAAAGTTGAGTTCCGATTTAAGCAAACTGAGCTCACAGTGTCTTGATTTCTGAGTTGGTTTGAAAACGTCAAATACCTCAGTCAACCTGTGAATATGAAGTCTGAAAAGACTTTGAAACGTCGGGATCTTAAATCTAAGACAAACCGCGATAAAATCCTTTAAAAAGTAGTTTTATTTCAATGTGTGATATTCGCGTAAATCTAAGACAATACTATCCTAACGTAGTTGCTTAGTGGTAAAGAGAAGTCGTTTCTCACTGAGCAGCGGTGGTGTCTGTTGCTCTCATCTTGTTCTTACCAGCCTCTATAGAAATAAGACTCTTCCTTCTACTACTACAGGGCATTGGTATTTCCTTTGTTGTGGGAATATGTTAACGCACTATCCCGACCCTAGGGGAAGCTGGGGTGTAGGACTCGTGGCATCGAGAAGCAGTGTACACGCGGTGTCGCTTCAAATACGGGGCGGGTTGGCACTAAACTCACAGCGTTCCGTCTCTCACCTCAAGACACATAATTTGTTGGAATAGTCTGCCACTCAGGCGATGACTGCGATGACAGCGTATGTGCGCTCATTAGGGTCACAGGGACTTAACACGGTTCTAAGCACAATCCACAGCTTATCCAATTCTTTCTCTAAATTATGAGAAAAAAAATGTCACTAAGCACACTCCAGCTATTTTCACTCAGATCTCTTCAGCAACCTTGCAGAGACTTACTCCACATTTAATAACATTTTTTTTAAGTATGTCTTACGCTACGTTTGCCAATCCGTGCCAAGAGCACATCGCTGAGTACGATCGCACTATCCTCGTCCAGCTCTTGTCAGTCCTGCAGAGGTCACCATTTCACCTTCCATGAACATAACAACGTTTCCTTTATGCTCGTAAAACGAATAACCGCTGGATATTAAAGGTTTTTAAGTGGAAACAACGTAATGAACGCTGCATCGTCGGCTAGCCCGCCGTAAAATAGACTGAAGACACTGATAAAATTGCAGGAATCCAGTGAATGCTAACATCCAGCAATCGATCGCTATGCGGTTGCCATGTCCATGTTAATGATGATATGCAACTCTTGCAGAGGTCTTTACCTGGTCTGAGAACATCCCACGCTACTTTTATCTACGTCTAGTTGTGCCAGAAACCTCTGATTTATCGTAGCGCAAGCGAACGCTCCAATACCTATAATCTGTCTGTATTCATCACGAGAGAATCTGTATTTACTGAGTTAGAGCGTTTTATTCATGGAAAATTGTGGCAACTTGACCCTATTTTTGAAACAAGGAAAACTATGAAACAGCCTTTTTGCAGAAATTTCAGATATAGAGCCATTAGCGGTTGTTGCACGTTTTGCTGCGTATACGCCGTAAAAACGCTTCGCTATGAATAAACTCACAAATCACGTGTCTAATAAAGCACTTAGGTATTCAGCGTAACAGCAATTATAATTTAAATCTCGTTTAAACTCAACTCGCAGCATATCTGAACATCAGCAGTAAAGTTTCGGCCAATTAAACGCGTGCATTTAATATTACAGGCTGTTGAACACGTTTTTGTTAGTCGTTGTCGAAAAAAGTTGATCATATGAAATGACTAATATAATAGATTTCTTTTTGATCGACTGCTAAGGAAGTGTTTCGGTTTTTGGCGAGTATTTGGAACGTCTGGTTGAAATTATTCTTATACTTTGTAAATTCCAAAGACCTGACAGTTAAGGCATCGTTAGATTCATCTCATAAATCTTAATGTTCTAAAACTGATTATTATTATTTTTATTACTAGCTCTGATCATCCTACTGCCGTTCCTGATCAGCCTCCATCCGGGCCTACCTCGACGTCTTCTCGCTGGGTCCGGGGGCCTCAATCTGTCGCTACCTTTGCCCACATCTCGTTTGTCATGCGACAGACATTATTAAAGAAAAAAATCTCAAAGAACAAATGAACCTGATAAAAAGAAAAAAAATGTTTGCATCTTAATTAGTTAATAATCTAAGCATTGTGGGATATCTAGCACCGAATTCAATTAGCTAATAATTGAAGCCGGTGCTAACTATACCCCTATTTTTTTGTTTTTGACCTTTATATACTGCCTAATATACGGATTTAGATTTTTTGGGAGCTGAGCAACCATCGTCCGTGGGAGTGCACTTGTTATGTGAATCCCAACACGTGGTCCCCGGGTGCTAATCAGGTGACAAACAACTGACAATTATGTTTACTGGTAATTAACTGGTGGTAGGCTTCGGCCGTAGTTAGAGACCACCCCCTCCAGTGTTCCGGTGCGATGTCTGGTGACAACATTTAAGAGGGTGCATTGGAATTGTTGCTTTTTTATGGTTGTTAACCTTATGGAGCCTCATTCCACTGCCACTTTCTCACCGAAAATTATTCGTAATCACGAGTAAATCGGTATATTGGGCAGGCGCGTCCCATCGTAGACTACATCATTGCTTAACATCAGGTAAGTACGAGTCAAGCGCAAGTTTATTTCAGAGTAATAAACAAATTACCACTGACTTTCATTAGTTCATTTCACTTGTTGGTGTAAATGTTATTATTCACTTTTTTGAAGGCAGTTATTTTATTGTTTGAAAATATTTTATTTCATAGTTTTTGTGGTGCTGCCTAAACTTCTCCAGAACTTTTGTAGAACCTTGTAATATTTCAGTAAAATGTACTTCAAGATTGACTCCCAAAAATACTTAACTCCAACAGCGTTAAATATTGTTTGGTAATCGAGAATTCAGTTATTTTATTTATCAAATAAAAAAAATGAATACCGCTTTAACTTCAACACCTATACAATCTGTGATAGTCATTGTGTCTGTAAAAGTATTTAAATATATCAAATATGATTTTCAGTAAAAAATGGCATTCAACACCAAGTCACTTACAGATCTCAAGCAACGGTCGCCCTCACTTTCACTGTTGCTGTGGGTCGTGTTAGACAACTCAATTATATATGTTATATTTACCATTATGAAACTATTTATTACTTATCATCCTACACAAACAATTTTTATAATTTGTTTCATAATAAACAAAAAAAATGATGTGGTGTCGTGGGACACCAGGTAGGAACGAAGTTCCTTTGGCTAATGTAGAAAGAACGAAAACAAAGAGGGAGAAAGAGAAAGGTATTATACACTACTCGCTTGTGTATGCGACTGTTGCGCCAGCGCACGTCTCCTTTAACGGTTTTTTTCCACGGATTTTTTCTTACGGTTTTACTATCACATTTTTTTCAGTTCGGTCGCGCAGCAAAATCCCTATCCCCTCCAAGCCTGCCGTAAGGAACTTCGTTCCAATAATTTTCATTCAAAATTCATATTTTATAAATTGTCATACAAGCTCAACCTATTTCTTCTGTGCTACGGCGTAGCATACTACGGATCGTAGCGGACTACGGCGTAGCGTCGTAGCACTAGTTAAACTGGGGTCTAATAAATTTTAATTCAGCGGGTTGCGTTTTATGCATTTAAGCTGTCCTCAATAAATTTTAGTTAAGGTAATTCTGATATATTTTTACTCTTATGATCAAGTATTTGTATAAACTATTGTGGAATTTCAAGATAACTTTTATTATTAAATTTAAAATTTCGAGTAATATTTTTTGTCAATCATTTTGCTTGGAAGGGCGTCGACAACTAAACATTCTAACTCCTCTATCTTTATAATTGAATTTGTACCTGTAAAAATGGTTCATTTACTGCTTCTGGTAGTCCAGTGGTAAAGCTTGCTTGCTTTACAACTCCGAGGTTTCGATTCCTGGGTCGCGCATTTTTTTTTGTATTATATATAGAAAATCTTAGTCAACTAAGATTTTTAAAGTATCTCGACACTTCTCCAAGAAATCGCTCCGCTATATAGGTAGTAAAAAGTTAAGAGGGGGTTGGTTGAATATTTAATCAAAAGATCTGGAGGTTAGGTTATTAATGTTATTCGCTATAATGTTACTTTAAAATATTATTTCAAATATTATTTTTATCTTATTTGTCACAGAAAATTTTCGGCCGAAATTGAATATATCAGCCATATGAGGACACACTAACCTATCAGAACAAGGTCGCCGTTGCCGAAATCGGTTTAGAAAGATTTCATTCATTCATTATTTCAGTCATTCATTCATTCATTTACTTCAAAATAACTTTATGAAATTGGTCAAATTCCAATTTGTATCTGAGTTACAGCTTCCAATTAAAACTAACAGTTGTAGCAAAATTCAATATTATTTTAAACCTTTGTAACAATGAAAGCGGTTACCGTAACACACGGGGACAAAAGCGACAAAGTCCAATTTCACTCTACTATTGTTTTACCAAATTTTTTTTTTACCAACATGTCCGCGTTTTCACGCCTTGTGAACGCGCCTCTGGTTTTTGTGAAACGGAATATTTTTAGTTGTTACACTTTTGTAGGTGTTTCGGTTTTGGCGGGATTAAAAATGACAATGGAACTTGTTTCTTTAACAGTCCTGCGCTATGGGTAAAAGAAACACAGATATGAATATGTATGACATAGAAAAAGAAAAAAGATGATAATAATTGTTAATAAAGTTTGTTCGCCTCTGGGTTTTGAAACGGAATGTTTTAAACTGTTACATGTTTTTTGGTGTTTAGGTTTTGCGGGTTTAAAAATTACTTTTGAATCTACTGAGTAGGACCATACTATATAATTATGTATTGTTAGGCTATACTATGAACAGTAGGTCGCGGGTTAGATTCAACTGTGTAACAACAAAGATTTGTTTCGGTGCCTTTTTGGTTGAGGAACTACCCTTCGTGCCTCAGAGAACAAGTTAAAATATCGGTCCCGGTTGTCATTTAAAACGTTTATTACAATTGTTAAAAGAAGTCAGAAGCCTGATCTGATACCTGTTATTACCATCTCGGCTACTGGTCTTTAACGGTTTTTGAGGTCTGATGGCATTCGCTCGTTTAATTCTTGTAGCTAGCTGCATAAGGTTACACTGGGAGCCGATCCTAATAGAAATGGTGACAGACAAGGCCAATTATTAACTTATTGAGTAAGTAAACAAAACAAAGAAATAGAGGGAGATATAAGATGACGAAGAAGGACAACTTCCATACCATAGGATGTTTCGAATAGAAAAAATAAAAAGCATCTTAATGTTACGGTTTGTGTATGCTTGTGGGATGTTTTGTTAAAAAATGACTTCTGCCAGTTCTTTTAGTACAATGTACAATTAATATGTTGCAACTGAAAAAAATAAGCCTAAACAAGAATTTTGTTTAAATTTGCATGCTGTTCGGTTCAAGCCACTGAACACCCTGTTTACGCAGCAATTCCGTAGGTTACGAACTTTAGTGCATTTACGGGCATCATTCCGACCTGGTGCATTCACACATCTATAAAATATTTAACATTTTAACATTTTAGTGATACTTAATCTTCTCTACTATATAAAAATAAGTCGGGTTTTCCTTCCTGACGCTATAACTCCAGAACGCACGAACCGATTTCCACGGTTTTGCATTCGTTGGAAAGGTTTCGGGCTCCGTGAG
Organism: Meganola albula; assembly: GCA_936450015.1. NCBI lineage: Eukaryota > Metazoa > Arthropoda > Insecta > Lepidoptera > Nolidae > Meganola > Meganola albula. Next base: position 2,040,356 of record OW388156.1, read on the forward strand.
GTTTATAGCAAAGAAAATTGAAAAAGTACAAGGATGGTTCTTACGCAAAGAAAAAAACCAACTTTCTCAGAAACAGCTTAACCGATTCGGTAGGTCTGAGAATCGGTCGTAATCTATTTTCGGCTCCAGTAGGTGGCACTGCTTTACCGGGCAGGACGACGTCTGCGGGGTCCTCTAGTATTTTATACAATAAACATTATTAACAATTCTTCAGTGTATTAGTCATCACTACAACCCTTGCGACTCGCACACATGCAATACAAAATGCATCACTTTTACAGCAAAATTTAAATCATTTTATATCCTTTATCCTATCAGACGAAAACAATTTGTATTTATTTACCAATCAATCTTTTGGTACGTTATCATTCGCAGCTGACTTACTACGCTCGCGAGCAAATAAATTGCTCGATAAATTTTGTTTGTCACACAAAACCGTAAAGTTGCACATTTCTAAAAGCAATTGTAGCACGATAAAAAAAAAAACATTTGAAAATCTATATGTATAAAAATAAAACCCGTTTTCCGTTGTCACGACATCACGCGTGAACGGCTGGATCGATTTCGCTAATTCTTTTTTTAAATATTCCTTTAAGTACGAGGATGGTTCTTACGCAGAGAAAAATTAAAAAATAAAAGAAAATTTAGAAAGCGAAGAAGTGCCGAAAACCGGGTTAGATACCTATTATTTGCTTTACCGGGCAGAACGACGTCTGCCGGGTCCGCTAGTTTTAAATAGAATTATATTTTCATTCGTTAGATTCGTACTCTCTCAACTCATATGTTAATTTATGACGTGTGCTCAGCTGTGGGACATTAAGGATTGTTTCGTACAAGATAAGTAAAATTTACAAATGTTGAAAAAATATTCAACAACTTTTTTTCACACCTAGCACAGTTTAAAGAATGCTTACAGTCAGTGGTCCAACGCAGTTTTATGTTGCTCAAAATATTACTTTTATTTAGACATTATGTCATTATTAGTGTTTGAAGCGATTGTTTTTCCGTTGAAAGAAAGGGATGCTGATATATGCATTGTATAAGTGCATCACTTTCTTTCAATAGAATTATAATCGATTTAATCACTCATGAAACGGCAGCTGTTTCAAAAACGCACCAACAGTTACCGAGTACAATGTTTAGTTAGTTGACTTCAAGATACTTAAAATTTTTTTTGGCGCTTGACTACAACTTGCCTGATTTAAGCAATGATGTAGTCTACGATAGAACGCGCCAGCCCAGTATGCCGATTCACTCGTGACTTGAAGACCGGCGAATAAGTTAAGCTGAAGTCCAAGTCTGAAATTACTTACTTTATTTGTTTATAAATTTTGAATGTGGTATTTCGATCAAATGTTAATATGTATTTGTATGTCCGAAACAAGTGACAAAACATGTCTGAACTTACTTTTTAACTAATATCTTGCGTGCCATTGTATGTACACCATATTTATACAAATAAAGACTATCTTATCTTATCTTATCTTAGTTATGCCGGTTTCCTCAAAATGTTTTCCTTCACCGATATTGAGCAGCAGCGATGTAACAATTCACACAAAGATGAATGGGCACTACCGGAAATCGAACCCACGACCTTGTATTTCTAAGGCAAGGCCCGTACCACGCCACTAGGACTAGCAAGTCATATTATACAAATTGTTTAACACCTAACTTCTAACCATATAACGATATTTTAAATAACATGACCCTCTTCTATTGTTCCTCAGTCCTAAATAAACAACAAAATTCCCGCCGCAAAATCATTAATTCTCTGATACAGTGTACCATCCGAACCCTTCTCAATATCATTATATGATTGCTTTTAATTACCTTTACTTTAAAAAGTATTCCAATTCATTAGGGCCTACCTAATGAAACCCTTTTGAAACAAAAAAAAAAAATGTACAGTCACCTACAATACTTAGTTGATGTAAGTTTGTAAAAAGAGAAGAAAATTAATCATGTTATTAGAAGTTTACAATGAACAGTCACGCGAAACTTATACAGAAACTTTTAGTGTCGAGATGTTTTGTAATGACGGGTCGGTGCGAAGGCGTGGTCGGTAAGAAACTTGCTTTTCACGCCGCAGGTCGTGGGTTCGATTCCCACCCGAGACAAACATTAGTGATGAACATTTGTTTGTGTCGAGTCTGGGTGTAAATATCTATTATAAGTATATATTTACTAAAGAAAAGTATTATATGTATAATATATACCAGTTATCTGGTTTCCATAAGACAAGTTCTACTTAGCTTGGGACCAGATGACCGTGTGTGTTAATATCTCAGAATATTTATTTATTTATTTATTATTTATAATGTTGAATCTTTTTAACAATTTTGTAGCTGATTGTGAATGAATCTTTCCATACCGATTTCGGCAACGGCGACCTTGTTCTTTTATGTTAGTGTGTCCTCACATGGCTGATATATCCAATTTTATTGCATTATTAAAAATTATAAATGGGTTTCACCGTTCGTGGTCACTAGCAGATGTCAAACGAAACAAAAGGTGAGTATATAAATCGCCTGGTAATATACATTTTAATCAACAATTTTTCTATCGAACAATTCTCAACCCATCATACCATTCACCACACCACAAAAAGAAAAGCACTCGCAATTCAATCTACTCTCTCATCCCTATCTCTTTACACAAAAGCCTAAAACAATAAATTGAAATCGAATACACAATTGTTAAAGGGAAAATACCGTCACATAAATCACTCCTCTGACCTTTGACCCTTAAACGTGCGTCTGGAAAAGAGGAACATTTTTATAATTTATTTTTCAACCGCGAGAGTCAAATTTCCGGGGCTAGATCGTCCCTTGACCCGCTGACAGATGTCTTCATTTAACACAGCTCTAGTGGACTTTTAAAATGACACGATGAAAAGGGATAACCGTTGAGTCCTTACAAACACGATGACGTGGTTAGCTTATTATGACTTTTGTACGTGATGATATTATTTGGGTACTTTTTGCCTTTTTATGTGTGGAATTTGTAAAAGGAAAGTCAGTTACAAAAGTGTTTTTTTTTTTTTTTTGCCTGTTTCTTTAGTGAATTCGTCAATGAAAAGCTGTTGGTAAAAACACTTTTAGGAGGATATAGACATATCCTCTAGTGTGAGCTTGATAATAGTGAGTTCCATTCGATTCCCGCGTCGATCAAAAAGACTTTTCTAATATGCTTTAGAGAATATTTTTTGTACTTCGAAGTAAATACTCTTCAAAATAAGAATGTACAACGAAGAATTAATGAAAATATATAGAAACGTGTAAGTGGCTTAGTCAGAGAGCAGCGGTGGCGCAGCGGTATCGGCCTCGCTTTAGAATATATAGCTCGCGGGTTCGAATCCTGGTCATACCCGCACATCTTTAAATGAATTGATTCATGCCGCTGCTCAATATCGGTGAAGGAAAACATCGTGAGGAAACCAGCATGTCTAAGAACTAATAATTCGAAGACATGTGACATCCACCAACCCGCATTTGGCGTAAGATAGTTGAGAGGAGACCCGAGCCCAGCAGTGGGGCACAAAAAAAAGGATGACGTGAAGTGGCTAGCCGCTGAGGGGCATTTTTAGGGATTAAAATTGAATTTTAATAATATACACGACCAACGTTGCTCCAGCAGTATAGGTCTTAAGAGCATTAATACCGACGGTGTACGTAAGACGAGTTTCCTCCGTATTTGAATCCTTTTAATCCAAGTTAGTTCTGACCGGTACAATGCTTGTTCTCGACGAGGTGAAATTTGGTCGTTACACTAGCCCACATTTTCAGATAAAACGACGTATTCTTTTAGTATAAATTAACCCAAATTCGACTATCAATTATCGATTACTAATCCATTTATGGCATTATAGGTGTAACATCACTAGTCTGGACGTAGGAACCCTGTCAAGATGGCGGGCGGCCGTTTTGTCGCATGTCTTTGTAAAACCACTTGTCGCAGGTCGGCGCCGGGTGAAGCGCTTTTTTCAAATTTAGAATTAGTTACTGAAGTGTGAGTGGAAATAAATCCACGTTATTATCAAATATAATGTGGTCTCATTCCGGGGCAACACGATACAACCCGTTAAAACTATTTAGCTAGGCCAAGTAACTATAGAACTCACGACCATATTCTTCGAGACCGCCGATCAGGGAGCAGTGCTCGAGTGAACCATGAGCTCAGGTCGGCGAGGTGCACCCCAGCGACGAAACATAACGGGGCGCATTTAGTATAACTTAGGGGGCATCTATTAAAGACTTTTTTTTACTTTTTTAATTTTATTGAAGACTAGCAAAGACTAGTATTTGTGAATATGAACCTAATTTAAAATCACAATCATAAAATTAAATAATGAATATGCAACAAAAATAAAGGAAAGACTTATTATAATTCAGTAGAAAAATAATTACGTGATATTTTCCCTCCCCCTGAGTGAGATTTGGAAATATTTAGCTTTACCCCCCTCCCCCCTAGAACACCTCACGTACCTAATTAATGAACGCCCCCTTATCCACTAATATTCTCAAAATATTTTTCTCTACCTTAATTCAGTACTCTCAATGAATCATAAAAACTGACACGCCTTCCAGACCTCTGTAACCTACAAACAATTTATCGGTGAACACAAAAGACCAACTAAAAGCTCATAAATATATCTTTCGAAATGTAAACCGCTCTAAGTTGGCAACAGTATGGCACTTATGACTTAGAAGCCACAATGACACAGCGTTCCGGCCCAAATTTACTACGACCATTATTCGATGACGTCACAGTAGGCGGTATCTTGAACAAACGACTTTTGTTAGGTACAGTCGCGAGCGTAAAAACTGACCACTATAAATAAATAAAATAAAAATAAGTATAATGAATATAAAATAATCATATAATTAAATAGGCTAATTACAATATTAACGTATGTCATTTAAGTATTTATTGCTATTTATTCTATAACGACGTATATATCTACCTAATAATGAGCATAAAATTAAATATTTTCACAATCCGAATATACTACACAGCATATTATAGTATCTCTCCTGTATTACCTGAAGGTCTAGACAGATGTGAATATCGCCCAACTTTTCACTGGCTATGTTTGTTTCCCCTACGTAGCAGGAGGCGAGCCTAATAATTCCAAACTTCGAGCTGCAGCTTTATTTCAGTATTTGCTGATTAACAATTCGCTATAAATTTTAATAGTTGTTATTGTTACGAAGAGTACATAAATGCAAAAACTCCTTATAATTAAATTTGATGTCTAGATCCATCCCCGTATAATTATTATATTTATTACTGTGGCTATTGTTAACTTTATCTATACTTTTTTATTGAGTTTCAGCTATAATTTCGTACCATCGCATAATAACATTGTCAGTGTAAATTAACATACATTACTTAAAGTAATAAAATGGAAAAAAAGCACTAGACTCGACCCAGCAACCAGTCTGTTGTACTAACCTGGACTAGGCTTACTGGTATAATAATAATAATAATATGGAAAACTCTGCCCCCCAACTAAAAAACCTGTACCTATCTTGATAGACAGTGATCCAGTTTTAATGTAACGCTATGGTTAAAAAAGTGGAATGTGTCGATGTTCGAGCGATTGAATCTGACGATGTCTGATTCTACATTTATTTATGCTGGTGACTGTACTGGAAGTAGACCAGCTGATTTTAGTTTGGTCTCCTTTATTTTTCTTTGAAAGTGATTATAATAAATTATTATGTTGATTATTAGGTTTTGGTTGGTTGTAGCAAAATTAGGTAAGTTAAAAAATATATTTTAGTTTTGGTTGTTTTTTTAACTAGTTTCCATCCATGAGCAATAAAAATCTATAAATAAAAACTGCTAAGCGCTAAACTCGAGAACGACTGATCCAATTTTGCTAATTTTAAATATTTCTTAAACTGCGAGGATAGTTCTTACCCAGAGAAAAACAATAAAAAAACCTAAGTCCTCTAAAACGGCTCGACCGATTAGGTAGGTTTGAGAATCTGTCGTATTTTTTGATTTTCGGACCCGGTAGGTGGCACTGTTTTACCAGCAGGACGATGTTTGTGGGGTCCGCTAGGACCTATTACACAAAAAAATGTGTCTCATCCAAATAGGTATATAAATTTATATGTAGTATATTACCAGTTATCTGGTTCCCATAGTACAAGCTCTGCTTAGTTTGGGATCATATGGCCGTGGTTGTTATGTCCCACTATATTATTATTATTATTATTATGTTGGTCTTTTTTCTTATCTCAGAGCTATGGAGCTCCGGACTTTTAAAAGGCGTGCGTGGGGCCGAAGCCAACACGTAGAGGCCCGTGAGACAATTTTGCTCTAAATGTTATGTGGCACCAACCGACGATTATCCCTGTTCGCACCATATAGGTACACCCAAGGACAATCCCCGGTTAGAGCAGGACTTTGCAGAATATAGGAACTAAAATCTTGGTTACGGTGGTGGGTTCTAATGGATTAGGTAACTAGGACTGTGGATGGATAATAATAATAATATAATTTATTATTATTAAAGATCACAATTTTGAAAATCCGCCGATTAGTATTGTCTTAGATTTACGCGAATTTCACGCATTGAAATAAAACTACTTTTTAACGGATTTTATCGCGGTTTATTTTAGATTAGATTCCGACGTTTCAAAGTCTTTTCAGACTTCATGTTCACGGGTGGACTGAGGTATTTGACGTCCAAAAATATTAATCACAATTATTACTGACTACCTTCAAACATTAATATTTAAGTTGCGTTCCGATTTAAGCAAACTGAGCTCACAGTCTTGAATTCTGAGTTGATTTTTCTTGGGTTTTGGTACAAGTAAATTAAGCACTGGGTCCCAAGCTGGTGGTATATTCCAACCATTTTCTCTGTTAAAATTGGGATGTTTTTTTAATTTCAATAGCTTCACGGAGCATTCTTGGTAGAAACCGGTTTTCTTTGACAAGGACCTGTGTTTTATCAAATCTCAGGTAATGGTTGGGGCCTTTTTGAGTATGTTCACACACTGCAGATTTCGTCGAGCGTTGATGTTTAACATCAGCTATGTGTTCTTTTACGCGGGTCCCTTCTTCTACTATACTATATATACTTCTTTTTGTTTGTCCTATATATGAGAGTCCACACTCACAGTCAATTTTATAAACACCCGCATCTTGTAGAGGGACTTGACACTTGACAGATGGTAAAAATCCGCCGATTACGAAACTTATGTAATTAATACCCATAAAATATGTAAACATGTTCGCAATCGGCGGTTTCTCTTTTTTTTTTGTTTAAAAAGGTACCCATTATTAAATTTCAATAATTGTAGTCTCTTTATGCGTGTTAACTAACAAACACCTTTCCATCCCAAACATTCACGCATAACTTATTTCATAATACGGTACTTCTGAGTCTCTCGAAGCTTCTTAATATTAATTTCAACATCAGCTTAAGTCTATCTATTGTTTCAGTTTAAGTAAGAAATTATTGTTACTCAAACGCTTTCAAATTTTGCTTTCAGATATTGATTCAGCTTGGAATAATACAATTCGACAATTATTTCTGTTTATATAATTTCTAAGACTAATCTATTAGCATGTGTGTCTTTGACACCTATTGAAAGTAGGCGAGAAACTATAGCTTTACAGACTATCATCATCATCGGCCTATCCTAGTCCACTGCTGGACATAGGCCTCTCCTAAAACACGCCACTGAGCACAATCCGCGGTTACTCTCATCCAGCTCTTACCAGCCACCTTGCAAAGATCGTCACTCCACCTGGTCACTGACTAGTTACATGATTTCCCAAAGTGGATTAAAATTCGAATGTGTAGAAATTGATATTTCATCAAAATTTAATGACATTTTTAAAAAGTATTAGATGTTCAAATAATGTTAGTCTGATAGTATTGTCTTAGATTTACGCGAGTATCACACATTGAAATATCACACATTCAAATAATGTTAGTCTGATTTTATCTTTAAAGTAAATTTATATCTTGTGTGTTTTCGTTGATTCTTTTTTTAAGGGTGACCCTTGTCGGTGCATTTGATGAAGTTCTCTCCATTCGGTTCAATCTAGAGCAGCTTCTTTCACTGCCCTATATGACATGACACCAGCCTTTTCCTTTATTTGGTTCATATAACTTATTCTTGGCCTACCTCTTCCACGCTTTCCTTCTATCTTTCTCTCTAAGATGGTCTTTATGAAGGTGATATGTAATGTAAGATGGCCCATCATCCTTCCTCTCCGGTTTTGAATGAATTCTATTAGCCTTCTTTTTTCCTTTACTCGTTCTAATACGCCTTCATTCGTTACCATATCTGTCCAGCTGATCTTCTCCATCCTTCTTGAACACCACATTTCAAACGCCTCTAACGTCTCCATATCTCTCTGAGTGAGTGACCATGTCTCACACTCAACGCCAGACTCCAGATATATGTCTAAATGAACCTATTCTTCACATTTCTTGATAGCTTTGATGTGAATAATGTTTACATCAAAGATATCAAAGGATCTCATTTAAAAATAAAAAGTTCATAATATGAACTTTTTATTTTTTAATGGGATTCATCAATAAAAAGTTCGTGTAATGATTTTTTTCGTTGAGTATACCTACCATAATAATATACAGTAAATAAGTAAACAATTTAAATAATTCAAATGTTATCTAACAATCTGTAGTAAGTATATTCGCAGACTAAAGATGATTACAACATAGCGGTGACGTTTATAATACATAATTACAACTACCATATACGTACAATAAGTACATAACACAAACAAGACAAATACTGTCTAAAAAATTGAACACATTTCTATAAATAATAATTTACAACATATAAATACACATTAGTCATTATTATTTACAATTAGTAGCAGTGGTGGCGCAGCGGTATCGACCTTGCCTTTGAAATATTAGAAATATTAGATTGCTGGTTCGATCCCCGGTGATGCCCAAACATCTTTGTGTAAATTTTATCTGCTCCATATCGGTGAAAGAAGACATCGTAGTAAACCTGCATGTCTAAAAATTAATTATTCGATGACATGTGACATGCACTTTACCTGTGTGTGTGTGGAATAAGGCTTAAACTCTCTCATCTCCCTTTGAGTTGTGAGGATTTCAAGACCCGTGTCCAGCAGTGGAACACCTAAAAGGAGTGCAGTCTCTACTGCGTGCCATAATAATAAAGATTCTAACTGAATAAAACTTGCTCCAAAAATAAAGTTTCCTTGTAACCATGGCGAAGTATTACAGACTAATTACCAGACAGATATATTAAAGCCCAAAGTCTCTAAAATCTTAACACGTTAAACGTCCCCATACCAAATGTTTTCATTTCCTTGTGCGTCCCACATATTACTTCAATCTTTATATGTGCTGTTAAAAACGTAAATATTAATAAATTGGTTTAGAATCCAACGTCAAAAAGGCGATTTTTTTGTTATAAATGATAACAAATGAGTTATTTTTGGCATAAACAAATTAAAACAGTAATTTACTGGAAATACTTACATATTTCACTTCAGTAGGTACTTTAACAGAGACTCTTGCACTGAGATAAACTCTCACTACTAACTCACTACTTACCTTTGCTAAATTTCCCTTAGTGCGTCAGTACCTGGTCGTTGCGTAGTGACCCATATATGGGGCACGGACGTGTGGAGCTAGTTCATAGTGACCCATATAGGGGGCACTGAACGTTGAAAGTGTTAAAGCAGTTATGAGACGACTCGTGCTCGTCAGTCGAACACTAGAAGTTTTTTTTTATAATACGAATTAAGAAGTATGAATAAATGCCTTTCTAACTTGTTAAAGCAACAATTTATTCAACCAACAAGTTAAACCGTATATACCTCAAAATAACGAAATGTTTTTAGAAGCCACAATTTTTATTATTGCAGAAGAAATTACGAACAGCAATTAAATATAAAAGAGGTCGCACACTCGAGGTTTTCAAGCGCACTCTAGAGACTCAGAAAAACGCCTGAAAAACGGTTAAGATTGTGAGGCAAGGAAGTTGAAAGGAGTGGAAATATGAGTGTCTCTAATTCGAGGAGCTCAGCTTGACAAAGGGTGGTAAACATCTTAGAATTCACAGATGTGTTGTTTTTTAATCTTTATTTTGAGTTAAGAAATTATTGTTCAGAAGTATGAGATATTCTGACGACCTCGGTAGTCGAGCGGCGTAAGCCGTCCGATCGGGCTATGCTGTGCCCAGAAGGTCGCGGGTTCGATTCCCGCTCCGGACAATATTTGTGTAACAACAATAATTTGTTTCGGTGTCTGGTTGGTTGAGGGACTACCCTCCGAACCTTCGAGAACACGTTAAGACGTCGGTCCCGGTTGTCATTTACACATCTATGACAATCGTTAAATGTAGTCAGAAGCCAATATAATCTTACACCTGGTCTAACCATCTCGGCTACTGGTTCCCTACGGGTTTCGAGGTCTGATGGCAGTCGCTCGTATAATTCTGGTAACTAGCCGCATCAGGTTAGACTGGGAGCCGACCCCAATAGAAATGGGAAAAAAGGCAAGGGGAGTGATGAAGTATGAGATTTTCTCAAGAAGAAAGTGAGTAAAAATCGCAAAACATTAAACCAAAAATTAAAAAAAGGTATGTTTGAAAGCTTGGCCTCATGGCACATGATGGGTTTGAAATCACAGACCTTACGAGAGAATGTATAATAATATTAAAATAGGCTCACTCCTGAATTCTTTGAAGTTGCAGACTGAGTTGAATAACACAATTTTATTCGAATAAAACTCATAACTCAAACTTCGCTCTTCTACTCTTTTACTATAACGCCATTATAAATAATATTTCGTTCACAGAATAAAACGGACACACGGTACTTTGTTTCTATATTATACGTCTTCTTATTAAGTTTGCAAATTTTAAATGAGCTAAATATGTTCATCCGAACACTTCACTTCAACCCTTTACAGTGTCCCACTGCTGGGCACTGGTCTTCTCTGAACTATCTTACGAGTTGAGTGAGTGTAGGCTTTAATCCACACACGCTGGCCAAGTGCGCATTGGTGGATGTCATCCACCAATGCGTCCATGAATAATTAGTTCTTAGACATGCTGTTTCCTCAAGATGTTTTCCTTCAGGGTAACAAAGTTTTTGAAGCGTTGAATATAGAATATTGCACCTATCTCCATTGATTTTAACAATAACCAAAACAGCTTATACGATGAAACGGTCAATCACTAAAACTTTAGCTATAGGAGGAATTGAAATGACATGGTCTAGAGCGATTGTGGTGAAATTGCAGGGTTCAATCCGTTCGCCTAGCTGCAATCGTTGGTAGTGGAGCGTTTACATCAAAGCGCTCAAGCCAGTATACTGTCTTTTGATCACTCAATTTGCATTTACAAACTAAGCTAAAACAATATATTTCGGGCTATCAAACTACAATAGAATTGAATTTTTCATACTATAGAAGTCAAAATTGGGATTATGTTTAACATGATGGGTTTGTAATCACAGTAGAAACGTAAAAAAAACAAGCAATGCTTTAAAAAGTTTTTATGCAAATCATGTTACCTTAATGAAGGCATACCACTAATATCAGGATTATCAGACATCTGTAGGTAGGCGTGGATAATCTATACTATTATTATGAAGCTAAAGAGTTTGTTTGTTAGATTATACGTGGGGGCTGAGTCACCTTCGTCCGTGGGTGTACACCTTTAATTGAATCCCAACACGTGGTCCCCGGGTGGTGCAAATCAGGTGACAATCAACTGGTGGTAGGCTTCGGCCGTGGTTAGTGACCAACCACCAGACAAAGCCACACCGCCAAGCAGTCTTGCCGTGTTCCGGTGCTATGTCTGGTGACACCATGCAGAGACGGTGGGTCGGAATTGTTGCTCCTTTAAGGTTTCTAACCATATGTGAGGTTTATTCTACTGCCGCCTTCGCACCGATAATCATTCGTAATCACGAGTGAATCGGTTTACTAGGCTGGCGCGTTCCATCGTGAAATTTCAAAATTGTCAACGTACACAAGCATTAGTATAATCCTAGTTTGTCAACTGTCCCGTTTATTACCAAGTAATTTTAAACGGAGCACAGTAGAAACGATCAAAGCTCCGATGAAACGGTGTAATTGCTGACCCATTGTGAGACTTTGATGTTCAAATTGCACTACATTACCTGTTACAAATAGTTATTTTACAATTTTATGGCTTCGCTCCGGTTTTAGTGCAGTTTTATTCGAGTTCGCAGTTTTAGTGGCCATTAATGGTTTTGAGTTTGACAGTTTTTAAATTTTATAGCAGTTAATTGGAATGACGTTCTTATTTGTTATCAAAACAAATAATATGTGTAGGTACCAAGAAAAGACAAGGGAAGAATCTATACAAGCCGATTCCCATCGCCTTCCCTTTAGGAAATGGTTAATGTCACATGTACTTCAAAATATATTATGTAACGCCTAAAAGTTTAAACTAGCAACAAAAATAAGTATAGCATTAAGTGTAAGAACGATTGGTGACGGTACTATAGAGATATTATTTTCTTAAACATCGATGTAGTGATATTATCGAAGATAAGACATCGACTTAAAAACATAAATTTTCAACTAAACATTGATTTTTATTTACTATAGATAAAGTAGTAAAGTAGTAGTAGTAGTAGTAGTAGTTTTATTTCAATACTATAGCATTGAAATAAAACTACTATAGTGACTAATGAAAAAGTAGGAATTTTTTTTTGCTCCGGTTTCCCTTTTTTAGACTTCCACCCTCCGCCAATGGTAGATACCTACTTATTAGTTTAGTTGTCGATATTATGTTTTTGATCGATATGTTTTAACGTCTCGTCAAAACACGATAAAACGCAAAATATACCTGCTTTGATTTATAAAATTTCGATCTTATTCGTGACTTTTTGACTACACAGCCTAGCCATCTTGAGTTCTGAATAATATAACTAAACTCAAAGTAGAATGAATTAGATAAAAACTTAAATATTACTAAGTACCAGCGGCGAAGAGTGGAAATCAGAAAAAGAGAAACTGGAACAAAAAAGTTGTTACATAAGAAAATAATATCTCTTCAATACCGTCACCTATGTTGTTATGGCGACCACTACCTTCACATTATAGGTACTTATTTTTGATGCTATTAAAAACTTTTAGACATAACATAATTTAAATTAAGTTAACGATAATCAATTTCTAAAGGGGAGGCGATTGGAATCGGTTTGTATGGATTCTTTTCCATTGCTAAGTACTTTTTAAAATTTGTTTCTTAATCTGATTTGTATTAGGAATCTGATTAATATCTTATTTTAATGCTGGCCACACACGCTGCGGTCTTCCGGAGAGGTCCGCCTGTGCAGATATACCTGCGTAAGAAGACTGCATGTCGTAGTGTGCATGGGGACTCTGGTTAACCGGAGAAATCTTGACTTACCTATATCTGTAGGGTACGGTCCCGATTAAAAATACTGATTATTTAAATTTACTACCGTCGCCTGTACGGTAAAAAAAAACTGCATAAGCCATACACGCTCCGTTCTACCTGCACAGACATACTTCTGCAGTAGACCGTGTCATCCGTAAATGGCTCGAACCAACGAAAAAATGTCCATAGTAGAGCTATTAAATATTCAGGAAAGTTCAGAGAAATTAGTGGCAACGGGTTAATTGTTAAAATCCAGGGAAGTTTAAATTTTCAGAGCGAATATTTTATTTTTAGTTCAGTGGTTAAACTTGACGAGGTGTTTAATTATTCTGTTAATAAATTTTAGTGTTGCAAAGAGCAATTTATTTTCATCTCATTTGTGAGATGTTTTATTTTTATTACGCCATTGTTTGTAGTTTTCTTTCCATTTTGCCTTTTATCTTACTAGATTTTTAAATAAGGCTTCGTATTGTGCTTTTTAGCAGTATTTTAGTATTTGCCATGAAATATAGGTATTATAATTATGATGATGACTGTCTTCTTTCCTTTAAAATTACTTTTTATATTCTTTGTAATTTGATGCAAAAAATAAAACAACAAGAAACAAAAAATATTATTAAAATAATAAAAATCGGTCGAATCATTTTGGTGTACATCTAAATATATAAAAGAAGAAACTGACTGACTGACATATCAACGCAGAGCCCAAACCGCTGGGTCTGGAGACTCTTAATTTGGCACATAGGTTCCTTATGGGGTCTGGGGCCTTGGATGGATCCTTTCTTAGTGCAATGGCGCTTATTGGGAGAGGCCTATGGCCAGCAGTAGACTGCTATAAGACAATGATGATGATAATAATGTAGTGTATAATTTTTACGTGATGGATTCCCTTGATAGGTCTCCGTCGCTGGGGAGACAGCAGGGTATGTAGGAGTCCCTGCCTGCTTGATGAGAGGCAGGCTCGGATTATCCACTAAAAACACCACGGTAGTTTTCCTCAAGTGTTTAAATGACGAAATGAACTTGTACATCTGTATTGTACTTTTTTTTTCTCTGCGATAAGCCGGCGCTTGACTACAACTTGCCTGATGTTAAGCAATGATGTTGTTTACAATGGAATGCGTCAGCCTAGTATACTGATTCACTTGTAATTACGATTGATTATCGGTGAGAAGGTGGCAGTGGAATGAGCCTCCATATGGTTTGAAACCGTAAAGGAGCAACAGGCTTATATACATACAATTCTGTGCTAATACACTCGAATAAAACGCTATTCAACTACATTATAAAACCTGATAAAAACTTCTCATTTTACTATCCACATTTCTTTTTCAACTAAGTTTGCAAAGTTGAGTTATTAATAAAACTTCATAACTTTTAATATACTGACTCAAGTCTCTTTATTTAATATTGTTGCTAGTATTGAAAATGCAACTTTGTTTGTGTAAGCCGACGATACAGGGTCTATGTTTATGAGAAAAATTAAATTAAAAACAAATTCAATTCGAATTAATTTTATTTTAAACTAGTGACCCGCCTTGACTTCGTACGGGTAGATATCGGGTAGTTCCCGCGAAACACCAGGGAGGTTTTAGTGAGTACCCTTTTGTGAGTCCCACATACCCCTGCCCTGCGCCCATACGGGCAGGGAATTCATAAAAGATTTCCTCCCGGCAAAAAAAGTGCTTAAGTATTAGACCTACCTAGGTTTCTTATCATTATATACACACTCTCTGCCTACCCTGTGAGGGATATAACCTTGGTGTTAAATTTATTTACACATGCAGGAACCAAATTAACCAAATTTTATGCGTATATTTCGGTTGTTGTAGAAGTAATTCTACAAAAAAATAAACATTTATATAAACCCCAAAAATTACACCCAAACACAGAACAAACCATCATGCTCATCACAGTTATAAAGATTTATGTTAAATGGAAATCGAACCCGACATCTATATCCGTCTATAGACTGCAGCTAAGAGGGGGTTATAATTTTGATTGGTTGTGGTTAATTCGGTGAGTGCTTTTAATATGATCTCCGTTAAATTTGTATTTCCAACTTGATTCCCACTGAGCTCAGGCTAATTTTACTAACACGAAGCGAAATACCCCACAGCACGATATTAATTTGATACGAAATAAACACCTTCAATTTAGACCAAACATTAATTTCGGTAAATTAATGTAGACAATTTAAAAACTATTTTACAATCCTACTAACATTTTAAACGCGAAAGTTTGTTGTTAATGGTTGTTTGATACTCTTTCCCGAAAAAACTAATGGACGGAATTGGATGAAATTTAGCACAGAGATAGATTATGGTCTGGATTAACACAAAGATTACTTTTTATCCCAATAAGTACCACACGAGCGAAGCCGTGTGGGGAAGCTAGTAAGTTACAAGTTTCACGGATTGCTGATAATCTAAGTATCAGTTAGCTCATTCACAAGTTTTGTCTCTTTCTGACTGAGATACAAACCAGCCAAATATTAGTAGATACAAACAAGTTTTAAAATTATGAAGTATCTAACTATGCAATTAACCCACCCATAACTGAGTCCGGTACAAACGTGCCCAAGGCGCTAAAAAAACAATAGGGATATTTAAACATTAAATTTATTGTGTGATTAAATCGATAAAGTAGATATTTTTCTAATAGTCATCAAAGTTTTCAAATTATTTCTAGTTCCTTAAAAAATGCGTTTGTGTACAAGGTAGAGACATCGTAGTACTAAAAAAAAATTATAAATTTTGATGAAGTTTCTCGTCTAAAGTTTAAAAGATCGGACATTTGTTTTTAGCTGGATGTAAGTTTCATTATATTTTAAATCAAAATTAAACATATAATATTAATAATAATAACACAGTGGGACATTAACACGCACGACCATCTGATCCCAAACTAAGCAGACCTTGTACTATGGAAATCAGATAACAGATAATATACTACATACAATATTTTTATTTTGTATATACATACTTAATTAGAATAATTACACCCAGACTCAAGACAAACAGACGTGCTCATCACACAAATGTCTGACTTGTGTGGGAATCGAACCCACGACCTGAAGTATCTTACCGACTGAACTATCAACCGCACTGCCCAAACCGCTGCTGGATCTAGAGACTCCAGGCACATAGGTTCCATGTAAGGTCTTAGAGTGCAATAAGAAACGATTTTTCAAAACTCACCCCCTAAGGCGGGTAAACGGGGGCCATTCGGAAAAACTCACGGGCAGAAGCTAGTATAAATAAATTAATGTAATTATTTCATACAACATTTAACTTTGTTGTTAAAGTTGGAAATTATTCCCGATTCAGTAAAAAGCAATCAAGTGAACAGGCGTCCAACTTTGCTTGTTCGACTGCAACTTGAACAAAATACTTCGAAACACAGGTGAAACAGTACATTCCAATTGTACGTTTTGAATAAGAAATTCTGCCAGTGCAATCCAAGCCGAATCTCTGTTAAGTGTACTGCACACACGATCGACTTTATATACCATATTGGACTTGTAAATAGCAGCTTAACCGACTTAAATGGAGAGATTATCAATTTGACCGTATATCGGTAATGTTATATGTAGAGCAGCAGTGGTGCAGCGGTACGAGCCTCGCCTTAGAAAATTTAATATAACGTCGCGGTATTGATTCCCGCTATTTCATCGGCGCTGCTCAATATCGGTAAAGGAAAACACCGTGAGGAAACCGGCACGTCTATAATCTAATCATTCTAGGACATGTGACATCCATTAACCCACACTTAACTCGTAAGATAGTTGAGAGAAGATTCGTGCCCAACTGCGGGACACTAAAAAGAGCTGAAGTAAAAGTAATTTGGCCAATATGGCTAGTTTGAAGGTAAAAAAATCTTTGAAAAGTGTGGACATAAAATCTAAAATAAACTCCGATAAAATCCGTTATAAATTAATTTTATTTCATTGTGTGATATACGTGTAAATTTAAGAAAATACAATATTCATTATTTTTATATCAAATATCCTTGGTTTAGAGATTTATTTATTAATTAATTTATTTAAATTTAGTACTTAATAATTACGGTACAAGAACCAATTACAATTTTGAATTATGTCAGACTTAAAATCTGCAAAAATATACAAAATCAAACGAATAAAAATGATGATGAAATGATGTACTGATGCGGACTGCTACGCCAATGATAATAAAAATACAACGGAAATTGCATACAGTTTGTCTAAAGTGTGCAGGGTTGCTTAGGGAACTCATCGCAACACAACAAATGGAGTCTTTCGTTGAGTAAAACACTCGTCGCAAATGAGACTTCTTTCATACCGTGGTTTGTGCTTATTTGTTTAGCATGATGTTGTAAATCTGGAAATTTCTTATGTTTATTGTCTAGGCAAGTATTTTGAAGCATGCTTAAGTTTTCTTTAAAACGAAATGGAAAGTTAATCAGTATAGTCATAAATGTACAGTATAGTCATTATATTTTAAAACACTTAATGACATGTTACCTGTAATCGATTGATATAAATAATTTAAAAAATTAAATGAATTGCATGTTTTTATTATTTTAGTTCGTTATGTATTTTATTCATAACTAAATTATTTTATTAATTATAAATAATTTCATAAATTAAATATATTGCATTTGTTTTATTATTTTAGTGTATTATTAATTATTATTTAATTAATTATTAAGACCGTTTTTAATGTTTTATGTTTAGTTTTTTATTTTAAATAGAAATTATAATTGTGATGACCAATACTGGTTGAGAATACATAATTTGAATTTGAATTAAGATTTTTCTGGGTCAGTGTATATCTCACGTGGATTAAAGTTTAGTTCTTAGACGTGTTAGTTTTATCACTGTTTTATCACCTTTATTCAGCAAAAAGAACAATACAAGTATTATTGACGGGCCGGTGGCGTGGTCGGTAAGATACTTGCTTTTCACGCCGCAGGTCGTGGGTTCGATTCCCACCCGAGACAAACATTTTTTTAAATATGTCTGTTTGTTTAGTGTCTGGGTGAAATTATCAATATTTAAGTATATATTTACAAAAGAAAAGTATTATGTGTAATATATTACCAGTTATATGGTTTCCATAGTACAAGCTCTGCTTAGTTTAGGATCAGATGACCGTGTGTGTTAATGTCCCACAATATTATTATTATTTTTTTTTAGGTAACTTCTTTATAGAAAAAAATCTTTAAAAAAAGCTGACCTACTATACACACTATACACACTATACAAAATGTTGTAGATATAATGTATTTCATTCAAAAAAGATAAAAGCCTACCGAGTTATTAGCAGTGTTTTTCATAGTTGCGACGTCTTTACTGCGCGGTACAAAAAGAAATTTGACGTTTTTTTATGTAGAAGCTCTTTCTCTTTAAAATAAATTATTTTTGACTTCGACTATATTTAATAACCCTTCGTAGATAGACAAAATGTGAGTCAATATCAACTGTCGACTAATCCAGACTGGAGCAGCGTAAGTCACTGAAATAGTGAAAAGTATACGTGCCTAGTAATGGAACACTAATGGGTTGTTACTTCACATTTATCTTTAAGGCATAGCAAAAACTGCCATAACTTACTTTTGCTTATCATATCCTAACATATGCCGTGACCCTAATTTCTTCTAATAACATATGACAACTTCTAGGCCTTCATAAGAAATAAAACGTGACATTAATTTCGCACACACGACGTAAAAACGAGGAAAACCGGAAGCAAAAATTATGTAATCATATATCTCTGTTCTTTTATATGCGATGTTTTTATTTTGGTATAATAATTATGTAGCTCGTGGTTTCGTTTAATTATGAGGATATACTGTTTAGGAAAATCGGTTTTGATACAGGATCAATTTCTATCATTAGGTTGTTTAGCAAAACCAAATTAGTGTATTTTCCTGTTTACAAACAAATTAATTAATAGGTTAGATTAAGTTAGGTTAGTTCTATGGATGCTTTCTATTAAGCCATTCATTTCAGGATGTATTATAGGCCGACCGTTTAACTCGCGTATCGCCATCTGAGTTACAAAGTCATAAAACATTAATTAAATCTCTTAAACAACTATTTAACCACAGATAAAAGTAATGTAAGACTATTCGTCACTAATATCCATATCGCCTGAATCATCATCACTGTCTGTGCAGCTTGAGGAGTCAGAATCTTAGCGACAGGCGATACGCGAGTTAAACGGTCGGCCTATAGACGGCAACTTCTAAACTACCTAAATTAAGTAATCAACTGACTGAGCTCAAAAATAGCAAATGTAAATCCTTATCTAATACTAGTTTTCCGCCCGCGGCTTCGCCCGCGGATGTCGGTTATCGCGCTAAACCATTAATCTCTTTTTTCGCAGTCGGATAAAACTATCCTTTCCCGGGTGTCGAACTATCCCCATACAAAATTAGTTCAGTAGTGTAGGCGTGTAAGCAACATTTTGAAATCGGCAAGCACCCATAGGTATATCCATAAATCTATAGGGGTTTCTTAAAAAATACTACGCCTCTTAGACCATGATTATTGTAAGTTTTTCATTCAATATTTAAGAAGAAATAAAATTTAAATTTCGAATTCTAATAATCGGTCTGAGTTATCAAACGTCATTGTGTCAAAATAAAAAGTAATTTAGTTAAAAAGCACGAAGGAGTATTAATATCAACTTTGAAGAAAATCACACTCAGAATAATTTCGCAGGCTTCTCCCGCGTAGTATTAGGATTAAAATAAAAAAATTGGTTATATAAAAAACACGTGTTTCATTATTTGTGTTAAGCTTCATGTATACCGAATTTGAAGTGAATCGGACCAAGGACTAAACAGTTCTGCAATATTTAGTATTTCCAAAAAAACTCATTTTACACTCCCCCTGGGGGTAGTTTTGGGAAAATAAAAAACACGTGTTTCATGATTTCTTTTAAGGTTTATGTGTGCCGAATTTGGAGTGAATCGGACTTGAGGCTAAACAGATCCAGAGAAACTTTAATTTTTACCATTGAAACACATTTTCTACACCCCATGGGGGTAATTATGGAAAAATAAAAAACCCGTATCTCAATATTTGTCTCAAGGTTTATGTGTACCGAATTTTAAATTAATAGGCCCAAGGAATAAAAAGTTGCATACATACTTCACCCCTCTATTTAACCCTCTTAGGGGATGATTTTTGGAAATATTATTAGCCTATGTCCTATTCTAGGGTATACACTACCTATGTTTCAAACTTCATTTACATTGATTGAGCGGTTATGGAAATACGCGGTAACAAACCTTCACACACACACACACTTACTTTCGCATTTATAATATTAGTAGGATAGGATAGGATAGGATAGGATAGGATAGGATAGGATAGGATAGGATTTACCAAAATTCCTTTTTTAAGCAATCTTCATCAGGTAAATAACAGCGGCAGACTTAACTCTGTAATATGTACGACTGCGGACAGTGATAACTTTAGTACATTTTTTTCATTAATTGTTTGATTTTAATACATTTTATTTACCTTCAATTTTAGGTTCTCATTTATTTATAGCATGCACCTATGGACAAAACAGATACAGTACATATAAATTTAGCCTGTCTGAAACTATCTATGTATCAAGATATTTATGCTAGGAACTAGACTCTTTAGAAGATTCCGAGGGCAATCCAAACACACGCTCACAAGTGCTTGTAATCTAGTTTTGAATCTAGATTACTAAGTTAATTTCGCTTCAGCCATATCTACTGTACAAAACCATAACTCAACATGCAAATTGAGTAACAAACCCAATGTAGCTGCTATTCAAAACAACACACTTCTAAAACGATATAGCAGTTTCCGAGATTGCTGCATCGATTCCATTCAGATGCTGACGTTTGAACATAAATTTATTCCTTCGCAATTTCCGTGTACTCAACTGAATCGTTTCAAAGCATGTCGGCTAGTGTAGAGTATCGAATACTATTATTCGAATTAAGGCACCGAACCAAATCGAATGTTGAATGCATTTAGTAGCGATTTGTGATTAATGACTGAAATGATTATTAAGTACTATTTAGATACTTGAGATTATGCAGAAACTAGGTTTGATTTTGAGTCAAGCAAAATGTACTTATTTTATAATAGTCCACTGAGTATTTTTTATGGGGTATGTTTATAGGCCCCACTGCATCAGGGCGTGAAACAGTAAGTACTTGACACTCCAAACAGTTTACTCACCAAAACTCCTCGGTGTTCCTGTGCCAACCCACTTGCCAGGCCGCGGTTTCACCCGAACGACCAGCGGGTTACAAGTTGCAACCACCACAAGAAATGGTAGGTCACATTCATGGTAGGAGTATCTCCAGTTAAATCTTCTTCCTCTAAAGGTGCACAGCAGGCTACTTTCTCAGGCTTGTTTCTGATCAGACGATTAATCGCCCTATTCGCCGCTTGCAATCATCAATTAATGTAATGGGCTTTACGCTGTCTAGTGCGCCGACCTGACACCCAATGTGCATATCCTACAACTAAAATGTTGCAACAATTAAAGCATAAATATGAATAGTAAAGCGAAATTAGTTTGGTCGAGTTTGATAATTTTTAGCTCATATTAGGTTAATGTTGAAAGTTCTAGTAGGTATTAAACGTAACGCTACGATGTAATGAAAGCGAACAACTGCCACTTATTAGGTACTAATATTAATAAAATGCGATAAAAATCTACTATCCTTATCTTCTTCTAAGTACATAAAAGACGAAACTGACTGACTGACTGACATATCAACGCAGAACCCAAACTGATGGGTCTGGATACTCCAAATTTGGCACATAGGTTCCATAAGGAGTCTAGGGGTGCACTAAGAAAGGTTTTTTCAAAACTCACCCTTTAAAGGGGTGAAACGGGGTTCCACCAATAACAAATAAAAAAATATGATAAAGGGTTCAATAGATCTGTCACTTGGCTAATTTTTATCCTAACACCACGCGGACGAAGCCACAGGCGGAAACTAGTAGTCGATAAATTAATCAACGTAAACATACAATTTACCGGTATTCCGCCAATTCAATAACAGTAATTTCCGTGGACTGATTTTTACTTCCCATAAAATTAAATTAAGGTAATACACAGGTTTCAGAGTTCCGTAATTCAAACAACAACAAAAAAAATAACCTACTCGCTTCACCTTGCTATCTGTGTATATCTGTGTTAAAGTTTTTGCTTATCTTACCTAATTATACACACTAATGCGCAATAAAGGCGCTTCAAAACGTCTTTCATCCAACCACTCTTGTTACGAGATCGCCAAATACCAATATACCAAATGCATTCAGAACGCCCCGCCATCTTGTTTTTGGTCTAACCCTATTGCAGTATCTAAAGAGTTATTGGAGCTTATCTTCATGAAGGTATCCGATACAAGACAATATTAATTTAAATGAAATATCATATTCTCAATTTTTCACTAAAGTTTTTCTTTACAAACACTTTTCCATCTAATTAAAAGTTTTTAAAGGTGACATAATGTTCAAACTAATAACACTTTACTTCTAATGAATAAGCTTCTATAGGATTTAATCTGACAACTCATTCCGCAACTTTTATTTCAACATAATAATGAAACCTATAGAATACAGTCCACAGTTCTAAAATAATAAAATTCCACACGAATCAATGTTCAGCTCAAGTACAGCACAAACGGTTTTGTAGTTACATCACAACCAAAACGGAACCCTTGGGTACAATTTTGCTTCTAGCTTACCCGGTTTCTTTAATGAACAGATCGTTCGCAAATTTTATTGAATGTAACCTCAAAACACAATGTCAAAACAAAAACATATAACAGGCTTGCGTTCCAAATATTCCAAATATTAGTTATTGAGGTCGTGAAAAAGGAAATTTTATAATATTTATCTGAAACAAGGTTGGTGCTTCCAACTCTTAGGTGTTTGGTTTTTATCTTCGTGTAATTCTGTTTGAAACTTTCGGCTGTTCAACATTTTGTAAAAAGTGTGATTATTGATGAAAAAAAAAATACTTTTTTATTAGAATACCTCCTAAACAATCATGATAAAACTCCAGTTTGAAGTCCTGCTCAAAAAAATAAGAACTGACTTCAATTTTTTAACGATAAAACTCAGTCAACCAATTTAGATAAAAAAAATTATGGGACCACCGCAATGAGTTTGAAACAAAAAAAATGCCTTGCCGTGTTCCGGTGCGATGTCTGGTGACACCATAATAAGAGGGTGGGTCGGAATTGTTGCATCTTTAGGGTTACTGACCCTATAGAGGCTCATTCCACTGCCACCTTCTCGCCGATAATCATTCGTAATCACGAGTGAATTGGTATACTGGGCTGGCGCGTCCCATCGTAGACTACATCATTGCTTAACATCAGGTAAGTTGTAGTCAAGCGCCAGCCTATTCAAGAATTTAAAAAAAATGTAAGGTGGTGAAACTTCACCTTCAATAATCAGTAACAGAATAAAGCCTTTATTTTCAATGTTGTCACAGATTCACTAGCTGTTACGCAGCGTTTCGAATAATGAACATTAACTGAATGAATAAAATCATTCGGATTGATATCAGATGTAATTCGATTTAACACTATTTATATATTTGGATATAATAGCAAAATATTCTATCATTATTTAGAGATTAAATAAAAAAAAATAACAAAAGGAATTATCAAAATCGATTTCTGATTGGTCGAAATATCGTATCACAAAAAAACATTCAGTTGAATTTAGAACCTCAATATTTTAAAAATTAATTGAAAACAGGAGTAAACGGGAAAATATGGGTTCCTGCTGAATCAGAGGCTTCATTAGCGCGTTACTGATCTTTTAGATATCGCCGGGCTTGTCTAACGTACTAACATCAAGAAACACAACCAACGGTTATCACAGTAAGCGTAAATTGCTTTAGCTACAACGTATATCCGTAATTTTTGATATTATACCTATTACCACGAAGCTATCATAAACACACGAGTATAAGATGTCGAACTCCTGAGAGCTATGACTTGATAGTTAAACTTCAAGTTAGTTTAAGTTACTAAGTAATAGCAGTGCTAGTAACTCGCTATACTAAGTTTAAGTATACTTATGCCTTTATCTTCCAGACGTAGGTACCTACAGAGATTGTACAGAAGACAGCAGCGGTATTATTAAAAGGTCTAGACTTAACGCACTACGGCAATATATAAATCACCCGTAGAAATCACAAAACTGGACCCTCTCCTAGTTTATCTTATGTCTTACCATTACATATTGTCCGACCACAAGCTAATTTTAATTGGTTTGTTCAAGGCCGAGAAGATATGCCCCTAACCCCGGCAACCTTTGATGAAAACAATACGAATAATATTTAAAGCCACACCGCCAAGCGGCCTTGCCGTGTTTTAGTGCGATGTCTGGAGACACCATGCAGAGAGGATGGGTCGGAATTGTTGCTCTTTTAACCGTATGGAGGCTCATTCTACTGCCACCTTCTCAACGATAATCATTCGTAATCACGAGTGAATCGGTATACTGCGCTAGCTCGTTCCATCGTGGACTAAATCATTGCTTGGCATCAAGCAAGTTGTGGTCAAGCGTCAGCCTATCGAAGCATAAAAAATTAAACAAAAAAGATTTGTTGAAAGAGGTTTATAATTCGTTAGTCTTAGTCATATTCATGTTTATTAAGAAAAAAAAAACAAACTTAATGTTTCTATAAACACTAAGTTTTTTAATAATGTTTGTCATATTGGTTCCAACAATAACAAACTTCTAACATTTGGCTTGTAGTTGTGAGATGTTTCAGAAATAACTTTGATGTCACAAGCCAACTGTAGTTGGTCACAAATTACGAGATAGCGACTTGTCTCAGCAATCAGCTCTTGGCTTTGTGGCGCACCTGTTTGTAGGAACTGCATATTGTTTGGTGTTTGTAGAATAAGTTTATGATTATTGTAACACAACTTCTAATCTGTGAAAGATTATGAGGGTGTATGATCGTTTTTCTTTCTCATACAAAAAAAAACTGGATGAAATTTTGCACACAGTTATGTTTTTATATTTAGATATTGAAAAGAAATGAAATGAAAACATTCTTTATTTTTTGAAGACGGCCTTTTCATGAATTCATTCAATTTCTTTTGCTACCATGCAGCAAATAACAATAATAATAATAATATAGTGGGACATTAACACACACGGTCGTCTGATCCCAAACCAAGCAGAGCTTGTACTATGGAAACCAGATAACTGGTAATATACTACTTAAAATACTTTTCTTTTGTAAATATATACTTTTAAATAGATAATTACACCCAGACACAAGACAAACAGACATATTTATACAAATGTTTGTCTCGGGTGGGAATCGAACCCACAACCTGCGGCGTGAAAAGCAAGTATCTTACCGACCCCGCCACCGGCCCGTCAACTAATATCGTAACAATTATTAACACTTATTTGGGTTTAAATAATTGCAGACCCGTCTACCGGGTTTTAAATAATTGCAGATCCGTCTACCGGGTTTTAAATAATTGCAGATCCGTCTACCGGGTTTTAAATAATTGCAGATCCGTCTACTGGGTTTTAATAAAATTTATTAGTCAGTCTATTATTCTAAACATTCTGACTCATTGTAACACTAAATTGTCAATGTCTGCGGTCAATCCATCCTACTGTATACCAAATACTGGTCTCAGGGACAACCTTTCAATAGTCCGAGGCGGGATTACAGGCTTTGTGGCCGTAATATTACGGCTTGGCCTTTAGAAATTTGCATGGCGGTGACGTTAATACATATTTCATATGGTACGTGTAAAGTTATATGTTTACTTAAGTTTAAACATTTTAGTCGAAAAGGATTGTCAATATACCCCTTTATAGAAACTTATAACCTTGAGCACCGGTGGCGCAGTGGTACGGGCCTCGCCTTAGAAATATAAGGTCGCGGGTTCGAATCCCAGTCGTGCCCACACATCTTTGTGTAAATTGTTATATCGCCGCTGCTCAATATCGGTGAAGGAAAACATCGTGAGGAAACCGGCATGTCTAAGAACTAATCATTCGAGGATATGTGACATCCACCAACCCCCACTTGGCCAGCGTGTGTGGATTAAGGCCTAAACTCTCTCAACTAGTAAGATAGCTGAGAGAAGACCCGTGCCTAGCCGTGGGGCATTAAAAAGGGTTGAAGTGATAGAAACTTATAACATATATTATATAAGGCGTAAATGTATAAGTGTACATCAAAAGTGTATGAGTGATTGCAAATATTAACGTACTTATTTATATTTTGTTATGATTCACTTAACTTGTGAGTAATAATATAAATAATAAATATTCTGGGACATTAACACACACGGTCATCTGGTCCCAAGCTAAGCAGAGCTTGTGTTATGGAAACCAGATAACTGGTATATACTATACATATAATACTTTTCTTTTGTAAATATATACATCTTGATACAAACAGACATGTTCATCACACAAATGTTTGTCTCGGGTGGGAATCGAACCCACGACCTGCGGCGTGAAAAGCAAGTATCTTACCGACCACACCATCGTCCGTTATACAGATTAAGTTTTCACTTCAACCCGTTTTCGTGTCCTACTTCAGGGCATAGATCTTCTTTCAACTATTTTACGACTTGACAGAGTTAAGGCATAAATCCACACACACTAGCAAGTGCCAGTTTGGTGAACGTCACATGTCTTCGAATGTTATGTTCTTAGACGTGTCGTTTTGCTGAACCAATGTCATACAGTGGTGATGCAAATCACACAGAGATCTGGAGTATTGAAACTGCAAACTTATATTTCAAAAGCGAGCGAAAACATTCTTTGAGGAGTAGGTAACAAACATCCTTCAATTCATTTTTATGACGGGCCGGTGGCGTGGTCGGTAAGATTCTTGCTTTTCACGCCGCAGGTCGTGGGTTCGATTCTCACCCGAGACAAAAATATATTTAAATATGTCTGTTTGTCTTGTGTCTGGGTGTAATTATCTATATTTAACTAAATATTTACAAAATAAAAGTATTACATATAGTATATTACCAGTTATCTGGTTTCCACAGTACAAGCTCTGCTTAGTTTGGGATCAGATGACTGTGTGTGTTAACGTCCCACTATATTATTATTATTATTTATTAGATTCTTATTCTTATTCTTATTCTTTATTGTACACAAAACACTTACATAAAACAATTTATAAATAGGAAATAGCACATGTACACAGGCGAGCTTAATTCAAATGTGAATTTTCTACCAGCAAACCCTAGGTAAGGAAACATTGTGGAATGGGCAGAAGTGCACAACAAATATTTTAAATACATACATACACGTACATACTAATATGAATATTATTTATTAGATATTTGACTTTGATACTTGCTTTTCATGCCTCAGGTCTTGGGTTCATTTCCCACCCAAGACAGACATTTGCGTGATGAACATGTCTGTTTGTCTCGAGTCTGGGTGTAATAATTTTTATTTTAGTACTTAATTACAAAAGAAAAGTATTATATGTAGTATATTACCAGTTATCCAGTTTCCATAGTCCAAGCTCTGCTTAGTTTGAGATCAGATGGCCGTGTCTGTTAATGTCCCAATATATTAATATTATTATTAGGAAAAAATGTCTAAAAGCGTCTTTTTTCGGCAGTATGAAGCTAGCCAAATTCTTTTCGATACTCTCCATTCGAAGTTCAAATGGATGAAACTGCGATCATAAGGCTTAGATAAAACCTTTTGAAACTCATTAACTTAAAATGCCAGACCAATAAACCATCTTTCCACTAACAACAATAAATATTGTTCAGATCAAAACGCTGTAATTTCCGTGCCGTCAATTCCATGACTAGATCTAGGTCCAATCTACGTAGCAAACCATTTAGAAACAAGGAACACTCTTCTAACAATATTGAGAATATAGAGCTAGAAAGAGACAGCTATATTTCTATTGTTCCGTTTGAAAGGATAATAGAATGACATCCAGCCATTGAGGTTGGACAAGACTGGATTTGATCGGTCTGAGGTTTCAATCGAACGAATGTTTTAATGAGTAGATCTTTTTGCATTTATTGTTATAGTCTTGTGAGTTTTAATTACAGTTTTAGATTTGAATCCTGGCTTTGATACTTCTGTTTAAGTTTTATCTTGGTTTTTAACTTTTGCAACTGTATTTTATAGCAAATACTCTTTCATTTACGATATTTCTTTTATTTGTGCATACAGCTCGCAACATTTATTTTTAAATGTGTTAAATGCTAAAAAGTCTTAGTTTTCATATTTCAAATGTATTGATACCCCACAAATAATTGTTTGGAACTTGGTACAGTTTCACCCCGATACACTATCTATTCCTATACTGTGAGCTGCTGTTTGACGAGCTGACCAACACAACTTGTGAGACATAGAGCACAAATTTCTTTTTGAGATAGTAAATTCGTTGCTCCTAAAGTAACCGTGTTTGACAGTTTGTCTATTGTGCTTTCACGTCAAACTACTGAAATGAAGGATATAGTATAGTTTTTATGTAAAAGTATTATGCAAGTAAAAGTATTTTTTTATGCAAAAAATTATATACGCACGGGAGGAGCCGCGAATGGAAAACTAGTTAAAATAATAAATGCGAAAGTAACTCTGTCTGTGTGTCTGTCTGTCGCGATTTCACGCTAAACTACTTTACTGACTTCGATTTAATTTTCTGTACCAATGGTTCTCGAAGGACATACGATAGTAGTAGATCTGCTCGAAAAGTGGTAAATGTTTTAGCGCAATAATCAAAATATGCACGGGAGGAGCCGTGGATTATAAAAAAACTAGTAAAATATATTGTATATTGTATTCGCTAGGCGAGCCGTTTGTGTGTATGACTTAATCGGTACAAAGTAAGCTACATCCTTAGATAAACAATTTTTACTCCATTTTCCATTTTCACTGCGCCACATACATTTCTCGTGACACTTGTACGTTTCCCTAAGTGGGAAATTTATGAAAGTAATTCTCACAATCCTCTTATTTTATAGCAATACAGCCTTAATGTGAAATTTCTTTTGCAGTAAAATTTGCAAAAAAGGTACACACGAATGTTTTAAACGTTGCAATTACTTTGTGTTGCCATTTTTATTGAAATATGACAAAGTAACAATGTGATTAGGTAAGTTAACTTTGCTGCTCGTAACCACACCCACTTATTAAGTTTTCTGGCGAGGACTATCCCTCTGATCGGCCCGCTGTACCGATATCTATATGTTTTTTTGTAATATATTCAATATATCACGCAGAAAAAGTTCCGTGTGCAAGCTGGTTCATAGAAAACAACATTAGTTTCCCCAACTTTGTCCACTTTACAACTTGGATGGTATGTTTGTGGGAACCAGCGAACTGAGAGACATATTACGTAACTAGTTTCTTTACTTACCTGTGAATGACCAAGAAAATTCGAGAAAAACTTTACCAAAATCGAGTTAACGAACTAAGAAGGAAATTCTTACGTTTTTTTGTCACAGTATGACATTATTACATACAATATTATTTAATAACTTTGAAAGTTTTTGCTAAGAAAATACGATACATTTTTCGTTTACTTTTATTCTTTTACTTGCTTCTGAGAGTAATATTTCTAGTCTTAAATGAAATTACTGAAAACCATTTGGTAATTTCGAGAATTTCTTTGAGAGAATACTTATTTGGGTCTTTTGATGTGTACACCGCGTAACTACCTATTTGATTTTCGTTTAAGATATTTATTTTGACGACGAGATATTTTTATTAAATGCACAACATAAGCAAAATACATGCTAACGGCTTTATTCATGACTTTTATAAGACTTTTTAGTTATAATGGACTTTTTTTCTTTCTTACTAGTATAAATGTCAACAAAACAGACAAAGACAAACGAATTATAAACCTATTTTAGCTATAAAATATGGGTTGAATGAGCTTAAAATACGTTTGAATATGGGAGTAAGAAAATACTATAAGAATTATCATTTGTTCTTTGTAGTGGCGCATTGTCACCTGATTATAAGACAGCTGTGAAGAGATACATAAATAAATAACGGACTTTAGGATAAAACGCAATTCTGTTATTTACGCAAGCAAAGCCACAAGCGTCAGCTAGTTCCCCAATATATCTTTTAGCGACACATATTAAAGTTAGTGGTGCTAGCAAACGTAGGTATACTTTGGGTGGTTGCCAAGAGTCTGAATTAGAACTGTTATATATCAGATGGGTGTTCGAAATTCATGTAAGTGGAAAAGAATTATTGTCAAGCCTTAACAAACAGTTAGTCTAAACATATAAAAGAAGAAACTGACTGACTAACTGACTGACATATCAACGCAGAGCCCAAACCGCTGGGTCTGGAGACTCCAAATTTGGCACATAGGTTCCTTATGGGGTCTAGGGATGCACTTTTTTCAAAACTCACCCTTTAAGGGGGTGAAACGGGGTTCCAAAGTTTGTATGGAGAAACAAGATTAGTGAGATCAATTTCGCGGGCGAAGCCGCGTGCGGAAGCTAGAATGTGATAAATAGAACAAAATATTACAACAGACAATTAATAATAATAATAATAATATTCTGGGACTTTAACACACACGGTCATCTGATCCCATACTAAGCAAAGTTTGTGTCATGGAAACCAGGTAACTAATATTAATAAAATTAGTTACCTTATTAACAAAATGTAATATCCGAATTAATATGTAACTCCTTCTTACAAGACGCCTGATAACGAGAGTCGAATTGTGAGTTAAAAATCGAGGCCGAGAGTGTACCGATGCGCCACCTCTTGAACCAAAACAAAACGAAAAAGGGTAGTTTGCGTCTATTAAATTTTGTTCTTTTGTTACGGAACCCTACAAACTAAGATAATTTGAGAACCATGTCTTAAACTGAGTTAAAAAGTATGTATACATGCATTTATCACATGTAGATTATGAAAAATATAGGTTAGAAATATTTGAGAAACATCTCACATGCACTGGAAGTCAAAAAAGAGCCTATAAAGAACTAAATAAAGAGAAAGAATGGATACCGGTATTGAAATCATATGAAAAAACAAAAAACCCACAAACAAGACGAGAACTTGTCAATATTGCTACTAATTTTTACAGAAAGCTCTACCAAGTTAAAGAACCTTATTTTGATACAAAGAAAAATGAAGAGAATCTACTTAAGAATATAAATACAGATCCAACCATCCCACTTTTCAGCTGCGAAGAAATACTGAAATAAATACAAGATTTGAAGAAAAATAAAAGCCCGGGGGCTGATAACATCTCAAATGAGGCCCTAAAAATAGGAAAAGATTTATTAATAACACACCTGGTGGTCTTATTTAATATGATACTCGAGACACAAGAAATACCAAAAAATTGGGCTAAATCGCATATAGTTCTGCTCTACAAGAAAGGAAACCCGGAAGATATTAATAACTACCGACCTATTAGTCTACTTCCAACAATATATAAATTATTCGCAATGTGCATAGAAAAGAGAATTGGACCAATTATAGAAAAGAATCAACCAGCAGAACAGGCAGGTTTTCGACAAGGATACTGTACAATCGACCACATACATACCCTGGAGCAAATTGTAGAAAAGCACCTAGAGTTCAAAAAACCACTATACTTAGCCTATGTCGACTACGCAAAAGCGTTTGACTCTATTTCTCACGAAAGTATTTGGAGAGCATTAGAACATCAGGAAATCCCCTATGTATATATTCAGATAATAAAAGACATATATAAGAAAAGCTCAAGTAGAGTAAAATTAGATAGGCTAGGATCAGAATTTGGTATACAGAGAGGTGTAAAACAAGGAGATCCACTGTCTTCAAAAATATTTATAGCTGTTCTACAAGATATTATGAAAGACCTAGAATGGGACCAAAAAGGCATACTCCTAGATGGAAGATATCTGAACAACTTGAGATTCGCGGATGATATAGTACTATTCTCAAACTCCTCTAATCAGCTAGAAGAAATGCTGAGAGAATTGAGCAAGGTTAGTAACAGTATCGGTCTACAACTGAATACCGAAAAAACAAAAGTAGCTACCAACAGCGTCAAATATCCTATTACTATAAATGAAACACCTATTGAATACGTAGAAAGCTACACCTATTTGGGCAAACAAATATCATTTAAAAACACAAGACATAAAGAAGAATTGGAACGTCGAACAAAAATTACCTGGAAGAAATACTGGTGCTATAAAGAAATACTAAAATCAAAGCTACCTATGAAACTGAAGAAAAAGATCATGGATTCATGTCTACTTCCTTGTCTGACATACGGCTCCCAAACATGGACTTTCAATAATAACATTATAACAAAATTACGCTCATGCCAGCGCGCTATGGAAAGAAGTACTCTAGGCTTGAGACTCTTGGACAAGCAAAACAGCTCTACCATAAGAAAAAAAACGAAAGTGATAGACGCAGTGCAACACGCCCTTCGCTTAAAATGGAGGTGGGCTGGACATTTGGCTCGAAGTTCCGATGACAGATGGCCAAAACATGCAATTAAATGGAAAGGTCCAGGAGAGAAAAGAGTTAGAGGGCGACCTAGAGACCGGTGGATAGACGACATAGAGCGGACGGCAGGCAAGGATTGGATGAATATAGCAAAAAGTAGAGATAACTGGAAGCATTTGGAGGAGGCCTATACCCAAAAATGGGGCCATGACTAAAAAATTTAAATAAATATTAAATAATTCATAATACATAATAAATATTAAAATCATTAATCATTAAATAATTAAATCATAATAATCTTGTTAAATAAAAATAAAATAGTTACATTAAATAGGAATAATTATAAGTATTATGTAAGTAATATTTTGTCATTGTTTGTTATAGTGCATGGATCAATAAAAAGGCTTAATTATTAATTATTATACATGCATTTTCCTTATCTGAACATGGGATGGAATACAAAATACCTTAAGGGGTCGTCTCCACGAGCGAGAGAATCGCAGCGATATTATTTATCGTCGTGCCACGTACACTCTCAGTCTTATTCAAAAAAATCTTACTCTCGCGACTCTTTAGTAAAAATAGACTTTGTCTCTTTGTTAGTAGTATAAATGTCAAGATGACAGACAAAGACAAACGAATTATAAACTTATTATAACTATAATGAGCAGAGACGTACAGAAGACACAGAATACAGGGGTCTGTTTTTAACTTTAGATGCTGGAATTGCACGTTATTAATAGCAGAAAATGTCGAGGCTTTCATTATAACCATCAAAATCACATTATAATGTAAACACGATATTTGAACTCTAATGAATAATTATTTAGTATTTTAAGTAAATCATTTTATTTTCTAAATGATATAACCCTTTACTTTTTATGTATCAAGTCTTTGGCACTTTACAAAAGAGTTTGAATATTTAAGGAGTTCGGTTTGTATATATAACGAACAAATAAATTATTATGATGGGGCCGTCTCTACGAGCAAGAGAATAGCGGCAATATTACTATCGTTGTACCACTTACTTCTATTCTATACAGTCTTTAAGGGGACCTCTTCACTATCGAGAGCTATGCGATCAGAGAGAGTATAGAAATACATAGTTTGACGATAATATCGCCACGATTCTCTCGCTCATGAACACATCCCTTATAGTTCAGTGTCAACCGAAGTGGTACAGCGCGGAGTTGAGTGACGTGACCTGAGCGGAGTGGAAGAGAGGCGAGAAATAGAGGGGTAATTAGTTTGACGTGTATATCTGAGTACAAGAAGACGAAACAAATAGATACCTACCCAACTTAATCTAAGTATATTATAAAAATGAATCACAAAATGTGTTACTACGCGCAAAACTCGAAAACCGATTTCGCTAATACCTTGAAGTACGAGGATGGTTCTTATGCAGAAAAAAAATCAAAGTCCTCCGAAACGGCTTGACCGATTTTTTTGAAATCTTATATCTAGGTCTGAGAATCGGTCGTAATCTATTATCGGACCCGGTAGGTGGCACTGCTTTACCGGGTTGGGCGACGTCTGCTGGGTACTCTAGTTACATAATAACTATTACCTACTTAAAAAAATATACGCGACCTAGTAATGTACCATCGTGACTATTCTCATCATTTGAAAAAAGAAGTTTTTTTTATTATATCTATATCACACATATTCATAGTATCACGCCTGTATTACCCAAAGGTGTAGGCTATATATCACCTACTTTTCGCTGGCTATTTTTAGGTTCCATACGTAACATGGGGCGAGCCTATTAAAACTGTCTGAGTACATTACAAAAGTCTTGACTCGACCCGGGAATCGAAAACGGGTCCTCGTTGCGTGATTAAGAAGCAAACGCGCTTACTAAAAAATAAAAATAAATAAATAAAATTGACGTACCTACTCAACAGTTTGGCCGCCAGTTAAATCTATGACAAATTGTTTGTGTTATTCCGTTTGTGACAAAAAACTGAGACATATTTGACACGATTCATAACTGTGACACCAAATCCGACGGCCAACGTCTGAACGCGTACAAATATAAATCTTACTGTGGTGTCGCTTTTTAGTCTTAAAAATATGAAGGCTTTTGAAGGTTTTTGACTAAAAAAATATCAGGATTAGCAGACTACTTTTGGTAGGCGTCAATAATCGGTTAAGAAGACAGTATTTCAATAAAATCACTACGGCAATTATCACTTTACCCCAATCTCTCGATAGCACAATCATTAATTCTACCAGTTAATTACAGATCGTTAAGATTACTTTGTATAAAATCGTAACGTTCACCGAGTACGATATTGAATCTACACTTCCTGACGACACAACGGTGCAACACACAGTGTCAGCTATTCTAAGATGGCCGCTTCACCCGTGTTCGGTGTTCATTCGTTCGTTCATATCGATATTTTTGAATGATAACTGACTTCAAAGACGGACGCGATGACAGTATAAAATGACAGCTGATGCATTGAAATGTAGATGTGCCAACAAATATTTCTTTTTGTTCCCTTTTATTTAAAAGATAAAGATAACAATAAGTTTTAGTGGTTTTGGAGATAAAGAAGATGTCGAACATGTTTAAGCCGAATGTTATCTCATGATATTAAAATAAAACTACTTTTCGGATTTTATTGCGATTTATTTTAGATTTTTTTATCCAGACGTTTTAAAAGCGTTTTCAGAGTTAACGGTCACGGATGGACTAAGGTATTTGACGTCCAAACTTAATAATCACAATGATTAAAAAAAACAATTAAAAAAACCGCGACAAAATCCGTTATAAAGTAGTTTTATTTCAATGTGTGATATTCGTTTAAATTTAAGAAAATACTATTTTAATATAATCCGCCTACCCAATATACCGATTCGCTCATTTTTGTAAAATTAAGATGGTTCCTACATCAGCCGTAATTGCGCCTAAGGAGA
This sequence comes from Meganola albula, assembly GCA_936450015.1. Classification (NCBI taxonomy): domain Eukaryota; kingdom Metazoa; phylum Arthropoda; class Insecta; order Lepidoptera; family Nolidae; genus Meganola; species Meganola albula. The sequence goes on from OW388156.1 coordinate 2,076,167, forward strand.
ATTCCGTACAAAAGACATAATACTATGAACATAACTAAAACATATAATTCTAGTAGTATCCACAACAGTGAGCCGTTTAATTGTTTTGACTGTATATGCAACAGAACTTAATTTTCCAGATTATATTAGATTAGGCAAGCGCGTTTCATCGTGGACCACATTATTGCTTAACATTAAAAAAGTTATGGTCAGGTGCAAGTCCATTTGACTAGAAAACAGCCTACTTTTTATCCTAATACCACTCAAGCTAAGTTACTTAGTAATAATTGCAAATGTTTCACCCTTATTACACGCCCTCTTTTCAAATTTCAATGGTGCCATATTTTAATCTAAGCTCTCACATCTCAAACGTATAACGCAATCCTCAAATATCTTGTTCGTGTCTTGCGAATCCCTCAGATGATTTTTCGCCTCGCCGGATAACTGAGGGGACACTGAGAGTATTACGGAATAAATATTCAATACGTTTCGCAAGGGGTTCAAATTTTACCTCAGGGATTAGTTTAATACGTTCGTATAATATATCTTAGATATCATTAACTTGTATGCATTTTTTTATGGGACTTTATCCACCACCGCAATACCGCCATGTTATTCCTGTGAAGTCAGTATCAACGGTGGCGCTGTGAAGAGATTCAAGATTTGAACCCAACTAAGTCCCGGGACACTTAAACTGTCTTGGAACCCGCAGGAATTAGATCAGAAAGATAGGAGTAGTTGGAAAGTTAAATTGTCCACTTCTGTAAATATATTTTGTAATATCATCATATCATATCATATCATATCATATCATATCATATCATATCATATCATATCATATCATATCATATCATATCATATCATATCATATCATATCATATCATATCATATCATATCATATCATATCATTTATTTCTTAAACAAAAATACATTTGTGTTGAAAATATTACTCTAATAAGCATGCAGATAACACTTCAATACGTAGTATAAAATTTAAAAAAACCTACTAAAATTTAATTATCATCTTAATATATATAAATCTCGTGTCACAATGTTTGTCCTCAATGGACTCCTAAACCACTTAACCGATTATAATAAAATTCGCACACCATGTGCAGTTCGATCCAACTTGAGAGATAGGATAGTTTAAATCTCAAATTATAGTCGCAATTTTAATTTATTGCTAATTATTTGTCTGTTATTATTTGACAGTCACAATTATCTGTTATCTCCAAATGATTCTAACAGATGTCGATACCTTTCGACTGGGTTGAGTAAGTAATCAATAGATGGCGCTGCTATGGTTATCACATTTTATGGACATTGAAGCTACCCGGGCGAAGCTGGGACGGGCCGCTAGTAATATATATAAATCTCGTGTCACAATGTTTGTCCTCAATGGACTCCTAAACCACTTAACCGATTATAATAAAATTCGCACACCATGTGCAGTTCGATCCAACTTGAGAGATAGGATAGTTTAAATCTCAAATTATAGTCGCAATTTTAATTTATTGCTAATTATTTGTCTGTTATTATTTGACAGTCACAATTATCTGTTAACTCCAAATGATTCTAACAGATGTCGATACCTTTCGACTGGGTTGAGTAAGTAATCAATAGATGGCGCTGCTATGGTTGTCACATTTTATGGAAATTGTTGAGTGGGCTGAAGCTACCCGGGCGAAGCTGGGACGGGCCGCTAGTATCAATATAAATTACAACTACAATAGTACCTTTATGACAAATTATGTTAATTCACAGTTTAAATCCTGTTTTATTTTATTTAATAATGTCAATTAATTTAAATTATGGTATCTGTCCATCAAGAATTGTAGCTGACTTTTCATCCTTATTAGTCATTGCTAATATCCTTACTAATATCATAAAATGCGAAATTAATCGAAATAATTAATTAAATAAAAAGTTAATTAGCGATTTAACGCCAAAACTACTAAACCGATTTGGATGAATTTGGAATGGAAATAGTTTAAGAGCCGGAAAGGACACAGGACAGTTTTATTCCGACTGCGTAAAAAACCATAAAGAGGCTCATTCTACCGCCACCTCACCGATAATCATTCGTAATCATGAGTGAATCGGTATACTAAGCTGGCGCGTTTCATTGTAGACTACATCATTGATTAACATCAGGCAAGTTGTAGTCAAGCGCCAGCCTATCGGAGAATAAAAAAAAACTAGGACTGTATTAAGCAAAACCCAAAACTGTAGCGTTTATACAGCCAACGAAACGAAGAGTGCCTACTCAAGTCACTTGTCAGTGTCATGTCCCGCCCTCTACAAAGGGTAAGTTAGAGCTGCTTCACGCTACACTTATGAGCGCGGGAAAAATCTTATCTGTTAATTTGTCATAGCTTTGTTTTGGTTTAGATTTGTTTGCTATGTATTTGTATAGAACGAATAATTTTTGGATTAATGGAACAAGCTAATTTGTCTTAGACTTGCTCTGTCTCTATCTCCCGAGATACGATTGAATATTTATGTTTCAAGCTTATAGGTATTTTATATATTTTAAATAATTTGTAATAATCTCCATTGCACTTATTTTTTGTTTTGTTATTAACTAAAAATTTTAATAATCTTAATTGCTGTGCCTTAATTTTGTTAAATACGTGTAGTTTGTATACATAGTATACACCTAATATGAATATATCCTGACGACCTCAGTAGTCGAGCGGTGTAAGCCGTCCGATTGGGGTATTCTGTGCCCCTATTTGTGTAACAACAAAAATTTGTTTCGGTGTCTGGTTGGTTGAGGGACTACCCTCTGTGCCTCGGATAGCACGTTAAGCCGTCGGTCCCGGTTGTCATTTAACACATCTATGACAATCGTTACATGTATCTAGTCACGGATTTCGAGGTCTGATGACAGTCGCTCGTATAATTCTGGTAGCTAGCCGCATCAGGTTAGACTGGGAGCCGACCCCAATAGAAATGGGAAAAAGGCAAGTTGAGTGATGATGATGACGATACCTAATATGAATATTTCTTATTTAACTATTTAATACATGTCATCTCTGACACGTACTAAGATTGAAACAATCGTCCAAAAGACACGACGACCGTCTTGTTTTCGCCAACCGTTGTTCATAATAATCCCTCTAGAAGCTCTCCAGAGTATTGTAAAAGAAAATGTTAGGTTCTATTTTATTTCTGACGAACAAAGATGTCTTTATTAAACCTTAGATAATCACTTCGGGGGCTTATATTGTACTGTATAAGCCTTTATTGCTGTGCGTTAGTTATGGAGCTGTAAGTGACTTTACGGGCTATCACAGCGTTCAACTAAGTGATAGGGCTAGATATATAGGTAGTAGTATCCTTAGGACTAAAGATCATCATCATTTATTAAAAATACATATACTTTTTATTCTAAACTAGCGGACCCGGCAGACGTCGTTCTGCCCGGTAAAGCAGTGCCATCTACCACTTCTTCGCTTTCTAATTTTTTTTTTAATTTTTCTCTGCGTAAGAACCATCCTCGTACTTAAAGGAATATTTTAAAAAAAGAATTAGCGAAATCGGCCCAGCCGTTCACGCGTGATGTCGTGACAACGGAAAACGGGTTTCATTTATATATAGATATAGGCCTGCGCTTAATCAAAACGGGACTTAGCCGGGTTTAAATCCCGAGTCACTTCATACCGATTCATTAATAATGAATACAGTGATATGCGAATAGAAGGTGAAAACTGAAAGTTTTATGCCGTTTTATATTAACACTATAGGGTCTGAAAATAGTGTAACCATGTACCAGGATCTAACAAAAATTTATAAAAAAAAAGTTAGTTAATTTCACTTATTTTACTTCTGCTATACTGCATATATCAGTTTGTTAATAGATGAAGCTTCTTTTTATAACAAACTAGCGGCCCGCCCCAGCTTCGCCCGGGTAGCTTCAGCCTACTCAACGATTTACAAAAAATGTGATAAATAAAGAACCGCTCAACCGATTTTGTGCAAATTTCACATAAACCATTTACTAAATAGTCCAAACAATGCCTTAACATTTGGTTTGAATAGGTAATCCCGTTATTGAGTTATAAAATTACAAGGAAAAGTTGCATTTATTTTTATATATATAGATAATTCGTATTTAAATTATTGTACTAGAAAATAAAACAGAAAAAAAAATTATCAAGTCTGTCACGTAATTCAATAAGTTCAATTGTAGTGAAGTTGCAGTTAAGTTTCGATCAAAACAGCTCTTTTCGTACTGTTGTAATTTTGACAACCGCTGTCAGATACGCTCGCGTCAAGTTCGCGTCACGCGAGCGCTTTATCCTAGATATGACAGCTAAACAATTACAAGAATACCATTTTGCACTAAGACGTAAACTTTATAGCAACTGCACCGCAACTTGATCGGCGCGTCAAGAAATTATGCGAATTAGCCTACTGGTCGGCACTTTCGACGTGAGCGAGTAACGGAATTCACTTTTGTATTAATTTTAAATTACCTACAGATAAGCTTCTTGATGATATTTTAAAATAATAAAAACTTTAGACACTTTATCAACAAGAGTCTTTGATAGGTAGAATGATAAAGGATTCGACACAAAAAAGTGTGAAAACTTATGTGAAAAATAAAAATCATACTTCGTCTGGTATTATCTTTAACCACGCGTCATAAACCTGAGCACTCGATTATGCGTTCAAATAACTCATGTTGAGTGAAAATCACATGTTTTTGTGTATATTTTCGTAAACAGTGTTATCTTTATGCAGTCTTTTATACGTTTAAATTGGAGCAACAAACAGAAATAATAGTCCTTTTTAAAAAACTAGATAAGCATTTTTTTTTGTTAATCCGCATAACTTTGTTGTATGGGCCATAGTGTTGTATAATATCGCCCGCAGCTATTAACAATGTCGGAAATACAAAACGCTTCTTTTCAATATGATATATTAACACACATGGCCATCTGATCCCAAACTAAGCAGAGCTTATGCTATGAAAACCAGACAACTGGTAATATACTAAATATAATACTTTCCTTTTGTAAATACAAACTTAAATATAGATAATTACACCCAGACACAAGACACACAAACATGCTAATCACCTAAATGTTTAACTTGGGTAGGAATCAAAACCACGACCTGCGGCGTGGAAAGCAAGCATCTCACCGATCCGTGCGACGCTCTTAGAACATCCGACTTTATTGCTTTGAGATAAAATACGATAGAGATTATTTTGAAATTTAGAATTTTGCGAAGTCGTAGTACAGTCATAGTCATAGTATGTGTTTAGCCAAAACACATACTCGCGTTGCGGCGCCGCACCGCAAGAATCGGCAGTGCCGCCCGCCTCTACATAGAAAAAAAGTACTAGCACTACGAGCGTTGCGCTGCCGATTCATGCGGTGCGGCGCTGCAACGCGAGTATGTGTTTTGGCTCTTTAAGATCTTCAAAACAAATCTTTGTTTTTACTCAAGCACAGTATAGCCTTATCAGACTGCTTACATAACACCGCTTTAGATTAAAAATATTTTTCAATACTCTAAAATTCGTCATTTTCTGAGTATATTTATATTTCGTCACTCTGTGTTCCCCACGTTCCGTGTTTTCCCAAAAAAACGGGGAATAGGGGAATATGACATGAATGATAAACTACCTTGTATCACTCTCGCACCGATGGTTTTACAACACCATCGCGTTGAGAACATCATAAGCTTTGAATAGATTTTGAATGACTCTTTAGAAATGTTTACGTTTCTACCTTAATGCTTGGTGGTACGCTTATTAACCAAGAATTGAGGCAGAATATTATTTTACAGTAAATATTATTATTATGTTACATAATAAATTTATCACCTTCAAAATAAATAAATTAATAATCATACATATAAGTATTATCCGAAACAAACGTCAACATAAAACTATTTTATACAAATTGAGCCTAATGCTTTTTTTTAACCTTTTACTTTTTGGAGATTGTGAACGATCTCCAAAAAGTGGGTACTCCGCGCGCGTCTTCGCACCGCGGCCGTACTTCACCGCCCAAGCGAATTAATCATGCGCGGTCAGTGGCGACGACAGCGTTCAACACTAGCCTAACTATGTATAGAATAATAAAAGGTTAAAAAAAAAGCATTAGGCTCAATTTGTATAAAATAGTTTTATGTTGACGTTTGTTTCGGATAATACTTATATGTATGATTATTAATTTATTTATTTTGAAGGTGATAAATTTATTATGTAACAATTAGTTCTTCAGATACTAAGCTAGTATCTGATTATACATAATTAAGTTTGAAAGTATACTCTTATGTGAGGTGCACCACAAAAAAAGTGAGAAAAGTCCAGGAAAAATTATAAATTTGTGAATAATGTCGGTGCTAAACAATAAGCATATAAGTTACTCTATGGTGCTAAATCTGTAGATTAGACAGTACTTAGGCTGAAAAAAAACAAAAGATTTGTGGGATATTAGCATCGACTTCAATCAACAGATGTAAATATTATTTTTCACATTTAAAAAGGCGGTTTTCTTATTTTTTTTTTTAATTAGGAGAATATAAGAATAATACAACCACTTTCAAATAATTTAGATCAACTACTCTTCTTTTTGTTGTTTAAATGTTGTCAAAATAACCTAAACCAAAACAAAGATAGGCAACAAGAAGTATAGCCTGTGCGATACAAGATAGTTTCAGCCTTAAAGATGTCAACATGTTTTTGTTCCTATTCACTACAAAAGATAAGGAAATGCAGATGCTTGAAAGAGCTTGCATGCTTCTTTAAATAAGATTTTGAAAAATATGTATCAGAAATATTGTGCTATGACTGTTCGGTGAATGTGAATTCCGTAGTAAATTCTGCAGCCCGGTACCGAGGATGTCCAACTGAACACCCGGGGTTTTGGTCTGAACCCTGGTCCCTAATTCACGTAATTTCTTGACGCGCCGATCACGTTGCGGTGCAGTTGCAACTAAGTGTACAACATAGTGTAAAATGGTATTTTTGTAATTGTTTAGCTGTCATATCTAGTCTAAAGCGCTCACGTGACGCTAGCGTATTTGACAGCGGTTGTCAAAATTACGAGAGAATGAAAAGTGCTATTTTCATCGAAACTTAACTGCAACTGCACTGCAACTAAAGTTATTTAATTACGTGAATTAGCCTACTGTGGGATCTCGCTGGCCCGGGCCAAAAACGGCTGTCCCAGATTAACCTTCACCCTATGCCCATTTGGCCCGAGGCATGATTAACAAACTAAAATGCATAACCTATCATAGGCAAACACTGCATGAAAAAAAGGCATTTTTTTATTTAAACAAAAACACTAAGATTTCACACCAATACAAATTATTGATATAAAAGTGTTATTTTTTTTCATTGTAGTAACATCTTACTTCTTACTTGTTATTACTAATATTATAAATGCGAAAGTAAGTGTGTGTGTGTGAAGGTTTGTTACCGCGTATCTCCATAACCGCTCAACCGATTTTAATGAACTTTGAAATGTAGGTAATGTATACCCTAGAATAGGACATAGGCTAACAATATTTCCAAAAATCATCCCTTAAGAGGGTTAAATAGAGGGGTGAAGTTTGTATGCAACTTTTTATTCCTTGGTCCTATTCATTTAAAATTCGGTACACATAAACCTTAAGAAAAATAATGAGATTCGGGTTTTTTATTTTTCCATAATTACCCCTATGAGGTGTGGATAATGAGTTTTAATGGTAAAAATTAAAGTTTCTCTGTATCTGTATAGTCTGAAGTCCGATTCACTCCAAATTCGGCACACATATACCTTAAAAGAAATCATGAAACACGTGTTTTTTATTTTTCAAAAACTACCCCCGGTGGGGGTGTTAAATGAGTTTTTTTGGAAATACTAAATATTCCATAACTGTTTAGTCCTTGGTCAGATTCACTTCAAATTCGGTATAAATAAAGCTTAAAACAAATAATGAAACACGTGTTTTTTATTTTTCCAAATTTTTTTATTTTTATCCTAATATTACGCGGGAGAAGCCTGCGAAATTATTCTGAGTTTGATTTTCTTCAAAGTTGATATCAATACTCCTTCGTGCTTTTTAGCTAAATTACTTTTTATTTTGACACAATGACGTTTGATAACTCAGACCGATTATTAGAATTCGAAATTTAAATTTTATTTCTTCTTAAATATTGAATCAAAAACTTACAATGATCATGGTCTAAGAGACGTAGTATTTTTTAAGAAACCCCTATAGATTTATGGATATACCTATGGGTGCTTGCCGATTTCAAAATGTTGCTTACACGCCTACACTACTGAACTAATTTTGTATTGAGATAGTTCGAGACCCGGGAAAGGATAGTTTTATCCGACTGCGAAAAAAGAGGTTAATGGTTTAGCGCGATAACCGACATCCGCGGGCGAAGCCGCGGGCGGAAAACTAGTATTACATATTGTTCAAGGCGATAAGGTCAAGTATTCCTTATTCAAATTAGGTTGTAATAAAACTATGTGCATACCGTGTGACAGTTTATTTTTAACTAATATTTTAAAGTAATGTGGACAGTATCGTACAAACATAGATAGGTATACGCATCGCTATAACGCGCTTGGACACATATTTTTTCTAGTGACACTCTGCTTGAAAGTTTTTCGAAAACTATGAACCGTATCATTGAGTTCACAGATAAAGTCACTGCATTTAAACAACCTAGAGATGCCACAAAGTGGTGAATTTCGAATGTTGCTAACACTGTGTGCCTTTTTCATCTAGTACATATTTGATAGAAAATAGAGAGTTTTGAGTTGCACAGATATGGTAGCATATATATTAGTAGCCAAGTTTAGGTATCATAGTATGTATTTCACGTGGTATCAAACTAAAACTTTCAATAGTACCTTCAAAAGTACTTTATATCACCTATCACGTGCACACGACCTGACAACATTCAAAGTAGGTGCTCGTTACGAACCGAAAATATTTTGACACGATTCCTATTTTTGAATTCATTTTCGAATTCGAAAATAAATTCAAAAATAATGTTAAATAACGTTCCCGGAAGATACCGGTGCGGAATAATTTTTTGACGTAGGTAATAGTTGTTTTTTATATTCGTACAGATGAACATAGGCAACGGAATCCTTACTAATATTATAAATGCGAAAGTAACTGTCTATCTGTCGCTCTCTCACGCTCAAACTACTGAATCGATTTGGATAAAATTTGGTTTAAATTAAAGACACGGGGAGGGTCATTGACACCTCGATTGTGCGAAAAGAACACAGGATAGATGCAGCGGTCTTTCGGAGGTTCACCTAACTGCACGTGCTAAGTGTACTCAGTGCGCAGAAGATGACAGGATAGATTAATTAGTCTCGTCTTTAGTATTGTACCTGTTAATTTAGTACCCAATATGGACTTGCTGATTGTCCGAAATAAATTATTTTAATTTATTTATTGGACAGTTTACTGAGCAATGTCCATGTTTGGCACTGGTGGGTCACACTTACTCTTTGTTTTTTATTTTATTTTACCTTTTGTTTTTTCTCTCTTTTCTATGTGTTTTTTTTATCATTTGATTTTGTGTGTCCTGTCCATGTCAAATAAATGTTTTTTTTTCGTTTTCTTTTTTTATCCGATTGCGCAAAAAAAGGTAAATCGTTTAGCGCGACAACCAACAAACACGCCAGCGGGGCCGCGTATTTTCATAAAATATACTTTGTATTTGGAACGCATAATTTTCACGAAATTCGGCAAATTCTATCGTATCGAATGAGACCATGGTAGGTCCTCAGTCACCTTCAAACATAAATGCTTGTACGAAGCTTGTCTTCACGCATGGCTTGTCAATTTACTCCAAACTTTGAAATTAACTGTTCGTGAGTACAAATAACTTGACTAAACTGGTGTAAACTTAAGTAGGTGTTGTCTTGTAAATGTGTGGTGTACGAGACTGAAATTATGCTTAACATAATGTACCGCGTGGATTCTAGAATACCGTTTCGTAGATAGTTAACAAATTTAACTACAATATTTTAAAAAACAAACTCACTGACTGATATATAATGCCTAAAGGTCAAGAGACTCCAAATTTGGGACAGTTTAGTAATTTTTTTTGGTACAATTTAGTACATTATTTAATAAATAACCTGTTTAGCAGAGTTATAATACCAAGATAAAAGTTCTTATAAAATTGGTTTATTGCAAGAGTTTTATAATTAACAAAATAGATGCGCACACCGCGCTGTTAGCTTAGTTAGATTCTTAGGTAGGTGTCCACGGGGTGCGGGGTGCGAGCGGCTTGTCCGCCGCCTGCGTTCCTCTTCACGCGCCGCCGTTAGTGCGCGCAACATCCTCCGCCCCCTTGAGAATTTAATTCTCAAGGCTATCCACTATTCCTTCTAGAATACAGAGCTTATGCACGGGGCGCTTGACAACGCCACCCCTGGCAATAACTTCTGCAACTCTTGCGACTCCGTCCGCGCCATGATGAAGTGAAGATATCCTGCCCATTGGCCAACACATAGGCGGTGAAGCTTCCATGATCAGTACAAGGTCTCCAATGTTGAGGGCTCGTTGTTTTAACTGCCATTTAGTTCTTTGTTGAAGAGTTGCTAAGTAGTCTTTAGTCCACCGGTTCCAGAAGTGGTGCCTTAAATTTTCTAAGAGCTGGTACCGGTTCACACTCGTTCGGTGTGTGACAGGCGAAGGTAGTGAGGTCAAAGCTCGACCCACAAGGAAGTGCCCAGGCGTAAGAGGATTTAGATCCGACGGATCGGTTGACATTGCCGTTAGGGGACGCGAATTCATGACTGCCTCTATTTGCGAAAACAGCGTATAGAGTTCTTCAAAAGTTAAGCTACAGTTACCAGATATACGCTTAAGGTGAAACTTTGCCGTTTTAACACCGGCCTCCCAGATACCGCCGAAATGCGGTGCGTATGGAGGCGAGAATTTAAAATAAATACCTTCGTTGCTTGCAAATTCGTAGATAGAATTTTTACACGTTTTAAACAGTCTGCCCAACTCGCCACTGGCGCCTACAAAATTTTTTCCATTGTCACAATAGACAGTGTGTGGCCTTCCGCGACGAGAGATGAACCTGCGCAGGCACAGAATAAATGCGTTGCTACTTAGGTCGCTGACCACTTCTAAGTGTACAGCCTTCGTGCTAAAACATACAAATATACATAAATAACATTTAGAAGTTTTTGCGCCCCGACCCTTTCGGTTTAGAATTAAAAAGGGCCCGGCGAAGTCAGTGCCACAGGTCTCAAATGGCAAGGCTGGAGTAACTCGTGGCTTGGGCAGATTACCCATAATGGGGTTTAAAGGTTTAGCTGTAAATCTTTGACAACGAATACATTTTCGACGAGTAGCTGTGGCTAGTACCTTCCCACCTATTGGCCAGAATTGCTCCCGGATGCTACTCAAAAGTTGCTGAGGACCTGCGTGTAGAAGACGCAAGTGTTCCCTTTCAAAGAGAAGTCGCGTGAATGTGTGGTTTGTATCTAACAAAATTTGATGTTTTTTGTCATACGTGACGAAAGGTGCGTTGTCGATACGACCACCGACACGCAGGACGCCTTCTCTGTCTAGAAAAGGGTTTAAAGAGACTAACCGTGATTTTCGGTTAACTTCGTTAGTAGTTTTTAGAGTGTTAATTTCATCAGCAAATGTCTCAGCTTGGGAGGCTTTAGCGAGGAATATAAGTGATATGTTCAGTTCAGACAAGGTAAGTTCACCATTTAATTTAGTGTTCGTTTTTCTTATATTATGAATAAACCTCAGTATATAAGCAAATATTCTTTGTAGTTTATAGAGTTTAGAGTATTTATCAAATGGTATTATATTATAAGATTGTATTTTAGTATTTAAAGTTATTTTTGTTTCAGGCAAAGGCATAGGAACGTATTTAGACTGTGGCCACTCCGATTCAGACTTAGAGAGAAAGGACGGACCATGCCACCAAAGAGTGTTACCAGGAAGAAGATGGGGTTGTATACCCCTAGACGCAATATCAGCGGGATTCAAATCAGTAGGTACATGTCGCCATGTATTTTTATCAGTTAATTCATTGATCTGTTCGACCCGATTAGAAATAAAAGTTTTCAGAGTTCTAGATTGTGTATGCAACCAACCTAGAACGATCATAGAATCTGTCCAGAATACTGAACGGGAGATCTTAGTTTTTAGAGAGTTTAGTACCTTTTTATGTAGTTTAGCACCAAGTAAAGCGCCTAACAACTCTAAGCGAGGGATTGTTTCTGTCTTCAAAGGGGCGACTCGAGTTTTGGCACACAGTAGATTAACTGAAACATCACCCAGATTATTAATAGATTTTAAGTACAACGCCGCACTTACGGCATCTTGTGAAGCATCCGTGAAACAATGCACCTCAACATAGATAGGAGATTTACAAATACAATGTCTAGGTATTTGAATATCAGCAAAATATCTATTATCATTATAAAAGTTAATCCAAGCAGTTTTAATGTCTATTGGGACTTCATCATCCCAGTCTAGTTTTAGTAACCACAATTTTTGCAGTATAATTTTGTGGAAAATAGTACAAGCTGACAACAGCCCTAGTGGGTCAAAGATTCTGCAAGAATTTGACAATATCGAGCGTTTAGTTACTTTAGAAATATTATGAGCCTCAACAGAGTAGTGCAGAGTATCAGAATTAGGAGTCCACTTTAACCCTAATACAGAAGACTGTTTACTGAAGTCTTGAGAGTGGTTAGTGACAGGAATGTCATCGAGTATGCTAGTACAATTAGTTCGAAGTTTTCGCAACGGAAAACAACCCTCAGAAAGTTTTTGAATAACACCTTTAACAGTAGCCTTCAAGGCCGAAGAAGAGTCAGAACCTGTATTTAGGTCATCTACGTAGAAATCATGTTTTATAGTATCAGCAACAGCTGTATCTGTACACTCGGTTGCAAGTTGTAAAAGACATCGAGTACTAAGATGTGGAGCACAAGCTGTCCCATATGTTACAGTGTTAAGTTGTAGGATTCTTAATGGTTGACCTTCATTGTCCCTCCAGAGAATAAGCTGCAGTTGACGTTGGGAGTGATCGACCATAATTTGTCTATACATTTTTTGAATGTCACCTGTAACAACATAGGCATGTTGACGAAACCGCAGTAAGATAGACATGAGATCATCTTGGACTACAGGTCCTACAAATTGGATGTCATTGAGTGATTTATTAGAGGTAGTTTTACAGGAGGCATCAAAGACAACTCGAAGCGGAGTGGTTTCGCTACTCTCGCGAATTACAGCGTGATGGGGAATAAAATATCCAAAACTTGGACGGCTTATTTCAGTCAGGTGCCCCAACGACTCGTATTCTTTTATAAAGTTGGTGTAGTCTACTTTGAAGTTAGATTTTTTCAGTCTTTTTTCTAGACTATAGAATCGCCGTTCTGCGATATGAAAAGAGTCCCCTAAAGCATCCTCAGGGGTTTCGCGAAAGGGAAGTTTTACAGAGAACCTTCCATCTTGTAAGCGGACAGTATTAGCAATGAAATGACTTTCACAGTATTCTTCATCATAAGTTAATTTAGATTTAGTTGGGATAGTAGGTATACTTTCAATTTCCCAGAATTTAGCTATAGAATCTTTAATTTCTTGACAAAAATTAGAATGAGTAGTAGATATAGGATTCTGACCTGTTGGCCCTGACACAAGCCAACCAAGTTTTGAACTTTGAAGAGTAGGTTTATTTTTTCCTAGTTTAATATGCTTAGATTCAACAATTTCCCAGAATACATCCGCCCCTAATAATACATCAACTTCAGAGGGACGATAGAAGCTTGGGTCTGCTAGTTGTATATAATCTGGAATATTTAGTCGTGATGAGTCTACCTCAACACTCGGCATTCTACCAGTAATTTCTGGTATAACAAGACAAGACACATTAATGTGAAAAGAATTTATTCTAGATTTTAAGTGCACACCACACATTTTAGTAGTATTAGTTAGTTTATTATTTATACCAGCTATTGATATATTAGTTTTAGAACAAGTAAGATTTAATTTTTTATGTAATTTTTCAGATATAAAAGAAGACTGGCTTCCACAATCGAGAAGAACCCTAGTTGGGTGAACACACCCAGTTTTATCATCAACCAATTCTACCTCTGCAGTACATAGAAGAACTTGGCCCATTGTTGTAGTAGACAGAGAAGAACGGAGCCCAAGACCAGAAGTATCATCAATGGGGACAGTGACAGTTGACACCTGAGAAGGCACAGTTTCATTAGGAGTAGGTGTCACACTAGGATTACCTATAGGTAAGTGTGTAGTATAAGTATTTGCATTTGATTTGTGTAGTAATAAGTTATGCCTTTTGTTGCAGAATCGACAAGGAGTATGTTTGCATTTAGAAGAGAGATGACCAGGCCTAAGACAGATTAGACACAGCTTGTGCCTTGAAACTTCATTCATTCGGTCATCGACAGACATGGCTTTAAATTTATCACATTTGTAAACTAAATGATCCTGTGAACATACAACGCATTTTAAACTATAAGTGTTAGAAGAAGAAATAAAAGATTTAGTGAATTTATTTTCCTTAGAATATGCTTGATAAGGTTTATCAGGCTTAGTGTTATTATTTTTACTATACTGCAGGGTTTCCAAAACATCAGCACGATTTCGCAAGAACTCATAAAACTGTTCAACAGTGGGAGAAGAAGTCAATTTACTCCTATGCTCTTCCCATTTCTGACCTGTGGCGCCATCTAGTTTCGTAGCCATGATATACACAATTATAGTGTCCCAATAAGACGTAGGTTCATTTAACGTATTCAAGGCTCGTAGATTTTTAGAATAATAATCTATCATATAACGAAGTGACTTATAAGTTTCTTTAGAAATAGAATTAAAATCGAAAAGTGCCTTTAAGTGGTTGTTTACTAAGATCCTGTTGTTGTCGAAACGATTAACAAGTAAACTCCACGCTAAGTTATAATTATTAGTAGTAAACTCAACAGATTTAATAACATTAGATGCGCCACCTTCTAGTGAAGACCGTAAGTAGTGGAACTTATTAATGTCTGGAATAGAGTTATTTTTGTTTATTAATGAGTCAAAAGTGTCTCTAAATTCCATCCACTTAAGGTAACTTCCATCAAAGGTAGGCAACTGAATAGTAGGAAGTTTTATATTAGAGTTTAATTTGGAGCGGTTACACTCATAAGATGAGCCGGAATGAGACTTATCTGGTGCCTTGCATGATGTGACACTATCTAGTATAGTTTGAGCTAGAGCAATGTTGGTACAAAACTCATTTTCAGTTTTTTCATTTTCATCCAACTGATCAATTGATATACACTCAATTTTATTTTTTAGTTCATCAAATTCACCAAATAAATCTCTGAACCGTGATAATTTTAGTTCCAGCTCTACAGTTAATAATTTAGTAAATTCCTTCGACTCAATATGTTTAACGGTTTCTAAATATTTAGAAAAAGTAGTTATTCTTGCACGTATAGAAGCACGTTGCTGAATAAGTGATTTTAATTGACTATCCATAGTTAAATATTACTTAAATAACACAAGACAAGATGTCTACTAGCTCAGTGAAAGTTGACAGACTGATCAAAAACAGTAAAGTATTAATAGTAATTAAATAGTCAAACCATGCGGGCCGCACGAGTTACGACCGCTGGAGGCGCTCCGTAGGCCTTCACGGGACAGCAATTTGCGAGCAACGTAGGCACAGGTTAGCGCCTGCGCTCGGCGGCGGCGGCACGGCGCGGCGTAGGCGGCGGCGAGTCGCGACCACGACGCAGTCGTATAATACGTTTCGGTGGGAACCGGGAGGCAGTTGTTATAACACGGCGAATCTGGAATTGTTAGGGGGTTCCGTAAGCGATGCACAAAGCGTCATAAAATTTTAGTAGGTGGACAGTAGAACAGGAGTTTACAGTTAGGTAGTGACAAGATATCTGACTTTTAACAAAATAGACCAACAAACCGAAAACAGACAAAGTAGTGCTTAGTATATAGATAAGTAGGCAGTCTAGATCACACGGAATCTAGAATTTAGCAGAACTTTTTAGGATAACATTTAAACAAAGTAGTACTTGTATATAGAATAGGACGTATAGGTCTAACAGGACCTAGAATTTAGTAATAGTACATAATACCTATGTATTTAGAGAGCTTAAGTAGACAGGCTTTTAGTAGACAGGCTATTTCAGGGACAAGACATTATATCGCAAATTGCGTTGAAGCGGGCAGTGCACATAATAGGTTTATAGATAGAAAACATCTTGCAAGTTGCAATTAGAAAGCAGAAAACTAATACATACGTGGCGTTTTTCATGATCACTAACAAACACTTAGGTTTTAATTAGGCACTTATTACATATACTAAAACTGGTTACACTTCCCTGTTGGCCAAACCTCAACCAAACCACGTTCAAAGCAGTGCCACTTGTAGCTTCAATCCAATCCTCCTTTCTTCCTTTCGAGTTTGTAGATAGGTTATTGTTGTTCACGTTGTCACAACCAGCATGGCCGCGTGGCGCCGATTTTGCCACAACGCCCAGACGACAGCAACCAGAAGATTCCGGATTCAGTATCACGTCGGGGTCACCAAAATGTTGACCTTCATTGTCCCTCCAGAGAATAAGCACTAACAAACACTTAGGTTTTAATTAGGCACTTATTACATATACTAAAACTGGTTACACTTCCCTGTTGGCCAAACCTCAACCAAACCACGTTCAAAGCAGTGCCACTTGTAGCTTCAATCCAATCCTCCTTTCTTCCTTTCGAGTTTGTAGATAGGTTATTGTTGTTCACGTTGTCACAACCAGCATGGCCGCGTGGCGCCGATTTTGCCACAACGCCCAGACGACAGCAACCAGAAGATTCCGGATTCAGTATCACGTCGGGGTCACCAAAATGTTTAGCAGAGTTATAATACCAAGATAAAAGTTCTTATAAAATTGGTTTATTGCAAGAGTTTTATAATTAACAAAATAGATGCGCACACCGCGCTGTTAGCTTAGTTAGATTCTTAGGTAGGTGTCCGCGGGGTGCGGGGTGCGAGCGGCTTGTCCGCCGCCTGCGTTCCTCTTCACGCGCCGCCGTTAGTGCGCGCAACATAACCAGATATCTGGTTTCCATAGTACAAGCTCTGCTTAGTTTGTGATCAGATGGCCGTGTGTGTTAATGTCCCACTATATAATTTGGTACATAGGTTCCGTTTGAGTTTACGGGTACACTAACAAAGAATTTTTCAAAACTCAGTCTTTAAGGGGGTAAAACCGGGACCACGCGGGTGAAGCCGCAAGAGAAAGCTAGTAATTGTTACACTTGACCATAGATAATATTATTCTATTCTAGCTCGACGCATGTTTATAAACCTAGCTAAGAACTATGTTTACCATTTCAACGGTCATCAAAATCAGTCTATTCGTTAACCCGCTTCGTGATCTCTAATTTGTATAAAGGGTTAAACTAAAAACCCCTCTTTTGCGTCGGTGGTTAAAATACCTAGAAAAAAATTATGCACGTTAATATTTAATTATAAATAAAATAAATTAATAGACTTTTTATTTCCTTTAAATTCGAACAATTAAATCACAGTGTCATGTCATAATTAAATATTTTCATAACCTAATGAATAATAAATAGTTAAAAATTATTTAACAACTAATTATATTATAATTTTTATTCCTTTAATTATTAGTTACATTAGATTAGATATAATTAACTATTTTCTATTTTAAGGAGCCCCCTCTGGGTGCAGGCCTCATGCAGTTTGCTCCACATGTTTCATTTTAAGCATGTTATCTCCATTCTTCACCAGCAGTTTTAGTAGCATCTGACGATCTTTCTATTGGGCAGCCTAATTTTTAAATTTTTACCTATGCTTACCTAAAATTCTAAAACTCGAGCGTCATGGATTTTCAAAGTCAGCATTCTACATGCACTGACGTAAACCGGTATGAAATACAGCCAGAGCCAGGAGCGTGACATTTTCTCTTCCGCCAACCGGATCTATGGCCGGTCTGACAGCTTATAATGTAGTAGGTACGTTGTCAGACTGAAAGGGGTTTTGTTTGAAAACAGATAGAAAATAATCAGTGTGAATAATATTGTTAAAATTAGATTTTTTTCCTTTACCAGTTAATATCTTTGGAAATTGTGTTGTGCCTTTATTTTAACCGACTTCAAAAAGTAAAGTAGGAGATTTAAATTCCTATGTTTTGAATGTTTTCATAAAAGAATGGGTGATAATCACCTCTGCCTACACCTTTGGGTAATATACGCGTGATGTTATGTTATGTTTTCATTACTTACGTTTGGTGAGCATAACTCCGTCATTGTACTATCGAACTTATAAGTGCAGTAGCAATTCTGCGTAACTAGCGTTAGTTGTGACTTTCTTCTTTTAAGACAATTCACACACACACGCACATAAATTGTTCTTCCGTAGGAATATTATCGATAATTTCGTTATAACTACTTAAGCAACCTGGAGTCGAGTGGTTCCACATGGGTGACTATATTAAACTCAAAGGTTTTGTGGTTTGAATCCTCGTCCTTCCATTACACTTTTTGTGTTTCATTTATTTATCTGATATTGAAAAATATAAATAAATTTCAAGATGACAGACAATGACAAACGAATTATAAAAATATTTTAGCTATAATGAGCTTATAAGAAGTTTATGAATACGGGAGTAATAATATAATAAGAGAAGAAGAAGAAGAAGAGTTTGTTAGTTTGTTTGAACGAGCTAATCTTAGAGATTACTGGTCCAATTTGAAAAATGTTTGCACTATTATTGCCCATTTATTATCTATTGAGACTATACGCTACTTTTTATCCCACTGCTGGGCTTGATATAAAATGTGGTTTACAGAGGCAAAACTGCGGACGGGAAGCTAGTCTAAATATCTATAAGAAAAAATTGACTGACTCACATATCAATGGTCAATCAAACTCACAAGGCAAAGCCGCGGGTTGAAGCTAATATCCTTTATAAAATAGATTCATTCAATTTCTAATTTATTTATCGTAGGCACCATAAACATTTAGATATATTATATTACTTACATCAGCTACAATGTACGATGCAATTTGCTGAATTAAATTTTGACGACGACGCCATAAAATGCACGACAGGTATTGTCGTTTTGAGGGTACTTTCAGAATTTGCGTCGTTTGCAATTTATTCTGCGCTGTACTGACAGTATTTTAAATAAATAATTGAGTATAAAAGTCCCTGGGAACGGCGGCAGAATAACTACAATTCAAAACCTATGTACACCTACTTCAGACATCAGTTCTCGCTCAATTACTACATGCATTGTTAACGGCTCATTTTGATGTACTTGTACTTGTGTAATTTTGTGAGGAAAATAAACTGATATTATTATTATATTATAACTATTATGTGACTAGTTCTAGAATACACTAATTTAATAATAAATGTTTCCTATTGGCAGTATTTCGGTTATGGCAGTCAGGTACGCAGGAGATATAGAGCACAAGAGTGATGCAATCTTAGATGAACTCTATTGCTTTCACCCTAAGAATCGGAGGGGAGCGCTAAAAATTAACATACACTCTTTTTCGTCCGGAACAAGATTGAAACTCGCTCCCTCGCCTCGGTTTCTGAAGGAGAACATGCTGTCCGAACACCAACACTCATGTTTTAATTGACGCTGAAATTGAAGCTCACCCTGTGATTTAATAGTGCTTGATTAATTTGTTTTTAAAACCCATTAGGACTAGAAATTATGGCTTTATTCCATAACAGTCACTTTCATCCATAGATTAGTCATTATAACTAAAATAGGTAGATATATAATTCGTTTGTCTTTATCTGTCATCTTGAAATTTATGTTAGTATAAAAGATATAAAGTCCATTTTAACCAAAGAGTTTTATATGATTTTTATAAATTAGATTGTTAGTATATGGAGTATATGCTAAATCTATGCTTTTGCTTATTCGACAAATGTTTTAAAAAACAGAGAACATTTTTTTAACACAAATTCTAGATTTATTGTACATATCTATTATATATAAAAACCGGTCAAGTGCGAGTCGGACTCGCGCACCAAGGGTTCCGTACAAACCTGCAAGGTTTACAAAGTTCGTTCATTACGACAATCGAGTCATAACTATGGTATTTTTATTATATTTTGTATATTATATTATAAATATATATTTTGTAATGTAACTAAAAATTTAAGGTTTTCGGAATTTTTCCTTTATGTGTGCTATAAAACGTTGCTTCATGCCAAATTTCAAGATTCTAGGTCGACTGGAAGTACCCTTTAGGTTTTGATTCCCTTGCGAGTACTTGCGAGTTTCAAAATATGCAGCTTAAATTGCTGTTTCTTTTGATTGCGTTGACATAGAAGTTTGATTTTGTTACAGCTTAAAGGTATTATAGACCTGAGTATTTGGTATGAATTTCAATTTAATACCTCTACGCGTTTATGAGGAAATGGGTAGTAAGTTTAAAATTATTAAAAAAAAATATATTATGTGATGTAACTAAAAATTTATGGTTTTCGTAATTTTTCCTTTATCTATGCTATAAGACGTTGCTTCGTACCAAATTTCAAGATTCTGAGTTCACGGGAAGCACCCTGTAGGTTTTGATTCCCTTGCAAGTGTCGAAAATTTGCGGCATAAACGGCTGTATCTTTTGATTGCGTTGGCTTAGAAGTTTGATTTTTTCACAGCTTCAAGGGACAGTAGACTTGAGTAATTGATATAAATTTCAACTTCATACCTCCACGCGTTCCTGAGAAAAAGGGTCTTGACAGACGGACGGACAGACGGACAACAAAGTGATCCTATAAGGGTTCCGTTTTTTCCTTTTGAGGTACGGAACCCTAAAAATGAAACCCGTTTTCCGTTGTCACGACATCACGCGTGAACGGCTGGACCAATTTCGCTAATTCTTTTTTTTAAATACTCCTTTAAGTACGAGGATGGTTCTTACGCAGAGAAAAATAAAAAAAAAAGAAAATTTAGAAAGCGAAGAAGTGCCGAAAACCGGCTTTCATACCTTTTATTTATTATTGGTTATATTCGGTCTGAGACCCGGTAGATGGCATGCATGATGGATGCTTTACCGGGCAGAACAACATCTGCCGGGTCCGCTAGTTATCTATAAAAGCTAGTATAATAGTTTTTTACGATAACAAGGAACATTGCGAAGCAATATCTGTAATTTCATCATACGTTAATATTTTGAATTGTCTACTTAAAACACAGACAAATTGAAGCACTTTACACCGCCTCAACCGCCATAATTGCCCATTGAATTTTTGTTCTTCCGTTGTTTTGATCCTATGGGAAAAATGTTTCCATAAATATAAAGAAGCATGGAACATTGTGAATCTCAATGAGATGGTGAGATGAAAAATTTACAAGCCCTTTCAGATGATTTTTGTTATGAAAAACAACCCTTTTATGATCTTTTGAGGGTTACGACTAGGGGTTTGAAGGAAATTTAAAGATTTAGTATGAAAAATAAACATGTCATAAGTTGAATACCAAAGTCTGACTCTTTTTTTATTGTTTCAGATCTACCTATGATTTAAACTGCTAATGGATTAAAAAGTAAGTTACAAACAATTAATATTAGTTTTCTATTGGTTCAATTATGAGTATATAGAATAAGGCACACGATCCTGTTAGTGTATAGATGAAATATTAAATAAATATTTACGCAAATTTCAATCGTGAAAGTGGCTACGAACTATCCTGCGCGTGGAATCCAGTTTTAGAGTTAACTGACCTCACTGTTTGAAGATCAAAAAATCGGACATTGTAGTAGTGTTTAGTGTCCATAACAATAGTTAAATATTACAAATGACGATAGTTAGAGAAAATGTTATTCTACAGCCGCTGTCATCAACGAAGCTCTTTCGCTGGATCAGTCTGCTTGCGACCACGACCGGTGCAACCCGTGTCGAAAATTTTAAAATTTTAAAAATGCAATGTGTAGGAAATTGTGACAAGGTGGTAACTTAAAATTTAACTAACTATGTATCCATGTTTTATGATAAATCATTATTAATTATTTCATTTTGAATTCAAATTGTCATTTCCTTAAAATTGCATGACTATAAACTTTTTTTTTTGTATAAAATTATTATAATCTATTAAAATGAAATTAATTGTTAAAATAGTAGTAGGTAGTAATTGCATGACATTTATTAGTTCTTGCGCATATTTTAGTGCATGCTGTGCTCTTCTTTATGTAATGTTGCACTTAGATATTAAGACAATAATCGTATAATAAGTCATTGTAAAAGTGTACACATTGTTGAGGAGCCAAATAAATAAATAAATAACTGAATGAATACATATTCATGAATTGACGAATTGGATCTGTCTGTAAACTTATTTTAACCTCGACCTTGGCAAACTGTACATCGGTCACAAAATCGGTCAAATCCTAAGTAAAATACTGATACTGTGAAACAAACCTTCCAGAAGGCTGATTTGTATCTCCGGCAAAGGATTAGAATTGCACTTATAACATTGCCATCAAATGGCAGTGTTGCTAGCCTTTTGGGTACATTCCCAAGTTCCATGTAGAAGAATTTTTTGATGCATTAGTCTAAGTTAGGCATTACTTAGTTTGGTTCTTTATTTAAGTTAGTGTTGAGATTATTTCATTAGGTAATTTATCTTGTCAATTGTGTATTTACGTTGTTCAGGTGGAGGTTTTAATAAAAAAATATGCTTACGACATATAATATTCATGTCATAATCGAGTTCATCAATTTGGACTTCT
Source organism: Meganola albula (assembly GCA_936450015.1). Taxonomy (NCBI): domain Eukaryota; kingdom Metazoa; phylum Arthropoda; class Insecta; order Lepidoptera; family Nolidae; genus Meganola; species Meganola albula. The sequence continues at coordinate 2,098,923 of OW388156.1, forward strand.
TATTTTCTATATGGTTAATACGTATTTGGTATTCTGTAGTTTCCGAGTTATAATAGGAGGGTTTACCTCTGACATAAAATTATCTACTCGATATTCTGGTAACCACATATCGTATTATCCGCCACAGTAATAGTGAACTAATACAAAATTGATTTCGGCTGAGCGAGCATCATTGAACCAACCGATTTTGGATCACATCCAAACTCAATGGTGCACGGTTCAAGTTTTTTGTGTCCGTGACACAAATTTTTATGATGAATTCTGACGATGAGCAGATAAACTTTTTTGAAAGGGTTTTTACAATTAACATGTAGGAACTGAGGATGGGCGCTGAGTCACCATCGTCTGTGGGTGTGCATCTTTCATCTGAATCCCTACACGCAATGGTAGGCTTCGGCTACAACTAATGGTAGGCTTCGGCCGCGGTTATTGACCATCCTCCAGACAAAGCAACGCCGCCAAGCTGCCTTACCGTGTTCCGATGCGATTTCTGGTGACATCATTTAAAAGGGTGCTTTGGTCAATCATGTCTCATTCCACTGCCAACATCTCAACGAAAGTCAATCGTAATCACGAGTGAATCGTTATATTGAGCGGGTGCGTTCCATCGGAGGCTACATGAGTCTCTATTTCAGAATAAAAAAAAGATTTCATTGGTCTTAATAAATAATAATAATAAACCTAATTTTTCCAATAGCCACGGCAGATATTTATATAATCTTAATGTTCAGAAAGGAGAGGTCAAAAGTGGGCTAGAATTTTGAACACCAATGTGATATACCTCATTGGAAAGCTTATTTAATAAGCTGTTAGAATTTAACTATACACGAATTTTAGGAGCAACCATTTTTGTAAAAATCAAAAAAATGTAATAGAAAAACAAAACGCACATTACCTTTAATTATCCGTTTCCTAAGCAGTATAAATATTGCAATCACGTCAACAATTGCATTCTGTTACAGTACTTTTCTCTTGTAATATTATTCTAGCTGTAGCTTAATGTAATTATGACGAAAAATATTTGTTATCTTATTAGTGTAATAACAAAACGCGTGGAAAAAAATATAATTACGGGAAACGTCATGATGTCATTGTCATTGATCAGTTTGATTGACAGAAACGAAATAATTTTGATTTTTTTGGTTGCTCAATTGACATTTGACCATGGGGTTGCCAATTGCAATAATCATAATATTGCATTAAGGCTTCTTATTTTCAATTTCAATTTTTTAAAAAACGGGGGGGTGTAAAATTATTTTAAATACACCAAAAAATTTAATTAATTATGCTGTATTAACCTACGTAACTCAGATTGCTGTTCAAATTTACAATTATTTTAATCCCAGGCTCTATACATTTTTTGAACGTCTCCTTTAGTTATTTAATATCGTTAATTAATTGTTGTAGCTGACTATAAAAATCACAAAAATAATAACAACAATGAAGATTTGTACTGATAAACAGATACAGGCTGTATCTGTTTATCATTAAACGTAAAACGTTACAATTCCTTCAGGATGTAACAAGTTATCCTATTCTATCCTACTAATATTATAAATGCGAAAGTAAGTGCGTGTGTGTGTGTGAAGGTTTGTTACCGCGTATCTCCATAACCGCTAAACCAATTTTATTGAAATTTAAAATGTAGGTAGTGTATACCCTAGAATCGGACATAGGCTAACAATATTTTCAAAAATCATCCCCTAAGAGGGTTAAATAGAAGGGTGAAGTTTGTATGCAACTTTTTATTCCTTGGTCGTATTCATTTAAAATTCGGTACACATAAACCTTAAGACAAATAATGAGATACGGGTTTTTTATTTTTCCATAATAACCCCTATGAGATGTGGATAATGAGTTTTATTGGTAAAAATTAAAGTTTCTCTGGATCTGTATAGTCTCAAGTCCGATTCACTCCAAATTTGGCACACATATACCTTAAAAGAAATCATGAAACACGTGTTTTTTATTTTTGCAAAACTACCCCCTGTGGGGGTCTTACATGAGTTTATTTGGAATAATTAAATATTCCGTAACTGTTTAGTCCTTGGTCCGATTTCCTTCAAATTTGGTATAAATAAAGCTCAAAACAAATAATGAAATACGTGTTTTTTATTTTTTCAATTTTTTTTATTTTTCTCCTAATACTAAGCGGGCAAAGCCTGAGAAATTATTCTGAGGGTGATTTTCTTCAATGTTGATATCATAACTCCTTCGTAATTTTGATCTAAATTACTTTTTATTTTGACACAATGACATGATTGATAACTCAATGCTACGAATAGAATTCAAAATTTAAATTTCATTTCTTATAAGTATGGTCTAAGAGCCGTAGTATTTTTAAGAAACGCCTATTGATTTATGGATATACCTATGGGCGCTTGACGATTTCAAAATGTTGCTTACACTCCTACACTACTGAACTAATTTTGTATGGAGATTGTTCGAGACCCGGGAAAGGATAGTTTTATCCGACTGCGAAAAAAGGGATTAATGGTCTAGCGCGATAACCAACATCCGCGGGCGAAGCCGCGGGCGGAAAACTAGTTTGTCATAAAACTACAACGCTAGTTCTGCCGTCGCAAGGAAAAAGGGCACATCTGACATTTTTTTTCGTAACAGAGTTATTTATTTCATCGGAATCAGTATCTTTTACTGACTCCAACTATGTTATTAACATAGTTACGAAAAAAAAAGTCAGATGTTCCCTTTTTCCTTGCACGGCAGAGTTAATAGCCAACTCTTTGCATGTCAATAGTGTTTTAAACAAAGGCTTAGTTCTTTTACTTTTTATTTCATGCCTTTGACGTTATTTTAATAACACAAGTAATTGTGGTGGACGCTAATTTTGTTCGATAAGAAAAATTGCTGGGAAGTAATTAAGTTAAATATTTAAACTGAATTAGTTTTTAACAGACTTTGTATGCATGTTATGCTAATGTGTTACCACCGACTAGACGCCACTTTGTTCAAATATTGTAGGAAATTGTATCGTCAAAAGTTGGGTATAACTCCTCGTTTCCACTGCATAAGAAAACATGTCGAAAGGATCGAATATGTAATGAAGTTATCCGACAGAGAACCAGAGTAATCGACGTAGCTCACCGGATTAGTAAGCTGAAGTGGCAGTGGGCCGTTCATATCTGCCGCAGAACCGACAGCCGTTGGGGTAAGCGAGTTCTTAAACGGAGATCACGTATTGGCAAACGTAGCGTAGGACGCCATCAGACTAGGTGGAGTGACGATCTTTGCAAGGTGGCTGGTAAGAGCTGGATGAGAGTGGCCGCAGATCGTGCTTAGTGGCGTGCTTTAGAAGAGGCCTATGTCCAGCAGTGGACTAGGATAGTCTGATGATGTTGATGATGATGAAGAAAACATGTTGCAAACACTATCTATCTCCATCGTTTAGAGATGAGTAGAAAGAGATAAGACTATGCTTGTATCATGTTTTATTTGTGCAGTGAAAACGCCTAGTAACGGAAGATACCTAACATTGGTTGGTGTAAGTTCATGTCCTTGAATGAACCAAGTAACCAAGGTAAAATAAAAGTTAGCCAGCTATACTGACACCGTATAGCTGGCTAAATGCTGCCTAAATGATTGAATCTATTTCATTGTAGGTAATGTGTTGGCAAGCCTATTAAATAATTAAATAAAACCTTCTCTAATGGCTAAACACCTTATATTAGCTAATAGTGAATTTGCCACACTAAATCTACACTGGTAAACCAATAACGGTGACAGAAACAAAACCAATTTTACTATTGTATGATATCTTTAGTTGATAGATTGAAAGAGGCTTAGAGATTTAACTGATTTATTGATAGAACAAATGATAATAATTTTTAATAGTGAGAACACACGCGTCGCGGTTGATTAGCGATTGTGAACTAAACTTACTTTATACAAAAATTAATAATATTGGAATTATGTTGAATGAGCGCGCGTGCTTACAAAATCACGATGTAAGGTGAAACCGTACAACTATATCTCTATTGGCAGAAAAACATTATCTTTTATTATTTAGTGCACCCATGAGCGTTTGAGATAGCGGTTACCTACCAATAACTAGTTATTAAACTAAATAAGTAGTTATCAAAGACGGTTTTGGCTACAATAACGTTAAATAGGTACAATACTGCAATATCTCGTAAAGAGCCATGATCGTACTTCTCCAGTGCAAAGTAGTAGTAAGATAGCCTTGTGATAATTGTGATAATACTTTTAACTAAAGAGTTTCATAAGATTTTTATAAGGCCATTCTGTTCTAAAATATGTCATCTATCAACCCACACTTGGCTAGCGTGCATGAATTAAAGCCTAAACTCTTTTAACTAGTAAGATAGTTGAGAGAAGATCCAGCGCCCGGCATTGAGACACTAAAAAAGGTTAAAATGATAGCAATAAACCTATTCACACAAAGATGTGTGAACATGCCTCTGGACCATATTCGTGACAGAAATTTTTAGATTCGAGTTCAACATTGCTCAGTTGATTAAAGACAAATAATGAAGTCTATAGGTTGAATAAATATTTAACTCATAGAATACCTAGATGTTTTTTAATCTTAAAATAGAAGTCAATATCTAAAATTATTGAAACATTAATCAATAATTCTTCTGATCTATCATTAAGGTTATTAGATAAACATTCAAATTCTCTTGCGTTGGCAGCTTTTCAAGTAGCTTAACCTCTATTTTCAATAACCACTCAGTTCTCGATTTTATTTATTGGGTAACTAGAAACATAAAATTTGGATTACTTGCTGTCAGTTTAAAAAAAATCTAGCTGTCTGCCTGCGCGTATGTCGGTTATTGAGTAAAACCAAAAACCATTAATTCATTCATTCATTGGTTTCCATAACACAAGCTCTGCTTAGCTTGGGACCAGATGACCGTGTGTGTTAATGTCCCAGAACATTTTTATTTATTTATTTATTACCATTGAATAAAAACTGTTCTACGTCCGTACCCCTGTTCTCAAACTATCTCCATTCCTAACTTCATCTAAATTCAGTAGTTTAGGCGTGAAAGCGTAACAGATAGAGTTACCCATATTATAATCTTCCCATAATTTTGCCATAATTATCACTGGAACCAGCACCTTTTTTTATCCTAAAATAGGCTTACGCTTGACCACAACTGGTCTGATCTGAAGCAATGATGCAGTCTACGATGGAACGCGCTTACCCAGTAAATACCGATTCACTCGTGACTTGAAGACCGGCACCTTAGAATACATAACCATTTTGTTAAGCAAATTTAAACCTCTCTTGTTCTCTATGCTGTCTCCTGCGTTGCCTGGAGCAAAGAGTATGATTTACTTTCCAACTGCTCCTATTATTTTTCGGATGAAATTCGTGCGCGATCCAGGACAGTTTAGGTGTCCTTGGACTAGCCCGGGTTTAAATCCCGAGTCTCTTCACAGCGCCGCTGTCAATCCTGGCTTAATAGTATTTGCAGGATTACGGTGGTGGTTTAGATCCGAAAAACGAGTATGAAAATTTTACTTCGAGTCTTTAAATGTGATAAAAGTCTCTAAGTAACGTATCGTCTTATGGCAAAACTGGGACGAGCTAAATAATTTACCAAGTTAAATTAGCTAACATTATCACAGTACTCTTATTGTCCCCAAACTTGTAAAGCCTCTCGCAAACCAGTCTTAAATGTTTCAAAATATTTCCTAAAACTAATAAGGGTTGCAAACTTTTGGAACTTAATTAATTATTATTTGAGGTGCTACCCGTCTCTCAAGAGTTAAATCTCTGGTCTTTGAGAAGTTTATTGTATTTGCTGCAGTGAAAATAGCAATAAATGTTTGTTTTTAAATGAAATAATTATGCATTTGGCATTGTTCAATTTTAGGTTCTAACTTTACTCAATATTTAACAATTAAATATTTAGTTTTTAATGGATTTTATCGCGGTTTTCTTTTAAATTTTAGATCCCGACATTTCAAAGTCTCTTCAGACTTCATGTTCATTTTAAAATTGACTACCTAAAATATAGTTAGGGTCGATGTTAAAATTGTTTACTGACCTTTGCATCGAACCTTAAAAAGAGAGTTGGGTTAAGCAAATTGAATTTACTTTATTTTTTCTGTACCATTTGCAAAAAATGGGCTTTAAGACAAATCTGGTGGGCTTAATAAATCAATACTAACATTTTTAAGATAAATGATTTGTAAATATAAATTATTACAAATTTGCGGTACGTAGACGGGACGGGATAATATTGTACAAGAAACGAATGTGGTTGGGTTAAATAAATAACATGATTACAATCGACATGCATTTGAAATGATGAATATATGCAATAATTTTATTAAATGATTTTCATTGCAATTACTCAAATCTAAATTGTCTTTGCAAAATTAATTTGTTGAAATAACAAAACCGCATTAATTAAGCTTCCGTTAAATTAAACTGCGTTCATGAATTGAATGAATCTCAGGGTGCGGTTACAAAGTCAGAGTTTTATGGTGAATACAATACGGATGAAGACAGTTTAGTTCTTGAGATAAATAAATTAAAAATATTGGACATATTTTTCACTTTTCTGTGTGTAAGTCAGTCAAAAAATACTTTTTACCAAAATGTGTAACGTAAAGATGATGGCGATACGACCAAGCGAAACCTCGAATGACGTTACCCTTAGGACGAGTAGTCAATACAAAAAAATCAATCGAATACTATTGTAGGATTTTATTATATCAAGCAAATTGATTGTCTTCGGTTAACTTTAGGATGTGCCTCTATTATATTTAATTAGATAATCTATGGTTGTAAGGCGGAAGCGGAGTCGTTGTGTGGGAGAGTTCGGGTGATGTACCACTGTGTCTTGTGTGTTGTTATTATTATTATATATATTTTTTTTTATTACTCGAGAAACGCTCGGTTATCTAGGTACTGCAATTTAAATAGAAAACAGGACAAAACATTCAGTAAAGAACCAGCAAGGTCTCGGGTCGACTGAGTAAAATGAAACTACTTTCTCCCCGTTACTTAAAACCTGTCGTAAACTTCACATATACGATTCCCATGGGCTTTTAGAGTCCCCACAAATTTTCTACCCCATTTCTGCAAGCTACTTTCGTGTTATTACGAGAGTGTACCTAAAATCAACTCTCTCGGTAGTCCAGTGGTAATCGTGTTCACGCTGGTCCCGGGTTGAGCAAAAATACTTTTCTAATATTAATTCTATCATTATCATCATCAGCCTATTCTAGTCCACAGCTGGACATAGGCATCTCCTAAAGTACGCCACTAAGCACGATCCAGTTCTTGCCGGCCGCCCTGCAGAGATCGTCACTCCACCTCGTTTAAGACCTTTTTCACCTCAAGAACTCGTTTACCCCAGCGGTTTCTGTTCTGCGGCAGATATGTATGTAAGATTAATTATTGAAAATTTAAGATTAATTCTTTAAATAATGTATTATTCATCATCATCATCAGCCTATTCTAGTCCACTGCTGGACACAGACCTCTCCTAATGTGCGCCACTGAGCACGAACCGCGGCTTTTCTCATCCAGTTCTTGCCGGATGTGGAAAGTAAATAGAATATACGTTTGTATAAGATAAAATAATATTTTTATGAGATTTGCATGCCGCTGCTTTGACGACAAAACAAGTGGAACTCTGTTTAACGCAATAATATCTCTTGTTATCCTACTATGTTTCTAGGAAATAGACTTAACTTAAAATACCTAAAAAACTTAGTTGCAGACGGTCACAGAATGGCATCAATAAACTGGTAAATGTGTACTGGTAATCAACTGGTGGCTTTGGCCGTGGTTAGTGACCACCAGACAAAGCCGCACCGCCAAGCGGTCTTGCCCTTTTCCGATGCGATTTCCGGTGACACCATTTTAGAGAGTGGGTCGGAACTTTTGCTCCTTTATGGTTTCTAATCATATGGAGCCTTATTCCATTACCACCTTCCCACCGAAAACACCGCATTCCATCGTAGACTACATCATTGCTTAACATAAGGCTAGTTGTATTCAAACGCAAGCCTATAGCAGAATAAAAAAAAACGAGACCGCATAACCAAAAAGGCCAAAACACAACATATATTAAATAACCGAGCACCTCGGGGGTGCCTGATTGAATTTCAGTACCGCATGATTTATCGGACATAAATAGGGGATTGTGGTTACCCTTGTGTAAACGATAAATAAATACAGAAAGTTAAGTTTGTACAAATTGTAAAAATCCACATAACTGCTGTGAATATTTTATTTAAAATTTTAACCCCTTTATTCATAAAAAAAATTATAAGCATCTACAGGTAGGGCTTTGTTTTGCGAGTAGCTGTGGGGCGGAACAGCATAGCAACGAATACGCCGCGGATGCGCAGCCAATATATTGCGGACGCGCAGTGACATCGGTGCTTTGCTTAGTTTGTAAGTCAAAGATACGATTTTATTAATCTGCGTAACTACCTTTGTCAATATTTTTATTAAAATTTTTTATTTTTTTAGAGAAGCGTGAACCATTTATGTACTTATAATTTTCGGCTCCTCTAGACAACCCTTACCAAATACCTCGCAGAGATGGAATCTAGATTGAAATTATAA